>CM027867.1:51416623-52616623 GCA_016097605.1 Eucalyptus guilfoylei
GAAGTGACTTCAAGGCACCAAATTTTTTAATGCACGAGGTATGAGTTCAGGATACAATGAGTCGAGTACTGGCAAACTCACTCTCTCTTAACTAGGTATCGTTGATGATTGTTGAAAAGATTTCTGTTTGAATTGCACTAGTGAGTAGGGAACATGGAGCGCAGTGGTAACAAAATTGAGTTGAGACCGAGAGTGTGAATCTTAGTCACTTGTGTGATAAAAGTTGGTTAAGATCCAAGGTGAAAGACACTTGTTGTATGATGGTTATCGAAACTGCGAACTTTTTCTTAAGCAAAACCATTGAAATCAACCCTAATGCTTGGTATGGCTTTTTTGCCTAAAATTTGCATCGTGTAAGATTTTGTACCAGTAATATTTAAATATTCTATCCATTAACATTTACATATTCTACTAAAGATCATACATAATCGCTTTTTAAGGATGCGAGAATCTCAATATGGTCCCCACAAAAGCGTCATGCCTTTGATAACTGAGGATTTGAATTATTGAAAACTGGCAATGATTAAACAAAGAAGACAACCAGAAGAACGCCAAACGAATCTTAATCAGGCATCCTATCCGCTTCTGACTTATTTGTCCTACCGAGGAGACCCGATTGGATGATTGAGATCAATAAACAATTTCCGAAAGGCCCAGAGGGTATCAGAGCCATAAATTATGGCCCCATGATATATATATTCAAAGGACGGAATCGCACACGTGCATCGTGCGCCATCCCCGGTATACAATTTTCTGAAAGTTCGGGGGCTGAAAGTTGTATTTTGAGAAACTCGATTTATCCTCCAACTGACACATGCACAAGTTAACTGGTCCCGTCGCTTAGTTGACGGCGTTTCGTCTTCTTCCTCCACCTTCACCGTTGAACTTGCGTTACTTAGCCGTCGCCGGAGCGCAGGAAATGACGGAGATCAAAGCCCAGGCCGCTCCCCGCGACCACGAACTCCCCCTCGTCATGCCGGACGCCGGCGTCTCCGGCGACAAGCCCCGGAAACCGACGGGTCGCTTCTCTGGACATCTTCAGAGGCCTCACCGTCGCGGTAGAATTCAGCCTCTCTCTCCTCTCTCTCAAAACGATTCAAGGTGTGTGTTCAGTTGTGATGGCGAAGTTCCACCTGCTTGTTGCGGGAGCTTCCTGTCTGTCGGATTGTTTTCGTCTTGTCTGTGATTGCTTGGTCGGTCACGCTTTTCTTCAGGGTTGACTGATGGATGCTCTGTGAGTCCGTGTTGTCTGTTGTTCTGCCGTTCTTGTACTCGAATACTGAGTTTGACGTTTCTGTGAGGAGTGCTTAGTTTATGTTATGAGTTTTTTAGTTCTTGAGCTGATCTTTTGTGGTCGGCGACAGAGCCTCTGATTTGGTGGAATTCTATGCTGTAACTTTTTGAGTTGCAATTTCAATGCTTCCGAGAGCTCCGTTTGCTTTTCCTCTGATAGCGTACCATGTCTATTATGTGTGAATGGCTGCTTACTGCGCATTGTGAATGGTTTTGGCGGCCGGGGGAGGGGTGGAAAAATGGTATTATGATTAACATGGTTTTGATTTGCATGTTCGGTACTGGTTGCAATTTGATTCTCGCACAGTTTTCATTAGAATCTAAGTTTCTTTTGTGTTTTAGCTGATGATTTTGGTGGATGATGCCGGAGGAGAATGGCCTATGATTGGACATGCGCCGTGGAATGGTTGCAACCTTGCCGATTTTGTGATGCCTTTTCTTTCTTTTTATCGTGGGTATGGCCGTTCCGCTTGCTCTTAAGGTTTGTATTCCTAGCATTTTCTATTTGAAAGAACGGAACTGTGGTTTTGCAGTCCCTGTGGGCTTCTTCTTTTAACGTTTTGGTCTTTTCCTGTAGAGGGAATTCTGATCGGTTGCAGCCATTAAAGAAGGTGATATTGCGGACTCTCAAGCTCCTCTTCGGGGTCTACTGCTGCAAGGTTAGATATCCGTAATAGTACGTGTATTTCTTCTTCTGTGATTTCAAAGCAGAATTATATTGATGACATGCAGTTCCGAAGACAAGTTTTTTATTTCTTCTTCTCCCAAGTTTTGATGTTTACCTGGTTTCATCGTGTGATGCAGGAGGTTATTCACATGCCCCTGACAAACTATCGTATGGCGTTGATATGAAAAGGATAATGGGTGGTGCGGCATTCTCCAGGTAATACGATTACTTGTACTTATAGTTCATGTCCTTTTTTGTAAATTTTGATTTGATAGTAGTGTCTTTTTTTTTTGGCCCAATGACAGAACAGTGCATGTGTGTATTGTTTACTTTCAGAGAATTGCTCTTGCATATTTGGTGGTGGCACTGGTTGAGATTTTACGAAAAATCCACAAGAGAATTATGAATCATCCAGCTCGTTCTCAATCTTCAGAAAGTATTGTTGGCACTGGTTGGTATCCGAAAGTACCGACTTCCTTGGCAATAGGAGCTCTTGAATCTGCCATTTCAGTGATGCATCTGCTGAAGCAGCTATTTTCTATGTCAAATATCAGGTTGTTTGGAGCTTGGGTTGTTACTGTTTACTTGGCTATTCTTTCTACGGGATATATGTTCCTGATTGGCAATTGGCAGTCCAGGATAGAGACAATCCCAACTATGGGAAGTTTTCAGAGTAAGTCCTTTCTGTGTCCTAGTCTCACAATACCTAAAGCATGTCAAATATTCTTATGATTCTATGTCAATTCTAGGTAACTTGTGGCACGAGAGGAAACTTAGATCCTCCATGTAATGCGGTAGGATACGTTGATAGAGAAGTTCTTGGAATTAATCATATGTATCACATCCAGCTTGAAGAGATCAAAGGTGCAACATGATTTCCCTTGCTAAATCAAAGATTTTAACTCTCACGTCAGCCGAAGTAGTAATCTATGGCAGTTATAATGGTTTATTGTCTTGGAAGTGCTGCAGGATTGCACTGTGAATTCTCCATATGAAGGACCAATGCGGAATGATGCTCCAGCATGGTGTTATGCACTCCTTTTGAACCTGAAGGAATTCTTGAGGTCTGTCAAGCATTATTGTCTTAAGATGTCAAGTCTTTTTATTTTAGCTGTTTTTTCAGATGGCTATTAGCTTGTGGCTCGAGTTTTTTTATACCATCTGATAGTCCCCATTAAGTTTTTAAAAATTCAACTTCAATCTGGAGCTTTTATAGTTAAACGTATTCTGTGAAGCTTTGTATTGAACTGGGTCCAAGACATATTTCTCTGTGTTGCATATTGTGTTCTATGTCATGCCAAATTTTTCCTTTGAGGTACTGGTAATAGTATGGTAGTATCTTCTATAGTCTGAGCAAACAGGTCTTGGGATGTGGTTCTTGTCCCTAAATAGGCAAGGATTCTTCTCTTGACAACTTGTTGAAGCATTTTCTTGAGTTTAGCCCACTTCAATGTAAAAAATCCTAGGCTTGATGTTGGGGTTACTCCACTTTGTTCTGATGGCTCCATGTCATGGGCACACCCTCCCACTGGGCAGGGGTAGTGCATGGGGCCTTGTGCAGTGGGTCACTCCTGACACACCTACTGCCTTGTAAAATCTAACAAATGCTCTGCAAAATTTGTCCCCATCTTTATGTAGCAGAATCATCATGATAATTGTGAAGTGGTTAAAGTGGATCTTTTTGTTGCAGTTCAATATCTGCTATTCTCTCCGCAATAATTGGAGTGCACTGTCATGTGTCTTGCACTTGGAGGTAGGGTCCATTAGTCTAGGTAGAATGAATTTGTCTTAGTCTTTTCTTACTTGGACTTATTTGATGAAAACTGTTTCAGAATCATTCAACCAGACTGAAGCACTGGGTTCTCATGGGTCTTTCTTTGCTTATTTTGGGAATCATTTTGCATTTCACCCATGGTGAGATCTTTATAATATGATATGCACAACTTTGATTTGTTCTTTTATGCAGCTCTTAGCCTGCATGATACTTCTTTTGCTTGGATGCAGCAATTCCTTTAAATAAGCAGTTATATACACTCAGCTATGTCTGCGTAACAGCTGGTGCTGCAGCTTTGGTATTCTCAGCCTTCTATGTCCTGGTATATATCTTGTTGTCTCATGTTTTTTGCAGTAAATTTTGTTCTGTCGTCCAATTGTCTGCACTGAATGATCTGACTACATAGAAGCTGAAATCATGTAGAAACACAGTTGGCATGAATTCCCTAGAGTAAGTAAAATGTATATTACATGGCTAAGCTTTAACATAGTTGATTTCATTATCAAGGCTGAATTGAATTGAGATGAGTGTGTCCATTCTTCTAATTTAGGCATATTAACGGGAGTGGCAAGCATATCAGCATGGTACAAGTACTTTTGCAGATCATTCCTGGAGTTTGCTTCTAGTAATAATTTGTTTTGACACCACATTATGTTAGTTACAAGTGAAGTCTACTTGGCGAATACAAGAATGTGCAGGCATCTCCTGAAGATCATGATGGACAATTTCTTCTAACTTATTAGAAAACAATTTACTTATGCAATGTTCTCCTTTAAAATGTGGCAGTCCATCTTTGTGGGAAAACTGTTGGGAGGCTGGTGGTGGGTGTCCTTATAAGTGTAACTTGTGATAGATGACTGAGTTTATGTTGTTATGCTAGGTTGATGTATGGGGTCTGCATCTCCCATTTCTTCCCTTGAAATGGATTTGGCATGAATGCGATGCTGGTGTATGTCATGGCAGAAGGCATATTTGCAGCATTCATTAATGGGGGTATTATAACGTAATAACCTGGTATGTCACTACAACCTTTCAGGTGTTCTTGCTTTCCTCTGCGAGTCTCTCCATGAACCCTTGCAATGAGAAGGGCTCTGAAATAAATTTGGACAATTGGCCAAAAGAATGAAACATTGTTGATCACACCTCCTCTTTTCATGTTCCAGAATATACTGAAATATTTTGTTCTTTCATTCAGTTGAGCTGTTGTTTCTTTCCCCTGTAACATTTTATCTAATGAAGCAGTAAATGCCCTATTTGCAGATACCCAATCAAAGATAGTGTTATTGTTATAGAAGTTGAACCTTGCACATAAAGGAAATTTTATTTCTGATGTTAAGGCCGTTTGAAATTTCATTGCAGGTACATTGGATCCAAAAGCATGTCTTCATTGAGTTTGGCACTCCAAAAGAGTAGGAATTCTTCTTTACGTCATCTTTGCAGAGATTCTTTTTCTGGGGTGTTGTTGCTGGCATTTTGCATTGGCTAGGCATATATTGGAAGCTGTGATTTCCATGCGATCCAACCCTCGACCAGTTAGCCTGTCACTGCAAAATGCAGGTACTATTGTGATATGAAGATTCTGGCTCTCATTCATTCTAAGCATTGATTTTAGTTGCTGCAGCTGCCACTATAAGAGAACCCAGATTCTCAAAGCTTTCACGATCCATTCTATGCAAGGATTTATTTTCAAGGGTAGACACGCTTTCTCAAGTTCCAGAAGAGAAACTTCAGGCATTCTAATAGACAAAACAACATGACAGCTGGTCACCTCCTATTTCCAGTACAGCCTTCTGTATGTTCACTATCTCCTAATTCTAACTCAGAGATCAACCGAATTTGTGGTGACGCAGAAGCAGTTTCCTTTTTATCAACTTTTGAACCGAAACATCTTGCCTAAATACATGCAGTAGTACTGTAGAAAGACATGTAGTAAGAGCAACAGGCAACCTGACTTTCCTCACACCACTTTAAGAAAATTAAGACTTCAACCCTGGTAGTCTCCACTATGCCGTTCTCTATTGCCAAAACTTCTTATTGATCTCCAATTTGGAATCAGAAGACACTGCACTCGAAGGAGGCTATACTGGGAATAAGAAGTGAGCTATTGTCTTTTGTTGTATAGTTTAGAGTGTTAGAGGTGTCCATTTCTGAATTGAGAAAAATGTATCATGCCTTTTGGAGTAATTTAGATTCTAGTCCTTGCATCGGGGATCTGCGAATGCAGGTTCCCTGAGTGGACGGCTGAGGAAATGTTCAAGCTCTGCCTGTATCAGTTAAAGAAACTCACGGATGTTCAAGCAGGAATACAAGTAGTTTGTACCGCTTACATGTCATTCAGAAGACTCGATGTTTATACGCTGGCTGGGAAAGCCAATCACTAATAACAATAAAATTTTCATGTGACCGGTCGGTCAGAGTTCTTGCATACATCAAAACCATCACTCCTGTTTTGGCAATGGTTCAAACGTAGTGTCTAATGGTAGCTGCATTTTGGCTTTAATTTCCCTACCTACTATTTTGGGTTCATTGCTGGCTGCCCGGCTTGTTCCTTGGATTTTGAGAAGACCCCTAGGATAACTCCATACCCCAGTGATTAATCCGCACGGGCTTGGAGAGCCTTTTAAGGACAGTCCGAGACCAGTTTATCTTTAGATGATGGATGTAAGAGTGACACGATTTTGAGTTTTCCCTGTTCCCTAAGTTAAATCGATTCACCTTCGATGGCATTCTATTCTAAACTATGAAAAATATTAAAATGACAAAACCATGATATAGCAATGAAAATTATGTTGGCGTTCTGGAAGATAATATACCGAACATTACCAAATTGGATAATGTATCTAACGTCACACCATTATTTGGACCGCGCTCCTCCATAAGAAGCTATCTTATGGAGTGTCCACATGCGTGCAGTAATGCAAGTCATCTACTCCTTAGAAAACTAGATTCCGGTCCAAGGCGTACTACTATAGCTCCATCAAGATGCTATTGATAGACTCTCCCGCTGTGATCACAGAAGAGCACACCAAATGAATAGTTTTCTGGTGATCTAATGTTGCATATTGCCCCAATGTAATGGCCGAACGAAAAATACGGTTGAGGCCCCTTTAGAGAGCTCGGCCTCCTTTTCCGTTTTTGGTGACGACCATTATATTAGATGCCTTATCTCCCGCTTCACAAACTAAATTAAACCACAATCCAAGGCCAAAAGCGATAGCCAAGGACAGAAGCAGGTGGATATATTGGATTCATATGCAAAATGCTAGATGGTCAAATTCTTGTTATCGTATGGCATTGTTCACGCCAATACAAGACCTTGTGGTTCTATAAAATCTGACGCAACATAAGAATCGATTCATTTGAGCAGGGTCACATCAGAATCATCTCCCTTGCTCGAAGTCTAGATTGAGTTATTGCCAGTGCCAGGTTATATGATGTTTCCAATTTGAACGACGGAAAGCAAGGCCGAGATCAGAATCGGATCTTGACCAAATGCCATAAGACAAATAATCAAAGAGGACTTCTTGCTGAACAGTTTTTGGGCAGTACGAAATACCGATAGTTTTGGCAAGGGTTCACCAAGATAGCAACTATTAGACAGCAGGGCATATCAACATCGAAACTTTATTTCTCAATTAACCAAAGTTACCATGTTCTAAATTTAGTAAAAAAAACAACCTAAACAAAAAGACGGGATAATAAGGTATCCCGTCGCGTAGTTTATACCCTTTCTCTTTGTATATAGAACAGAAACACAGAAAACCATTCCCAATCTAGTAAGTCCCCCCCACAAGAAAGCCTGTCTAGCACTTGACTTCCTTCAGTCCATGGGCAAGGTAGAGGAAAGTAGGATCAGTAGCACCTTCCTTGTAAATGCAAACACCATGGTGCCATCATCATGCATGCTCTCCCCAACGAAACTGCAAAATTAACCGGGTTGTCGATCAATCAGAAGCGGAAAACAGATTAAGCGCTAATTAAGCCGAGCATCAATTGAGAAGCTGATACAGTTGCAGGGTTGAACTTACAATTGGAGGTCGCTGAGCTTAGAAAGCAGGAACTTGGTTGCTCCCTCAATGTGCTTCTTGAACAGCTCTTGTTTCTCTCCCTCCAACTTGGGCGACAGCAACTTGATGTACCTCTTCATGAAAGTCACAAACTGCTTCTTGTCAAAAGCAGGTTGCTCCTGCAATCACCAGAACACATCATCCCAAACGTGTAGTGAATTAGAGGCCAATAGCTCCAAAAGAAAACATCCAGAGCTATGGAATAAAAATCCACTCACCTGAAGCCTAAAGGTGTCGACGATGTCCACGACCTTCACGACCTGGTCATCAACACCCTCCTCTTCCTCCGCCCTCTGCAGAAGGGTTGGCCCCGATATCCACATCGACCGCTCCTTTGACAACCCACTGCATGTCCATGATCGCAACTTGATGTAAATTTTTAGATCATTAAATTACCCTATTCCCATTCAATCTGAAACGCACTACGGCATATTATTCATGCTAATCCATCCCTAAGGTGTAAAACTAAAAACGCGTTTTCTGAAACAGAATCAAGATAAGCCTGTCAAGGTATAAAGTTAAAAACGAAAAGGAGATAGATTCTCACCTTCCCTTCCACTTCCCAGAGCATGCCATTCTCAATTTCCTTGTATGGGAAGGAGTCAGACAAAAGCTCATCGCCTGAAAATAGTAACAAGCAGAGGACAGAGTATTACTTCTCGCCACAAAAAACACAGATGTTGTTGGTTTGAAGACATGGGCACATCAAGATCATGCGTACTGTGTCGATCTTTAACGCGTCCTATTATAACAACCAATCTCCAAAAAACAAACAAGGCTTCCGGTCACCAAAACTTTTCAAAACTTCTCACTTTGTACACAATTCAGAGTCACAGAGGAAATCGCCGAAACATATTTTTGATTCGGACGAACCTCAACTACTGAAAGAAAATCAAAGAAATTCAACAAGGGAAATCTGCAGCATCCCACGGATTAAACATCAAAGAACTGTTCCCTTAAAAAAGGAAAAGGAAAAAAAAAACAAACTACCCAGAAAAGAAAGAGGAAAGAGCTTTGCTTTTCTTTCTGTGATCGCACTCCACCGATCACCAAAAGATTCTTTCAACCAAGGCAGAAGAAATCCAAAAAGAAAAATCCGGGCAACCCAAGTAAAAAAAATAAAGAGATGCTTTTGCATCAGCTAAAAGAAGAAAAGGGTTGCAGTACCCGTGAGCAGATCCTGATAAACAAGCATGGTTGCTGAAGCTCTGTTTCTGCACCTTCTGAAACGAAAATTCCCTCTGTTCCTTGGGGGCACAGAAAGCCAAAAAAGCAGAGACCCACAGAGAGAGAGAGACTCGAGAGAAGATAGCGCAAGGCGTGGGGAGGCGAGATTTTATAGTGCCAGTGTGCAGCGGAGGACGCACATATATTATTAGATAATTTCCTATTTTGTAAATCCGAGTTCTGATAGGATACGTTCTTCATGATTAAACTAGAAGTATTATTATGCGTTATCTTGCTGCGAAATCCCGATCATGCCCCTCTGATATCTTTCGGGTGATCTGTACAGACCGACACGAGGGACAGGAACATCGGACCGCCTAGGATGTTCGAATTCCACTCTGCCTTGGACTCTTGTTTTCCTCGGATCTCGCTCACGGCAGGTGCCTTAGCTGTTCAGGATACTAATTTTTTTTCTTTTTCTTTTTCTTTTAATTACAGATGGACAAGTTACTTGATTTGAACGGGAAGGACTTCGTATGCAAATAACGTATTTCTCTCACAGGTAACGCCTCCGCTTGATTTACGTATTTCTAATCAATAAACTAAAAAAAATATTAATGTTCCGCATCGATAAAAAGAAAAGAAAATGAAGTTATATATATTTTAATTAGATGACTTAGGAACATTAGATCAAATGTGTTTCATGAGTCGAATGAATAAAATTATTATACATTACGTAAAACTTAATAATGAAAGTTTCTGAAGCATGCCATGATTACTTCTACTTTAAAAAGATTCTTGCACTTATAAAGTATGGAGTCTTGAATAAAGTATTTCGATTTATGGATAAAAGGATGAATGGTGACATGTTAAAAGATGGATTCGCGTATTTAGATCAGGCATGAAAAGTAGATTTGGCATCTCACACCGCTAAGCATAGATGATTCATGATTGACCATCAAACCCAGCTTTAGCTCCATGTCGTATTTTACTGGTGGAGCTAGCAGGATGCATCCCGTGAACGGTGTTAGATCTATTTTGAGTCAACCGACAAAAGCATCGCTTCTTCTAAGCATTCACACATCAAAGAAGTTGTACTTCGGCTGGGCCACTCGGAAGTACACGTAAAAGTAGACATTAATGACAGGAATTAGAATCCGTATATCACATACAATGAGTGAAAAGGAATAGTTCTTTAATGAGACATTATGAACCCATACTTTCTTTTTGTAAGATCCCAAATGGTGTTGTCCATACTATATCTGACATAAGTTGCATAACATTAGCTATCATCGGAGATATAATAGTAGGTAAAATTAAGATTTAGGCTGGACAATTCTACTAAATAGTCATGTTTGCTTAGGAAGTCATTAATATGATAGTAATATTTCCAACAAAGATTCGTAGGTACATTTGAGATGAAAGATCAGTGCACAGGGTTTTGCAAATTGAGCCTAGCAAACAAGATAAAAGAGGTCAGGTTAAGCTTACATTTCTAAGACCGATCATCTATGTTTGTCTCAAAATGTACTAATTGATTAAATAGGCCTAAGAAAAGGTATGCTCAATGTCTTCCCTTACGATCATGTATTGCCAAACTCGCAAAACAGTTAACTCAGGAACTGACCTTTGCGGGTCAATAATTGTACCCAACCCAATCCTAATTAAATAAAAACTTGAGGAGCCTGAATAGCAATGGGTTCTCGATCAGGACAACAATCAAGAAAAGGGTTAAATGGATTCGTAGGATGATTTATGACCAAAGATATTTGGGGCTAACTACGAAAAGTCTGACCAAAGATATTTGGGGTATGATCAACCTTATGAACCTAAAAGTCGCTACTTTGATCTAGGAAAGGAGAAAAAAAAAGATCTCTCCAACTTATCATGAGGTTAGCAGTGTCGAATAAAAGGAAATCTGACAAGATCGGGTGGAAGGAAAAAGGACATGGACTCTTACTTTGCTCAGGAGCCATTTGATTAAAGTGGCAAGAGAACAATTCATATTCTCCTTTCATTCAATAAAAGGAACGACGAGGGTTAGAGCGCAAAAGGCACAAGCGAATATCCCTTTACATAATTGAATGCCAGGTCAGTTGGTCCGAAAAGGCTCATGTCATGAGGAATAAGAACGGAAGGCAGACAATTTTGACCAGCCGACGTCTATACTAGATCAAGCCATATCAACTTATGGCATGCACATAGGCGTGTCTAGTTTCAAAGTATAACGCCAGAGCGTAACTAATTAGAATTCCTTTTTTAACTCCACGAGCAAAACGACAATATTCGTTTCCAAGTTCCCATTCAAACCATGCTAGTGATGGCCACTCATACCCAATGGCTTTTGGTCGGTCCTGCTAGATACAACCAGTTATCGATCCCGCGTCTCCTGTGGTCATCACACTACCGAACAAAAGCCAGGATTTCAAGCATGCAGGTTCGATAGGAGTAGCCACGCTCCCATAAATATATGTCATAGCTAATTAATTACACAGAAAATTAGCAACCGCAGCTGACTTCGGCTCTAGGCAAAATCCAAGAGACATGGTTTTAAGAGAAAAACGCAGTATAACTAACTAAAGCTCAATTCAGCCAGGGTTAAAAATACCAAACTGCTGGCGGATCAAAATGATTGCACTTGGATGGCAATTCAACTACCCTATCTAGTCTTAGTTCCTCAGAACGATAGATCAAGTCTTCCTCCCCCTCTAAGAGCATGTTAAGAAGTTATGGGAATGACCGGTTCAATCAGACCTGCCCTGCAATTGCGGAAATAATCAATGCCTGACTGGAGATCGAACGACAATAATGTGCATCATGCTCTAAGAACATATCAATTTCCAATGAGGGCACATACAGATGGTGAGGCGGACCGAGATATACTCCTTCTGGGGCTTCTGCTCAGACTCTGTCCCCTGGGTTCCTCTTTCCTGTATGACTGCAAATAAGAAAGCAAGCAATGGCATCAGCACATTCTGTGATGCACTCAAGATATTCCTACTCCTCGTAAGATAACCCATTCATGTCGTGGTAGGGCAAACAGGATAGAGTCCAAACAAAAATTCACTCACAGGTGATATTGGAGATCTTGATCTTGATCTGGACCTACAACAAACGTCAATCAAAATGATGCCCTGATCCTCCAATGAAGACCCTCAGAACTGCTTCACCACATAGCAACCAAAAGAAAGAAGATCCATATATACTTGCCCCCAAAATAAAAGAGACCTCTTTTATTGGGCTTCGGTTATCTTGCTCTGATTCTGTCTATAGTCTTCTGATGCTTTTCCATTGTTTGTTTTAATCTCTTTTCATTTTGTAAATTTCTGATCCTAGAAATTTTTTTTCCTCTGATGATAAAACTTTTATTATCCATTAAAGAGAAAGAAAAATAAATAAAAAAACTGAACGGTAGCATCATGCATGCCAAGAAGGCAGCAAAACTTCTCAAAGAGATGCATGGTTTACCTTGAAGGTGACCGCGGAGAAACAGACCTTGCTGGAGACACAGATGGAGACCGCCGCGAGTGCTTGGGCCTTGGAGACTTGCTGCAAAAGAGTTTGAGTTTACTTACTCTTATGCAGTGTACATACATAATTATTAAGTGAATATAACAGAACATTACAAACCTTCTACTCCGGTTGCTGTAGCTGGGGCTGCAGCTCCTCGAATAATTGGGACTTCGACTGGGACTTCTAGAGTGGCTTCGATGTGAATCGTATTCTTTGACCTAAAGAAAGGACCAGAAATGAGGTGACTGCAGTCAAATTAATCCTATAACGACTAATTGATCTCACAATACCCGTATATAAGCTCGACTAAAGGCATTCCTGAATAGAGAATCATCCAGTTTTCTGATCTACACAAGGAACATGAAATCACTCTGAGAGACGTAACCTTGACAGATTAACATGGACACAAAATAAACCAATTGAAGACCAAAGAAACTAGAACATAGATTAGAGAGGACTTACCGCATATTTCATGTCATCATAATTACTATAATCGACAATTCCTATCACACCTGTAGAGGCATTGTAATGACAACATGAAAAGCTCAGAACTCATCAGCAGCAGTATCTTGCTAGTCCATGCAGGAGACTGTGCATAAGGAATCCCTAAACCTACCACGCCGATCAGGATACACCTCAGAAAAACAGACATCTCCAGCACGACGCATATGATCCTAACAAAAAAGTGTAGGAGTTCCCATCAGAATTATATTCTCAAAACGAAGGAAAAGAGGAAATATTTGTGTTACATGACATGCAATACTCCAGACAATCGCACCTTCAGATCTTGCCATGAAGCTGAGGAAGGTAATCCAGTGACCAATACTGCAAAATGGATTCAGAAACATAACTCTTAAGAGCTGACAACATTATAAGAGATAACATGAGAGATATATATACCACGATAGTCAGAACGCCTTGAACGGCTGCTGCTGCTGCTGCCACTGTAACTCCGGCACGTCCACAGGCGACCTCTGTCCCCCATGAGCAAGTTCAACCTTGAATACAGGACCACAACAATACAGATGAGATGGGGAAACACAAGATAGCAGTGAAATCAGAGAATAAGTATAGATGTCCTTTTCCCTATAAAATAAGGAGAGATTCTAAAGAACTCACTCGCAACCGGTAGCCATCAAATTCATATCCATCACGACCATAAATTGCATCTTCAGCATCACGACGATCTTCAAACTGCAACAAGAATGAAATATGTCGAGCCATATGAACATCAAGAATGCAATAAACTAACAGAATAATATCAGAACCAAAACCACCATTGAAACACATGGGGACCCTAATGTTACTGATTACTGAATAATATTCTATAACATAACTTGTTAAGCTATACCGACCTCAACAAATGCATAACCCGGTGGCCTTGCAGGGATCTTCAACTCAATGTCAACAATAGGGCCATACTGCAAAAGGGCAATAATGAAAATCGTCATAAGAACTTACAAGAGAGAAAAGGCAAAGGAAAAAAGTATAGTCCCCACCACACGCACATTGTTGCTATTCAGGAATGAAAAGAAGATGAAGTTTTGCCAAAAAGAACCTGAGGTATTTTCCTAAGCTAGATCCAGAAAGAAAAATCTCCCCAATTCATATGAGAATCTTTACTCTACAATTAATAGTAAATAACAAATGATTTGGAAAATATTTTCCAAGAAAGATCACTTGAAATCACTTACAACAATGAACAAACGGTAATTTCATCGCTCACAAAATCGTTTAGACATAAACTATTATCGATGATAAAAATATTATTCATTGACTAATTATTTCAAGCAATCATCTTTTGAAAAATATTTTTCAAATCATTCATTTTTCATGAAACAATTAGCGTCTTAATCACCAACGAGGTGCCTAATGCAATGCCCGGGAACTAAACACTCCATATCTCTCGATAAAAAATCCATTCTTTGATAACTTAATTGAAAAAGAAAAAAAGATTTAAATGGTAAAGAATCACAAAAATCCAAGGAGACATTGGGTATGAAGAAAATTCAAACAGACTTTCGTGAAACGAGAAGGCAAAACAAATGAAAGAACAAGAACAAAAACATGCAATAAAAGAAGGACCTTGTAGAACAAATCTTCAATTTCCTTTTGCGAATGTCCCCAGGGAGATTGCCCACATAAATGGTGCGGCTCAATCGGTTGCTCATTTCCACTCTCCTGAAACCACAACAAAGGGGATTTTAAAAAAAAAAGAAAAAAGAAAAAGAAAAAAACCCTAATAACTTCACTGGTGAATTCCACACATCTACAGAATCTGAAGGAGTAGGAGTAGCTGGAAATGAACCCCATGTAATTGCACATTACATCTACACTCAACCGATCAAATGCAACAAGAAAGCGCTGAACCACGAGAACACACCCCGATCACGGCCGCGACCACACTCGAACGTCCTTCCCCGTCACTACACTAGACCCAGCAAACGAATCAACCCAATAACCCAAGCGGCGGAACCACTACCAACGTCCGCGAGACGGGTTGAGAAGACGGGAACCCGAGAAATCGACAAGAGCGAGCGCGAGAATCAATGCGCGGACCGGATCATCGGCAGCTGACTCCGACAGCGAGAAAGAACAAGAATTCGAGGTCGAAGAAATCGATAAAGCAAAGGGCAAAAACCTCGGAGTCGAGAGAGAGATTGCGTAAGTGAGGGTCCGTCCGCCTCGCGAGTGTCCCTCTGGAAGGAAGGAAGGTTGGTGGGGAGCGAGTGACAGAGAGAGAAGCGATGATATAAAAATGCCACACGCGTCGGAGGAAAGCCTCGGAAGCTTCCCGAGCGCGGACGCCCCTCGCGCTCGGGACGCGACGTGCGCCGTCCGATCGGGGATCGGGCGAGTCGAGATGGGCTCTGATCAGCGGCCCCGCCGGTGTACACCAGGCTCGCCCGCGTAGGGTAATTCGTATCCGCCTTGAGGTAATACTTAGGCGTGGCCCAATGATCAGGCCCGAATAATAAACCTTCACTGAAATTTGTCCATTTTAAAAATATTTCCTTTTATGATAAGTGTAACGAAAGTCTTAAAATATATCTCGAAAATATAATTATGGTGTAAAATTTACAAAAAAATGCAATCAAATTGAAAAACTTATTAAATTAATGCAATCGAGTCATTTTGTTAAATTCGTCTAATTTGGCTAAAAGAAAATGTTAACGTGACTTTTTAAAATATGTTTTTTCCTCTTACGTAACGATCATGTGATTAAATGATAAAACATAAGGTTGAAGTGCACCACGTCATTGTCACTTATCATAAATAAAATAATTAAAACAAGTGATATTAGTATTTTCCGTTAGCCAAATTAAACGAAATTAACGGAATAATTGATCAATCAACTTGACAAGTTTTAATATTTGCTTGTATTTCTTATAAGTTTTAAAACTTAAGTATACTTTTTATGACAAGTTTTATATAGGGATGATCAATTTTCGTCCAATCCCACCCATGAATTGGGAATTGGACTACTTGGTCTTGGAACCGATCCAACAAAATCAGCAAACACTGAGCTTGTCGACCAAGTTGAGGGTCCAACCGAGGAAGAAACTGGAGAGGATGGCCACGGGAGGGTTGGTGTGGAGGGTGAACCATCGGGCGAGGGGAGGCGAAGGGTGGAGATGATCGAGATTAAAACCATAGCGAATGGCTATTTACATAAGACAGAAAGCTTTAAATCAATCGAGAATCGTATAAATCAAAGATGATCGATTCCTTGTCTCCTTTTATCGGTTCATCCGAGGCACAACATATAAGATGCTTGTCAATTTGTGCAATAATTTTACTTAATCAGAAAGCACAAATCAAGATTCATCCCTTCGTATCACTCCATGTGAGATGCTGCACGTTGATCCTCCCCATTCTCACGCCACCTGCTATAACATTATTCAAAGAGAACGAACGTACAAAACTTTAAGCAAAGTAAGAGAAGCTGAGAGTTTAATCATTCAACTACGCAGCCTCGCATCACAAAGACTTTCAGATAAGACCCATTCTTTCAACGAGAGCCCTGGCCACGAGGTCTTTTCCTTCAAAGATACCCTCTTTTTCTCGCCGGCCGTGTGCTGGAGATGAAGAAGACCAAGAAAAAGAAGACGAAGAAGAGATGTCTATTTTGATTTCTCTATGAAAAAAATCGGTTCAATTCTCACTTTAGAATTGGGAACCGGATCGTCATCACCGATTTCAATTTTATGAAATGGGGGATTTGGATCAAAGATTCGTAAAAATTGTCCAAAACTAGACGGTGTGAATGGTTCTCATTGCACTCTTAATTTTAGGATTTCTAGTATACGTATTCTATTTTTTTGTATAAAATTTTGGTATGGACCGGACTTTAAGTACTTTCATGACGAGCTTTAAATTTCAATACATATATCCCAATTCCTTTTATGAAATTTTGGTTTGGAACGAGCTTTCTATCAAAATGCCCTTATCCGGGCTTGTGGAGCTTATGTGTAGAGAGGCAAAACCAACTTTTACGCTAATTTTATTTCATGTTTACGTGTCATATAATCGTTGCACCTTAATTATATATTCATTCAATCATTTAGAGGGGCACCGTCCCTCTTACAGTTGCACATTTTTCTTTATTTGTATGATATCTAATGTTTTGAATTACCCTAGCAAACTTGTACTTGCCTACAATTCTTTTAAATAAATCGTTAAAATTAGAATTGCGAAATTAAGGATCGCCAACAATGACCTATCCACATGTTTTACAAAAATTCACTGTTTACTTTTTCTAATGATTTAAAGAGATCGTTTGGACTTTGGTTTTTGGTAGAGAGAAAGAGAGAAGAGGTCTCAATGTCAAAATCTAATGTTAGTGAAAAATATTACGAGGAATATAATATACCGTGAAATTTAGTAATGTACCGTATAAATAAAATTTATTAAAATAAGGGTTCTTTTTGCAGAGAATTTGCCAAGTGAGCAAAGATTCAGGGCTATGGTCCACGTCAGCACCCAAACACGGACCACCACCGCCCATGGTTTTCCCATGGTTTTTTTCCCAGGTTGACAAGTCCTACTTTGTCTGCGCTTGTCTCCCATAGATTCGCACTCGTATATAAACCCCCTCCTCCTCCTCTTCGCCACGCCACCATTAATTTTGACCCCTCTCTCTCTCTCTCTCTCTCCCCGCCACCGAAAGCTCGTGCCTTTTTCGGACATGGCAGAGTCCAAGACCACCATGGAAACCGTGAGGCATTGGGTTGTCGAGCACAAGCTTAGGACCGTCGGTGAGTTTTCCGATCGATCAAGGAGCCTTTACCCTTTTAGTCTGTTCTTCAAATCGATTGAAAACTTCTCTTTCGTATGGTTTTTTTTGTTTTTCTGGGGGTTGAATCTGATTTTGGTTCTTGTATCGGTGCTGTTGTAAAAAAGGGTGTCTCTGGCTCAGCGGTATTACGGGTTCGATCGCATACAACTGGTCTCAGCCCGCCATGAAAACTAGCGTCAAGATCATTCATGCTAGGTAACGAATAATTTTATTTTTGCTTCTTGTTAAATCATGTTAGAGCAAGAGCCCGGTTAATCGTCGCATATTATGCCTTTTTCTTCTGATCCTCATATGTCTGGATTAAAGTTTTTCCAGTTTTCTGTGTCCCGACAGCGCCTAGATCGTGCAGGTTATGTAGAGGATCTCATGGTTTGCAATGTTGTTGGAACCTGATTCGGGTAGATCTAGGCCAAGGCTCAACTCTTTAGATGTGACTAATGCAGAGATGGAATGATCTAATATTGGCTTTAGGCTCTTTGTCTTTAGTCGACGTAGCTATAGTTTGACCGTCTGCAGTTGCTCGGCTAAATTCTTTTGCTTTTGATTGAGGTCATAATAAGCTCTTGGAAAGGAATAATTAACCCAGAATCTTGTAAAAGTTTGACCGAGAATAGTTTAGTTGATGAGTGAGCAACTTGACATTGAAATGCTGCACAAATTACTTTGCCCGTGACGGGATGGAAGTCTGTCTCAATGATATAGGAGCAATGTGATTGCAAAAAGTATCTAGATGAGATGTGTTCTTGACAGGTCTCTAGTACTACATGAAGCAAATCGTGGTTCTCAGCAAGAGTTGCAGACCTTACAAATGTTGAACGAGCTTCTCCGCAGTCTCGGTGTTATAAGCTCTGATTGTTCTAGTCCTGATTTTAGTTTTATCTGACCTTGAACACGGAACTACTATTTTGGTATATTTGTATTGGTACTCAATTCCTTTGCGAGTCCTCCTGTTGTACCCTGTCTCGGACAATTCATCGAGTTTCATCTCCTAGGTTTAGCAAGGAGTCTCCTTAGGCATTTCTGCGACAATATTGAACTTTACAGTCATTGCATCTTGTGTAGAAAGTTATAATGGAGGAAGATTTTGACATGCTCATCTATGGCGCAAGTTATGGATAGTGCATAAAAGAGAATTCTTTTAAGATCATGTATTATTGTTTAGGTTGCCTGTGTTTTTAGTGTAGTTTAGCCATACATTTCACCTTCAGATTCATGTTTCATGCATCTGCTGTTCTTACGGACTCTAGTGCCACTCACAGTGTTAATTTTGCTCACTCGCTGATATGTTCATCGTCACCGTTCAGGTTGCATGCTCAAGCATTGACACTGGCTGCTTTAGCTGGTGCTGCAGCGGTCGAGTACTACGAGCACAGATCAGGAGCAAAGACCGACCGCCCCACAAAATATCTTCCTGTGCAATCTTTCTCACATAAGGATTAAAATGGACGGCGCGCATCAACTCTTTTGCCTGCAGCATGAGACTTAATCAGCAATTTTTCAGCAATAAAATCCCTGTGAACAGAATAATTTAACCTCAATATAGAAGTTTTTGTTCTGTGATTATGAGACTCATTTGTTGTATACTAGGAGATGAGCCTGACAGGAATATTTTGGAATGCCATTCTTTCTGGACAGATACTTATGAATACAGCTGCTCTCTTTCTGGATCTTGATTGGTATTGTCACAATATGCATCTCGAGTTTCTTCTCAGTCCACGGCTGATGTTATAGGACATTTTGCTCATTAGATGAGACCATTCGTGGAGCGTACACTTTCATCAGAAAAGCACTAGGGCAGATGGCTTAAGCACCTTATTGACTGAAGGCCATCAACAAAATGTGCTGTAGGAGAAAATGTTCTGTGAATTGATTTTAGATCGCCCCGTTGATGGTTTTCAGTGTATCGCTTCAACTAGTTCAAATGATGGATGCAAGTTAATTGAGTTACTCGTGAACAACTCAAGCTGCACAACTGTGGTTCGGCTTAATTCTCACTCAGTTAAAGTAGTTTGACTACATACCTGAGGAGATAGGCTTGATCATAATAGATTTTAGTGTGTTGATAGCATGAGGCATATAGTCTAGCCCGAATGCAAATTTTGATGCCTCTCAAATTTAGCATTAATACAAAATTTTGATAGTCTAATTGGTAAGTTGAGTCGACTTTGGGGGAATAGAGTAAATTTTAGTAAAAGCTACAGCATTAGAAGTAAAACCCTCATCCCAGAAAGTCAATTTAGATTGAGCCCCTATCTAGTCTTGGATTTCAAGTAAGTCCATGGTCGATTAAGAAGCCATGCCAATTCATGATTATCCCCACTATATTACTAGTAAAAATGTAGCACGGTTTAAAATTGAGATCGTCTCAGCTTGATCGTGCAAGATCTAGCACATCATTATTGAAGCAAAGAACATGAGGAGTTGAACTTGTGCTCGATTTCAATGAGATAAATTGAATAGATTTTATTTACACACTTAAATTTGTAACAATAATCTACGAAGAAGAAAATATCCATTTCTACGACGTTTTCTTGGTGCTGTGAAGTTGGATACAGCTTTGCACTTCGGATTGGAGTCAGCCTCTCCGTGATATAAATAAACATGGGAGGATTCGTGTTTTATTGTTTTTCTGAGTTTAGGTTAGATTATTCATTGAGCTCTTGTCGACATGTGAGAATTCGACTTAACATGTTCATGAAAAATCTCAGGAACGATGCTTGTGCAGATAAAAGATTCGTTCTTACCTGTCCAAGGTTTATTAGTGTATCTTTGCAAATCCAAGTTGGGTATACGCAAATCGGACTTGGTACAAGAAATCACTACAAAAGAAAATCATTAGAGCTAATTGATTGAGAGGGCTAAATGGTACTTGCAGCGTTGAGCACGCCTCCGCACAAAACACAAAATTACACGGTCAAAATTGAAAAGCTCTTGTTTTAGACTGGTTCTGTCGTTATAGCTTGAGCAAAGAATTGCATCTGTAAAATTATTGAATGATGTGAAGGAAAACCATGATGCTAAAAGGCACGATGAACACTGCGAGATTGAAGGTTGCGCAGATCCATCTGACGGCGTTGACATAATGCTAACCCTTGTTGGCTCCATCGTCACTCCGGGAACCTCTTACACTGAACAGCAGCATCAACTTCGCTGTGCATATCTGTGTAAATTAGTGATTCACACAAATTTTCTTCGGATTTCATTATTAATTACAAAAAGTCAGTTATCTCATGGAGGTTTTCTATGTTTTTTTATTCCTCGTCACATAGATTTCTGAAGAATCATTTTCCTGTTTTACTTTTTTGCATGTCTTCTTAAATGTAGGAATTACTTAAACTATTATGAAGGACTAGCATGCGAGGTTGTTAAAAAGGTTTAGCTATTCGGTAAGGGAGGTTCCTATGGTAATGGCGCCATTATTCTATAAAAGGCCATTCAAAATGAATTGGTAACCAAAACTAAATAGGGAGCATATATGGAAGTCTCGACAAAATTTTTTGAAATATTGGACAATATTAATTTTTTCCAAAAAAATTCAAATTAGTGAACACTTATTTTAAATACAACTGAAGTTAAATTAGTTAGGCATTCTAACAGTTTGTGGTGCGAGAATAGAAACTATGTAAAAAGAAAGAACCTGACCAAATATTCGCAAACAACACGAGGAAAAGAACTTGAAAACAGGGCAACCAATGACCGATCCATACTCGCCATTGAAGCTCATGCTTTAAGATATTTCTTTTACCATTATTTACGATGTTGAACCACAAATTCTCAAACAAATTATTGTAGGACAGAGGAATATCATCCCCTTCATTTATTGCAGAGTAAAACAGGAGGTGAGCAACGCAAATTGAATGTAGCTCCAAAATAAAAATGAACCAAACACACAGCACTATATATACTCACAGATAAACTTGACTTCATGAGGCCGGAGAGTGCTTCAGCCATGATGATGACTATATTGCTGATTTACACAAAACAGCGGGTCACAAAGCAGGGCAACAACAATCAAGCAAAAAGGTCTACATAAAGCTCAATTTCAAGTACCCATTCCTATAGGGTGCATTTGGTTTGGCTTTTGGAGAAAGCCTTTAGGTAATGCAAAGGCTCTTAGCCTAAATGAGTTTTGTGAAATGCAAAGACTGTTAGGTAATTTGCAATTTTAAAGTGACTTGGGAAGTAACATTGGGAAAATACTATTTGATAGACTTATATTTGAAAAGTCCTTCGATGTAATCAATTTTTTTTAATTTTTTTAAAATTTAAAAAAACACACAATGACAGCAACTTTTATATTTTCGCGTTAAGAGTGATGTAAAAGAGACATATTAACAAATTCAAAAAAATAAAATTACATGAGAAGTGTCAAAAATAATAGGGCCCTCAGATTTACAAACAGTAAAGAAAGTATAATGACCAATGGGCTAAGTTGTTGAGAATATAAAATAAAATTTAGTTGTTTATGATGTCATATGGAAAGTCTCATCTAAAACTGGCATATGATAAGAAATATATCTCTTATTCAGCACTAAAACAATTAGACATGTCTCAGCTGCAATATGACAGCACCAAAAGTCATATCTTGCACTTTCTGAATGGACAACTGAGCACCTCTTTGCCTTAAATGACTATCAATTTCCCCAACCGTGTCTTAGAGGTCAAAAATATTATGAGAATGGATTGAACCGCCTAACACTTCCTGGAGATTGATTGCAGAGTGAGCACCACATGAACACATTCGTGGTGGCAACCAAAATGAGGCTTTGCTCATGTTCAAAGCCTAAGCATGCAAGAAAATTTTAGAGCTCCGACTCTTGAAGAGAAATGGACTTCTTCTGCGAACCTCAGATTGCTGACAAATCGAGGATTAGCCTTAAAAAACTGTTCCTCTCATAAACATAAGTACAATCATAACATCTCAATTCACAAGGCAGTGCATGTATTAATATACACATCATGGATATTCCAAAGAACTTACAAGAGAACACAACTCCTAGTAACTGCTGGGTACAATGGAAATGTACATTCAAAGCCCAGGATTATTCCTGGGAAAAATGGAAAAGTGGGGAACAGACTTTGACTTACATCACATGAAGTAAGAACAACATAATAAGTGAATTTAACCATCCCATGGTATTCTATTAGCAATGGCAGCGTCTACTGATTCCAGTTCTTCCACGACTTTAGTCCTGGAAGGCCACTCGTTAGGAGTCATTTGCAGGCATTGCAAAGCAAGTTGTGTTATTTGGAATGCAGAATCCATATATGTAGGGTCTAGGGACGGTATAAATTTGGTTCCCATTTCCGGCAGGTTGCAACATCATGAGCGACCAGTTTCCTCTAAAATAACCAGTATTTCTTTTCGGTTTCTGAAGAAGAGGAACATCTGCAGAAAATGAAAAGTTATGTAGGCAATGCAACTGTGGATTCCATGCCAAAGGATTTAAGTAGCAAAAAGGAAACAAACCTTGCATTTCATAAGAGGGGATTATAGTGAACCTCATATCCAGAAACTCAACCAAAGCTCTGCATCAATTGAAAGTAAGGTTAACAAAAGGAAAAACTTAAAAAAAGAAAATCGAGTTTCAAAAGACCAGTTGCTCATTGAACAAAAGCAAAAGTAGATCAATTGCAAATGTTTACATCTAGGTTTTAAATCAATCAATATATTTAACCCTATCCAAGTAGCTGTTCTAAGCAAGCAAAATAACAAAAATTTAATTTCCTAGACGAACAACAAGCAAAGCATCACAAGGGAGGGTCTACGCGTATTTGTATGCAAGCAATGCTCTTTTTTCCAAGACAACCAAGAAGTAAAATATACCCATTTGGAATTTTAACAAACCAAACCCAAGAACTTCACATTCATCACATTGCACCTACAAAACAACAAAACAATACCCTCGGCAGAGGGAACTTATAAATCCAATTGCCAAACAATAATTAGGCTGCGAATATAAGTGTCATCTAGAGGCTTTTGCCCTCCTTCAGGCTCTCCAACATCGACCAAATAAGCATTGAACATCAGTGACTCACCACAATAGATAACTTCATCATTCTTCAAAATCCTGCATTCCAACAGCTGCTTGCCGCCATCATACAGCATTACCTATTACACATCCGTCCATCAATCACAGCATGGACTAATCTACTCAAAACACGCTCAATCACGGAGAGTATTACAATCAGAAGCACGGAACAGAACAATCCGTGATGATAGAAAAAATGAAATCCCAAGCAGCATTGAGCTGTTGCCGTTCAGTTCGATTAAGCAAGCTAAATTTGAGAAAAAAAAGGGTAATAAATTGATAGCCACTGCAGTTTTGACATAGATTAGCCAATCAAACCGAATCATGTCCAAGCCCAATCAAAGGCAACTAAATTGCCAATCGGGTTGAGCTGGACATCAATGGTAGAGATTAGTGGTGAAAGTGAAGGTACCTTGCTGGTGGTGGCGCAGAGGAGAGGAAGCCGCCACGATAGACCTTGCGCTACAGCTTCTGCTTCAGGTGCTTCTTGAAGGTGACATTCCAGCACACGTGGTCTCAAGCACATATCTCATTTCATCGAACTCCAAAATTGCACATGATCACCAAACACTAGACAGGCAAAACTTAGATGGTTCACACTCACACGAGGTATAATTCAGCACACTAATTACAAACACAATCCAAGAGCAGTTCGGGATTGAAAAAGAAAACCAGAGCACAACATCAATCCGTTCCTAGAACTTGCATTGCCAACTCAAAATGCAAGCGTTAAGTCCATCACAGAGGAGTCATCTTTGGATTCCTGAAAGCTACGACGTATTCATTTGTGGGATTTTGCTGAGTCTGGATGTTCTGTGTCAGGGCAACAAGGATGGTGATGCCAGATTTCTGTCCCTCAAGATTTTGTTTGATGCGATGTTCGTTTTCCTAATCAAAACGCCAGAGTTAGAGCATAAGCTAGCAGACTTGGAATCCATATCCTAGGTGCAATTTCTCCCTCTTTGGCCAACCTTGATTGAGGATGAGGACCCCGATACCAATGTGTGCGCAAAAGCTCCACCTGATGCTCATAGAGTTCAAATTGACTAAACTTTTTGCGATTCTACAACCAAAGACAGTCAGCCTTTGCTTCAGATTTTCACTTGGTGATTTGTCCTATGCAAATGTGAATGATGTTGAGCTGCGCGTGGCTCTGGCATCGGCTCCAAATATGGATCCCAAGTTGCTTTCTCAGCTGAAACTAGCACGGTGGATTGGAAATCTTTTGGAGTTTGTACATGGGAAGAATTTGGAAGATTTTCTCAAATTGATGCTTGGCTTGTGCAAGGCTCTTCTTTTATGATCACCGGGTTCTACAAAAGTTTTCATGTACATGGAAGAGCCAACATTGCCACGATGAAAGTTCTTCGAGGCGGCAAGTAGCATATGACACATAACCGACTTTGGTGGCGGTGCGTGTTTTCCGGAATTGAGTGGGTCTCATGACGAAACAATGCGATATTGCTTCGAATGTACGGTTCTATTCTTTGAAGGCGGCCTTGAGGGAAGGTGCTCTCATTTTCTTACCGATCTTTTAAAAGTGAGTGCAATTCTCAAGTCAGCGAGACGGTCTCCCTCTCTACTGGTACAGCAAATGCTGCATTCTATCAGTTACAACTGCAAACAATGTTTGCTGCACAGAATGATCTTTGTCAGTGTGCCCATCAAAGATTGCTATGATTGAAGGCATCGTTGCTAAGGTAAGATATTCGAAGTGCTGCTTTGCTTTTAGCTGCTGCCGCCACACCGGTAAAATCGGAATTGCGGTGGCTCCCTCATTTATGACTTCTCCATAACATTTGCAAATCCCACTAAGAAGCACACCTTTCCCGAATAATAAAACTGAACTTAAGCATAGCAATAGAGTGTCGCCTACTTCAAAGTCGCAATAATGAGTTGATTGTCTTTGTAAAGTCCCAGGATGAGAACAATAGTCATATGACCTTCCAGCAAACATTCCATCTTTTTGTTTATAGCATAGCAAAGTTATCTCCAATGCAAAGCGAGGTTATCAATTTCGAAATATATGAACCGGAAATCGACAAGGATCTCTAATAGCTTGGTACATATCAAATAAAAACGATGCAATCGACATATGTATCTCTAGGAGAACTCATCCTAAGAAAATGTAGCTAAAAAAGCCAAACCAAACTAGGAAAGGAACAGAAATACTTGTACATAATTAAGAGCCCTGCGGGCCGTTCGAGGTATCATAATTTCAATGCTTCATCAGATTTTCAGAAAAGAATCCGCTAAAAGGTCATTAAAAAGTGCATGCAAAACTTCTTTGTTCATATTTGCAAAAGAATTTGATTGCGAAAAAAAGGAAAACATTGGTACTTACCTAAATTTGTTTAGGGTTTGAACACAAGGGAACAATTTGTGGTCGCGCATCAAAAAGCTTCCAAGTGCAACGTGCACTTATTCATCGTCTTCTTCATAGTCTTCATCAAAAAAGTTGTCTTCTTCATCGTCTTCTCCCACAAATTTGATTGACTTCTCCGAGCAAAGCCGAGAAATTTCCTCCACCGCTAATTTCCCACAACTTCTTATTCCAACCTCTGTGATCCTTCAAGCTTGATAGATCGGGTAAGCAAAGATTCACGCATTGAATCCACAATGTTTTCAAAGATTGGGGTAGTTCGCCTTGAATCTCAACTGATTACCACAATCGGATACATAAATACACCATAGCTTGTTTAACTTGCTTAGATCGAGTAGCATCGCCGGTTGTCGAGGCGTATTTGAAGGTTCAAATGTCGTAGGTTCTCCAAACAACCAAGGCCTTCAATCTCTACAACTGCAGATTCCCAATACCGAGATACGATAGTTTCCTCAAATTCGATAGATCCATCGAGCAAAGTGAGTGGCAAAGCCAAATACGAGAGACGATAGTTCCCTCAAATTCTTCAAGAAATGCTTTGTGTGGAGGTTGAGGGTGAGGGAAACGAGAGACAAGAAGGAACATCGAAATGACATAGGTATCGAGAAAAGCGGCACATGTGGACTCTAGGTGTTGCTTTTGATATCTTTTGAAATAGTCGATATTCGAATCTTAGGTCAATACCAACAATCACAACGAGCCCTAGGCTGAGAATAAATCTCATATGCATGATTTAATTAATAAGAAATTAAAAACTTAGTATGACATCTGCCAATGAAAATCTTCTCTTGACCGTCATAGTCCACTTTGCAAAGATTGTGTCAATGCTCATCTCCATTTTCTATCTAGACATGATTGGGCGATAGAAGTTGTTGCTAATCAGCCTTAGGGGATGTTAGCATCACTCGCCGTTCTTAGTACGTGCCTCACCGGCATTGATTTTGGCGGCACGAACGACACGAAGCCCAAATGGGCAATAGCTTAATGCATCCCTCGTTGTTGTTTTATATAGCATCGTTTGCAATCAACATAGGCCCGATCGCATCAGTTTATAGTTCAAAAGTGTTTCCAATTGAGCTTGCGTGCCCAGGGCACGCAATTGAAGTTGCCGCAAACCAAATGCTGAGTGTAACATTGACGTTATTGTTCATTTCGCTATATAAGGCTATCACTCTCGGTGAGGTTGCCTTCATGTTCATGGCAATGTCAATGCTTAGGGAGTGTGTACGTCTACATTGTTATGTCGGAGACAAGGGATAAGACCCTAAATGAAATATGGCGATTCTTTGGAGAATACTTCATGTGGAGGTTGAGAGCAAAGGAAACAGAGACGCGAAGGAGCATCGAAATGACATAGACATCGAGAAAAGTAGCACTGTGGATTTTAAGTGCTACTTTTTATATCTTTTGAAAATAGTCGATATTCGAATCTCGGGTCAATGCCAACAAATCACAGTGAGCCCTAGGCCGATAATAAATCCCATGTTATGATTTAATTGATGAGAAGTTAAAAACTTAGTATGACCTCACTAATGAAAATCTCCTCGACCATCATGGTCCACTTTGTAAAGATCGAGCCAATCCTCATCCTTGTCTTCTACCTAAACGTGGTCGAGTGGCGGAAGTTACTATTAATCATCCTTGAAGGGATGATTGCATCGTTGCCATCCTAGGTACATGACTCACCTACCTCAACCACAGCGACACGAGCAACACGAACCCCAAACGGGCAGCGGCCTTATGCATCCCCTCATCGCTATTTTATGTAGCATTGTTCGCAATCAGAATAGGCCCGATCGCGTCGATCTATAGTTCCGAAGTGTTTCCATTGAGATTGGGCACGCAATCAGAGTCGTCGTGAACCAAATGCCGAGTGACAAAAGCATGAGTATCACACAATAGAACAACATCACTGAAGAAGCTCTCGTACCTCTTAAAGAAAGTTAACTAGAGAAACATATGGCCAAAAGTTAAAAATAGAATAAAACAAAAGCAAAACCAAATGATTACACTGAAAAGAAGACAGGAGGATGAAAGAAATAGATAAGACAAAGAGCTATATGCTATGACGTAAAAAATAATTATGTCCCTAGCCAGAAGAGATAGTTGCCGGACAAAGGTGATTGCTTTGTGGTGCATTGCTATTTGTGGAAGCACCACAAGCCTCCCATTTCCCCCAGCCCAAGCTTTAAGTTTATTACTTCTCATCAATTAAATCATGCATATGGAATTTGTTCTCGGCATCAAACTTGTTGTGATTGTTAGTATTAGTATATGGATTATTTTTTCAAAAGATATCAAAAGCAGCACCTCGGATAAACTAATACTAATAATCACAACAAGCCTGAGGTCGAGAACAAATCCCATATGCATGATTTAATTGATGAAAAGTAATAAACTTAAAGCTTGGGTTGGGGAAATGGGAGGCTTGTGGTGCTTCCACAAACAGCAATGCACCACAACACCATCACCTTTGTACGGCAACCTTCTCTTCTGGCTAGGGACAGAATTATTTTTTACATCATAGCATATAGCTCTTTGCCTTATCTATTTCTTTCATCTTCCTGTCTTCTTTTCATTGCAACCATTTGGTTTTGCTTTTGTTTTATCTATTTTTTTCTTTTGGCCATATGCTTCTCTAGGTAACTTTCTTTAAGAGGTATGAGAGCTTCTTCAGTGATGTTGTTCTATTGTGTGATGCTCATGCTTTTGTCACTCAGCGTTTGGTTTACAATGGCATGCAATCTCAATGGGAACACTTCCGAACTATAGACCGACACGATCGAGCCTATTCTAATTGCGAACAATGCTACATAAAATAGCGATGAGGGGATGCATAAGGTTGCTGCCCATTTGGGGTTCGTGTTGCTCGTGCCGCGGTTAAGGTAGGTGAGTCATGTACCTAGGATGGCAAGCGACGCAATCATCCCTCTAAGGTTAGTAGTAACTTCCGCCGCTCGACCACGTCTAGATAAAAGATAGGGATGAGGATTGGCTCGATCTTTACAAAGTGAACCATGACAATCAAGAGGGGATTCTCATTAGTGAGGTCATACTAAGCTTTTAACTTCTCATCAATTAAATCATAATATGGGATTTGTTCTCGGCCTAGGGCTCATTGTGATTTGTTGGCATTGACTTGAGATTCGGATATTAACTATTTTCAAAAGATATATAAAGTACCACCTAGAATCCACATGTGCTATTTTCTTGATGTCTATGTCATTTTAATGCTCATTCGTGTCTTTGTTCCCTTTGCCCTCAACCTCCACATGAAGTATTCCCATAGAATTGCCACATCTCCTTTAGGGTCTTACCCCTTGTCTCCGGCATAACAATGTAGACGTACACACTCCTTAAGCATGACGTTGCCATGAACATGAAGGCGACCTCGCGAGACTGATCCCCTTATATAGCGAAATGAACAATAACGTCAATGTTACACTCAGCATTTGGTTTGCGGCGACTTCAATTGCGTGCCCTGTGCACGCAAGCTCAATTAGAAACACTTACGAACTATAAAGTGACGTGATCGGGCCTATGTTGATTGCATACGATGCTATATAAAATAACAATGAGGGGATGCATTAGGCTATTGCCCATTTGGGCTTCGTGCCGCCGCAATCAATGCCGGTGAGGCACGTACTAAGAACAACGAGTGATGCTAACATCCCTTAGCTGATTAGCAGCAACTTCTACCGCCCAACCACGTCTAGGCAGAAAACAGAGATGATGATTATCTTTGCAAAATGGACTATGATGGTCAAGAGGAGATTTTCATTGGCAATTGTCATACTAAGTTTTTAACTTCTTATTAATTAAATCATGCATATGAGATTTATTCTCGGCCTAGGGCTTGTTGTGATTATTGGTATTGACCTAAGATTCGGATATTGACTATTTTCAAAAGATGTCAAAAGCAACACCTAGAGTTCAAAGGTGCCGCTTTTCTCGATGCCTATGTCATTTCGATGTTCTTCTTGTCTCTGTTTCCCTCACCTTCAACCTCCACACAAAGCATTTCTCGAAGAATTGCCACATTTTCTCTAGGGTCTTAACCCTTGTCTCCGGCATAACAACACAAATGTACATGCACCTTAAGCACGAAGTTGCCATGAACATGAAGATGACCCCGCGAGGGTGATTGCCTTGTATAGCGAAATGAACATTGTATAGCGAAATGAACAATAACGTCAAGATTACACTTAGCACTTGGTTCGCGGAGACTTTAGGGGCATGCAACGTCGATTGGAAACACTTCGATAGACCGATGCGATTAGGCCTATGTTAATTGAGAATGATGCCACATAAAACAACAAGGGGATGCATTAGGCTACTACCCATTTAGGCTTAGTGTCGCTCGTGCCATTGCCATTGTGGTCGATGCCGGTGAGACATATACCGAAGATGGCAAGCTATGCAATCATCCCCCCTTACGCTAATTAGCAGCACCAATAGACAAACACACTCCCTAAGCACAACATTGCCATGAACACGAAGGCAACCCTGTCGAGGGTGGTCACCTTGTATAGCAAAATAAAAAATAGTGTTAAGATTACACTTAGCACTTGGTTCATGGCGACTCCAATTGCATGCCCTTGAGCACACAACCTCAATGGAAATACTTCCGAACTATAGACCAACATGATTGGGCCTATGCCAATTGCAAATGATATTATATAGAACAACAACAGGGAATGCATTAAGCTACTGCCATTTAGGCTTCGTGTCACTCATGTTGCTGCAGTTGATGTCGATATGCGTCGATGAGGCACGTATTGAGGACGACAAGCGATGCAATCATCCCCCAAGGCTGATTAGCAGCACCCGACCACGTCTAAGGAGAAAATTGAGATGAGGATTGACATGGTCTTTGCAAAGTGGACTATGATGGTCAAGAGTAGATTCTCATTAGCAAAGGTAATACTAAGTTTTTAACTTCTCATCAATTAAATCATGCATATGGGATTTATTTTTGGCGTGTGGCTCATTGTGATTGTTGGTATTGGTATAAGATTCAAATATGGACTATTTTCAATAAATACCACAGGTGTTGTTTTGTCTCGATGCCTGTATCATTTCAATACTCTTTCTCGTCTCTATTTCCAAGTGCTGCTTTGCTTGATGCTTGTATCATTGCAATACTCTTTCTCGTCTCTATTTCCTTTGCCCTGAACCTCCACAAGAAGAATTTCTCAAAGAACTGCCACATCTCCTCCAGAGGCTCCCACTTGTGCTCGGCATAACAAAGTAGACAAACACGGTTCCTAAGAATGACTTTGCCATGGACACGTAAGCAACCCCACTGGGAGTAATCCCCTTGTATAGCAGAATGAGCAATAACGTCAAGATTACATCTAGCACTTGGTTCGTGGCGACTCTGATCGCGCGCCCCTGGACATGCAATCTCAATTGGAACACTTCCGAACTATAGATCGACGTGATTGAACATATGCCGATTGGGAACACTACTACATAAAACAGCAACGAGGGGATGCATAGGGCTATTGCCCATTTGGGCTTTGTGTCGCTTGTGCCGCTACGGTCAATGCTGATGAGGCACATACCGAGGACTGCGATCGACGCAATTATCCCCGAAGGCCAATTAGAGCAACTTCCACTACATGACCACGTCTAGGTAGAAGACCGGAATGAGGATTGTCACAATCTTTACAAAGTGGACTATGATAGTCAATAGGAGATTCTCATCTCCAGAGGTCATGCTAAGTTTTTAATTTCTCATTAATTAAATCATGCATATGGGAATTGTTCTTGGCCTAAGACTCGTTGTGATTGTTAGTATTGGCCTGGGATTGAACATGGACTATTTTCAAAGATATCAATATTCGGCAACTCATTTTTGTTGGTACTTGAGTATGTTCTCTCAAGTAACTCAATGTCTTATAATAAAAGTTTTCTTGCATCAATTGAGTAAATCATCTTTATGTGCATAATAACATTTTGTTACAATTACACAACCGATCAATTCTTTAGCTTTTGTCTTTGATGATGTCAATTTTGGAGCATTGAATTTTGCCTACTATGCATATTCCTTGGCAAACTCCTAAATATCTACTAGCAAAACCTACTTATTTTCTATTTTTATGAGTTCCAAATATGTTGACTGTTTTTTAATAAGTTTTTGTATGTAGGGTTTATCACCATTATTTATATTGCTTTGTTAACTCGTGACAAAGTTGACCTAATAGTTTTAGGTGGCATGCTTAGATGGTGTCATTTAATTCATCAATTGTCATTGTCTTCTGATTTTTCTTGGGCTACTTGATTGGATGAGTATCGAAAATGCACATGATATATCTCAGTTACTAAATAAAATAACTTAAGCCAATATTCCGCTCTTTTTATTTTGGTGGCTCCCTCCTTTCTTTTTCTTTTTTTTTTTGATCGAATCCTCATTTCTATTTATTTTTCATAAAGTAAATAATTTGTAAAATATTTTTTTAAAATAATCGTTTATATTGCATGAAATAATTAATCAATGAAAATATATCAATTATCAATAACAATTTATAGCTAAATATTTAATGGATAATGAAAATATTTAGTTCTTGTGAGCATTATAAATAACGTCAACCAAAAAAAAAAGCATTATAAATAAGTATTTTTAACAAATATTTTTAAAATTATTTAATTTTTCTCAAAATAGAGCATTAAATTGAAAAAGACAGTAATTTCCGGAAAAAAATGGAAAGGAAATTAACCCCAAATCCCAATTGGAGAAACCTTGAAAAGAACCCCTAACCTCTGCCTCCTCCTCTCTGCTCTCCTCTTCTGGTTCTCTCTCCCGCTGCTTCGTTCCATTTCGAGCTTCGGCAAAAACTTTTGGAAGGTGACTGGTCTCTCTCTCTCTCTCTCTCTCTCTCTCTCACAACCTTAAATTGGAGCTCAATCAGCTGATTCGTCATCTTCAGAGGCTAAAATTTCTGCATTTTCTCATCTTGATATGCGAATCTGCAGCACGGCTGATCGCCTCTATATGCCGCTTTGCCTTCTAAAGCTGAACTTTTTTTTTTGACTTGGATGCCTGCCCGAGATCGAACCCTTTGCGCTGATTTATTAGCTTTCATGCAATTGATGTTTTCATACGGTCGTCGCGTGTTCTTTCTGCTGCCGCTGTGTTTGTCAAGTTCCTGTTCGTATTTCTGGTTCGTACCTTGCGTTAGTCCTTGAACTTTGGATATTCTCTGTAGTTGATGAGTGATACGCAAGCTTCGGGTGATGTGAGATCGGGTGTCCGTTCAAAGTTCTTATTTTGGGGTGTGTCGCCGCAATTTCGCTAGACAGTGACTGTGTTCATGGTACTGGGTCTTCATGTTTTTCGCTTGTGCTGGTGCATATTCCTTGAATTGATGATGGCTGTGTGTGTTTGTGTACCATCACATGTTGGTTCATTTTATGTTGCCTACTTACCGAGTGGTGTATATTGTATTTGTTGCCTGGACGGATTGAATGAGAAAATAATTAGGCTTGGTACTCTGCTTGGGTACAGGATATAGTGAGCGAAGATGAGTCGGGCAAGTGTGGCTGGACCAAAGGGAAAGAAGAAAGGGGTATCCTTTACGATCGACTATGCGAAACCGGTGGAGGACAAGATTATGGATATTGCATCATTCGAAAAGTTTTTGCAGGAGAAGATCAAGGTTGATGGAAAGGCTGGTGCCCTCGGCGACGTTGTTACTGTCACGCGGGACAAGACCAAGATTACCGTGACTTCCGAAAGTAGTTTCTCTAAACGGTAGTTTCTCTGGAGATTTAGTAATAGGGTTCACATTTAGTTGTGGATATTGATTTTACTATATCTGATGTCTTCTTTCTTTCCACAGTAAGCCTTCGACACCTGTTTCATATCTCATTTGATGTCGCTTTTCTCTCTGTTATGCTTTCATTAGTTATCTGAAGTATTTGACAAAGAAGTACCTGAAGAAACACAATGTTCGAGATTGGCTGCGGGTGATTGCATCAAACAAGGACCGAAATGTCTATGAAGTCAGATACTTCAATATCGCTGAGAATGAAGGGAGGAAGAAGATTGAACATTTAGCTTTCAAAGGAGTGCTTGTTGCTTTCCCTGTGCCTTCCAAGTTGATAAGTATTGGATTTTGCATTCTGCTCTTTCATTTTCTTGAGTGGAGAAATTTTGTGATGTAGCTGTTATTAGAAAGGGTCAGTAATGAAAGTTGCGGAAATCTTGTGCGGGCTGTAATTATACGTTTGCTCTTTTTCTCTTAAGTTGTTGAGTCCCTCAAGCTTTGCGGAGATTTAGGCCAGTTTTTAAGCTTGCATCTCATTAGAGGGACAATTGTTTGTTAGTTGTCAAAAATGTAGTTTTCCTGTCATAATTATCTAGATTTCCTGATACTCGAATTCGACTCTTTCATGCCGTTTTTCCACGTTATAAAATCTTCCTTATCCCTTGGAGTATGGACTCCATGCTTGATTTCCTCAGCTGTGCTATGTTGTTATGTCATTTTGATAACGTCTGCACGTGCCTAGGGCAGTCGGCGTCTTCTTCGTCGCCTGGGGGGCAGATCTTGAATAGCTATTTCTATACTAATATTTAGAGACTTGCGAGACATGTTTTGCCTTTGCTTAGAATAAAAGGACTCTCCAGGTTGCACTGGTGCAGGGTCAACTATCAGATAATGTGTATATAGTCTGAAGACTAGGAATTGCACGTGGAACTGGTCGAGTGTTACACGAAAATAATCTTTGTCATGTCTTCCATTTTCCCCTACTCCCTTGCATTTTCCCATGGCTGTGCTTTTCCTTTGGCCGATAGCGTTGGACATTTCCGCATGATAATTTTCGCTGGTCTATTCTTTCATGAGGGTCATTTTCCTTATCTTTGGAATGTCCAAAGTTTTGTGCTTCAACTTAGCCAGAGATTATTTCATTCCCCGTGGCTATAATCAATGAAGCCATTGCTAATCTTCTCATACAATCCTTATGCTTCGAGATGACTTGACTATATCTCTGCGTTGTGATGAGAATTCTCATCACTAATGGAATCGAAATGATCTTTGGATTGATTAGAATTTTTCTAGTTGTCGAGAACCCCTTTACTTAAATGAAACTAGGTCTTGTAGAATTCTATCGAATATTTGACTGTACATTCCCTAACTTGCTTAAAAACCAATCCTTGTTGACTAACAACATCTTGTCTAACCAAATCTAATTCTCCTATTTTGCTCCTCGGAAAATCCAATTTAGGTGGATTCTTCCCCCAGCTAACCAAGAGATCTGGGCAGAATTGCCATATATGAAATTGACTGCCTATTTTGCAACCAAAAAAAAAAGTATCCCATTTATTTTTCGAGAAGATGCGGAAGATATGCTCAATATTATTTGATTGGATAGTTGACCCATATTCTTGTTGTTTAAAGAAACCCTCCACTTCAAATGGTATACTTTCACGGTATATTTTCACGAAAAGCAAACATGAGATAACAAATCTAGTTTTTAACTAAGATTTTGAATAACGATCATTTAATTCAAAGATTTCCAAGCATTGCTCTTGCAAATCGAATCATTCATATAATATACAAAAAGAAATTCCAAATATTTGACATCTTCCTCTTTGAGTGAGATTTTAATTCCCATAATGGTTTTGTCTAAGTCACTTTGTTTGGTTTTGTCCAAGTTTCTTCTCTTTTTATCTAACTCATCCCCTTTTTCGTTGTGACTTTTGGGAATACCCTCATTTGTCCAAGATCGACATTTATGAATTGAAAGGTCTAAATAATTAACTCTGCAATTAGCTATTAAAATCATTAGGTCTTCATATGGTTCATTTGAAAAATGAAAATCATTATTATTGGATAATCAATGATCACAATACTTCCCAAAAATTGAAATTATTAATCAATGGAAGAATCACGCAACCATTTTTTCTTCATACCAAAATAGATGATTGACTCATTCTATACAATAAATAATCACTGAAAATCTTTTGATAGTATCATTCAATATGTTACCATTAGAATCCCTCTTATTCTTTTTAGGCTCAGTCCTTAATTTCTTCGCATCTTGTGGCTAAGGGCTTGGTGTTTATTTGTTTCCTTTTATATTCTCTAATGTATGAGATGTCACATCGATCTCAGTACTTTTTCATTGTATTCCACTGGACCTTTTCAGGATGGTCATTGCATTCTCCTCTGGTTAGAAAAGGAATTTTATGCAAGCGAACTCTGGAGAAGGGATCGTTTCCTTTTGCTCTTATTCGGTCCGTCGATTATATTAGATTCGATTTGATGAGGCCCGTAGGTTGAATAGACGAAAGATTCGATCAAGTCACAAAATTATGTGACCCAAATATTCTTGGGTTCTCTTTCTCAGTCACTCCCTATTTATAAGAACCATGCATAAAGCCAGTCGTACATTCATCAATCGCATTTTCTCAATTAATCCTTCAGAATGGCCAGCACGAGAGCTTTTTTCTATGCACTTTTGAGCGTGATCTGTTCGGTCTTCATTCTACGACACCCGTGCAAGGCGCAAGAGCTTGGGAGCTGCAAGCTCGATTCGGTCTATCAACTCGGCGACTCGACATCGGACACGGGCAATTTGATTCATGAGAGCCTGATTGGAGCGGCCTCGCCTTGCGGTCATCCTCCTTACGGCCAGGACTTCCCAGGGGGACAAGCCACCGGGAGGTGCTCCAACGGCTTTCTCATGATCGATTACCTCTGTAAGTCAACTCCCGGCATCGAAATTCTCCATGTCTATCTTGCTCCAATAGTTTGGATCACGCAGAAAACTATGCGAAGATGGCAAAGTGATAATAACATGGTCATGAAATGCTTGTACTGCAATTTCTTTGTTAAAACTGAAAGTACACACTTAGAGAGTACCCATATGATATGTGCTTACATATCTTGGCAGTTTAAATGATTAATAATGTTTCGAACTGAACAGCCAATCTCTAAGGTCGGTTTCACTAGAAAACTAATCTAGTTCAGTTGGCAAACCTAATTCTACTGCCGGATAACTTGGCTCCAGAAATAAATCGAGCATAAGACTATAGATAGGTTCCTAACATCGAGGCTGTAAGCATGCGACAGCGTGAGGTAGTGTTCATTTCGGGGATTTTATTGCCAAGTATGTCGACTTGCAGCGTCATCCTTCACACGAAATTTAACCTCGATGCCAACCTTTCTGGACTCTGTAGTTTACATAAAAAGAAAACGTATAAGTAAAAGCCCTTACCTCAAATTATGCCGGTGTCGAAATGTACGCAGCAAAAATTGCTGCAAACTGCGGCTATTTTAGCAGATTTAGATGAATGAGTTTCAGGTTCCGGCTCAACCGGAGCTTCGATGCAGCTATTAGCTCAGAACATGGTCTGCTCTATTCTCAGACCTTCCTACTTACACTGTGCCAAATGATTGATCTTCTTTCACTTTTCTTATAGAATATCGACTTTTGCAAGTGGTAGTGATGATGGGTTTTAGGGTTTTATTGCTTCGGATGCTTGTTTTGGATCTTTTTTGGGACGGTGATGATTATGAGGACAAGCGTGTTGATAGTGGCCTAAACTTTTATCTTTCCCTTTACACTTTTTATCGGTAATAACGCAGTGATTTTGCTTGTTTTGAGCACATTGATTAACGTACTTTCGGCGGTACGAGAGTTCGCTAGGGTTGAGTACATTTTTTCATTTGGGTTTGGCAGCTCGGGCGGCCGGGGTTCCTTTCCCAGATTACTACCTGAACCAGAGCGCAGCGTTCACTCGTGGCCACGGAGTGAATTTCGCTGTCGCTGGAGCCACCGTGTTGCCCTCGTATGTTCTCGCTCAGATGAACATCTCCAACCCCGCCACCAATTCGTCTCTCAGTACTCAACTCGACTGGATGTTCTCTTATTTTAATGGCATCTGCTTTGATAAAGCCGGTAATACAATCGTCCTAATCCCTTGAACATGCGATTTGCCTCTTTATTATAAGGTGAAAAATTTGTCAATGGGTGTTTTAAATGACAAAGTCGTGATTCTTGCGCTGGTCCATAGATTGTCTGTGGAAGCTCAAAGATGCCTTGTTCATGGTCGGGGAGATTGGAGGCAGTGACTACTACTATGCATTGTTCCAAGGCAAGAGCATTGAGGAAGCGAAGAGCCTTGTGCCTCAAGTTGTCATGGCCATCAAAGATGCAGTTCAAGCAAGTGATTCTAAGAACTTCACAGCTTCTAATTTTCATCTCGTAAATGGTATTTTTTTTCGCTGTAATTTCAGGCGTAACGTTGATTTGGTTTTTACTGCGATGCAGAGGGTCATTGGGTACGGTGCTTCTCGAGTGGTCGTGCCCGGCAGCTTCCCGATCGGCTGCCTCCCGGCCTACCTCGCTCGTTTCAAAACTGACCATCCATCCGCTTACGACGAATCTCGCTGTCTCAAGGGCTTGAATGGCCTCGCGGCGTATCACAACAACCTACTCCGAAGAGTCATCGGAGAGCTCCGGGAAGAGAACCGGGACGTTATCATCCTTTACGGCGACTACTACAACGCCTTCGCATCCATGTATCGCGGCGGTCCAAACTTGGGTCAGTCCCGAATCAAACCATCGTTGGTCATGGCAATAACATAAGGACGTCGCTAGCAACCTTTTCTCCTTTTCTCCTCGCTTAGGTTTCGACATGGTGCGGGCGCAAAAAGCGTGTTGCGGAATGGGGGGCGGCGACTACAACTTCGATCCGAACCGGCGGTGCGGAGCTCCTGGCGTGGCGGTTTGTCCCCACCCAACGAAGGCCATAAGCTGGGATGGGATCCATATGACTCAGAGAGCATGCTTTGTCATGACAAATTGGCTCATTCATGACCTACGGCCCAAGCTTAATTGCAACGCTTCGCTAATTGGCAACTGAGCAATGTGACGTACGTTAATTGGCATGGATTATCTATTGTAATTAGTCTTTTAATAGCGCCAGAACCAGGGCAAAGAATTGCTGCTATATAGTTGAAATTTCACTCATTTTGTGTGTTTATGTACTTTTTATATACCAATGAAAGTGGTACTAACTAATAAATGAATTAATTTTTTTTTTTGGAAAAATGACACAAATAATCCATAAACTTTAACTCAATTGCAATGTGATCCTTGAACTTTTTATTTGTTCGATTTGATCTATAAATTTTGGTCTAATGTTTAGCATCTCCGAACTTTCAATTTGTTAAATATAATCCCGAGCTTTTGATACATATTCAATTTAGTCCATGAATTATATAAAAATGTTCAATGATAAAATTGAATATTTTTATACTGATTCAATCACTAAGTTGAACATGTATCAAAAGTTTAGGGATCACATTGAATAAATAAAAAATTTCATAAATCACATTGCACGTTGGATAAAGTTTAGGGACTATATTAAATAAAATAAAAGTTCATAAATCACATTATATATCGGATCAAAGTTTAGAGACTATTTGCATGGTTGTCCGAATTTCTTTCCCCAACGGCAGAACAGCTTGGAGGAGAGGCGGAAGGAGGAGCGGTACGCCAGGTCGTTTTTGGCATGGGCTGGCTGAGTCCGACTGGCCTGGCTGGCGGCACAATAATTTTGCCCAGCGCAGGCCCACAACTACCCTTGATGGGTCAGGGTCATCATAATTGGGGAAATAATAAATTTATTTTTATTTTGTCGGGTTTATTCTCCCCGATCTTGGATGTAATCAGAACTATTTTTTGCGTGTCCTCCCTCTCTTTACACACGGATCGAGCGTCATAAATTCTATCATGGAACGTACCTAAATCGACGGTGTAGACAAGAATTCAATTGATCGAGCACGAAGGCTCAGCTGTCCCAAATGACCTGGGAATTATAACGTGTGTACTCATGTGTAAGCCTCGAAAGGATCGGTCGCAGTCGAGCACTAATCCCAATGCAAGAGATTCGATCTTTATTCAAATTGTAAGTAAATTTGCACAATCTTAGGATTGGCATCACTTCCATAGAGAGAAAGTCTCAACCAATTTATAAGTGTGCATTCAGATAAATCAATTAAGTCAAAAGTGAATCAAACAAAAGAAAAATGCCCAAAATTGATAATCATGGGTATTGTGCCTATGGCATGAATATACTTTTGGTATAATATTGATGGTATTGTGTCTATCATGTGAAAATGCTTTTGGTATAATGTGATGAGTTCATACTCACTCTCTCTCTCAAAACACCTTTCTATGAAGTAATTATTGAATCTCTCAAAACACCTTTTTACCTTTCTATGAAGTAATTATTGAGTCTGTCAAAATACTTTTCTATGAAGTAATTATTGAGTATACAAAATTCATGAGGGATACACTTGAGCTCACTACACACACTCAATACACTAGGCGTAAATGAGAATCACTTGATCGTATAGTTAGCTCTCTCTCTCTCTCTCTCTCTCTCTCAATGCCTTTCTATGAAGTAATTATTTACTATACAAAGTTCATAAGAGATACACTCAAATCCTTAGGGCGGATGAGCCTCAAGATGCCGTCGAGCTCATTACACATACTCAATGCACAAGGTGTAAATGAAAATCAAGTGATCATACAATTAGTACTCTGTGTGTGTGTGTGTGTGTGTGTCTCTCTCTCTCTCTAAATGCCTTTCTATGAAGTAATTATTGAGTATACAAAGTTCGTAAGAGATACACTCAAATCTTTAGGGCAAATGGACCTTGAGATGCCGTCGAGCTCATTACATACACTCAATGCTCTCTCTCTCTCTCTCTCTCTCTCTCTCTCTCTCTCTCTCTCTCTCTCTCTCTCTCTCTCCGTCGAGCCCATTACATACACTCAATGCACTCTCTCTCTCTCTCTCAATGTCTTTCTACGAAATAATTATTGAGTATACAAAGTTTATAGAAGATACACTCAAATCCTTGGGGTGGATGAACCTCAAGATACCGTCAAGCTCGTTTCACACACTCAATACACAAGGTGTAAATGATAATCATGCGATCGTACTTTTTAAACAACTTTAGTAAGTACACACACGATGCCTATTTTCATTGTTTTCTCTTATTTGTCTCTTTTAACATAGAACATACTTTCAAAATAATTATTAGATACACCAACTATCAAGCTCCGCCCCAATCCTTTGATCAAGCGAGTTACTTTTTTATTTTGCCCGTTACTTGGAAGATTAGACGAGCCTCATGGATAGTCGAGCTTAACGACATGCACTTAATGCATCTCATAATTTTTTTTTCCTCCTAAAAAATAGAACTATCCTTATATATATATATGAGTCGTTGAATTATCTACCTAGACCTCATGTTATTCTTGTAATACCCTTGTCTTTGGTTACTAAAGGGCAAGGGAGAGTTCGAGCAGATGACAATGACCTTTCCTCAGAAAATCTAATACTCTCTTGTCACATTCTTATTCGAAAGATAGGATACAATCTAAGATAAAACGATATAATGGTAATGAACCAAGTACCCTCTTCAACTCTCACTTCTAAATAGATCAAAGCCAAACTTACACTATGAACTTTTTAATTCTTTGAAGGCAATCCCATTTTAAAAAAGACCTATGTATTGGAGTAACATTCCAATCTTGAATCTTCACCTTCTCGGTCTCCTTAGCCCCTCACGCAGCCAATTGCTCGAGGCAACAAAAATTCACTGCCAGAATTTAATGTGGTGGGGAGTCCGGAGTCGATGTACATGGGCCAAGTTGCAAAATTTCAATTTCCAAAACCAAACAAGTCTTGTCAGTTGCTGCGCTGGGGGGTTTTGCAGGGGTGAGCCCCCCACTTTCTTCGGCAATCAGATGATCAAGAACTGCGATCCCTGCCAAAAAAACTGCTGGTCGTACTGCCACTAAATCTCTTCTTTTGCCTCCCTACGCACTCGACTCGGCCTCCGCTCATGACCTACCCCGCTCCCTCCATTTTTCGGCCTTTCCCTTTTCCTCTGCTTTCTTCTCTTTCAATTCATCCTCCTTCTTCAATGACAGCAAGAACTGAATATTCATGTTCTGAACTGCGGACGTATGGCGTTAAAGAATCCTGGGTCGTCATGCATCTGATGGTTAAAATGGAAAACTTAACTCTGTTCGGTTCCTTTTTAATCGCATCTAATGTTTGCGCACCTACGTCAGTCGGAAGGACGAGAAATAATGTCCGCCAAGTGTCAGGCTACATGTCCATCTACCTGCATTAGGATGTCATTATGTAATATATGGGCGTTTCTCTTAAGTTTCGTCTCCTGCGAAGGCAAAAAGAGTACAGTTTTCAAGCCGCATGCCAATTAATGTCGTGAATGATGTGGCCGCAAACCCGTTCATTATTGACCTGTTCTTAACTCGTTTCTCTTGCCAGCTAAGCTCATTTACCATAATGAATATGTCCATTGATGAATGAGTGTAGCAGTTGTGCATTACAGAGTGTAGTTAACGTGCTCGACCTAATACATGGTTTTCGAATCGGAACAGAGTTCTCTGCATACATTTCGACATAGAAAATGCCTTGCATCCTCACGAAGCATAAAATTACAGTCTTCTTGTTACGGAAACTTCGGGTTTGGCCCAGAAAAGCTCCATACTTCGTTTCTATAGCCGCTTCATGGCTCAGTCGGATGATGGTCCATCGCCGAGCATCAATCGACAGCCGCTCTCGATCAAACCAAAAGCTCTCCTGTCCCTGCACCGCCACGAAGTTAAAGGTGTTTCGCCTTGGTGTTTTTTTTTTTTGAAGGGGGGGGGGGGGGTGGGTTGTGTGGATGTAAACATAAGAACATTGCTCATAGATTCATGACAGTAGCGTTTGTCAGACCAAACTGATCTATACAGAGCGAGCTATATCCTCCTGCTCAGGTTCTAGAAGTTTAATGATATCATTCATGCGCTTAGCAGAAAAGGGGAACATATATTCTAGATTATATATCCAAAAAAAGACACGAGATACAGGTGAAGTACTGAACCGGAGTGGAGAATGCGACTTCAAGTAGGGCGAAAATGAACAGGCAAAAGTTCGAAAGAGGAAGGCAACAAGTACGACCGAACCGATCGACGTGCGCGCGCTGCACACCGGGAGCAGAAGAAGATGGTGGGGAGCGAGGGAACACATGTTGGAGAAGGGGAGCACGTGCAGAGAGGCCCCAGGACTCGACGAGCAAGAGGGAGGCTCTGCACGTGCCCTGCTTCTCCAGCAGGAGCTCCTCCACTGGTCTCGAGCGTTGTTGTCTGAACTTGATCTTGGAGCTTTCGCGTTGTGTTAAGTATGAGAGGAGTGAAGGGCCTGCTCGTGCATTTATAGACGCAGTCCCACTCGAGAGAGAGAGAGACAGAGAGACAGAGAGAGACACAGAGATTGAGTCTAGAAGTGGGCAATTCTTTAAAGCAATTCAACACGACTCAAGCCCTTTTCTCTTTAACCTCCCCCTTTGTGATAATGACTACAAAAGGCCAAGCATGGTTAATCTGAGAAATTCAAGCTGCATGACTTTTCGTGGCACGTTCTCGTTTACAACATTTTTCACCATAAAGACCAACTAGTGAAATTCATGTTGCAGCGTTCGTGCAGCCTAATGCTATGCGGAAGCGTGCACAAAATTTTTAATGTCACAAATGCTTTGATATAGGTCCACTCATCATAAGTGATTTATGGAGATATAGGTGTTATTTTAATTATAATTTTTTTGACTTTATCTATTTAATCTAATTATTAGGAGCGCAAAGCAAAAGTCCAATATCTGTGGTCCAGGAAAATTATTAAGAGGAGTCTAAGTCCAAGCTTGTTAATATATTTTAGTTGGTTCATAATTCATTCACTTAAGTTTTCGAATGAATACGACTTTAGCTAGATATGTTAATAGGCTTTGAGTTAGGCTCTCTCTTGAAGATTTCCTCGGGCCAAAAGTATCGGGTTTCTATTATGTATTCCTAAAAAATAGGCAATAAAGCCAACGGTCTATTGGCAATAAAGCCAATGGTCTATTCGAATGTTTGGTGGTTGAAGTTGGATGTAATTCTTGGGCAGTGAGTGTTATGGTGTGTGGCAGACTTCGTATTATGATATAGAAGGATACTTAAATTAATGAAGACCTCACACGTAAGGGGAATTATTAGGATGTATGTGTAAGTTATATTGAAAAAATCTCATATTGAAGAATTAATGTAATGTAGAGCACTTGATATATTCTAATTGACTTATAACTCATAAATTTAAGTTTTTAAGTGAAGTGGGTTCAATGGATATTTCATGGGGATGGAGGTATCGGGCTCTTACAACACGTTGATTTTGCTGATCTTATTTTAGTTAATTTTGATAGGAAATCATAATGTGAATATTGTTGGTATGGATAATTTTTTGTAATTTTTAAAATAAATTTCCAGCAAATACTTTTTTTTTACTGGATTGTCCAACAAGACACGTATGCATCGTTTGTCTTTAATGCAGAAACGTTGGATTTCTCCAAAGCAAGAGCTCGTGAGTCGCGAGGGAAGGATTTGGAGATGATGTCGCACTTAGTAGGTATGACCTAGATCGTCAGGCTTTTCTCTTTCTTCTTCTTTTTTGACGTGGACGGGTGAATCTTACATGCATTTTACCGGATATTAACGATGTTATTACGTATGCAGCCCCTAGTCAAACGTCGGATTCTCTCTGCCGCCGAAACAGGGGGGGACTGTTTAACCCAACGCAAGTTACCCATTTCTCGTCAAGTAAAATAACTCTTTTTTCTTTTTTTTTTGCTAAATCAAGTAAAAAACATATCAAAGCGTCAGTGAAATATATTTTACTGAATACAACCACTTCAAAAAATTCGTGCAAAAGTAAAAAGGTCACATATATATTTTACTAGATGTTGAAGTTTGATTTATTTTATGAGTAGAAATCCGAACAATCCGTGCTACTTTCTTTAACCACGGCATGTCCTATACTCCTAATTATTAGTATTTGGTGGTTTGTAATGGCGGGCTTGCCAACTTTGGACTTTCAGCAAGTGGTGTGCAATAGTTATTATATTGTAGTAAGAGTGAAACTCTTATAATAACATTTAGGGAGAGCTACTAATGTTGGTCGCCCTCCCTATTCTTTTTACAAATCGGTAAAAGAAAAAAGTCTCAATCAACTCGTTTTTCCGTTTGGGGAAACAACCAAAACATTTTATAGCATCTACCATCTTCAATTGAGAATCTGCCATATTGAGTTCAGATCACATGATGGTGACCTTGGATATCAATCAACCGAAACAACTTAATTTGCGAAACATAATCTATGGCGATTAATGCTTTTGCGATTGTTTACAAGGGCACCATTTGAATGCTTTGTATGTTGGTGTATATCTAAAGATTTAGGACATCCATAAGTCTTCAATTATAGAATTCTTAAAGTTCAAAGGAAAGAAAAAAAAGAATCACTTTCAACTTCAGATAATCGAAAGTTTGACTTTTTATGAACCCGATATATAAGGGAATACTCAAATTTCAAGGCAAAAGATTTGTTGGTGCTGCTGCTGTTGTAGTTGATTAGTTGTTGGACGGAGGACACAAGCTAAGTGAAAAGCTTTCCCCCCCCGCCCCACCACGGCTCGCAGAAGTCGTCAAAAGATCGGAGGTGGAGAGAGAGAGAGAGAGAAGGCAAGAAGAGAGGATGAGGGCTTGACCCAAAAGAGGAGCGTTGATGGCGACGGTGGGAGAGAGGGAAGTGATAGTGAATGATGGTGGTCACCGGTCAGCCGAAACGTATCCACTTTGGCCTCCTCAGTCGCGCACAGAGAGAGAGAGAGAGGGAGAGAGAGGGCATAAGTTAGCGTGAAAGTAGGGCGAAAATTTAACGCAAAGATCGTCCTCAGTCCTCAGAGAGAGAGAGAGAGAGAGAGAGAGAGAGTGAAGAGACACCATCATATCATCAGAGAAGGAGCGAATACAAGTAAAATGGTGTGGGGGAGAGAGAGAAGGGGGTTGCGTGTGGTGGGAAGCAAGCAAGCATAACTGAGATGGGATTCAAATTGTGGAAGGAAAAGGAGTTTTTGTGCTGGTTCTGGGGCGAGCAATGTGAGTCCCGATGTTGATTTGATTCCCTACCCCACTCCTTCCCTAAATATTATTGTTTCAAAAAAAATTATTGATCCAAAAGGTATATTTTTCAAAAAAAAAATGTATATAAAAAGTATTACTTTTTGGTGGGTATTTTTGTTTCCTTCTTTTTCACCCATTCCTTGCGTCTCTGCATCTGCTCCCAAGGTGATTCTGTTCTCTGGCAACGGTCCGGGTGAATTGCTCTCCAAAGATTAAGGTTTGGGAAATCTTTTAAGGTGATGTAAAAAAGAACAAAGAGCACAGGCAATGATACATGCAGAATGCAATTCGTGATTCTTTTGTTTATTCGTGTCAATAGGGGAACATCACGACTTTTATTCGATTAGGCAATCGGCATATTCTACACGGATATTGAGAATGAGTAATTGATCGATCGGTTCTGAATAGCAAGAGTTATTGTATGAATAATACTACTTGTCAAATGTCCTTAACAAAGGTGGCAGATGAAGTTCGAGGATTACATTGGGGCAAATATGTCTTAGGCATGTCTGCTAGGGGATTTAAATTCTCATAAACATACTTACCCGATGTTTGATCTTATCATTCCACACAATCAACCGTTTATAGTCGTTGGAGATGCGTTTTGATGCAAGGCCATTCATCATCATCATCCTTGATGCATCACACATGGGACGAGATGCTCTCTAGGCATAGCTAGTCAAAGAAGAAGTGGGAAAATTGTCCAAAAAAATATAAACCTATTGTACGCGATTAATTTAGTCTGAAATTTTTCAATTTTATCAATTTAATCTTAAAATTTTTGATAGCTTTTCAATTCAATTCTAAATTTTTAATTGCGTCAATTTAGTATTAAATCTTTTAACGAGTTTGTCAAATTAATCCTAAACTTTTTAATGAATTGCTAATTTAATTATTTCGGCTAATTTTAGCTGGACATCACTAACGTGATGTGGTCTGACATGAATTTTTTTTTAAAGTTTTTGTAAAATTGATTCATTATAATTATTATATTTTCTTTTCTTTTTTCCTCTTTTTATAGATGGCCTGGGGGCCACCAATAGTGAGTGAGGGTCGTGGGCCTCATTCAGTGGCCAATAGGAGGGCGAAGGCTTTTTGAAAACCCTCTATAAAAGGAGGAAAAAAGAGAAATGAAAGAAAAGAAGAGAAAAAAGAAAAAAGACAAATATAAAATATGAAATATGAAATATAAAAATCAATTAAAAAAAATTCCACATTAGCACTAGTCAAGCCACGTAGAATAATCTACATTGACTACGCTGCTACGTTAGCGATATATGGTCAAAATTAGCCGGAATTACTAAATTAACAACTTGTTAAAAGATTTACGACGAATTTGGCAAATCTTTAAAATGTTGAGGATTAAATTAATACAAGAAAAGGTAACCGACCAAAAAAATTAATATAAGAAAAGGTCTAAGACTAAATTAGCAAGTTGTCAAAAATTTTATGACTGAATTAACAAAATTGAAAGGTTTAAACTAAATTAGCCGTCGTACAATATATTTAGGACTTTTTAGATAATTTTTTCAAGAGGAAGCTTAAGTCATGAACTATGAGAATGTTTAGACCCTTCCGGTATCAAGGTCTTTCTTGTGTGCTCGAAATATTTTTTAGGGGCTAAATGGATAATGTACACTCATTTCTACACGCAGAGTCGTGCCTAAACTCTAAGCCAGACCCATTTATTAATGACTAACATAATAGCAAAACTTTCTTCTATTTTCATAGACAGGGCGCACGAATGAGCAACCAAATAACGAAACGCCTGCAAATACGATAATGCACTAACCGTATTTGTGATACATGCCATGGCTATTTTAAAAATTGAGTATCTATGAAGTCCTTCACAAGCGCTCGTTAATCAGATCCAACATTTCATTGTGGATACGATCGAGCACGGTAGATAGGCCTAGATGAGCAGGAACTGGACCGGGCCGAGCCTCGGGGTGGAAAAAGTGTTTGACCCGCATACGCTTGGGCTTGGGCTTGGGCCTTGACAAGCGAATAACGAAGACGACAAAGTTAGAGAGAGAGAGAGAGTGTGAATAAGCTAGCGTGATAGGAGGGGAAAATTCAACGCAGAAGTCGTCGCCGGTCCTCGAGAGAGAAGGAGAAGACGGAGAGAGTGAAGGGACACCATCATATCATCAGAACTGAGCTTGGGATTTGATCCGTGCAACTTCTGTTGCGTTCATAGCCTTGTCATCGCAGCTGTTTCCGAGGATTATATGTAAGACCGATTGCGTTTAAGATTATGCGTTGTTTATACGCGGTTATGATAGGCTCAGTCTGTGGTATGAATCGTTCTGCTTTGTTATCTGACCGGTGAATTCATAGAGCATGTGTAGATTGTATTCTTGGGAATGTTCTGGATCAATGATTTCATGAAGTTGCTTAATGGATGAAGAATAAAACGATGTGTAGTAATTGCTTTTAATGCAATGAAGGATCATGATTCAAGGTGTCTGGTGTATGTGTAGATCTAGCATCATTTTAGGAGTTCTTGGTTATGATACCCTCACGGGCCATGAAGAGAGCTGCAATGTCTCTTTCCAAACTGGCAGATACAGCACGCTAGGAGCTGCCAAGCACAACTGCTGCTATTAGGCTCTCCGGCATGGAGATCGGTGTTCTTACACTGGAGTTGAACATCGAAGGTGATTGTGTGCTTTTATTTAAGCTGAAGTCATATTGTCATAGTTGCTAATCCATGCACCGAGTGATGCATCCAAACTAATTTCATCAACAATTGAGGGAATGCCATGCAATTAGCTTCCTATTATACTGTCACACGCACATCTAGCATTTCTGTTGAGTTGTCGAACCCTGTCTGGACTTTTGTCGTGAAGTTCATCTTGAGGCATCCTTATTAAAAAAAGAAAGAAAAAGGCATTTGAAGCACTTCGAATTGAAGAATGAATACAGAGCTCAAATCGTCCAAGATAAAATGTTCCATGGGTAAGATGTTTCATGCTGAATGTGAAGGTAAGACATGCTTTGATAGAGTCAAGTGAATGTGTATCCTGCATGGTGAATGATCACTGCAGAGAGTTCTTTTAAGATTGAGCATAGGTTCATGTGGATAAACATTTTTAACATGTAATTCATCTCCTCATAAGCTGTTTTTGTTATTAACATGACAAAGGTTAACTCGAGGTAATTTTTCCTTTTTCTTTGTCCTCTTAATAGTCAGGACATAGCTGATGGAATAAATAAATCAGCTCAAGCTCTGCAGGCTGCAGAAGCTGGAATTCGACAGATTGGTTCTTGTGCTCAAGGACAGGCCATCCGTATGTCTTAACCCTTCCTCTTAGATTGATCCCTTCAACCAACTTCCTAAAATAACTTTGTAATCTCTTGTTTTCGCAATGTCTGATTTATGTCCACCAAATGCTTAATACAGCAATTTAAGAGAGAGCTAGCCTGCCAATTATCTTGTTACAACCTGTTGTTGCAGGGGTGAGAAAAAATCATCCGTATTTTTGGTCAGGCAACAAAATTATTCATCGGTATGATATGTCAAGGTGAGTCTAGCCCAGAGAGCGAGAATGAAAGTGGAGTTGATAGGATAGAAAAATAAGCTTACTAGTTGCCCACAAAGTGTGTAGAACATCAACATTAGCAAAGATGATCCGTTTTGTTGGTTGAAGATAGAGCAGTCTCCATAGAATGTCTTCTGTTAGGCTCAGTGGGAATAACGCCGAGTATGGATTGTTTTCTTCGACCTTGTTTTGCATCTCTATTGCTCTATAGATGAAGGTGACAGCTCCATTAACTATTTGCATATTCATCAAAGTAGTAGCTGCAGTTCTTCCTGTTTGCCGTTCTTTTGATCCTTAAATATTCAAACAAAACTCTCCTTTGGCTTTATGCATAGCCTTTCTTTTATTTTTCTTGCTTAAAAAGGTTAGTGTATTCGGACATCTTAATTTAGATAAGCTAGTCGGGATGCATAAGAGATCAGTCCAATCTCTCTCTACGACATTGGTCCTGAAAGTCGGATGACTTGAGAACTCCTCATCATCGGAAATGAAGTGATATCTTAGAAGTACATCAATTGTCTGTGGTCTGAACATATGGTCTGGGAAGGCATGTTTCTACTTGAAGCATCCAATCAAAGGGATAGGGAAGATCTAGAAGGGAAAGTGTGTCAACGAGAAGATTATTTTTGCCAAATCTAGTGCTTTATATAATAGAAGTTTCGAGCACAAATTACCGATGATATGTGTCTCCTTAAATGGAAAATATAACCAATATGATCATTCCATTCGCTGCCATTACGCAGAGCCTAATACCCTTAATGCAACAATATACAAACTGCTAAAAACTGTCACCCTCTATAGTTTCTCTGGGCGATTATTTGCTTGCTTATGACTTACTAGAAGGACATGGATTCATCAAGCATCGTCGTTTGGTTCAATTGGTTTGCCACTGAGAAAGATACCATTTCTATTACTTGTAGTTGGTGCTGTGAAGATGGGTACAGGTTCTTCATGTCCAGAGACACTTCTTATGGGTTGTTCCTCTCATTTGTCTCTTCCATTTTCTTGTTGCCATATTTGTATATCATGTAGAGGATAATTTGAGCGAGGCCAACCAAAAGTCCCACTGCATTTGGTACCTGAAACACCCAATTGACCCCTCATTTTAATTTCAAAGTCAGCAATAAACAAATATGAGAGAGAGAGAGAGAGAGGTGTTGTATGTGTTAAAACATGAGTAAAAAAGTAATGCAAACACTCCAATGACACATGGATCGATAGCGTCAATCATGTTATAATTGACCAGGGGACAGAGTCAAGTCTCATCCTTTTCCCAGTTCAGTCGAAGTAAGAAATACGAGAACTCGACTTAACAGGTTTACGAGAAATATCCGGTAATGGCTATGCAGAAAAAAAAATTCACATTCCCGGTGCAAGTTTTACTGGTGCATCCGGGTGTCTTAAAAAATGAAATCGCTGCAAAGCTGCATGCACAATGAAAAGCATTAGAGTTGAATGATTGAGAGAGCTAAATGGTACTTACAGCGATTTTCAAGTCCTTGACAACGAGGCCATAGAAGAACCAGGTTATGGCAGAGAGGGTGACGAGCAAGGACGTAGTGAACGGCATGAACTCCACACTTCTGGTCTTTATCACCCTCCACTGCACAAAACACAAGATAACACACTCAAGAATTGCAAAAACTCTTGTTTAGGACTGGTTTAGTTGCTATAGCATAGGCAAAGAACTGCATCTCTACACTTATTGAGTGACGAGGAATACCATGATGCTCAAAGGCACTGCGAATGCCATGAGACTGAAGGTCGCATAGATCCATCCAACGACATTGACGCGATGCTGACCCTTAAGAAGCAAGAGGGTCAGCGCCATCGTCCCTCCGAAACCTCCTATATCGAACAGCATCAACTTTGCTGTGTATATCTGCACAAATTGGTGATTCACACAAATTTCCTTAGATTATAGCATCAAACGAGAGAAATTGTAATCTCCTAAAAGTTTTTCATTTTTATTCGTCGTCACATAAATTTCCTACGAATTGATTTCTTTTTTTCTTTTTGCATGTCTTCTTAAATGCATTAATTACCTAAATTTTGAGAGAAAATTATCAAAAAAATTCTAAAATCTATTATAATTGTGTTAATTCAGTTATAAACCTTTTAATTTAGTCAATTTAATTATAAACCATTTGATAATTTTCTAATTCAATTAATTTAGTCAATTTTGACGAAAATCGCTAAAATAGACATCAACTGTCTCATGTGGCACAACGGCAATGACACGGCAATTTTTATAAATTTTTTTATGAATTTATTATTGTTATTTTTATTTTTATCTCTGTTTTTTTCCCTTTTTGTTTTTTTATTTTGTTTGGCGAGGTTTAGGACTAAATAAGACCTTTTTTTAGTAAATTTCCCTAAATTTTGATGAAGAGCTAGCATGTAAGGTTGCTACAAAGCTTTAGCTATCCGGCTAATAGGTGAAAACACAAACTTCGCACAATAACAATGGGAATACCCATTACAATCTCGACCATTGCTTGCTCGTAAATGCAAAATAGATAACGAGTTGAGACGATAGTTTTTGCCCCTATGGCCAGGCTTGGCAGCCTATCATGATTTTGCTTAAACACTCAAAATGCAGACTAATGAACAACGCATGGTCCCGATAACAAAGGGACAATGGTTTGCTACACTTTTAAGCACAAAAGTGAGAGAGGGAGAGGGAGAGACCTTCTCTTCGGTGGTGGCATAGATCGAGAAGAGGACAAGATAAACCAGTTCAATTACAATTCCACTAGCATTGATGATGATGGTCATAGTGGCATTAGCCTTCAGGACTCCATAGTACAATTGCAACGATGCACTCAAAAGTGCCACCACATATGGTATTGACTGATGCCCATCCGATGACTTCTCCTTATAGATTTTGTAAAATGTTTTTCTGCCAAAAACAAAAAGGAAGAAGAAAAAGGTACTTCACCTATAATGTTTTGCCAAAAAAATTCCACATTCATATAAAAAGACTTGTATTGTTCAAATGATAGAGACAGATATAGAAGCTGTGCAAAATGAAGAGTTAGAGGTCTTACGTAGGTGCCAAGAACACAATAGAGGATAAGATGTTGCCTAGATAGATCCAACAGAAAACAGAGGAGAAATGTCAGAATCGTGCATACAAGTAAAAATGAGATGTTCAACGGATCAAGGATTTTTTGTTCATGTAATTCAATAAAGAAAAGTGAGTTATTAAAGGGACTAAGGATTTGGTAGAGTCATTTTTAGGGATTAAAGATTTGCTAGAGTCATTACCATTCCCACGTTCTGAATACAATCATATCCATTGGACCATATAGATCCCATGAGAAGATACCCACCATACATTCAACTAGATTAATTTTTTCTTTTGTTTAGAATTGGTATAATCAAACAGTACACGACATACATACATCAATCGTGGCGATCGATCTATGAACATGGACGTGTCTCGCGCTCCTGACGGACCAAAGAGACCGGTGCCCAATTTCCAGAAATCGGACCAAACAAGCCTGGAACCGGTCAGAATCGGACCGATCGGTCCGGTTCGGATCCCGGACGGTCTAAACGTCCCCTGCCTATGCCAACCTACGCTTTACAAAGATTAAACGACCTTCAACTTTCTCATTCATTGACCATATCCCTCAAGCTCGACGCCTAATTTTGAACTGTGGACCGGTTATCTAAGCGTGGATTTTACGGGCAAACTCTCTTACGCTCTTTGCTATTTGTTCAATGTGGGACTCTTGGAGGGGCGTCTCCTGCAGGAGAGGGGAAGCCAGAGAGAGTTAGAGAGGGAGAGAAGGACTGACGTGTGACACAGCCATAGAGAAGTTAGTCCCACATCAACTGGTAGGAGAGGCAAACAAGCATGTTGCCTTTTTAAATAGCGAGGGACCAATGCGGGCTTTGCTGATTGGCTGGTTGCAACCGAGTGCGACGGTCGTACAAGAAGAGCATAGAGAAAGGCCTGACCTCAGGGCTTAAGCCAAATAATTTTGTTGCATATTTTCAAGAATCCAACTATGAATTCATAATCGGTCCGCACCGACCACCGTTCGTCAGTCTCAATTTAGCAGAATCGGGAAGAACCGAACCGAACCAGTGGCTTTAGTCCGGTTCGGGCGATTCTCACCCCATTGATATATGTGAAATTTTATCTGACTCAATTAAAAACTGAAGATTGACAAGAATTGACAAGAATGTAGCTCATCTCGAATTAAAAACTGATATATGTGAAATTTATCTCTGATTCGATTTAAAGCTGATGAAGATTGACAAGACTGTAGCTCATCTCGAATTAAACTCATCTTAGGATTATTTGTGCATACCTAAGAGCCGAAGTGTGAAAGCTAGCTGTTGAGTATTCCAGAACGCCATTTGATCTTGGAAAGAAGTAATTATTTGTACGTGCTCTCCGGCAGGAGCTCCTCCACTCGCTTGAACGTCGTTTGATCTTGAGCTTTTGTTTTGTGAGGTGTAGGCACAAAGCTGATCAGGGAAGCTGAGATTTATAGCCAGAGGGGTTTAAGGATGTACAGCAGTGAAAATAATGATTAGGGTCGAAAAGAATGACAACACAGTAAGCATCTTCGAAACTAATCATCATTTTCACTGCCGTGCATTCGTTTCAAAGATGCTTACTGTGTTGTCATTCTTTTCGACCCTAATCATCATTTTCACTGCCGTGCATCCTTAAAAAGGATGCATATTTCTAATGCAAAAGGCAGAGACATTAGGAAAGAGTGAATAAAACCAAAAACACTAAGGAGCTTGGTTTTTTCCTAATGACTTGACTTCCTTTCAAACTTTGCTTTTTTCTCTGGTCCTATTTTGGGTGCATTTGATTAAGCATTTTCAAGAGACTTTCAACCTCCAAAGACCCTTGGAAAAATACTAGATCGTTTGGCAATTATTTTGAATGAGCTTTTACTTCAAAGTTAGAATTGTGAAGGCTCAAAACCCAATGCTAGTAGGGATTAGCTGTGGGCTTTCCAAATATTGAAACTCATTTTGTTCTTCCAAAACTACCCTCACCAATTTTTCAAAATTCCAATTTCATCCTTCATTAGTTTTTTTTTTTTTTTTTTTTTTTTTAAATTAAAAAAGGAACAAACCCTTCGTCGGACCGGCGAAGGGCTATGGCCGCCGGCGAGCCCGATCGGCACTAGCGATCGTCGATTGAGGTTGCTCGAGGGTGACCTCAACCTTCGGCGGCCCTCAGCGGTCGCACGACCCTCGCGACACCCAAGCGAGGGCCGCTTGAGGCCACGAGACCCAAGCAGTGGTTGCTTGGGTTGCACGACCTCAACCGTCGGCGAGCCATTCGGCGGCCCGGATATGGCTCGCCGACGAAGGGTTTGATCATTTTTAAAAAATATATATATTTATATAAATATATAATATGTCCATTTGCAAAGAGGTTTTAACCAAACACAATTTGCATTTCCCAAGTGGCGTTGACTCTCAACATTTGTATTACAGCCAAAAGCCATTTACAGAACTAAGCTAAACACACTCTTTGTCCCACTAAAGCCTCCCAATGTACTCTCCCTCGTGACGTACCCCTCCCTTCCGCTTTTTTTTCCCCCTCCGCCGTTTCTTCTTTTCCGTCCTCTTTTTTCGGTGACAAAAAAGAGCTGGATATTCCTGTTCTGAACTGGGGATGTATAATGTTAAATGATTTCGACCGAGGGTCGGACTATATATCTATCTCCTGCATTAGGATGTCATTATATGGAGATGGGCGTTTCTCTATGCTTCATCTCCTGCGGAGGCAAAGAGCGCAGATTCAAGTCTAATGACTAAGAATTTCTTTTAGCTTCTGCCATCCTCGAACGAGACCATATAATATGGAGTTTAGATGACGTGACGGCGACCTTTAACATCAATTAAATCAAGCAACTTAATTTGTGAAACATAACCCATGGTGATACATGTGCCTCCTGATGTTCACAATCCCACACCAATGTCACCATTGCTTTTTTTTTGGTTCCTATCTTTAGCTTGCGAAATGTTGAATGCCAAGATCGATAAATGGTCTTGCTTTATACATGTACGTATAACAATTCACTAAATGATTATCATTTCAAAGTTCTTAAAATGTATATTAGCCATCAAAATTTGAAAAAAATTGTCAATGGGTTTATATGCAAGCAAATATAGATATATGTATAGAGAATAATATACTTAACTTGAACACTCAATTGCTAAATAAACTCTTTAGAAGCTTTTCTTTATCTAAATGAGATTTGCTTACACACGCACACACGTGCATGCATGCGCACAACGATATGTTGGCACGCACATGTATGTATGTACATCGTAAAATTTTAGGATAAGAATTAAGTGTCAAGACCGCACACACATATATATGTATATATATGTATGTATGTACATCGTAAAAATTTGGGATAAGAATTAAGTGTCAAGACTTAAATTATAGAAAGCTAAAAGTTACAAGATGATCACTTCAACTTCAGATAAAAATCTTGAGCTGGGTCTTCTCCAGAGAAAAATTCATTGTCAAGCTTTCTATATACAATGACCGGCTCGTCTTAGACAAATATAGTTAATCGATAGAGTATGAGGGAAGCGCACCAGCTGGACTTTTATTCTTCTTGTATGAATATCCGTTTGAGCATCTGGAATCAACGGGGAAATGTGATTGAGATCATCAGTAAAAGAGTATGTCGGCATGTAGAACGCCTAACGAAATTGGCAAACAGGTCGAGGCATTCTTACATTGGTAGTCGAGCAGGGCCTGATCCTCGAGACCGCCCACCAAAATGTCAAGGCTCATCATTTCCAGCTTTCTTCCTGTTGATAGTACAAGGCCTCACAACGAGACAGACGCATCACGAAATCGGAATAGGAGCGAACGACTTGTGCATAAAAAGGACGTCTACTTACGGAAATATTTTATTTTCCCCATATGGGTCATATCATTGTCAGAAGGTATAAAGATGGGGAGGAGAAAGTGAAGGCATAGGATGAAAAGTTGATCCAGCAAAGTGCGTTAATAACGAACGGGTGATGGGAGTGATGGTGTCGTGATGGGCTGACTCCAAAGAAAGTCCCTTCTTTGAAGCAAGCAAACTGAGGTTGAAAAATCAGCGAATAACGGCAAGTGAGATTACCGATGTTGAGTCGATGATGCCTCCGCTAATATTAATATTTCGAAAATTAAGATAAGCTTGCTCCTTTTCTTCTTTCTTAATCCGCCTGATTTTTGCAGAAACGACTTACCGCGAAGTCTAAGACTTATAATTTCCAGCTTCTTCCAATTGATAGTACGCAGGCTCACAACGAGACACGAGCGACCGAATCGATGGACGAAGGGACAGTTTAGCTTCGTCAAATTCTTTCCCCATTGTTCATAGGCGTTGGCAAAAGATTGGATGTTGAGTGGTGAGAGAAGAGGCGGCGGGTGAAACATGACCCAACAGAGGGCGTTGATCAGCTGGGAAGTTAAACAATTTCGGCCTCCCCGCAAAGACACAAACAGTGAGTGAGTAAAAGCTAGCGGGAAAATAGGGCGAAACCTTAACGCCCAAGTCGTCCTCCGTCCCCAGAGAGAGAGAGAGAGAGAGAGAGAGGGAGAGATTACGACGTCGTGACTTAAGAATTGAGAAAAGGGCCTACTAAAAAGCAAGGAAATGGCATCGCATGGTGGATCACCAACAGCGCCTTTTTCCAAAGGTAAACAAAGGTACTATTTACCCCACTATTATTGCTGCTGAATTCATAACAATATACATCAGAATATATACCAAAGTAATGGAAAAACGAGTTCAATATAGTCCATCCATTAGTATCATGCTTCTCGACGTGCCACGCCTGGCATATTCTTTACGCATATAGCCGGTCAAAGAGGAAGCTAAATCGTCTTATGTTATGGAAATGTCTAACTCCTTATATCTAGGGCTTTCTTGTGTACTTCAAGCATCTTCAAGAGCTATATTGGTAATATATACTTGTTTCCCTAGACATGGTCGGTCCAACCCGTTACCATGTGCTGAAAATCAAATGAATGTTGCTGATGAAGCACTAACTTCTCGGGCCATGAAGTTTTTATATGAGATATATTTATTGAAAATCTTAAAACTTGTTATGAAAATGCAATTAAATCTTAAAATTTGTAAAAAGTACAATCAAGTTCTAAAATTTATCAAATTGGTGCAATCGAGTTCTTTCCTTAACTTTGTTTAATTTGTTTAATGGAAATTGCTTACGTGTTTTTTTTTTTCAAATATTTTCTTTCTCTCCTACGTGGCTAAAATGACATTATTTTTGTCTAAATTTAATTTTTAATACTATTTTTATTTAAATTGGATTAAAAATAAGATAAATTTTTAAAAAATAAAATAGAAAAAGAAAAAGAACTGCCGTTGGTGCCCACCATCACCTAGAAGGATCGGCACCAGTGAATGGTTGGCAAGGGTCGCTAGCCCTCGCCCAATTTCAGCCAAGGGCCACCATTGGTGGCCAACCCCAGCTAGTGGCAACCCTCATCTAACCCCTCTCCAAGGCTTGATGCCGCCAACCAATCCCCACTGTCGATGGGCCTTCTTGATGATGGTGGGAGACAACGGCAAGGACTACAAACCCTCATTGCCTGGTTCTCTTTGTCCTTTTTTTAGTTTAGATTTTAATTTATTATTTAATTTAATTTAAATAATAATTGTATTAAAAATCATATTTGGACCAAAACTACATTGTTTTAGTCATGTTATCATCACGTAGGAGAGAAAATATTCTAAAAAGCTGTGTCAGTATTTTTCATTAGCCAAATTAAATGTAGCTAATAGAATGACTCAATTGCATCAATTTGACAAGTTTTAAAATTTTATTATATGTTTTGTAAGTCTAAAGACTCAATTGTACTTTCATAATAAGTTTTAAGATTTCCAATAAACATGTCCCTTTTCTCATCATATAAGTTGCGAACATGTATCCGATGAGGTGGGCCTCCACTGATTTGCAAAGTCGGGGCCCTTCGTCGTCAGTCTAGGAACACGAGGCCCAAATAGGCTGCAACATGACAAATGCATGTGGGTCCACTGGCAAACAGGCCTCATCGTTTCAATTGGGCCCCAACACCTCCGATAAAGCTTCACGCTTTCCTTGCGGCCGCTGCTAGACCCGATCGATGGACGCTCGAGGCTCGTGTCGCGCCCCAAACTCTAAGCCGGACCCCATTTACAACGACTAAACATAATAGTATAATTTTCTTTTTGTGAATGTAAACTCACTGAACACGTATAACAAGCCCTCCAAAGCATTCGTTAAACCCGTCAAATAGATGGATCGGGTTGAAAATGGCATGATCCAAATTGATCTATTTAATTCATTTTGATCAATTTTCATGCAATACAACCATATCACTAAAATACTTATGTATTCAACACAATCTAGGAAGATTCAAATCTAAACTAAAGTGAAATCATAGAGTGAGTGAGCATGAGATTGAGAGAGAGTGAATAATGAGTTATAGAGATAGGTTGGGTTAAAGTAAATTGTAAACCCATATAACATCCACAGAGTTAGATTTAAATCCAATTATAATTCATTTACTTAATATAATATACTCATATAAGAATTTATCTTATCAAATATGAGTTAAGAAATAGGTTTATAACCTATTTTGACAGGTTTAACATTCCTTAATAACACCCAACTTTTTATCGTGGATATGATCGAGTGGATAGGCCTAGACGAGCCAGACTGGACCAGGCCCAGCCTCAGGTTGAAAAGCTGACCCGCATGCGCTTGGGCTTGGGCCTCGACGGGCGGAGATCGACGAGGACAAAAGTTAAAGTTAAAGTTAACCCCCCGCACGTGAGCCCCCTTGTCCCTCCCTGACCGGTCTTGTCTCCACGTGTCATACCTCGCTCTCTAATATCTGCTTTTCCCCATCCGGTCAGGTCCAGTGGTCCCCACCTGTCGCATCGATCTTATCCCCAAGAAAGATGGTCCCCACCTGCCACGTCGGCCAATCTCCTTCCAGATCCAGAAGATAATCGACGGCTCACGACGGATCTCGACTCTCCAGACTCGTTTCGACCTTTAACGCCTGAACTCGTCTTTAAATACCCCTCCAGTGATCCTGCAATCTGGCAGCCATCTACATTGATCCCCGCGAGTTCCATAGCCGATCGGTTAACGTGCGCCAACTTTGCTCTAGCCTGCGCGCCCATGGGGCTACTGGACCAGCTCTGGGACGACACCGTCGCCGGCCCGCGGCCCGAGAGCGGCCTCGGGAGGCTCCGGAAGTTCAGCACCTTCAGCTCCCGATCGAGCTCCGGCAAGGGTACGGGCAGCGGATCTGGCAGAGCTTTGATTGAATCCTGGCGCACGAGCACACACACCACCATAGTACTGAACAGATCGAGTATTATGGGAAATAAAAGGCGATGAATTCGTGGAAGGCTCGACGATTCGTCCGGCGATTCGGATGGATCGTTTGTTTTTCGAGCCTGCTTGAGTCGTGTCGCGTAATAATGGCCGGAAGAGCTTAATAACGGAACGGATCGTTGGATTTGTGAATTTGCATGGGAATTTCGATGGACTTTTGCGGGAGATTACATTGAAAATGCGATTTCTTTCGTTCTGATTCGCGACGCGTTGTGTCTTTGGAGCAGAATCGGAGGGAGGAGGGAGGATGAAGGCGTACGGCGATCCGGACGCGACGCCGTCGGAGGAGGAGGCGGCGATAAGGGTGACGCGGAGCATAACGATAGTGAAGCCGCCGGGGCACCAGTCCGGCTCGCCGCCGGTTTCTCCGGCCGGGTCCACCCCGCCGGTATCCCCCTTCGCCGGTAAGCACCGTTGATATGCATTATTTTCAGACGAGTGTCGCCAAAACTCTCTAGAAATATCCGAAATAATCAACTGCAAGGTGGGGCCCATTGGTCTTGTCCTTGCCGGCTGCGCTGCCAGTCTATAATGGATGATGATAACGCCGTTGTAGGTGGAGGAAAAAACAGTTTTTAATATTATGAAATTCGTATTTTTGAAAATGATATTCGTGTCCCTGTCATTTGAGTGTTGACTTCCCTCCTTTCATGCATTATCTTTCTCTTATATTTTTTCTCTGGAACAGATGGGTCAAGCATCAGGAATTTACATTGGGTATGTTCAATTTCTCAGTGAGACGATAGTGCTAATTTCTCTAAGCGAAGTAGCGGAAGAATTCCTAATCTTGCCTTCGGTTGGCATGCATAAGATCTACTAATTTCTTGTTTTCGATCATGCTCACGAGGGTTCTTATCTTAGCTCGCGCGCCCGGAGATCCATTGATCCGGTAGATCGAATTATACGGGCGATGACGATCTGTTGTTTGCTTTGTTTTGAGTATGGATAGGCTGATGAGTGACACGACGATACGATGATGATAGTAATAGTATGGTGCCACTTCTAATGTTGACATGAATGTATATGTACGCAGGAGGTGGAGGTGGAAGAGGGCAGTCTCTATTCCGAAGGAGATCAATGTCCGATGCTTACGAGAAGCCGAATGAGGTTCGACCCCGGAGCCCTCCTTCTTCTTACGACATGTGAGCTATGACGACAAAGCTTCCGACTCCCTTCAGCAGCCCAAGATAACCCGCGTGTGCGTCCGTTCGGCCCCTTTGTTTTTGCTTTGTATAAGCTATGCATGTATGTAGGTATGCACGCATGTTAGAATCTGCTACTGCGGTTCGATGAACGCCATTTCCTTAGGCATGCATCGTCTAGATGTAGGAGTCTTGTGTATAAGTGGTGTACGCGAGATGGATCGTGAGTTGCCTTGTTGCGGTCTGTTCTCTGTACATAGTGCTTTCGTTCTGGATCCGAATCTGAGCGTTTTGCTTGTAAGTTTTGTTGGAGGAAAAAGAAGCATGTTCCTATGTTTTTTGTTTCCTTAAAACATTCTCTGCCGACTCTCTCTCTCTCTCTCTCTCTCTCTCTCTCTCTCTCTCTCTCTAGTTTCTACATGTCTGCAATAAGGGAACAAAGCAGCAGCAAGTTGAAACACCCGGGCCTTACGTGAAAATGCCATTACTGCACATAGCTTGTGTCGTTCACTACATGTTGGGAGGGACTATAGAAGATGATGCTGACCAGTCTGCGAATCGAAAACTTCTACCCGATGATATCATCTTCTTGCAAGGTTAATGCAAATGAACTTTGCCATGCATGGTCAGACGGGTGAAATGAGTGGAGGGAATCTCTGCATTGCTCCATGCGAGCGCGTGTACTTTCTGCGGAATCATAAGGGTTGAGTCATGTTTCCTTGGCCAAAACACAGGGCACTTCTGAGCACGAAAGCAATGAACTTCTTGAGCACCTCCAAGCTCAAACTGTTGTCTGATTATTTTCTTCTTTTTTGCATTGACTCTATGGCCTAGGGAAAGCCCAAGTATAAGAAACTAAAAGTAATTATACAAATGTATAATCAGAAGCAATTCATGAATATAATACAAATATCAACACCCTCTTCACTTTTATAATAAGTGTCCTAAGGCCGCTTGTTAAACATCAATTAAATGAGTCCATTTTAAGGGAGGGGGGGGTTATATATATACATATATATGTATATATGGGATCATTCTCAAAAATACCACTTTACATCCTCCCACAAAATCTCCCAACCGAAAACACCAATTTGCCCAATATCCCATTTATTATTTTAGAGGTGAAACAAAGGCCCTCACTTATTCCTCTGATTGGATCATTGTTTAAAGCGAATCTGGAAAGCTTGAAAACCTGGACCGGACTGTCGAATTTTGCTGGCCTAGGCAACCCGGACTGGACCGTCGAATTTGGCTAGCCTAAGCAAGACCAAACTAGTATTCAGGTGCGTTTTGAAATTCTCATTAGGAATGCTTCGGGTTTTCGAGCCTGAGATGCTCGAGCATGGGTTGGCCCGCCCGCCCAAAGTGATATTGAAAAATACTACTTATAATTAAAATTAGAAGAAAAAAAAGAAAAATTAAGGATTAATATTTATTAACATCCTTAAGTCATAACAATTAGAAAATTAACCATGAAACTTGAAATGAGCCATAAAAAGTTTCTTTCCTTGAATTTATGAATTTTAAATGAATGGTATTAGTTATTTCAGAGAATGCATGTCAGAATTTTGTAATTTTATAATGAATAATATTTTTTAAAATAAACTTTAAAATAAAAAATTGTAGACTTTACCCACTTGGAATGAACCATGTAATTTTTGTCGAGGCCTTTTTCTATTTCTCCGGCCGAGAAAGCAAAGTCAGGCTAGATTTGGTCAGGCTGGTTCCTACACGGCCCACAGTGCCCAGCCTGTTTGCAACCCATCTTTTCCCAAAACCAATAAAGCTTAGTTTCTTCCACCCGCCACCACACCCTTCGGACATTGCCCTATCGCCTCCGGCCAAGGAAGCCCCTTGGCATTGCCCTTGCCCTTGCCCCAATGATGAAGCCCCATTCAATGTGTCTTCCCATAATTTCCTTCTCGCTTCGTGTCACATAGGCATTCCCAAATAAAAATACCTATGTGTTGATTACAAGTTGAGATATCTCGTGATTGTTGTGTAAAAGAACATTGGTTTGTATATCTCAAGATTCCTATCTTATTATTTGGCCACTTTTTCTAATTTGACAGCTTAACTCACATTATTTTTTGGCTCGGTCAATTAATTCATTCACTGAATATGTAATCATACGTCTCAAATATATTTTCAATCCTAATCACTTTCAATCAAATCCTGGCTATCGGGCTTGTCATTCCAAAGCCCCCCAACATAAAAACCAAACAGGCCCAAAGTCCAGGTCGGCACGGCACGGACCGAAGTCCGCCAGGGCCCATTTTGAGTTTTGGGCTTGGGGAGCGACTTCGGGGCCCTCTCATGACTTCAAGTGCAAACCACGACGACAAGAAGCCCGGCCCGTCAACCCATCCGTCCGCAGTTCCGTAGGCTCTGCACTGCAGCTCGTGCGCATTTCCGCGAGCCGTGGAAATCGGGAAGCTCGCGGAGACTTCTCCGTCCAGTTCGTCTTCTACCTCTCGACTCCTCTGCAGATTCTCCATCCGGAGCGATGAGAGTATCGGATTCGCTCGCGGTCGCGAAGCTCGTGCTCTCGATCGGCCTGCTGTTCCTCTCTTCTTCCGGTGAGCGTTTTGATGATTATGTGGGGGTGCTGATTGCGGAGTCGTTTCGGTTTCGCATCTCGTGGAGGTGCCGGTTTTTGGCTTCTCTCTTTCTAATATTTTCGGTCGGTTATGTCGGTACTTCGATGATATGCTTCTGGCGCGTGAACCGTCGCGCACCTGGGTAGAAGATCGGTGAACGAGTGCGGGGGATTTCTTGTAGCTGTAGCTGATTGGGCGGGACTTGCTCGCTCTGTTGATGAAACTCTCTAATTGGTTATTGTCATTGCCCGATTTTGATTCATGCGGGCATCCTGGGCCTGTTTGGTAGCAATCTTTTTTTTTTAATTGTTCTGTTTTTTTTATTCTCTGGAACAGGAAAAACAGAAATAACTTCAGCTAATTTTTCTATTTCTCGGAATAGAAAGTGATTAGAAAATAGATTTGAAATAGAAATAAAAAGTAAAAAAAGTTATATCACCTTAGCATCAGTTAACCACAGCTGAGTTGTTCTTGACTGTGTGATATGTGTTTCTTGTTTGGTTCATGTATTGGTGAGAGAATTCAATCCTGATTTTTTTTGTTTTTTTGTTATCTTGTTGTTTTATTGATTTTGTTGGGTGTTTGGTGCTCCTAGATGCAGCGAGGCTGCCTGACGGAGTTTGCGTCTCGAAAGGCGGTCGTTTCCCGCCCTTCGCGTCGGAAGGGAAGCCACCTGGAAAGGTGGGCAGAGGGTCCAAGGGCTTGACCCTTTGCCGGGTTTTCCGGAAGAAGACGTGCTGCGACGTGTCTCAGACGCATCCTGCTTTGATAGCGACAAGGAGGCTCATTTTGAAGGGAGAGGCAAGCGAGGAGTGCGTGCAGTTGTGGGAGTTGCTGGAATGTTCTATCTGCGATCCGAATGTCGGTGTTCAGCCAGGACCTCCTCTTATATGTGCCTCTCTTTGTGACAAAATCTTTCAGGCTTGCTCTAATGCTTACTTCTCGATGGATCCGAAGACACAGGTGAATCTGTTAACTATTCCGTTGTTAGATGACCAATTTGATTGGTTGATGCCTGCTCCATCATATACTCCTTTTTCCTTCTTGAGAAAGCTGTATAAATGGAACATATTGTTGATATTGACAAAAGTGATAGCCTCACCATTATGAGCACTGCTGCCACATTTCAGGGGTTGATTAAAAAGTTGGTTTTGGTCAGGAGATTGTTACTTCTTGATCGATTTCTGTATGTATGTCACTGTGCATGCATACCTACCTATATGCGTTAGTCATGTAAATTGCGGGTTGTGTGTTTGTGTGTAAGGACATATGGACGCACCACCTCTATAACTGTTTTATCTTGGATGATCCACATTACCCACTCTAAGTTCTGAATTGATAGGTTCTAGCACCATGTGGAGTGAATGAGGTGATATGTGCTAGAGCTTCTGAATGTGTCACCAATGGCACTGAGCTGTGCCTTGCTGCTGGTTTTTCTGTGAAATTGGATGATGACAGATACGTTGGCTCTGAAGAAGCACATTGTTATGGTGGTCAAGCTAGTTTAGACTCAATTTCTAGTTCATGGAAGACTGCAGATTCTGAGATGCCTCAAGAATCTGATGATCACCAGCGGCTGGGGGGAATGCCATTCAGTAAGACAGTATTTTGGGCAGTGGGAGGGATGGTCTTGACTGGAGGACTGCTGGTTATAAGGTGACTCTCCTCTCCTTTGCACCCTAAAGTATGAATAGTTCAGGTGTTACATAAAAATAGGAACAAAACATTCATCACCTATTTGTTGATTTCTTAGCTGGATTTCCTTCAACTCTGCGATCTCTCTCCTGTACCAATGGTCATGTGTCACGTGACCATTTCCGATGTTTGCTTGGGGTTGCTCAATTACTTTTTTTTTCCAACGACGGACTTGAAACTTGGATAGTATGTATTTTATCAAACCCCAAATGTAAGTGATATATGAAATGTGTTTGCATAGTTGGTGCTGAAAATTAGCTTAAGCATCTTATTAGTTATGTTTTTAGTAGCTTTTGATCTTTGTAGGTTGTTTCAGTTACTGTGAGCAGTGCCTTGTTTACTGGCTGAATTCTGGTTTGCCATGCACCTTGAGTATGGGTCTGCACAGGGAAAAAGATGCTGTCCCGTTCGTGTAGCATTTCTGCAATTTGGAAAGAAATTTCATGATATAACATGATTTCCCTCTGGAAGCTTGTCATAACTTAATAAATAAGTCGTTGTCAAAGAGCAATCTTTTTCTTGTCTCTCACATATCATACAATGAAGGGACTCCAGGAATTTGATTTTAGAACTCGAGACTGTTGTCTTCAGGATTTGATTGAATAAATTGCTCGAGGCTATTATTTTGCTTTCATCTCATGATTTTGGATGCTCAAAACTAGGGCGTGGTTCTGGTATGCAGTAGTCAGTCAAAGAGAAAAGGATGTTGGTTCAGGGTTTCTCAGATAAATCACATAATTCTGTTGCACTGTTGTTCGTTTTATAGTACAAAGAGTATCCATCTGATTCTGTATTTATGGTCTGTCATTTAGGGTCTTACTGGCATTCAAGTTTTGTTTTGTATCTTTGAATTGAATGTACTTTATCCTTACCTACAGCAGGAGGAGGAGCAACAGTCACTACCAGAAAATTGCTGCTATTCAGCGTAGTGCAAGGAGACTGGAAGCTCAGGCGAACCAGAAATCTTTCAATTCACGTAGTAAGAAGGGGAAGGGAGGATGAATCTCCACTATCTGCTTCTTTTACAGGTGAAGCGATGAACTGAGTTACTTTAAACTTTACGTAATAATTAGAGAACTACATAGTTATCAGTTTGGGAATCATGCGGTGAGATGTTAGGATCTCCTGTGCCTTCTCCTCTGGCCTTTCAAGCATGTCAAGAAACTAGGTATTGCTGCAGATGCATGCCTCATTTGAGTTAACCAGATTCTTAATGTTTATGTGATTTCTTTATGCTAGCATGATGGAAGTCTATGACTTTTTGCTTCTGAGTTCCATAAACCTCATCAATGGCCAATATAAATTTAATCTCTCTTATGGCTGCCTAATTTGGTAATTTTCTGGAAATGAGAAGGCGATAGATCTCATTTTAATTTTTAGACTGTATTTTCCTGTTAAAGAATCCTCCTTTGAGAGGGCAAAAGTAAGCTAAGCTTTTGAAGGCTAATTTTTACCCCTATGTTCTTTTTTCTATTAGTCTTGTGGGTCCCACCCCTTGTAACTGGGGTTGGTAAATCACCCCATTCCCAAAGTGAGGACCAAACTCCTCACCTAATTCCAAAGACAAAATCGTGGCCACCGTGTGATGAACCCAGTGGTTTGTTGGTTACCTTCTTCTCTTAAGCAGTAGAAGTACAACTTTATGCTGTTTTCATGATTACCAAAAGTGCAGTTATACTTCTGTTTGCAGGTAAACCTATCTGCAATTGTAATTACCACAAGAAAACTGCCATCCTTCAGTGAGCTATTTTGTGATTCCGAAGCAGCAATGTATATGCTGGTTCTGGCCGAATTCGAGACAAGGGATGGATCACTCGGCATATGTTCAGCTTTTTGGCAGGAAGACAATGAGGAAAAACATGCCTTCTGTCAAGAACAGAGATTTTGGTTTGTAACCTGTCTTGTCATATTACATTTTTCTAGCATTGCAGAAACATGATTTTGTTTAGCTTTTGGGAGAGGGAAATGGAGTAGAAGGATTTACGTACACACAGCCGATTGGTGTCTGCATGACACTCAATTTGCATCAACGTGAATTGAGAAGGTTATTGGATTATGTTAGCATCAGGTTTATAGTATCTGACAATAGCGAAGGCCAGGGCTAACGTTCTATTAATCGACTTGATGTCTCTGGAAAGATGTCACATGAAGTGGAGATCATTATCACGAGCATTATTTGAGGGCAGAATAAGATGGATTAGCCTTTTGTACATAGCACACCGTCCTGTGCTTCTAAGCCACTCAATAGTCCTCCGGTCAGTTGCTTGCTTGAGACGACACTCCACCATCTATTCACCGAGCCCCATGACTCTGGAAAAATCAATTTCAAGAGTTTTGTCCGAGTGCTCATAAAAGTGATTATTTTCAAGAATCCATGAATTCCCAAACGACCTCTTCTCTCGATAGCAATAAGCTTGATATAGATTGCTGCTGTTATCAACAAACACCGAACTGATGACAACGTTGGTCATACACAACAGTAAAAAAACTGAAATATTAACATGAGCTTGTTGGGAAGCCGACTCTCGAGCACACTTGCAGTCAACACGAAAAAATTACAGATGACAAAAGTTCAAATCATCAGTTCATCCTAGGGGAGCGGTTTCTGTTGGACGTCCTAAGGTCTAATATCTCCGTTTCTCAGCTGAAAATACTGCACGTACGATCGAAGATCTTGAACCAACTCTCACATTACTATTGTTGCTGCACTTGGATATTCTTGAAAGATACGACTTTTTCGTCGGAAGCGGAGGGCATATCCTCATCCAATCTTTTCTATGACAGGCCTCTAGCTTATGCATGAAACCAGCTTTCTTTCTCATTTTCTCGTCAAAATAAGAACATCTTCCAGAGACCACGCGGATCAGACTCTTCCAAGCTGTGGAGGCTGCTCGTACCAAGTCGAGAAAAAAGTTATTTCACAGCCCCACATCAAAATTGACTTTAATGATAAAAATAAAATAAAAAATGAAGGCGAAGCCCAGGGAAGATGAAGAAAGCTGGATTTTTCAATACCTTCTTAAGTATCATTCTTGATGTACTAGAACTGCCAGAAGCTTTGCTTTCAGCTGGTTTCAGTATCTCAAACGAACACACCAAATTCTCATCAACACTTAGCAATGCACCTGCATTGTCAAACTCCCCTCCGTAATTGGGAGCCGAAAAGATTGTGACTAACCGCCGTTTGGCAAAAAATTCGTACCCGTCCTCTACCACCTGCAATTAACCCCAAAAGATCTTTTCGATATCGTTTCAAGCAAATTGAAGAGAAAGACATCATGATGTAATGTTCAGCCATGACTATTGCAAGGTTTTTGTGGTTGTAGAAAATGTTTTTCGAGAACAAGATGACAGAATAAAAGTGTACTAAAGGGTAGGCACCTCCAGAGTGCAAATCCAGCCAAGCATTACTGTTCTATTATCTACATCACAAATAACTAGCTCATCCGGATTCTGTAGAAAAATTTATACGAAGCACTACCAATCAGCAAGTACTAAAACCACTGGTTGGGAGATTTGACGCCATAATTTTACAGGTACTTATCACGACATCAATTTTTCTTTTTTTTTTTCTTTTACGACACTAATGCAAAAGGTATAATATTCAGAATATGATGGGAAAATGAAACAGGAGACGGGTAATTGAATGGGTTGCTATCGTGTTGATGTTTGTGCTGCTAAAAGCAATTGTTGGTGAGCAAAAAAGTTAATTAGACATATTAGCATGGAAATTTAAAAAATGGCCCTTTAACACATTATAAGAATTCTGAGAAGATTAAACGGGGTATTAGGCGCCTCAAGTTTTAAGAGTGCCCTAAGGATGATTGTAGCATTTTGCATCTATAACAGGCATCAAGCTAGATAATAAAGAGATTGGCTTACCTGATGGCCTCGGCAAATGAGATCAAGATTATTCTTATCCAAAAACTCGGCAACCTTATCAGCTCCAAAATTACATGAGACACCACGATCGCTGTCCGCCCAACCATCAATACTAGGATCCGGGTCAGACCACAGAAGATCACAAAGAAGACCGGCTTCAGGAATATCGGTTGGCCTTGAAATTTCCTTTATTTGATCCAACTTGTTCAACTCCGGGGACAGGCCCCCATGCATGCAAAGTATTTTATCATCGATAAGGGCAGCCACTGGCAGGCAATTGAAGCAATCGGTGAACATTTTCCAAAGCCTAACATTAAATCGCCTTTTGCACTCATCATAAAAGCCGTAGATGCGATTTATTTTTGCATCTTCATGGTTTCCCCTCAAGAGAAATACTTTGTCGGGATATCTTATTTTGTAGGCCAGAAGCAAACATATCGTCTCCAAACTGTGCTTCCCACGATCCACGTAATCTCCTAAAAACAGATAGCTCGCAGAGGGAGGGTGCCCACCATGCTCAAATAGCCTCAGTAGATCGTGGTACTGTCCATGTATATCACCTGTAAGAGACCTGCAACATTAGAATTACTTGATGCATGCTAACTTGATTGTAAAGAATGCGCTGACAAGCTAGAAGACAGAAGCTTGCATTCAGTTCAAATGAATTTGTACCACTTTCCCCTCAATCAAAGAGCCTGAAACTAATTAGCAGTCCCTTCAAGTTCTACTGAGAACCCCATCCTTGAAGTATCTATCCTCCCAACTCACATCATCAAACATTAAAAGATTCACTAATGCTTCGATGCGCATGAATTAAAATTTTAACATCTCAAGATTCTTACTTCGGCAGCCTGCTCTTTGTCCATTTGCTAAGCAGGAACGAACACACAATCGAATAGTTCCACTAGCAAACACGAGTTATTGTTTCATCAAATCAACTACCTCCAACGTTAGAGAAAGACGGCAAAAAAAACCGCTGTAGTTTATGCAGCAGAAACGAGAAACAGACGAAAATGTCAACCACGTGCTAATGAGGTGGACTGCAGAAACGAAAGAGAGCTACGATATAGAAAACCATAACACACAAGCCCTCAAGATTATCGGTTCCTAGCAATTTGCCATATAACCCTCTTTGCCACAGACTAACCCACCTGCTGCACAACCAAAACCACCTTCGAATCAATCCTGGGATGAGAGCATGACAACATGAGAGAGAGAGAGAGACAGACAGAGAGAGCTCGTACCGCAGATTCTAATGGGAGCATGAAGTGCCAAGAGAATGGGCTGAGAGAGGAAGATTTGGCGAGCGTTGATGCAGAGTTGGCGGATCTCAGCCTCGGAAAGCTGGACTTGCTTCCCTCCTTTGCCTTCCAACAATCTCCTTATTATGTCATCCAACACACCCTTCTCCATCATCCCTTCCATTGTCATCATCATCATCTTCTTCTTCTTTCTTCCTCCACTCAAAAAACACACTAAAAGTAATCAACTCCCTTCCCAATATCAACAAGATTTAAACCGGCTCAGCTAGCTTCTGTAGAAACAAACAGCTCAAAGTGGGTGCAGAAGAACAAGAATTCGAAGGAACCGTCCAGACGGAAAAATCTGATTTTTGGGTACCGCGAGTCCCTTTATTCTTGAGGGGATTGAGAGGAGAGGAGCAAAAGAGTATCTACCAAATTGGGCGATACAAATCAAGAAAGCTCCACCTTATCTTCCGTGGGATGAAAATGAACCCAAGAGGGTATGCTCAGAGATGCGAGAGAAAGTCAATGGACAGGATTATGCTTATATACATGGAATTAGGAAGCCTTCCATCAACTTTTCGTATGTGAGAGAGAGAGAGAGAGAACTAAATCTGTTAAAAACTCACACTCGCCGCCCTAGGAAATTGAACGAGAAAAATCCAAACTTTATATACAGATTGAGGGTGAGAGAGAGAGAAAGAGAGACAAGAAAAATCAGGGCTTGGAGATTGTGACGAGCAAAAGATCAAACATGGGGTTGTCAATATTCGTGTGAGAATGAATCTCTCTCCCCCTCTGCAAGTAGATTATTCATCGCGGTTGATGTGGAAACCTCAAAAAGTGGGGGCTACTTGGCGCCTCTCAAGAACCGGCGCATGTTAGCGTCCCTTTCACATTCCCTTTTCCCTTGCTGCTTTTGTTTTACTTCTGGAAACTTTAATTACCAACTACCTCCACTATTAGCCCCATTTAAACGACGATTGGCATCTTTCCTACAAGCGAAAAGTAACTTCTTTGAGGATCCGAATCATTCATTTTCAAAATAAAATACTTCCATTCTATGTAAGTGTCCTCTAGCCCAAATTCAAGACCGTTGAATTTGCTCGCCTCGAGCTTTGTAAAGAAACAAATTTGACCTTGGCATTTAAAGAAATGATGACCCTTTCACTATGTCGGCCCAAATCTGTCAAACCATTTTTCAATAATTGCACCCGGAATTGAAATATTCAAGGAACGCCAGTAAAGTTTTCAACTTTGTAGACCGGATAGGATTTAGACATGAGATTCCAGAGAAAGATCAACCTTTTCAGGATGAAAATATGAGCCGGTGAAAAAGAAATTGTCCGATGAGAGAGCCCACAAGGCGCAACATAGCAGATGATGAGTACCGATGAAGAGAGATTTGGGAGTAATGTTCACGACAAAGTTATAGCTTCGGTGGGTTTAATTTGTAAAGATGAGGGGCAATCAAAGGTAGTGGCCGACTCCTATTCTTTTTCTTTTTTTTTTTTCCTTCTTTTGAGCTTTGCAACTTGAAGAAACCGCGTACTTTGAAAAGTCCAAGTGTATGTGTGTATCTGACCAAAAAAAAAAAAAAAAAAAGGTGTATGTGTGTAACATGAACTTCTGACACCGCACTGCGCAATGGAATACAAGTCAGGCTCGATTACAATAGTTCTCCTCCCTCGAATCTCGCCCTTAATTTAATGTTTTTCCTTCACCTGTCGTGCAAGACCACGCAAGGGCGGCCTCATCCTCCCGTTGTTAGTTGTTGCCTTCCTTGGACCTAACCGAAATTCTGTTTATTTGGTTGACGAATTCGATGGGCGCATCATTGAGTTTTTGCTTGAATAAAATTCGTTTCAGTTGATGGTGGTGGTGGTGGTGGTGGTGGTGGTGGTGGAGGTGATGAGCAAGGAGCCACTATGCGACTTGTTTGGCTCACTAATTGCCACCACATTGGAGCACCGAACAGTTTGTTTAAAAGGGTTTGGTGGGGACATCTCCGTTTGATTAAGATTGGATGAATCGATGGATTTGCGTTTGGCACTCCAATGAACCTGTTCGAACTCATTAGATTCTCTGCAGTTCCTGTTATTTATATGTTGGGGAAGTTTCGTCCGCTTCTTCACATAGAAGACTAGAGAGATTCGCGTGAGCGAGGAGTTTCCATCAGCATTTCATTGTCAAGAGAGCTTCCCACGAGCTCCTGGTGTTTAAAATGGATTGGGTTACTTTTCTAAAAGCTAGAGCTCCACTTTCTTTTTCGACAGTAAGTACTGAGACCGAGTCAATTTGGAGTTTACCGCCGTTCACGAAAGCAGATTAGGTTGGTGGGAACGGTGGAATGAAAAGGATAATCTCAAGTTGGGAAGAGTTAATGCAACAAGAAACATGCTGCTTGGCATGCGAGAAGAGATCAACGAGATAAGAGAGCCCTAACTTGTTGACCAAATTGACTCCATAGCTTCTGCCCCAAGATACCGAGAGAAGCTTCCGACAGACAGACCTGAAGGGCCTTCAACAATCACGAACCATCAATAAACCATTTGAAGATACGTGTAAGAAGAACAGTCTTAAGTTAAATGAGTTCACAGCGTCACTGTGATCCAGTTCTTTTGGCCCTTGGAGTTGTCTTTAACATTGTACCAAGCAAAAGTTCACCGACAACAGGTTCCTTCGTTGAGGTATCTTCTTGTGCGCATACGCTTGACATGAATGGAATTCCTGCTTCTTGACAAACTTAACCAGCTTCATGGAGTATCAGGCAAGGACAAAGGAATAAAATCATTCACGATGCAGCTGAAATTGATCGATGTACGATGTCATGGATGCATATGTGCATTTCAAGAAGCAGAACATGGTAACATTCGAGGAAATGATTCCCAAGTCGTACTTAGCGAAATTTGGTAGCTTCACCGCACGCTTCAAAAGTAGAGTAGCTTCTCCACAGACAGCACAAGTAAGGCAAAGCTACAGCTACTCACCTTCTTCCACTCACCTAACACAACTAAAAGTCAGTTACAGTGGTTGAAGAGCAACAGTAAAATCTAAGGGCTATTAAATGGCTCTCCGTAAACTGTCCTTAAAAGGAAGACAAAGTGTCCCCTCCTTTAAAGAACTATTGGCCTCCACAAATAAACAGGAGTCAACTGGTCTGCAAGTTAGCATCTGCATCTACTTTAAGATATTTTTGGGGTTCAGTAGCACTTGCTTCAGTTTCGTTGTGATGTCAATGGAGTTGTGTTCACGTTTGGTCCAAAGGAACAAAAAACCAGAGTATGCCAGTTAAGATCTCAAGTCGTGCAACATATAACACTTTCCCATGGCTTGCATAGTTAAGCTTCTAGAAACTGAACATAAGCAAGAAATTTTCTCAATTACCCATTACCAGAGGGGTTTTCTGGTGTGCCGGGACTGAAAATGGAGAGCTCATTATGGCACCGAGGGGAATGCACCTAATGCTGCCCTTATATAGTAACACAGGTAGTGAATGTGTAATATTATGGTTGTGTCAATCTGGACGTGCATGGATGATGTTTAACAAAAGCTGCAGCAGCATTCCGCGAAGAGAATTCACTTATCCCGAGATTAAATATGATCATTACAATTCCCACATGTTCAATCAATACAACAGAATGGCAGAATAATTCTGTTTTTAAATAATAACCATTCTTCCAAAGGGATCAAGTTATAACTCCGTCTGTGTCATACTAATCGGGTGGGGTGCATGTCTTCTTTCCGCTCCAAGTCACATGCTATAATCATTCTTAAGATGACAAATTTTGAAGTAGCGAAGAATCATTTTCAGAGTTTAAGCTCTTAAAACAAAGATTTATAGTTCGTTTGGACAACCATTTCAGCCTTCCAGAAAATCCTATTGTTTGAAGCATGACCATTTTTAGCTAAATAAAGAGGAGAGAAGAAACAGCAAATACAGAGTTCAGCCCCCAAATTGAAATTAATAATGAAATTTGGGTTCCAAAGGGAAGAACCAGATTCAACATTCAAAGGAACAGCCACAAAATTTTTTTGACCTACGGAGACAGAGAAGATTGCAGAATCTTTAGGGATATTACCACAGCAAACATCATAGCAAATATGAACTTGGCGATTATTGCCCATAGCAAAATTGATCAGCAATACTAAAATTCGTAACCAATATGCAGTCACCGTCTATGCTTGAACAGTGAAAAAAAAAAAACTGAAAGATCAAATTCTTTGCAAATTATTGAAAAGGGGGCTATATACAAAGATAATAACTAGTTCAAGTCTTTTTGCAGATAAAGATAGATTGCTCTGAGCAATCTCGGTAACGCAACCCAGAGACCTATTCAAAAGTTGGTTACGGATTCAAGTTCAATGGCATTTAAAACCAATGAAGAACTCTCGATCAAATAAAAGCCAATAAACAAAATGTGACATGACTCATGTGGACAATCCAAAACAACTAACATCTGATTAGTTGATAGCATTGAGTGCATTTAAGCAAGCGCGTTCAAAGGAAGAAGCTGTCCGCATAGATAAATATTTCGAAGTAGAGAACATATGTATAGTAATCTAGTCATATATTTCAGCAGTCAAACAGCTTTTAGCTCACTTGAGTCGCAGAATCCCAACTTAGAAGCACTTTCATCCAGAAGAAGTGTGAGCATAAGAGCATTGTATCTCTGTAAGAGACTAGTGTCACTTTCTCAGGATATCCTGAAGATTAATTGACCAGAAATGCAATGTCTCTTGGTTGACTGCTGTAATATGGCCAATGAAGTTAACGGCTCTTTCACCAGGGTGAAGATTTTCAGATGCCCCAGGCTTATAGACCTGCTGAATGGTGGCTTTGAGAACCCAATGTTTCGTTTTAGGAAATGGAACGCCGTTGCCTTTCTCTATGCTTGGAGGAATTTTAGGGCAATGAGAGGGAAAGGGCCATTCCCAATTTAGAAACATATCCGCAGATAGCTCTTCTTTTTCTCCTTCTCATATTCGAAGATAGCTTTGAAAGTTCAAAACAATATAAGCCTTCCTTTTCACTAACTATGGGATTTCCGTTGCAGCCAAACAAATTCTACTCAATTTTCCCTTCATATCAAATCCCTCACTCATTCCATCCCCTTTCTCATCACAATCCACGTTAAACGCATATACAAGTCCAATTTAGGGCGAACCAGCAGTTATAGCAAGATAATTTCTCATGCATTTTACACAATTCAGAGCAAACATTCTTCAAGATGAAGCTTCTTTGAAACCCTCTGGTGAAGTTTGTTTCTGTTCTCGAATTCTACTCCACTTTTATATATCTGTCATGGGCATTCTTCCCATCACAGCAGCATAATCTTAACAAATGCAGAAACCATCAAGCGCACAACGAAGAAGAGAAAAAAAAAAACGCTTGACAACAATTAATCATTGTGAGCTGAATCCTATATCCATCACGCCACAAATAATAAAGAAGAGAATAGAATTCCAGCACAACGGCGTTCCCCCTGTCGATCCCATTCCCCATCAGTAAGAATCAACGAACGGCCTCCTACCTCCTCTCGTCGTCTCCCCCGCCCCACGGTCGCCGCAATTCAACCCGCACCCGCACTGCGGGCACTCCTCGAAATTATCAATGGGGAAGTCCGCGCCCGCGATGCCGACGGAGAACTGCAGGTCGTCGCCCCGGCGGCTGACCTCCACGATGTCCACCCACACGAACAGCAGCTTCACCTTCACCCCCTGCAGGTTCTTGAGCCGGTTCTCGGAGATGACCCCGCGGATCGTGGACTTGTACTCCAGCTGGTACGACCCCTCCAGCGAGAAGCTGCACGTCTTGTTGAAGTAGGCGGCGAACTGCCCCGTCGACGCGTCGAGGTAGTAGCCGTTGACCCCGATGGGGAGGATCCCGGCGGGGAAGTTGTAGTCCCCGAGGATGTCGTACGCCGACCGCTCGCCGGAGTGCATCTGTTCGGAACTTACGAGGGCGGCGGCGGCGATGCAGAGGATCGTCGTCGTCGTCGAAAGAAGTGCCCATCTGGGAAACAAGACAAGACCCATCTCGCTATCTCCGTGTGTCTGTCCGGCGGTCGTTGTTGGATTGAGGATGCTTGCTTGTGCTGAATGAGGATGGCGATGATGGCGTCTCTGTCAACGACGATAACCGATATTCTCGCGCAGATCAGATGGGAAAGTTCGGTGCCAGCTCTCCTTCGTTCCGGAGATTGCTTTGGAATGGTAGTTGAAGACGTCAGCGGAGGAAATGGGCCTGGGCCTCGAATGGGCCCGGTGTTGCGGCCTTTGGATGGAACTAGATGGGCTTGAGCACTCTTTCTTTTTTCGTGACGTGGTTTTCAAATCTTTCGACTGGACTGGTTATTCACGGATTTAATTATTCCTTTCGAATCTCTACTCAACTCTTCAACTAAAAAAATTAGGGTTAATATCTTGGAAAATCTTAAATTGATACACTAGTGAAAAATTTACTATCCATTAATTTTTGTTAAATTTTATCATCAAATTGTTGAGTTGGATGATCGTGTGTTAAGCTGGTACATTAGTTTATCTTTTACTCTTTATTTTTCACAATTATACAATTTTTGTGATTTTTTATAGTGATAATCCAATTTAATAGAGGTATATTTGTCACAAATATACTAATTTGAATTTTCGCAGTTGAATAAACTAGTTTAGAGTAAATTTGTCATAAGTGTACTAATTTAGGATTTTTAGCAATCAAAAAATTAATTTGGATAAATTTGTCACAAAAGTACAAATTTTGGGTTTTTCAGGATGTTAACCCAAAAAATTAATAAAAAAATTATAATTTTATTTTCATGGGAGGTTATTGAGGTAATTGGATGACGTGATTATCATTGACCAAAGATCAATTGCACATTTTCTTACCCGCTTGACCTCGATGTAGACGGTTACATGGATTTGAGACCTCTCGATTGGAATTCACAATTGCATCGAGTCAGCCATGTGTAAGGATGTTGACTTAGATCTCACTTTGCATCTGCTTTTTTTTTGGTCGATTACCTAAGGACATGACTCTGATTAAGCTGTTACTCGGAGGGAACTAGCATGGTGACCAACCATCGTAGTCCTCCATTTAAATATGATTTTCCCAGCATCAGAATCAAATCCGAGACCATTAGTTCCTCAGCCAAAAGCAATGGAAAGCCCTTATGACCAAGACTATTCTAGGATGGACACCATTCCTTTCTTTCAAAATGTGTATGGATATACTTTTACTTCTTAGGTTTTGCTTAATTTAAATTATGCGTACTCCGAATTTTCTTAACCCAAAACATCAAAAACTTTTCACAACATAATAATGTTGACGTGTAAATTCATATATAAATTTTCATAATTGAAATTCAAACAATATTCTAAAATTTTGACTTGAGTTTTCGTGCTTTGACGTTAAACAAACATGCAGTTAAGTTGCAAACACTCATCTTTCATTTTTTGGTCCATTTAATGTGGTTATGCAGCACGTCTACAGGAATCTTGTGCTTGATGTACAAGAATTCGTTCTCCCTAAAGGTTGCTTGACGAAGCATGTTATCCAACATACCACGACATCCATGCTTATGTATAACACAATATGATATAATTTAATATAATATGGTTCGCAAAATTAATGGGGGCATCGACATATATGAACATTTCAAATCAGGGACATTCAAATCAAGAAAGACACGCATGCATTACGTGGGACAACTAGCGAAGGTTCCACGCAATTGCCCACGTCGCAAGTTCCTCGAGCTTGTCCGATTTAAACATTAACTTTGATCATGACTAATAAGTAAAGATATCGAATTTGTTTTCTTTTCCTTTTTTCAAATTTTTTTCTGTAAGCTAAATCTGCGTAGGTAACTTTTTTTCTTTTCTTTGATAAAAGCCAGTTAGCTAGGGAACATGGCAGACCCCATTTTGCATCTTTATTGCAGAAAATTACTAGATATAATCATTGTCATGCTCTGTCATGCTCGAGTCCTCTCCCATCCGATGTGAAATTTCCTCATATGAAATCGACGATGTATGTATACAACATGTTCTCCACACACACACACATATATACACACGGTTAACATTTTCATTTTTTCATGCGAGACCCCCCTTGATTTGTGAAAGAATCATTTTATTTTAAGATGTATAAGTACATATATCTAGGTCTCATGAATAAGTGTGCCAATCACATTTAATAAAAACCTTGAAGTAGAATGAACAATTGCCGATGTACTTATTTTAGAAAAAAAATGTCAATGTACGTTAGAGTATGTTGAATTTCAAAAATATGTTCTTCCTTTAGCACGTCATATAAAGGCACACAATTTTCAAAGGGGTAACCAATAATTATCATCAAGCTCTTTAGAGGTAGTTTTAACATAACAAACTCTTCTAAGCATCTCGATAAGTTAAACATTGGTGTAAGTAATGCTTTTGATACATCGATTGATCAGATAGATTCATTTCCATCATCTCTTTTTATACACGGCGTGGGAGCTTTCCAATTAGAGATCGTACCCGCGATCGAAGGAATGCCTTCCACCTCTTGACCTAATAAATTCCAAATTACTGAAATTACTTTAGTTTTTTATTAGTTGGTCAAACTCAAAAGAAAAAGAAAAGAACGAGTACACATTTTTTTTATTTTAAAATTTGAATTAAACTAGTAGTTTATCTTAGTAATTTTGTCATTTCTTTTAATTCTATTTCTTCTCCCTGGTATCGAAAGAAAAGACGAAATTACTAAGCATGTATTCTTTGATTAACTACTAGTTTAATTCAATTTTTTTTAAAAAAAAAATGTGTACTCGTTCTTTTCTTTTTCTTTTGAGTTTACCAACTAATAAAAAACTAAAGTAATTTCAGTAATTTGGAATTTGTTAGGTAAGGATTGGTTTTTTTGAACTTTTCGGTGTATTTTGTTACAAATAATAACGAATAGAGGGTAGGGGTTTGGATTGTGTATTGACATTCACATGGCCAATCTCCAGTAGAAGAAAAGGTTCCATCGGAACAATTATTTAGTTCAGGGCGAATATTTACTCTTTCAATAACTATTTTAGTTGTAGGGTTAGTTCATGAATTCTCAAAATAAATGAATTGGTCCCTGGTTCATTCCGCCATCCCACCTAATGAATTATTAGGATTCATTTTCAAAAAAATCTTACGTTGGGCATTTTGTTTTGACATTGCTTTACACCCAAAAAGAGGCGAGCTACGTTCAACTTAGAGATGAAAGTCCTCTTTTGTTTCTGGACAGTGAAGTAAGACCAAGCTCATGAGCTTATTATCCTAGGTCAGAATAAGCTGATAGGATCCCCTTTTTGATGTCCTCTTGCCCCTCTTGCGTATCGACATGGGGGCAAAAAAGGAAAAGAAGGGGATGGGGTTTCTCTCGCTTTTGACATAGCGGGCCCCAGCGGGAGGCCCGCATGATGGGCTATTAGCTCAGTGGTAGAGCACGCCCTGCATTGTTGTCAGGATGTGCCTTGCCTTAGCTGTAGTACATAGCATAGATCGCGAAATGTTATTGCACTCAGTCCCCCAAAAAGTACACAATCAAAGCTGTTTGTTGAAGTAAGTAAATGAACACGATTGATCCAACTGGGCCCAAAAAAAAGAACGAGAAGATTGATACATCTGTTGATCTTTCTCTTGAGCTACTACGACTACTACTTCAGAAATGGCAGTTAGGTTTACGAGAGGCTCATGTGGTTGCCACTCACTGTCCTCTGCCGCCGCCGTCACTGCCGACTTGGTCTTGGGCTTGTAATGCATTGCTACAGAATCAGCTGAGCTGTTCCGAGTCTGAGTCCGGTCCCGTTTGGCATCTGCATCCATTTCACCGTTCAAGTCCGTGAGCGAACATCCATGAGCAAACATTTTTCTTTTCTTTTCCTGAGGTGTTCAGTTCATCGAGTATTGCTTTCTTTGGTTATGGATAGTTGACTTCTTGGCAATTTCTTTATTTATTATGTTAAAGTAGATAATATTCTATTGAAGAGCTAACTTAACTCTCCTGCGACATTAAGCTTGGGTTGGTGATTTTTCAGGAAATAGTTTTTACATTAGATGCTGCCACAGTATGCCTGTCAAAACCCTAATTTGTCAGAATTAGGTCAAGATATCAGAGTTTCTCACATGAGTCGAGATACGAGATTTCTTTCCTACTGTTTTCTCGAACTAATTCGACATTTGTCTGCATCTAGCTTTGCGTCGAATCGTAATCACAAGAGAAATTGTGTTATTATATATGTTCATGTTGATCACTGATCTGTCCTTTTAGCCTGCAAGCAAGGGTGAATTGTCTATTTTATCAGTAAATATACTCTACAAGTGTGAGATCTTTCCTTTTCTTTCTCTGGATATGGAAGGGCTAGTTTACGTGCATGCATATTCAAATGCTGCTTGCGAATGGCGATATTTCTTTTGTTGTTTCCACTCTTGGTCAAAAGAACAGTAGAATAATCAGTGCAGTAGAAAAAGGTGGAAATTAAGCTTATTCCATTGAAGAAGTCATAACGCCGCCATTGATGAACAGGGCGAAGGAGAGGAAGGAAGGCATGTACTCCACACTCTTCTGCAAAAATTATCGAGGTTAACTGTCAACTTCATGCGACATCCCAATCAATTCACCTTCTTAAACAATATCATGAATCACTCTTCAAGATTTTAGCATATACTTGAGGAACATTATGCATAGTATTGCTCTATTTTTGTTTCTTAATAGAAGGCGGGTACAAACATGCTTGTCTGAAAATTCAGGAAACAACACAAAGTTTAGCGTACATTCATAGCTTGTATATGAAAGCACGTATATATTTATACGCATATATATTTTTACCATGGCAGAAAGAGGTGAACCATAGGCGACCAAACTAAAGATAGCACTCAAGAGGCCAGCAACAGTGATTTGCATCTGACAATCCAACGTTAACTGAGTCACTAAGATTGCTACTGCTGGGAATATCACACCGTATGTGATCGCAAGCTTTGCATTCCTCTACTGCATTATAAAGATATTGCAATTATTTTCTTCTTAAAAGAAATATACCCATTAATTAAGAGTAATTAAGGAGACATTTAATTTAGTGGTTCTTCTATGTGATGCAATTTAGATTATGGTGTACGTCCATCTTAGTTATGAGTTAACAAACATATCCACGTTTCATATGCTCTTTTTCATTGATCAGTAGATTAATCAGATTGGGTTGGATCTTAATGTCAGTCTAAATTAGAGTTGGTCCACATGGTTGAACAGATCGAGAGGTATTCAATCTTATTTTTCCTGAAAGAGAACAATTTATAAAGTACAAGTTATTGGAAATCACAATCAAACAGCGTACTCTCATTCTGGTGGGAGCATGGAGAAGGAAAATGGCAACAAAGATGATCTCAAGGACGACCCAGAAGCAATCGCGTGGGAAGATATTTGAGAATCGTTTCTGGCCTGTCGAGTCAAGAGTTATGTTTCTTTTCCGTGACTTGTATATTGCACAAACAGGAAGTGATCAGATATAACGTGCTGACGACCGAGGAAGACTCCTAATGCAGTCAGTGAAGTTTCCAGACATGATTCAGCTTGCTGTTCTTATCCTTTCCAACTCCCTCCCAGTCTCATAATCTCCTTATCGCCAATTGCGAAAACAATGAATTGTCTCGAACGCCTATTAAAACTCAGCTCTGTTCTTCCAGTGAACCAAACAAGTCGAGCTCCACACGTAGGTACTTCAATCTTACATCTTACACAATCGTCTGCGTGTGCAAAAGAGACAAGAAAGTTGGAAGTTGGAAGAACTCTTTCTATATTAAGTACGTTAAACTAGAGTTACCGTGCCACTCTTGTTTTTCAATCAAGAAAAAGATTACCTACTCAGACAGAAACACTGACATAGCTTTGACTCGAGGTGGGTCCTTTCTCTCTCTCTCTCTCTCTCTCTGCATAAGTTGCAGTGAACGGCGGAGATTTATTGGAGGGCGTGTACCTAATGTCGGCCCTGATGCAAGACGTGCCTTACCTTAGCTGCAGTACATTATTACACTTACGTCCCAAAATAATTCACAATCATACCAGCTACATCTATTGGGAAAAATTTAAACTGATATGATTGACCTAACTGGGCCCAAAAAAAAAAAAAAATGATTGATGCATCTGTCAATCTTTCTCCTGAGCTACTACTACTTGAGGAATGGAGGTTGGATCTATGAGAGGCTCGTGTGGTTGCCCCACTTTGTCCTCCGCTGACGACGACTTGGTCCTGGGCTTGTAGTACATTGCGTACAGAATCATCTGAGCTGTTCCGAGTCCGAACCCAGTCCCATTTGGTATCTGCATCGAATTCACCATTCGAGTCCATGAGCAAACATCTTTTTTTTCTTTTCCTGAGGTGCTCATTTGATTGAGCATCCCCCTCTTCTCGTGAATAGTAGAATTTTTTTGGCGATTTCTTCGTCTACAAGGTTAAAGCTGATAATATTCCGTGGAAGAGCTAAGGTAACTCTGCCACAACATTAAACCTTGGGTGGTGATTTTCAGCCAAGAGTTCCTACATTAGATGCCGACACAATACGCCAACCCTTATTTAATAAAGTTAGGTTGCAACATCAGAGTTTCCCAAGTGAACCGAAATACGAGATGCACTTCCTATATTTCTATTGAACTCCTTTGACTTCTGCCCGCATCTAGGCTTTGCCCTGTACCCATCAAGTCTCACTTGCAAGAGGAATGGTGTTATTAGATGTGCATGTGTTGATGACTGATGAGCACGTCTTGCTGGCAAGCAAGCGTGAGCTATGTCATCAATAAATAGACTCTGCACATAGTGCTCAGCATGCAACTAGCGACAATAAATCCTCCTCGTGCACAACTGAGAACACCCATCTGATTATCAGATAACACGGTAAAATTTGTGGCTACTTCACTTGCATGCATGTTGTGATACTGCTTGCAAAGGGCTTCAATAATCGTTTCTACCTATGGTCGAAAAGACAATGGAGAAACCAAATGTACTAGAAAAGCTGGAGATTAAGCTTACTCCAATGAAGTAGTCCTGGGTGAGGATGGCGTAAACAGTCCAAACGCCGCCATTGATGAACAGGGCGAAGGAGAGGAGGAAAGGCATGTACTCCACGCTTTTTGTAGTCACCACTGTTTTCTGCAATAATTATTGAGATTAATGGTCAACTTCATGCAACATATCAGGCAATTAGTCGCCTTCGTAGTCAAATTATTTAACAGCCATGTCATAGCTTGCCCGCGTATATATATATACATATATATTTACCATGGCAGAGAGAGGTGAACCATAGGCGACCATGCTGAAGACAGCACTCAAGAGGCCAGCAACAGTGATCTGCATCTGACGGTCCAAGGTCAATTGAGTCACTAAGATTGCGGCTGCTGGGAACATCACATCGCAGGTGACCGCGAGTATTGCAGTTCTCTTCTGCATTTTTGACATACTGCAATTATTTTCATCATCAAAGAAATGTACGTGTTAACTAAGAGTAATTTGGATTATGGTGGATCTATGCACGAGACAAGATTGCATCAATGTTTCAAGAGCTTTCATTCATCGATCAATAGATTAATAAGATTACGTTCTATTCTCAAATTAGTCTAAATTATATTTGGGGCGACATGGTTTGATCGGATCTAGAGATATTCCTTTTTCTTTTTCGAGAAAGAACATAACCTACAGGATAATAATCTTTGGAAATCACAATGAAACAACGTACTCTCATTCTGGGGGGAGAGTAGAGGAGGAAAATGGCGACAAAGATGATCTCGAGGACAACGCCAAAGCCATTGACGGTTGCGACGACGATGCTGTCGGGCTTCACAATCCCGTAGTAAGTCCAGAAGTAGGCGTTGAGCAGCTTGAACACGTACGGGATGCTCTCGAACTCCTCAGTCGATCTCCGCTTCAGGATGTGCCAAAACGTTTTCCTACAAGAAAGAAACAAAATAGGGAGAGAGATTTCATACTGGTGTCAATATGGACGAGACTATCTCGCTACGAAAAGTCAAAAAGCAAATCGAAGGTCATGGTTCATCGGCTTCGGCATACACAGGAGCGAGATAGATTAGGCCGGTGGTGACGTTGCCGAGCACTCCAAAGAAGAAGCTCACGGTCATGCTGATAAACTGGACTGAATTCTTGCGGCCGGAAAAGAAAGATTGGATCGGATTGGAGCTGGATAGACCAACGTTCTTGAAGGTTTTTGGTCTGCTGTGTTATTGAGAAACACAGAGAGAGAGAGAGAGAGAGAGAGTGTTTGTAAAGCAGGAATATCTATCCAGCCAGAAATGTCCGTCAATTCACTTCCGAGTGGACAGGAAGTATACTCGACAGGAGTGATCGGTTTTCGAATGGATTAATATCTGGCCCTGTAACGCTCGGTTCCAAAATTTTAGAACGGGAACAGGCCGTGCACAGATGCAGTTTTGTATCCGGAGTTCCCTATAAAAAAGTAAAAACATAGTGGGAGACAGAAAAAGAAAGCTAGAGAAAGGGGTGGAGCTAGCTACATTCAGCGAATTTAGCACACCCGCTAGCGAGTTCAGCAGAAGAGGACGGTGTTGACTCTATAAAAATAGTATTATCTTACCTATTTTAGGTAACAGATATTGTAATATTTATGAGAATATATTTAGATTTTTTCTAATTATTCAAGAGCCTAGGCGAAGGCAAGGTTTTTATTTTAGATCGTTTTTCATTAGTTTGGAGATTTTTCAAGTATTTTGAAAAGTAGACAAAAGTAGTGATAGAATTCTAATTCTTTTATTAAGATGCTGGTTTTAATCGATATTTTTCTTTCTTTCTTCTTCTGCTATATTTTAATTTTCTTTTGTTAGGACTATGATATAGTTTATGTGAATTTCATGATTTTTATGTATGTGAATGATTACATTCATGTGAGTTATATATTATTATGCCTAATACTCTAACCATCATTTGAATAATCCCATGTGCATGTTTGAGACTGAGGAGTGATAATATGCAATTGCTATTTATATTATATAAGCATTAGTTAAACGTGAATAGAAATATACCACGTTATTTGTATAACTTTTGGGGGAAAATTGTCCTAAAAATCCTAATTCTATTGCACTTTTATCAATTTAGTCTTAAACCTTTTAATTTTACTAATTCAGTCATAAATCTTTTCACATATTGCCAATTGAGTCAATCCGGTCAATTTTGTGCGGAAATTTGCGACATGGACACTAAAGCGGTCTGTAAGTATAGGACGCCGTTGACGCGTGGACAATTTTTAACAATATTTTAATTTTTTTTGAATTATTATTTTTTTTTTCCTCTTTTATTTTTTTCCTTTATTTTATTTATTTTCTTTTTGGCTTTCTTCTTTGCCTTTTCTGGTGGCCAACCAACCACCAGCCATAGCCAACTTGCTAGCAGGCGAGGCACAGTCAAGTGAGGGCTAGCCCCAGCAAGGGGAGCCCTCGCCTAGGGATGACCTGATAGAGGTTGCTCGACATCGCCGTCGCCCAACTGACACCCATCGAGGCCACCTTGGCCTAGGCGAGGGCCGGCCTCGCCAGATTTGGTCTAGGCAAGGGCGAGCCCCAACGAGGGCTCCCCTCCCCAGACCTGGCGAGGTCGACACTCGCCTGGGCGAGGGCTCTCCTCACCAGATCTAGCCAGGCCAGCTCTCGCCCAGGTCAGGGTGGCCTTCCCCAACGTTGTTGACACCTAGCCGATGCCAACGAGGCCACCTTGGCCTGGGCACAAGTTGGCCTTGCCCAAGCGACCCTTGCTCAGCCGCGCCCAGGCAAGGGCCCTTGCCTGTGACGGGCGAGGCCAGTCGGCCGGTTGTGGCTAGCTGGCCATTGGAAAAGGTAAAAAAGAAAGCCAAAAGGAAAAGAAAGAAAAAAAAAAAGAGGGAAAAATAATAAAATTAAAAAAAATAAAATATTATTAAAAATTAACGTCAGTGCCGATGGTTACGTAACACCGCCAATGTCCACATCGCAGATTTTCCCACCAAAATTAGGATGGACTCAATTAACAAGAAGTTAAAAGGTTTATAAATGAATTGACAAAGTTTAATGGTTTATGATTGAATTGGCAAAAGTGCAATAGATTTTGGACTTTTTAGACAATTTTTATTCATAAATTTTAATATACTTATGTTTATTATAATTCATATAAAGATATAGTTGATTAATAAACTAGGTAGGTTTGTTATATCTAGAGATATGATAATAAATATATTAGGAAATTTCACTATTACATGTTTGATATTATTCTTATACACGTTACGATATGAAATTCATATATAATGGTTATGGTGAAATAAGATGATTTAACATATTTATCTGATTGATTTACTGCATTTAATTTTCAAATTTTGCTTTTAAGATTTTTAGTTTTAATTTATTCTCAATTCTATTTTGATTTGTTAGATAACTTTTAGAATTAATCTATTTTTTAGTATTTAATTAGTTTATTAATCATCAGTGTCTGGGCAACGATACTTATATATATATATATTACATTACTTGTTCGACACGTTTATTTGCATTTCGAACTTTACGAACAATTTAAATGGTATATAAAAGAATGAAAACACTACACGTGAATCACCCACGTCAGACGTTCAATTAAAATTATACACATCTTATGTTTACGTGAATCATCTTAGTTTTCGGCGGTTGATCTCGACGAAACAGTGGGGGTCGACAAAAGATATGTGTAAGGGGCCTAATTTATTCGATTTTCGCATTTGCCCTAAATACAGCTGACCAATCAAGACGAAGCTAATCATCCTAAAAATAGGTGGCCCGTTTAATTTCACCTGTCATCCTCGAAACAAACGACAAACCACCATAATTGACTCCGCAGTGTGCAAGAAAATGTCGAAATCGGACTTGGTGGCATTCGAGTCTTTCTGAGCCGGCTTCTGCTTTCCAGGATGTTTTTTTTGTTTTGGTAAAGAGCTTTCCAGGATGTCTGTCCGACGTTTTGACGTACCGAGAAGGGGGCTTCACCGCGAAGTGGGCCCAAAGTTTGATGGGCCTGATTGGTGGACACTGGACAGTGGCCGACCGAGACGGAGACGGAGACGGAGACCAAGACCGAGAAAGCGACCGGTCGAGGGAAATGTCATAGAAAGAAAAACGAAAAAGAAAAAAAAAAGAAAAAAGTATTAGAAAAAGTTATTGAAAAATTGTAAATTTGCCTATGTCAATACTTGACCATATTCATGTTAGTAATTTTCGGTCAATATTGGTCGGAATGATTATGTTAGCAAATCATCAAAAAGTTTAGAACTAAATAAATTCAAGTGAATATTTAAATATTGGATTGATACAAAAACAATAAATTGAGGATTTTCTTTTGGTAATTTCTCTGTAAAAGATGTGATCATTCCAAATGCTAGGTCGAGCTGGATTATTCCATCCTTCTTGATAAATGTCTGATATGCAGAACAATGGTTAATTCATTTTCTTAAACGATATAAGAGGATGGAGTAGGAAAAATTGACAAAAAAGATCATTTTTGAATTATTGATCTTCCGCAAAAGGAGAGAGTACGCCTTGAATTTATGGATTTTGCTTTGCTCTGTATACAGAGCCATCCTGAAGTTCTAGTATGCAGTAAGCCTCTAATGCACATAGACCATGGAATCAAATCAATCTCAAAGTGAAGTCAACTTGATCCGCTAATGTCCGCCTTTTCCAAGTGCTAAGGATGCATTTGCTTTACATGGACATGATGCATGTTATAACCAGCATCCCGGTTTTTCTTTTTGTTAATTGTACCGGTCGTCGTTTCAACGTCCAATGCCGTCCTCATCCTCTTCGTGAGAGCGGAGCTCCTATGGACTCATGGAAAGCGTCTTCATGATCTTCTGCAAACTGTATTGTCGACTTACCGATGGCTTCGGAAGGCTTCTTCCCTTAGCGATGGTGCGGTTTTTCAGCTGGTTCTCGTCCTCGACATTGTACGAACCTATCTCTACATCCCCTTTGACTAGATGGGCCGATCCGTCTTCCTCTGCTTCCTCTGTAGACTCTTCTAATTTCGATGCCGCGGACTGGTTCTTGTATATTGCATACAGTATCAGCTGCGCCGATCCAAGTATGAAGCCAATCCCATTCGGAACCTTGAAAAAATGCCAAGTGAAATTCAGAACAATGCGTGCACCAAGGACCGGTGCTAACAATGTTAACAGCAGTGCTAGGATGCTGGGAATTTGCCGAAACTTTCTTCTCAAACGGCATGACGAACATAATCTAATTCATAAAGCACAGAATCGAGAACAAATGGTTGAATTTGTATCCTACATGGTTAAGTATGCTTTCTTAAACAAGTTTGGTATGATGTCTTAATGCATATAGCATTTGCAGGCCCACCGGTCCTGGCATTTCCTCGCGCACGCGTGCACACAAACGGAGAAGAGGCAGGGACTTACTCCGATGTAGAAGTCTTTGACCAGCACCGCATAAATAGACCAAACGGTGGCATTGAGGAACAAGAAGAAGGAGAGGAAAAACGGCATGTACTTGACGCTCTTTGTCTTAATGACTGTTCTCTGTTAACACACGCCAAATCGAAGCTAAGTTAATAACTTGTCTGAAATCGAATTCAGCAGGCATGACCAAAGCTTCAGAGGTTTGATAATGCAGTCTCAGAAGCACTACGAAAGGTCTTGGCCAAAATATTGCTGTTTTATATGACTAAATGGCTAATGAAAATTCGCCTCAAGATTACAAACGAAAATGGGAAGATCATTAGAATGAAAAGAATGTAGCTCACACGAGGAGTCAGAATGGTATCATACCATCACGGCTAGAGGAGAGGCATACATGCCGATGGTCAATGCAGCACACAAAATTCCCACGACTGTGAGCCGCATATTTCCATGGATTGCCAAAAGAGTCACTGCTACTACCACCCCAGGAAAGCCCACGTCTAGAAGGGCTACCAGCTTCATCAACTGAATCTGCGAATCAAATATTTCGTCAGTCTTAATGCTACTCAGGCAGCACTCTCTGTATGTGCACATTAGTCTAGTTGCAGCTCTAAGATTCAGTTATCATCTATAAGCTCTGAACATCAATTGGTGATGGCCATGGAAAGTAGAATTCCCACAAACATCGAAAGTAGGAATAGATGATTGACTGACTTTTTTGTCCTTGGGAGCATAGATGAGAAAAATAGTGACATAGATGAACTGCATGATGGCTCCGGCAGCATTCACTGTCAACACGAGCAATCCGCCTGGCTTGAGAATCCCGTAAAAGCTCCAGAGACTCGTGCTCAGCAGTGTCGTTATGTATGGAACTCCTTTGTAATTCTCTGTGGATCTCTTCTTGACCACTTGCCAAAATGTTTTACTGCAGTTTTTGATCACTTTTTAAGAGTAAATGCCGAAAAAAAGACACAAATCGAGGATGCACAATCTTAGCTTATAGTCATTGTCAGGATGATGGATAGGAACTATGTCCCTTCTGGTTAGCAAGTTAAAGAGTATGGCTAGCTCAAAATGGATCCTAGTCATGCCTGTAACTCATATCATGTCTGCCCTGAAAAGATCTGCAATATGGGCTTCTTTTGGTGCTAGATGGGTAGTTGACCAAGGTTTCGGACTCAGACTTTAACTAGCTACTTTTTTGAGACAGTTGCTGAATCTTTAAATATGGAAATTTCACTACTCACATCGATGTGAATTTGTATTGACAGGTAGAAAATTCAGGTGGACGAAGTCTTTACTACTGATATTAGCCATATGAGAGACAGAGTCAATCCTAGTGCATAAACAATTAAACGTAGGCATATTAGGACCATACTCGATTTTGTTAAATCTAAGAGAGTCTGGCTATTAACTGAGCAGTGACAACCTATAAATTCATTGCAGAGTCAGTCTACGTGAGACTGAATTTCAAACAATGAGGGAAAACACATTCGTATCACTCGTAACCCAACACAAACCAAAGGTTTCCCTGCTGTTTTGGTTTCTTCATTCTACTAATAGAAAGGACAGGAGACCGGTCAAGCTATTAAGCTAGTATACTAAGGCAAATATCACAAGTTGAGGACAGTAGTTGCTTACTATAAGCTACTTTATGCAGAGTGCCTCTGCTAGAGCAACTTACTTAAGCCTCTAGACTGTTTGCAATACATTCAGCGCTGATGTGTATTGAAAGATTGAAGACAAATAAAGAGAACAAGCACAGGGTTCCACTTACATGGGAGAAGTGAAAACCAAAATCGAAATGATGTTACCTGCAACCACAACATATATTTTGAAGCACTTCCGAGAAGTAACATCACAAGAAAGAACTTACAGAGACCCAAAAACCAAAAGAGTGAAGAGAGGCAATATCAACGTACCGAAAATGCCAACCATGAAGCTCAAGCTAGCCATGGAGAGAGAGAGAGAGAATTTTGTTTGAAGTACGGGAATGGAAATGCAGAGGTGGAGGGCTCAGAGATGCAAGTGTGGTGGATATTTTAAGCTTTCTATAAGGCATTATGGACTCTTTATAAATCGGCGGAAGTGCCGAACTTCACACCTAAAAGGAAAGGTGGGGAAAAAAGGACAGAAATCAGGGAATGGTCCGTCCCTAGATGATTGCCACGTATGTAGTATCCGCGGGATTTTTACACATGCTGATACTCATGATTGCAAGTGGACCGAGAACCATCTTGCCGTGTCTTTACGTGCTCCTGTTCGATTCTTTGTTGTCGGTAAGCGGTGAGGACCGACCTACCTTCTCGGTTGGGCTCAATCGAAATGGCTGAGTGGGAAAACAATGGAAGTCCTTTTCCTAGTACCATCCGTCATTGTTTAATAAGCAGTTGTTCGCACTCGAAATGTGTCGGTAAGGTTTTCCCGGGAATACGTCGGTAAGGATGTCTTGGATATCTGTTCATAGTCCCCTTCCATCATTTCATCCGTGACGGAAACTTAAAGGTGACTGCAACCAAAAGTGCTAAGCTTATCCGCTCTCTTATTTCCTTAAACTAGAAAGCATCAATACTCTTTGAAAACTTTCGTATCGTATCGGATATCTCGACAGGTGTCCGATATTCTCGGACACTCTTTGACACTCGTTCAATATGTGTCGGAAAATCCGATACCTGATCAATTTTCTTGACACTCTCCGACACTCGAGTCGGAATTTTGACATACAAATTTCCGATATACGATTTTGACGTACGAGGTCAATTTTAAAAATTTTCAATAAATAAATGATCAATATATATGTGTGTGTGTGTGTGTGAGAGAGACAAATAAAATAAAAATCATAATAAATTAGGAAAGAAGAAAAACATAATATTTTCTTGTCTTATCTTTTGACTTTCAATTTCTGTGATACACAATTTACTCAGAATTTTTTTTTCGACACATCTAACACATAAATTCAAAATGTGAATTATTTGTTTTTATCTCTCTAAATTTTATAGATTTATTGAAATAGATTTGTCAAATTGAAATAATGAAGTACATAAATAAATGGTAGATTAATATTTTTAGTGTAAATTTCATTCTAGGATTTTTTATTATATATTTATTTGTGAATTTAAATCAAATTAATTTGATTGAAATAATCATAAAAATAAAAATTCATTAAAATATACATTAAATATATAATATGTCTCAACATAATTGAATTCTTTATTTTTTGAGAAATGAGCGTATTGACGTATCGTGTCGTATCAATCTGATACTACTTAGCTCTCAAGTCGAGAGTCATGCGTCTTTTCTGAAACTTTTATGTTGCGTCGCAAACAGGTTTGTGTAAACAACTAATCCTCGCGAATCAGTTAGCTCTGTTCTTCAAGAGAACCGAACAGGGCCGGGCTCTACGCTTTGGTACTTAACTCTTACATCTTACACAATCATCGAATCATGACCGATAAACTAATCAAAATTAGTATAAAGGTCTGCATTTCAAACCTTGACGAGAATTCTGACCAAAAAAAAAAAAAAAAACCTTGACGAGAATTCACCTCACTCAAAGTAGGTGTTAACAACAATAGATCTCATCGTTTTGAGACAATTTCCACAATTCCAAGAGCGTAAAGAGGAGATATTTTAAGAAAGTAGGAAATTCGAACGCCTGGGTTTACTCACTGATCTCAAGGCATTCACTTTTCAAGGGTGTGAAAAAATAGCACAGGTAACGTAGCAAGACTTAAAAATATATGAAAATCGATCCCAAAACCAGAGATACATAGAGCTGTCTTCACATTAAGTCTTTCGACTAGCTTCAGCAAAACTTAGATTGCGAAAATCAAAACCAAATTGGCTTTAACAAGTAAGAAACTAAGCTCAAACCCTGAATCCCCTGCTGTTCCTCCTGCCTCTAGCCCTCTCAAACTTTCTTCCCTTGGAGCGAACATATGGCTTGGTGTGGCTGTGTGGGACACCAGGTGCAGGACCGAAGTGCTTCACTGCTTCTCTAGCATTCTTAGGACCCCTCAGAAGAACCTGCAAAAGAAACAGCTTTATATCAATAACAGCACAGAGCTTCACAGGAACCACAGGACGCACTCAAAACCATTACACAGCTTAAAGTAATTGGTCTGAATACACGATGAAACAGTATAAGTACGGCACGCCATAAAAACAGTTTATTCAAATTCCATCACACATCAAATGCAACTTGTAGTTGTCAGCCAAGGGGATGTGGAAGAATAATACTACGAAAATGCATTTCCCATCCCACGTAAAACAGATCACAGACTATCAGTCGTTGGAATTTGTACCGTGTTCTGTCCAAGTGGAGCACGAAGAGCAAGCTGGTCAAATGTCAAGCATTCACCACCCGCCTTCTCAATCCTTGCCCTCGCCGTCTCGGTAAACCTCAAAGCAGTAACCTTCAAAGCTGGAACCTCATGGACCCTTATATCATCAGTAATAGTGCCCACCACCACGGCAATTTTGTCCTCCTGCAGATAAATACTCAAAACAGCTTCACATCTTTGACCAACACGGCATGATTAAAGCTGCCAGAGAACAGAACATCCATACAACATTTTAATTGAGCTAGAGTAGGCATTGGGCATCACAAACCTTTCCCTGCGTGTAACGGATGAGCCTGGAGAGAGACAGTGGAGGCTTGTTCACCTTGCTCATGAACAAGCGCTTCAAGACGACTGCATTGAACTTGCTTCCGGTCCTCCGGACAAGGAAACGATACAGCTGTTACACGGTTTTTCAGAGCAAACATAAACAACGTGAGTAAACGTATAGCGCCTCACACTGTCTGCACGAAGTACCAAGTACACACAAGTATCGCTAGAGAGCATAAATAGGCGGTTGCATCTGCAGATTCTAAATAAAAAAGTGGACAAGTTGCCACCTCTTTAACACTCAGAGTCATCATACAGACAGCTAACAAAGTCAATTTCCCAAACCACAGCTCAAGTTCTCATAAAATCACACGCCCATCCCACATCCTATATCTCCAACACCACCTACCGACCATCTTGCCGTCAATGCGTGCTTACAGCATTTCATCCACCAAACATACACTGAAGAACGAGTTACGATCACGAACTTAAGCCACAGCACCGCCAAGCATACCAAGAATTGTCATGAGACTTAGATTCAGCATACAGCATACGACTCATAACAAGCAACCTAAGAAAGGCACACATTTTCCAAAAAAGCACGAAACTTGTCCAATCTCCAGGAACAACAACTCCCACAGAACTCGAACCCTAAACGTAAAAATTTCAGCTCGACCCTTAACATCGCAGCATAAGGAGCTTCAAGAACTAGGACCCTAAGATCGCCTAAATCCAAACGAAATAGTAAATCGAACGAGAGATCCGACAGTTCACACCCTACCTTAACGAGGAGCTTCAAGTAGATATCGTCCGACTTGGGAGCGGTCCTCTTGGTCTTCTTGCTCTTACCCCCTGCCTTCAGATCGATCCCCTGCGATTATGTGCAGAAACTGTTATGCTTCGGATGAATGAAGACGACGACGGGAAGAAGAAGATGTGAAGGAGGAGAGAGAGAGAGAGAGAGAGAGAGAGAGAGAGAGAGAGAGAGAGAGAGAGAGAGGGTACCATCTTCTTCCTCTGCTTCTGGCTCTCCGAGCTCGCCTCTGCCGCGACTGCTGCGGGGCTTCGGGGTGAAGAGGGGAGGCTAAATGGGAAAGAGGAGGAAAGGAGGCTAGGGTTTTTGCGAGGGGCCGCGAGGCTTGTCTGCGGGTCAGGTCCACTCGTATGGCGTGGGGATTCGATCTTAACCGTACACGTGGAGGAGACCGTCTCTTGATCCGACGGCAAGACAAAAAATATAGTTAAGCGCTTCGTGTTGTATAAGGACATACAAAAAAAAAAACATTATAAGTCCTAAAACTTATTGCGAAAATATAATTGAATCCTAAAACTTAAAAAAATGCAATCAAGTTCTAAAATTTATTAAATTAATTCAATCCAGTCCTAAAGTTAATACTATCATTTTGTCTAACGGAAAATATTGATGTGGTATTTCTAAATTAATTTATTTTCCTACATGGCATTTTTAGTCATTTTTTGCTTTAAATCTTATTTAAATTATAGCAAAAAACAAAAAAACAAAGCTAAATAATTTTTAAAAATTGGAAAGAAAAAGTTGCAAGGATCTTGGCTGCCCTTCCACTTGCCACCCCATCGCCAAAAAGGGGTCGGGTCGGTCGGGGGGGCAAGGGTTCCGAGGCCTTGGCCAAAGTTGGCGACCCTCGCCCAGATCTAGGTGGAGGGCCACAACCCTCACTCCTCGCCTACTGTTGGCAAGGGTTGCTAGCCCTGGCCTAGGCCCCAACAACCCTTACCGACTCTAGTCAACCCCCGCCGGCCCTTTTCAACGATGGGGGCGGCGGTAGCAAGGGCCTACCGCCCTTGCCCATAGTTTCATTTTTTTTTTTTTGTGTTTTTTGAAATACTTTGTATTTTATGTAATTAATATTTTCATTAAATAAATTATAACTTAAGCCACATCATGCCATGTAGGAGAGGGAAAATATTAAAAAAGTCACGTCGGCATTTTTCGTCAGTGTAAATAGACAGTGTTAATTTTAGGACTTAATTGAACCAATTTGACAAGGTTTATGATTTAATTACATGTTTTGTAAGTTTTAGGATTCAATTGCACTTTCATGACAATTTTTAGGACTTCTAGTGAACATATATATAAAAGAATCACTTCTTAACATTTTTCAAAAATATGTGCCATTAAAGGTATTTGGCCCAACAAAAATCATTGAGGAATTTAATAACAAGTCTTAGCTTCTTCTTTTTCATTAGCATAAGGCTTCGTATGTTTCTGGAAAAATAAATGACTTGAAAAGCATTTCCATAAAAATGAATGGTTATATTAATTGTAATAATTAACCAATAAAAATATTTTCATTATCGACAATAATTTTACATCTAAATTTTTTGGTAAACCATTAAAATATTTTTCAGTCATACCTTTTTACAAGGGATACAAACAATCATTTTTTCAAAAATATTTTACAAAATATGGTATTTCCGCAGAACAAATAGATCCTAAATAATGGTCAGTTTTTTCATTAAAGTTGTCTTAAACAAATTATCTAAAAAGTTGAAAACTATGAACGATTCAATGTTCATTCTAGGGCCCAACTTGAATTAATCTCTTTGCACACTTCGTATAGTAACATCTATTGGTAAATAAATAGAGAAAATTTCAAATAAAAGCTTGAAATGCTTTTATTTTTTCAAATAAAAGCTTGAAACTGGCTTCAATCAATGGCTAGAATGCTACACATTAACTTGTATCAAAGAATTCAAAGCCAAACACACATAATGATTAATGAGGGGTGCATCTACCCGGAAACTGGCTCGCTTTTTTTTTTTTTTTTTTTTTATAATGTTATTTTGCAAAAAATCAAGTTTTTATAATAATATTAAACTTGCAAGAAACATGTATTTATCAAGTGGTTAAGTTGTTGTTTCTTCATGTCAAAGACATGATTCGATTTTCCTTGGTTGTAAAGGAATTTATAAAAAAAAAAAACAAGAAGACTTGAAAATTAGTTTAATGCGATTCTTGGTTTGAAACAATTCTCGGGTAAAACCGGCGTATCCGGCCTTGGCATTAGGAACCAATCCAGTCCTAGGCTAGTTTAAGATTTGTACAATTGGGAATCGGACTGGTTCTCCCTAGAACCGACCTCAAACTGGTCGGTCTAATTCCTGTGTTGAACTGGACCAATTCACACCTCTACTCCAATCTCAACTTCCAGAAATTAAGAAATAATAAAAACCATAACTATTAAATCCCTGCCCTCCTCGAAATGAAGAGGAACCATAAAATTACAGCAGCGCACCAGATCAAACAACCATTCCCATGCGTAACTGAACAACGCACTCTTTTGCTTGCCAAATGCCAAGGAAGAGCAACACTCCTGAAAAGCAAAAATCCAAATTCAGAAAGGTGAGATATCGGCGGAATGGAGGTGGAGCTGAAGACGCAGAATGTAAGTGTATGTGAGATGCGTGTGAATCTCTGGCCAGCCACTTTTCTCATCTGGGGGCTAATTGATAAATATTTGTCAAGTGTGGGGGTTTATTTGAAACAAACTCAAATGCAGGGGTCTTTCGCAAAAAGAAGGGAGGTTAAGGGCGCGCATGACAACATTTCTATTTCTCAATTTCTCAATTTTTCTATTCCCGGAACAGATTTGGAATAAAAATCCATTTAGTAACGTAATTTAATTTTTATTTCTGAAACAGATTTCTATTTAAAAAATAAATTTGGAGTAGAAATCAGAAATTAAATTTTTTAGCATTTCTATTTTTGGAACAGGAATGAAAAATCAAAATTTTTCTTATCGTTTACTCTTGTCACCGCCCATCACCCATTGGTTGCTTGTGGGACACTGGATGCCCGCCACTCTCCGTTGCTTGCCGACTGTTCGCCACCGGTCACCCGTCGCCGACAGCTCGCCACTGGACTTCGGCCGCTCGTCATCGACTATCGGCCGTCGGATGCCAAATGCCTGTCAGTTGTTGGCTTCTCATCGCCAACCGCTAGATGCCAAAGGCCAACCGCCAACCACCCCTGCTGCTTGCCACCGCCCATTGGATGTCGGCCGCCCGTTGCCGCCCATTGGACTTTGGCCGTTGGCCACCTGCCCCGCAGCCGGCTGCTGGACTCCGGACATTGAACGCTGGATGCTAAACTTTGGATGTCGATCGGACGCCGAACGTTGAACTCTGGACGTCGGACGTCAGATGCTGGCCGTCAGTCATTGGATGTCGGATGCCGGCCACTGGTCACCGGATGCCGACCACTGGTCGCCGGACGTCGGACTTCGGCCACTGGACTTCAGTCGTCATCGCTCCTAAAAATAAAAATTTTTATTCTTTTATCAAATGAATTTTTATTCCAGAAATAAAAATTTTGAATTGTTATCAAATGCATTTCTTTGCTTAGAAACTCGTCCATGAAATAGAAATTGATTCATGTTTCAGAAATTTTGTTATACGCACTTAGATAGACCAAAGGAGGAGACTAGAAAGGAGGCTAGAGTTTTTGCGAGGGGCTGCAAGACTTGTCTACGAGTTAGGTTGACTTGATAGCGTGGAAATTCGATCTTAACCGTACACATGGAGACACCTTCTCTTGATCAGACGGTATGACAAGAATATAATTAAGCGCTTGGTGTTGTAATAAGACCACGTTTGAAAAAAAAACAAATCATTTCTTAACATTTTTCAAAAATGTGTGCAACCATTAAAGGTACTTGGCCCAAAAAAAAAAAAAACCATTGGGGAAATAAAAAATAAATCTTAGTTTCTTCTTATTCATTAGTGCAAAGGTCCGTGTGTTTTACAAAAAAAAAAAATGATTAGAAAAATATTCCATAAAAATGATTGGTTTTATCGCTTGTAATAATTAACTTGTAAAAAAAAATATTCATTATTGATAATGATTTTTGTCTAAAATTTTTCGCGAACAATAAAAATATTTTTCATTTATGCATACATTTTTACAAGATATATAAATAATAAATCTTTGGAAAATATTCTAGAAATTATAAATTTTTTGCGACACAAAATCTTGATCACTTTTCTCAATTCAAGGGCGAGAAAACAAGGGTTTTCCTTGGAATCCCTTTTGCAAAAAGGTGGCAAAACATGCCATTGTCTTTTGCAACGCCATAGTGGTGTTGCAAAAGACAAAAGACAATGACGGGTTTGGGAAAGGGGATTCTAAGGAAAACCCGTGTTTTCTCACCCTTGAATTGAGAAAAGTGATCAAGATTCATTTGTGTCGCAAAATATTTATAATTTTTTTAAATATTTTATGATAGGATGAGAAAACAGGAATTTTCCTTAGAATCCCATTTCCCATCCTATCATTGTCATGACAATCCATCCTGATTATTTTCTCATCCTATCATAAAATATTTTATTGTCATTGACAATGATAGGATGGGAAATGGGATTCTAAGAAAAACTCCTCTTTGGACTACCCTTATCAACTCCGGCTATCCCCTTTTTGACGCGCTCATTGATGCCTTTTTTCTCATAGATAACAGGTCCCTCATGCTCATCCTTTCCTATATATATACATGCGTATATTGTCTATGAGACATGCTGGAGAAGCAAAGAAGACACCAGCCCCGCATTGCTCAAAGATTGATGGGAAACAACAGCTCAGTTGGTCACAATGTTCCAAGGTACGCACCGCAACATCTTTGCAGTCCAACCTCCTCTAATAAGTTGGAGGACTCTAAGTAAATTCATGTTGTTTTGTCTGAATACCATCTGACTCCACTTAGATCATGGGAACTCGTCCTTTTCAATGCTGCATACTAAACCTGTTCTAATCGCCTAAGTTTTTTTGTCTGTTAATCTATGAATATGCTGGTTTTGTATTAAAACCATGAAACTAGTTCAAATAGCCTATATTTTGTTAGATGCCAATCTATGAATATGCTTATTCTTGATCGATATTGTTTGCACTCCCATGAAAGAAGGTCGTCTAACAAGTCATTTGGCAATGTTTAGGCATACAGCACAGCTCGAAGCTCAAACCAACGAAGGTCTTGATTCTCTCGAACAAGCCTTGTGTCAGCTCATCAGGGAGAGGCATAGCACCATAGGTCCGGCCAACATTCCAATGCACCAAGCATTATGTTCATTTGTGCAGTGATTAAAATCATCCGGCCAAAATTAATCTTTGAGATGGGAAGGCAAGATATTGGCCCAAGTTTCCGACTTGCCTCTGCCGTGATCGCTATTGCTCTTGGATGCATCGAATGTGGTCTTCTTATGTACGTTCTACTTGGTGACTTGCCTCGGCTGATTTTTGTTGCCTGCATCCTGATGTTGGTAGTCCTGTTTGTGTTCATCGAGAGTTAAGGGATTATTAGTGGAGGGTGCTAGTTTCCGGCTTTCGATGTGGTGATGTGTGTTTTACGTTAATTTCATTTGTCTGTAACCTTCCCCCCACTAGTCCTGATATAGTTTACATGTTCTGTACACTTCCACTGCAAAGCCGTAATGTTGTATGTTCTATAACCTTGAATACATTTCGTATCTTCCGCTGCAAAATCGTTGTCTTTCCTGCTCCTCTGTTTTTCATCTCATGAATATATGGTCATATGAAAACTGTCTCGACGTGAAAGTGAAAAACTTCGCCTCTAAACAAATATCAAAATCCGAGATTTCTTTCAGTTGCCCATCGCTTGGTTTGTTCCATTCATTAGATGTTAGTTAGAAGATTCACCCCTCACAGATCTTTGCAAAGTCTAACATAACTCCTCGCATCTCTGAAAAACAGAAGTACAATCTTCAACCCAACAAAAAAAAAGAGAGGCTAATTTCTCTAAAAATCTGGAAGCGCTTGAGCCCACGAATCGGACGGCGGTCCGCACCCCGTACAAGGCCCTTCAATTCCACAACTGCGACTCCATTCGCCGCGCCCTCGCCCCCGACCTTGAGTGGTGGCGGTTGTGGTTCCATCCCTCCCTAGTTCTTGATAGGCCTCCTCCGCCACGTCCGACGACACCTTCGTCTTCGTCCCTGACCGCTCCGTCACCTCCTTCGGCCCCACCGCGCTCGCCTGAGTGCTTCGGCCCGACTCGCTCCATCTCGTGGGTCAACGCCTGGATGTTCTCCGCCAATGGGTCGGTCGCCCAGGTCGAGGGAGTACTTCAGCACCTCGCTCGCCGTCACGCGATTCGGCGACAGGTTGATGCCAGCGAGGGACTCGAGGACGCTCGACTTGCTGGAGGACCGGCCGCCACTGACGACGATGCTGGGGAGCTGGAATCCCTCCTCCACGACCATGTCCAAGCCTGTCGAGCAGGGGGCGGACCGGTTGGTGTAGAGAGAGAGAGAGAGAGAGAGTCAAATGAGAAAAAAGAAATTTTGACGGATTAAATGGAGGGACACTTAACCCTTAAGTAAAGGCAGATTTGAAAAATATAAAGTAAAAATATAAAACATCATCTAAGGTTGACCGGCACGAAGAGGCACGACCACAGCAACGCTGTCCCTTCTCCTCTTTTAGTTATAATGCCATCACATGAAATTTAAGCCTTAGGAATTAGAGTCCTCGCTTAAAGCCATAGAGAGAGTACCTTATTCTTTTGCTTCTGACTCTGGGCTGGCCTCCACTACATGACTGGAGTCCTCAATCCACCCTTAGGTGAGATATGCTCAACATCATTTGATTAAATAATTGATCCAGCTTCGAATATAATGAAATTGAAAAATCAGCTAGATGAGTTATGTTCAAAGGTCCATTAGAGTTGAATGAAAAAAATGAGATCGCTTATAAGAAGATTCCCTATTTCAAAGAAAGGTGGATCAACTCATGAAGTTCTCATTGAACCAGGATCCACACAAGAAAAAGCACGTATCATTCCTTAGTTATTAGGAGTATTCCAAAAACATTTGAGTCAAATGATACAACATAGCTCGCACTATCCCAAATATTGTTTCAAGATTAAGGCTCCATTTAGTTTGGCATTTGTAATGGGCTTTGGGACTTTAAAGTCTCTTGGCCAAATGCAAATGCGTTTCGTTCATGTTTTTGCTCAATTTTGGGAAAATGCAATTGCATCTCCAAAGGACTCTAAGGATCTTTAGTCCAAAGAAGATTCGGAGATACTTTGGGAAGTTGCATTTTCGGAATGCAAGTCTTGACCTCGGTTACTGTTCATTTTCTCCAAAGACTATCGCATAGAAAAGCCAGTTAGAGGCTGATGAGTGTCGGCCAAGGGGTCGTGCGCGCAGGTGATCGCCACCTGAGGGTCGCTTGACCCCAGTGATGCCTCGGTCGGGCGACCTAGGCGACTGATGGCCTGAATTGCATGACCTAGGCAATCACCTAGGGTGGGCGACCTCAGGCGAGGGCATCCGGGGCTAAATCTAGTCGTCCGGCGGCCAGATTTGGCCGGTTGAGGGTGGACTTAAAAAAAAAATTACAATTTTTTCTTTTTAATTTAGTAAAAGTCTTTTATAAATGCAATTTTTATCAAATGGTATTTTAGCCAAAGTTGTTTCCCAATACACTTTAAAATTACAATTCACCAAACGTTACTTGCATTTCGGAAAACTTTCTTAACCCAAAAGTATTTGCATTTTCCCAAATACATTTCTCCAAAGCCGAACCAAATGGAGCCTAAATGTGTAGGCTATATGAGAGAAAATCGATCGGGAACTGTAACATGGAGAGGAGAGCGTCTCTTGATCTTACGGCATGACAAACTAGAATTAAGTGCGCTATGTTGTATAAGACCTTATATTAAAAAAAAAGTCATTTCTTAACATTTATTAAAATTACATGCAATAATTAAGGTAGTTGGCCAAAATGAAATTATTGATGAATATGAAAATAAGCCTTAGATTCTTTTAATTCCTCAGAGTAAGTTAAGGTCACATTTTCTAAATTTTAAACTTTTTATTTAATTTTAACTTATTTGGAAAATCAAAAACATCAAAAATCATGATCAATTGAACGCCTTCAAATTTTAAACTAATCCAGCACTTCTTAAGGATATCAAGGACGCATGTGACAACCATTACGTTCCGGAAATAGTTTAGAGCAGAAATAGATTTTTCATTTCTATTTCTAGAAGAGTTTAGCAAAAATAAAGTTTGATAACGACACAAAATTTATACTCTAAAAATAGAAATTCGTTTGATAACGATACAAAATTCTTCCTTTCGGACGGTGGCGGCGGCAACCGCGACCTTTAATATAAAAAATAAAAATAAAAATGATTTAGTAACAAAAAAAAAGAATAAAATAAAATAAAATAAAATAAATCATAAAAAATAAAATAAAAATATCATTTTATTTTAAAATAAAAATATCCTTAAAAATAAATTTATTTTATTTATTCTATTTTATTTTATTTTACGAATAAATTTATTTTAAAATGAATAAAAATTAAAATTAAAAATAAATTTATTTGGCAAAACACTCAAGGCAAATAAAAATAAATTTATTTTTATTTATCATAAATAAATTATTTTTAATAAATTTAATAAATTTATTTTTATTTTTAAATGAATAAAATGAATATATTTATTTTTATTTATTTTTATTTTTAATAAAATGAGGAGAGGCGGAGGAGGAGGAGGAGGAGGCAGAGACATAGAGGAGATGAGGGAGGACTCACCGAAATTAGGGTTTAGTGGGAGAAATTATTTCGATTTCTCTTCCGAAATCGAAGTAGAAAATTTCTACTTTTGATTTTCTTCCAAATCAATTTGCGGAATAGAAATCTATTCCAAAATAAAAAGCTGAGTAAGTTTATCAAACGGGTATTCCGAAAAGCAGTGCGGAATAGAAAAATTATTTCTGGAACAGAAATTTTGGTTATCATGCACCCCCCAAGAGGCTATTGAACTCCCATTTTGAGTTCAAAATTCTTGACATTTTTCGGGAAGGCAATTGACTTATTGATGTGCTTGCTAATAATGCTATAGTGAAGCGTTTGGATATTACGTTTTTACCGTAGCCTTCCTAGAGAATTATCTTATGTCTTGCTTAGTGATAAATTTGCTATTGTGGACTTGAGAGGTTAATTTTATTAGTTTGTACCTTGTATTCACCCAAAAAAAAAATTGAGATTTCTTTCACCCCTCATAACATCTTACTTCCCTGAAGAAAGGAGTACAATCTAACAAAAAAGAAAAAAGAAAAGGAAAGCTAACTTTTCTAAAATTGTAGACCCATTTTTATTCCGATTTTTTTATCTCATAAAAAATCAACTTCCGATGAATTCCCAAATCTGCCCATGGTAAAGTCACCATCCAATATACACCGTTCAGTTCCATCCAATTCCACCCGTCTATCTTCTTTTCTTTTTCCTCTGGCCTTTTCCCTCCCCCTCCTCTCTCTCTCTCTCTCTCTTAACCGTACACGTGGAGGAGACCGTCTCTTCATCTGACGGTACGACGAAAAATATAATTAAGCGCTTGGTGTCGCATAAAAAACAAATCATTTCTTAACATTTTTCAAAAATATGTGCAACCATTAAGGGTGCATGCCCCTCCAAAAAAAAAAAAAAAAATCATTGAGGAATTTGAAAATAATTCTTAAATTCTTTTTCTCATTAGTGTAAAGTTCGTGTGTTTAGGGGGAAATCAACTAATAATACCTCTTAATAATTAAATAATACAAAATATTTTCATTATCCATAATAATTTATATCTAAATTTGTTGTTGTAAATATTTTTCATCGTTACAATTGTGTAAAAGATAGCTATGATCATTTTTTTTGGAAAAATATATTATAAAATATGATATTTCCTCGAAACAAGCAAATTCTACATAATGATCACTTTTCTCAATTTTAAATTATCTAAAAAAATCGAAAACTATGATCGATTGAATGTTTATTCTAGGGCCCAACTTGAATTAATCTCTTTGCCCATTTCGGGTATATCACGATGGTAACATCTATTAGTAAATAAATGTTGGCATACGTTTTCTTTGAATATTGGTGGTCTGCTGTTTGCAGGGGTCTGGTCCTCATGGGGATGTGTATTTTCTATGAATTTGGGTCTGCTTGTGTAACCTTCTGTTTCTAGTCCTTCTATTTTAACCTCAGAACACTTTTTATGATGACGACGGTTGTTAAAATATCATGCATTGCTTATCCATAGAGTTTATATGTTTTTCACACGCATATGATTTCCCTTCACCTAACAAAATAATTACAATATCCAAAATTAGCAAATGATGGAAACCATATGTCTCTGATTAAACATATATAACATCCTACAGCAAAATTTCATAAAAATTTCAACAATTCAACCGTGCCAGAGATTTCGGAAAACCAAGCCCATTGAATGCAATAACAAGCTATTTAATGACACACCAAAAAAACAAAAGTCCATCAAATTTTTCTTTTTTTTACTCAGAAAAAAGGCTGAAGAATATGTAAATAGTTGAGGATGAGTGGAAGCCACAAGATGGGAAAGTCAAACATAAGAAAGAAAAAATGTCCAAATTTGTTATTCTTTCTTTTAGGATTTAGGATACATGCATTGTGAATTTGATGCAATTTGTAGATCCGTCCTCATATTATGAACTCAACAATTTCTGTACAATAAAATCAAATCTAAAGTATCTAATTGGACAGCTCGCAAATTCTAAGTAACTTGTTCGACCAAACTACACAAGTAAAGCAAGCCGGACAAGTGCAAGCTCGATCCTTTAACAAATCTCCGATTTAATTACTATCATTGTGCTTTTGAGACAGGTTTAACATTATTACTTGTTAATTTCATTTATGCATTAATTATTAATATTGCAAGGTACTCACATCTAGTGCATGGCCGGACAGCAACAACCATGTGAACATGTCATTTATTTTGCTACATAACCCAATAATAACAGAGGAATCTGCCCAATTGAGATTTTGGTTCTTAAATCCACGTGAAAAGCTGTTTTTTTTTTCTCTATTGTAAAAAGAGTACACGCATGGATGTCGAAAAAGATTAAATATGTAGAGCGTGTTAAATATAAAAAAAAAACATAATATATGAATAACATTTAAATGATCTTACGATTTGTATTCAATAATAGTAATCATGATATTTGGAGGATCATATCTTAAGTATTTTCAAATTTATAATTCTGTCCATTTTGTTATACTATGCCACCATCATATATATGTAAAATAGACATAATCATTACATATAAAAGTTTGATGTTGAAATTCTCGATAAATTTGTTTTCTACACAATTGATTAAATTTCTCCATAATGGAGCGAAGGAGAAACGAAGATATGGCTTTTGCAAGAGGCTGCAAGGTTTATCTACGGGTAAAGACCCATTAGCATAGTGTGAGATTCAATCGGAACCGCACACGTGCACGAAAACATCTCTTGATCTGAGGTCTTAGGGAAAAAAAAAAAAAGAACTCAGGGCTCGATTTGTATAATAAGACCTTATAAAAAAAAATATATCATTTCTTAACATCTCTTAAAAGCCTTAAAAGTACTTGGCCTCCAAAAAAAAAATCATTGAGGAAATATGGACTCTTTCATTTTAAATAATGATTACATCTAACTCAATAAAATCGAAAACTATGATCAAATTCAACCTCTTCAGTTTGCTTGCATTATCTTTAGAACCCAAGTCAAATTAATCTTTTGGCTCACTTTGTACGTATCACTAAAGTAACATCTATTACTAAATAAATATGCTCGTCTGTAGGGCTGTAAATGGACATGCAATAAAGTCATCACATAATACTTTAGGTCTAATTTTTTTATATTGATGTCAGTGTGGCAACTTACTCCCAAAACACAGAGTAATCGTTGAAATCTTGAAGCAATGTTACAAATATTCTTACATAAGGATAAAATACATGACATAAATATAAGAAACATAGATTTAGTTTTCTCTAACCCGTGCAACCGTAGGAATTTCTTTCCAAGTCAGCCTTATTCACTCACAAGAATCATAGAGAGAAACTCTAAAGAGAGAAGTTCTGAAAATTATATTATTTGTAAGATGATACATTTGAGGGGGAAGAGGTTCCTATATATACAAGTAAAGACTCAACTGTAACCATAGATCTCTCCTCAATTGACGGTAGAGATTGCATCTTTCTATTTACCCAACTATCCATATTTATTACAAGTGTACATTTACAATATCCCCTTTAGGAGTATTTTAGAATACACAAGAAAATTCTAAGACTTAGGAGCATGGTTCACCCTTCTTTCATCGATCGGTCATGGTCCTTCTTTCAAAAAACCCTTGGCTTGTGTTGTTTCTATGAGTCGTGACACTAGCATGATTCCCTTTAGCAATCACATTTCCTAACATTAATTCTAAACTCAAATTTTTGTATAAACATTATACCTACCGTTGCTGGTGGCCCGGTAAGGAATATACGTATGATTTCCTTTTGTAATCACATTCTCTAACATTAATTCATTTTTCTTGTGAAAACTCGGCAAAAAAGATTGGTAAGCGCCATGAGAAAAAAGTTGTGAACCATTTTGAATGGATCTTGGATGGAACAAGAGAACATCCTATAGAGGGTCCCTCGTCCATTTCAAAGTAAGAGAACCGAAAATGAATGTGGTACTAGAGGCTGGAAAAGTAGGAATCCACTGTCATGCTTCGATTGTTGAATGCTACACATCAATTCGGATCAAAGAATTCACCACCAAATACATAATAGTCAGGGATAAGTGTATTGGAAGTTCCAAATTTTATCTTTAAAATGCAATTGAGTTCTAAAACTTTTTAAAGTATAATTAAGTCCTAAAACTTGTAAAGAAAGTAATTGAGATTTAAAATTTTAAAAAAGTGTAATCAAGTCCTAAAACTTGTCAAATTATTAGTCTTTTCGTTGATTGCATTTTTTGAAAAATTTAGAACCCGATTGTACTTCTGTGGCAAATTTTAGGGCTAGATTATACTGTTTGAAAGTTTTAGAATTCCATTGCACATTTGTGACAACTTTTAGGAATTAACTGCATTTATTGAAAGGTTTAAAACTCAATTACACCTTCGTGATAAGTTTTAGGATTCCCGGTGCACATATCCTTAATAATTAATGAGAATGCACCTAACCGGAAACAAGGTGACTTCTTTTCTATTTTGTATAAGAAATCAAATTCTTAAAAACAACATATTGTTTCTTTGGTTCCACATGATTGTAGAGGAATTTGTTTTCTTTTAAAAAAAAAGGAGACTTGAAAACCAACTCAATTCAGGAATAGGACTGGTTGAACCGGCATTCCGGACTTGTAATTGAGAACTGATCCAGTCTTAGGTTGCTTCAAGGTTTCGCAGAACAAGAAATCGAACTGATTCTCTCAAAAACTAAACTTGAACCGGTTGGTCCAAACCCATTCGATTCGATTCTTGGGTTAAACTGGACCAATACACTCCCAATTCAAATCTCTACTCTCAGAAATCAAAAGATAATAAGAATGATGACTTTTGAATCACCATCTTCCTTGAATTGAAGAGGAACATTAAATCGGTTAAGCATTGGGGGCTTTGATATATATATTTCCCATGGGAGGGCAAATTGAAGTTTTCCTCGTATTTAGGAAATTTTCCGTTTAAAGAAAGAGGTTGTGGTTATAATTGATAACTATAACTATATAATGTATATAACCGTGGACCAGGTCCACAATTCCAACCACGAGAGGGCATAGCATGGGCCATGGCACCATTGCAAGATCTTCGCATCATCTATAAGACGTTGTAGAACTAAACAGAAGAAAGTAGCCACGCATCGGTCGGAGATCAATGGGCAACAACAAACTCAGTTGATCGCAGTGTTTGGAGGTGAGCACCACCACCTCTCTTTAATCCAACCTCCTTCAACAAATTGGAGGACTCTTGAGTAAATTCCTGCTGTTTTGTTCGGAAACCATCTACATTCCTAAATACGAGCATGCCGTTGCAACATTAATGATTTAGCAATTTAAATCAATGCGAAATTACTAGATAAAAAAGCAAATAGCAACAAAGGACACAAGAGATTTATGTAGTTCGATCCGAGTGTCGGAACCTACTTCATGAGAAGAGCCAGTAGCAAATAATCCACTATTATCGGAAAGTCAAAATTATAATTATTTATATACTCGAGTGTCTTTCACATCTACATGCCAAGGCAAGGTAAAGAAAGAGGAGCAGAGGCTAATTGATATGTGTGAATGAAAACGTGGGAGGTCCTCAAGTTTAATGGGAGCTCAAGAATCTTATAATATGATAATGAAAAGTCACAAGGACATTAGGATATAAACTTTACGGCATGACGTCAACCCCATAAAGTTTATGAGTGGGTTTGGTTCAGTATTTTCAAGGGGTTATCGGCGTTCAAAGCCCCTTGGGGAAATAATCATTTGACAACTATTTTGAAGTAACTTTTAAATGTAAGTTAACATTTGGAAGGCTAAAAGTCTAATACTAATAAGGACTAGAATTGAGTTTTCAGCATTTAGCCCAATGATGAAACTCATTTTTTTCCCGAAAATTACCCTCACCCATTTTTCAAATTTCCAATTTTGCCCTCGTTCTTATTTTTTTAAATGCTAAAAAAATCATATATATATAAATGCTAAAAAAACAAATATATATAACTTTTTTTTAAAAAAAAAAGACTAACCCTTCAACGGTTTGGCGAGCCAGATCTGACGTTAGTGGCCGTCGGGCGATCTCTAGTGAGGGTCGCGCAGCCCTGGTGAGGGTTGCCAGAGATCAAACGACCTCGGGCTACCTAGGTGCTTGGGTCACGTGGCCCTTGCCGAGGGTCACCTGAGGTTGGGCAACCTTCGACAGCCCTCACTAGGGTCGCGCGACTCTCACCGGAGGTCACTAGAGGTAAGCACTACAACATCTTTGTAGTCCAACCTCCTTCAACAAGTTAGAGGACTTTGAGTAAATTCATGCTATTTTCTTTGAATACCATATGCACTCCACTTAGATCAGGTGAACTTGTCCTTTTTAATGTTGCATCCTAAAACCTGTACTAATCGCCTAAGTTTTTTTGTCTCTTAATCTATGAATATGCTGGTTTCGTATTGAAACCATGAAACCGGTTCAAATAGCCTATATTTTTTTTAGATTGATCTATGAATATGCTTATTCCTGATCGATATTGTTTATACTCCCGTGAAAGAAGGTCGTCTAACGAGTCACTTGGTGATGTTAAGGCATGCATCACAACACGTAACTCAAATCAACGAAGATCTTGATTCTGGAGCAAGCCTTGTGCCGACTCATCAGGGAGAGGCATACCTCTATAGGTTCGACCAACATTCCCATTGCACCAAGCATCCTGCTTATCTGTGTGGTGATTAAAATCATCCGGCAAAAATTCATCTTCGAGATGAGAAGGCAAGATATTAACCCAAGGTTTCGATTTGTGCTTGCGATGTTTGCTGTCGCTCTTGGATGCATTGAATGTGGTCTTCTTATGTACCTTCTACTTGGTGACTTGTGTTGGCCGATTTTCATTGCGTGCGCCCTAATATTGGTAACCCCATTAGTGTCCATCGCAAATTAAAGGATCGTTAGCAAACAGGCGCTAGTTTCTGGCTTTCGATGTGGTGACGTGTGTCTTATACGAATTTCATTTGTCTGTAACCTTCCATTGTAGGTCCTGCTATGGACGTCAAGTTGTATGTTCTGTAAACTTGAATAAATTTTGTATCTCAAAAATTCCCGCATCGCTTATCTGCATGTTCTGTGACCCTGCACTGCAAAATCTCTTTCTTTTCCTTTTGCTCTGTTTTTCTTCTCATGAATCTAGTCATATGAAAACTGTCTCGACGTGAAAGTAAAAAACTGCTACTAAGCAAATATCAAAATTCGAGATTTCTTTCAGTTGCCCATCGCTTGGTTTGCTGCATTCATTAGACGTTAGTTAGCAACTTCACCCCTCACAGTATCTAACATAACTCCTCACTTCTCTGAAAAAAGAAGTACAATCTTCCAAAAAAAAAAAAAAACAAAAAAAAAACAAAAGAAGAAGAAGAAGAAGAAGAAGAAGAAGAAGAAGAAGAAGGCTAATTTCTCTAAAAATCTGGAGGAGCTTGAGCCCACGAATCGGACGGTGGTCCGCACCCTGTACGAGGCCCTTCAATTCCGCGACCGCGCCTCCATCCGACGCACCCTCGCCCCCGACGTTGAGTGGTGGCGGGGGTGGTTCCGTCCACCCCTAGTTCTTAATGCGCCTCCTCCGCCATGTCGGACGACACCTTCCTCTTCATGCCCGACTCCGTCACCTCCTTCGGCCCCGCCGCGCTTGCCCGAGTGCTTCGGCCCGACCCGCTCCCTCTCGTGGGTCAACGCCTGGCCGGTCTCCGCCAGTGGGTTGGTCGCCCAGGTCGAGGGAGTGCTTCAAACACCTCGCTCGCCGTCCCGCGATTCGGCGACAGGTTGATGCCGGCGAGGGACTCGAGGACGCTCGACTTGCTGGAGGACCGGTCGCCGACGACGACGATGCTGGGGAGCTGGGTTCCCTCCTCCGTGACCATGTCCAAGCCTGTCGAGCTGTAGCCTGTAGGAGGTCTGAAAAAAGTGGGAGTTTGGGAAAAGTGCGGTGGGTGGGGCGGAGAGAAAGCAACGCTGTCTTAGATGAGAAATATGCTCTGACATTGATTAAATAGTCGATCCTACTCCGAACATAATGAAGTTGAAAAATCAGCGGTTTAGCTATGGTCAAATGTCCCTTAGAGTCGAGTGAAGAAAATGAGATCACTTACTAGAAAATTCCATATTTCAAAGAGAGGTGGATCAACTCATGAAGTTTTCATTGATTTAGGATCCACACAAAAAAAGAAGAAGTATGTATCATTTTTTAGTTATTAGGGATATCCCAAAAACATCTAAATCAAATGATATAACATAGCTCGCACTATCCCAAATATTGTTTCAAGATTAAATGTGTAGACTATATGAGAGAAAAATGATCGGGAATCGTAACATGGGGAGGAGAACGTATCTTGACCTTATGATATGACAAAGTAGAATTAAGCACGCAATGTTGTATAAGACCTTATATTAAAAATAATCATTTATTAAAATTACGTGCAAAGATTAAGGTACTTGGCCAAAACAAAATCATTGATGAATCTGAAAATAAGGGTCAGATTCTTTTATTTGTCAGAGTAAGTTAAGGTCACATTTTCAAAATTTTAAACTTTTTATTTAATTTTAACTTATTTGGAAAATCGAAAACTAGGATAAATTGAACGCCTTTAATTTGCTTGCATTATTCTTAATCTAGGGCCAACTCGAATTAATCTTTTTGCCCACTTCGTATTTACATCACCGTTTACTGAAATCCATTTTTCTAAGTTTTACTCTTTTATCACCAATCTTCCGCAATCGTCAATTAAAAGCAAGATTCAAAAAAAGAAAGCAAGCGTTTAGTACTAAATGAATATGCTCATCTACAGGGATGTGAATGGACATGTAATAAGGTTCATTCAGATGATACTTTAGGTACAATGTTCTTTGGCGATTCAATGACCTACCACTACCTTTGGTTATGTTATTTTGTGAAAATCAAATTGTTTTAATTATAAAGTGGCACCATTTTAATATAAAAACATATGTTTATCAAGTAGTTAAATTGCTGTTTCTATAAGTTGAAGACACGATTCGATTCTCCTTTGTTGCAAAGGAATTAAAAATAAAAATAAAAATAAAAATAAAGGACTTGAAAATCGGTTCCACTCCAATTCCCATTGAAACAATTCTTAGGTAAAACCGGCACTTCTGGCCTTGAAACTTGGAACCAATCCGGTTGTAGGCCACTTTAAGGTTAAGAGATTGTGAACTAGACCCAATGCACACTCTTAATCAAACCACACATTTTAGGAACAAAGAAATAATAATAATAATAATAATAATAATAATAATAATAATAATAATAGCAATAACTTTTGAACCACCATCCTCCTTGAAAAGAAGAGGAACTTCAAATTACAGTAGCACGACAGATAAAACAACCATTCCCATGCGTAATTGAAGAAGAAGACACTTTTTTTCTTGCCAACGAAGAGCAACACGCATGATAAACAAAATTCCAAATTTAAGAAGGGTGAGATATCAGTGGAACAAAGGTGGAGCTGGAAACATAGAATGAAGTATACGGGAGATGCGTGTGCACCTCTGGCCGGTCACTTTTCTCATCGGAGTTTAGCGTTGGGGGCTAATTGATATATGTTTATCAAGTTTAGGGGTTCATTTGATACAAACTCAAATAGTCACGTTTTCTGCATATATATTTGTCAAGTGTAATAAAACTCAAATGCAGGTGTTAAGAGCATCTCCTCTAGTGCAGGTGCTCTTTTGCAAAAGGTGTTAAGAGGATCTCCTCCAACGCAGGGGGTCTTTTGCAAAAGGCGTTAAGAGGATCTCCTCTAGTTGCGCATAAAAGGTGTTGAGGATCCCCTCTAATGCAGGGGGTCTTTTGCAAAAGGTGTTAAGATGATCTCCTAGTGCAGGGGGTCTTTTGCAAAAGGTTTTAAGAGGTTATCCTCTAATGCAGTGGGTCTTCGCAAAAACAGGGGGTCTTTTGCAAAAAAGGAGCTCATTAGGGGCCAATTGAAAATATTTGGGTCCCCTACACTGCATCATTTTGGCGTTTTTTTCGTTTGCGGGGACATGCCTTCCGATGGTCTACAAAATGTGTTTGCGGAGGCCCAGGCTGCAAAAAAAAGAGCTCATTAGGGGCTCATTGAAAATAACAAGTTTTGTTTGAGAAGAGGAAGGTAGAGGTTAATAACACGTAGTTCAAAGTTTCATCGGAGACGACAATTTAGCCAGTGATCGGAGGTAAGCATTGACCCGCAAACTGCAACATCACTTCACTTCTGTAGTCCAGCCTCCAACAACTTTGGAGGACTGCGAGTAAATTCATGCTGTTTTGGGTTCCTTTCCTGAAAATGAACTCTATGTATCTGATCATGTCCACCGTGCGTGTTCCATTAAATGAATGCTGTTTTATTCAGAAACAATTAATACGATGAGCTCATCCTTTCTCATGTGGCATTGGGAACGCATAGCACAAGTAAAAATCACCCACATTTTGTTTTTGTTTGGTTTGGTTAAACGATCCATGAGTTTATTTTTTATCCTTATTATTTGACCTTCCGTGAAAAACGGATGTCTAACAAGTTATTTGCTTATATTAAATCCAAGAAGTGGAGCAAAGCTTGTAGCTTGAATTGCTGCAGAATGCAACGAATATCTTGATACTCCGGATGAGGCCATGTGTCATCTCATTGGAGATAGGCGTAGCTCTACAGGTTGAGCCAACGTTACTAGTAAATTTGGCACTATGCTCATCTACGGAGCGATCAAGATAGTCAAGAAAAAAATTAGCTTCCGAGATTGGAAGGTAAGATATGGGTCTAAGGTTCCAACTTCCATATGCTCTCATCTCTTTTGCCCTTGGATGTATCTCATGCAGTCTCCAAATGTATGCTCCGCTTGCTTACATGCCTTGGCCCATTTTCATTGCGTGCATCCTGATTCTGGTTATTCTGTCCAAGTTCATCATGAATCAAAGGATTAATTAGCGAACAACGATGGTTTGCGGCTTTCGATGTGGCTGAGAGTCCGCTGTTTGCTGGGGTCTGGTTCTTGTATTTCTACCTTGAACATTTTTTTATGACGAGGATGGTTGTTAAAATATAAGGCATGGCTTATCCATAGGATGGCTTCACTCTATTTAACAATAGTTACATCGGTTTTCGCAAGAGGCTGCGAGGTTTGTCTACGGGTAAGATCCATTTGTATAGCGTAAAGATTTGATCAAAACTGTACGTGCGAACAAGAACATCTCTTGATCTGATGGTCTTAAAAAAAAAGAAAAACAAGAATTAAGAGCTCAATTTCATATAAGCCCTAACATTAATTCACTTTTTCTTGTGAAAACTCAGCAAAAAAATATTTGGTTAGTGCCACAGTAAAAAGTGGGGAACCATTTTGAATGGATCGTGAATTGAACATAAGAACATCATACAGTGTCCCTAATCCATGTTGGAGTAAGAGAACCAAAAATGAACGTGTTTGAGGCTGGAAAAGATAGAATCCAACATCCTACTTCAATGGTCGAATGCTACACTTCAATTCATAACAAAGAATTCAACACCAAAAATGTACGTGGTTGGATTGGAATAACACTTTATACCAGTCATTGTCAGTGACAATGACCAATATAACTTTCTTATATATATGTAGATCTTATGACAGGAAGGACATGAGGGATTGCATTGGAGTAATACTTTATATTGGTCATTGTCAGTGACAATGGCCAGTATAACTTTCCTACATATATGTAGATCTTATGAAAGGAAGGGCGTGAGGAATTGGATTGGAGTAATACTTTATGCCAGTCATTGTCAGTGACGATGACTAGTATAACTTTCCTATTTATATATATATATATATATATATATATATATATATATATATATGTAGATCGTATGAAAGGAAGGGCATGAGGAATTGGAGTAACACTTTATATCGCTCATTGTCAGTGATCAGTGATAATGACCGGTATAACTTTCCTATATATATATGTAGATGACAATTACCAATTTGACTTTCCTATATATATGTATATCTTATGACCATGAGGGTTTGGATTGGAGTAACACTTTATACCAGTCATTGTCAGTGACAACGACTAGTATAACTTTCCTATATATATCTAGATGACAATGAACAGTATGACTTTCCTATATATATGTAGATCGTATGAAAGGAAGGGCATGGGGAATTGGAATGGAGTAACACTTTATATTGGTCATTGTCAGTGATAATGACCGGTATAACTTTCTTATATATATGTATATCTTATGGCCATGAGGGTTTGGATTGGAGTAATACTTTATACCAGTCATTGTAAATGAAAATGACTAGTATAACTTTCCTATATATACGTAGATCTTTGCATTGTCTATGAGACATGTTGGAGAAGTAAAGAAGACAGTGATCCTGCATCGGAGATCAATGGGAAACCGCTACTCAGCCGATCACAATGTTCCGAGGTAAGATCCACAACTTTGCAGTCCAACCTCCTTCAACAAGTTGGAGGACTCGAGTAAATTCATGCTGTTTTGTTCAAAAACCATCTACACTTCACTTAGATTAGGTGAACTCGTCCTTTTCCGTGTTGCATACTAAAACCTTTTCAAATCGCCCAAGTTTTTTTGTCTATTAATTTATGAATATGCTGGTTTCATACTAAAACCATGAAACCGGTTTAGTATGAAACCAGCTCAAATTGCCCATATTTTTTAGTTTGCTTATCTAGCAATATGCTTCTTCTTGATCTTTACTATTTGCGCTTCCGCGGAAGATGGTTGCCTAACAAGTCGCTTGGTGATGTTAAGACATGCAGCACAACACGCAGCTCAAATTAATGGAGGTCTTGATTCGCTTGAGCAGGCCTTGCATCAGTTCATCAGGGAAAGGCACAGCACCTTTGGTTCAGCCAACATTCCCAATGCATCAGCCATTATGTTTATTTGCGCAATGATTAAAATCATCCGCCCAAAATTAATCTTCAAGATCAGAAGGCAAGATATTGGCTCAAGATACCAACTTGCCATTGTCTCTGCCGTGATCGCTATTGCTCTTGGATGTGTCGAATGTGGTCTTCTCATGTACGTTCTACTTGGTGACTTGCCCTGGCCAATTTATGTTGCCTGCATCCTGATGTTGGTAGTCATGTTCATATTCATCGAGAGTTAAAGGATTGTTAGTAGAGGACGCTAGTTTCCGACTTTAGATGTGGTGATGTGTGTTTTTCTATAAATTTCATTTGTCTGTAACCTTCCCCCCACTAGTCCAGGTATGGTGTACATGTTCTGTACCCTTCCACTGCAGAGCATATATCAACGGGAGCTGCTATCTGCGACTCTAAGCAAATATCAACGGTTGTTGTTGTTCTTCTTCTTGTTCCGTTCAAGTTTGCGCAGTGGGGAGCACATTTTCGTTGCATTTATCCTGATTTTGGTGATCCCATCTGAGTTCATCCTGAATCAAAAGATTAATTAGAGAATGAAGATAGTTTCTGGCTTTCGACGTGGCTGAGGGTGTGGTGTTTGCTGGGGGTGACGTGTTTTTTGTGAATTTTGGTGGTCTGCTGTTTGCAGGGGTCTGGTCCTCGTGCATTTGATTTGTCCGCGACCTTCCATTGTAGGTCCTGATATGGCCGTCATGTCGTATGTTCTGTAACCTTGATTACATTTCATATCTTCCGCTGCAAAATCGTTTTCTTTTCCTGCTCCTCTGTTTTTCATCTCATGAATCTGGTCATATGAAAACTGTCTCGACGTGAAAGTGAAAAACTGCGCCTCTAAGCAAACGTCAAAATCCGGGATTTCTTTCAGTTGCCTATCGCTTGGTTTGTTAAGTTCATTAGATGAAGTTAGCAACTTCACCCCTCGCAGTATCTTTGCAAAGTCTAACATTACTCCTTACATCTCTGAAAAACAGAAGTACAATCTTCCCAAAATTAAAAAAAAAAAAACGAAGGCTAATTTCTCTAAAAATCTGGAGGAGCTTGAGCCCCCGAATCGGACGGAGGTCCGCACCCTGTGCAAGGCCCTTCAATTCCGTAACTGCGACTCCATCCGCCGCACCCTCGCCCCCGACCTTGAGTGGCGGCAGCGGCGGTTCCGTCCATCCCTACTTCTTGATGTGCCTCCCCGCCACATCGGACAACGCCTTCCTCTACGTCCCCGACTCCGTCACCTCCTTCGGCCCCGCCGCGCTCGCCCGAGTGCTTTGGCCCGACCCGCTCCATCTCGTGGGTCAGCGCCTGGTCGGTCTCCGCCAATGGGTTGGTCGCCGAGGTTGAGGGGGTGCCTCCAACACCTCGCTCGCCGTCCCGCGATTCGGCGACAGGTTGGTGTCGGCGAGGGACTCGAGGACGCTCGACTTGCTGGAGGACCGGTCGCCGACGACGACGATGCTGGGAAGCTGGATTCCCTCCTCCATGACCATAGGTCGAAGCCTGTCGAGCGGGGGTGGATCCGGTTGTTGTGGGAGGGAGGGAGGGAGGGAGGGAGCTGATGGGGAGAGAGAGAAAGTGAGGGGAGAGAGTCAAATGAAAAAAAGGAAATTTTAATGGAATAAATGGATGGACACTTAACCCTTAAGGCAGATTTGGAAACCTGTTGAATTTTTTATTTTTTATTTTAAAGTTTGCGACAGATTTACTTAAGGTTGAGGATTTTAAGCTTACTGCCATCATATGAAATCTAAGCTTTTGAAACGTTAGGCCACTCAATCAAGAGATCGCAAATTTACATTTTAAGGAAGGAGTCCTTGCTTAAAGCCATAAAGAAAGAGAAGATGATCAATTGAGAATCGTAACATGGGATTCACCGCTCTCCACGAACTAAAGATGAGTCCTAAATTACATTAGCACACCATATAAAACAACCATTCCCATGCGTAATTGAAAGATGCACCTTTTTTCTTTTAAGGCGGGGGGGGGGGAAAGAAGAGCAACGCACTTGAAAAACAAAATTCTAAAGTTAAAAAGGAGAAATATCAGTGGAATGAAGGTGAAGCTGGACATAGAGAATGAAGTGTATGTACGACGCGTGTCCAGCCTGGTTCAGTAAGTTGGCGGACTGCGAGCAAATTCATGCAATTTTGAGTTCCTTTCCTGAAAAAGTACATACCATCTATCTATGGGGTTCCAACTTTCGTATGCTCTCAATTTGTGTTGCTCTTGTGTATCGTGTAGTCTCCAAATGTGCATTTTAACAGGTGACATGCCTTGGCCCATTTTCGTTGCGGGCATCCTAATTTTGTTTATCCCATTCGAGTTGATTGCAAATCAAAGGATTAATTAGTGAACGGAATGATTCTGGGCTTTCAATGTGGATTAATTACATTTCCTGAAGTTAATTCACTTTTCTTGTGAAAACTCAGCAAAAAAGATCGGCAAGCACCACAAGAAAAAGTGGGGAACCATTGGATCAACCTAGGAATCGGACCCTTTTTTTTTTGAGTGTGCAAAATATCAAATTCTTAAAAATAAGATGTTTCTTATGACTGAAAATACAGTTCGATTCTCTATGATTTCAAAGATTTTTTTTTATATAAAAAGAAGACTTGAAAACTAATTCAATTCAGGAATTAAACTGGTCGAATCGGCTCTTGAATACAACCAGCAATCAAGCCTTCTAACTAGGAACCGATATGGTCCTAAGGGGCTTCAAGGTTCGTGGAATAGGAAATCAAACCGGTTCTCCATACAACTAACCTAAAACCGGTCGGTCCAAGTTGATTCGGATTGAATCCTGGGTTAAACAGGACTCAGTGCACACCTCAATTCAAGTATCGACTCTCAAAATCAACAAATAATAAAAACCATAACTTTTGAGTCACCATCCTCCTCGAACTAAAGAGAAATATTAAATTGCATCAGCGAATGAAATTTTTTCATATGGGTTAAGTGTTAGGGGCTAATTGATATAAATTTCCCGAGAAAATTGTTCAAAAAATCTTAAACTTATTGCATTATTACCAATTTAGTTCTAAACATTTCAATTTTGCCAATTGAGTCCTAAACCTTTTTACTTTTTGCCAATGAGTCCATCCATTTAATTTTAACTAGAATTTGTTAACGTAGATGTTGGTGCCGATGATGATAAATTTTATTAATTTTTAAATATTTTTTCGAATATTTAAATTATTTTTTATGTTTTTAATTATTTTTCTCTTTTTTTTTTTTTTAATTTCTTTCCCTTTTTTTTTTTTTTTTTTTCCTTTGGCTGGTCGCTTGATGAACAACCAAAGGCCCACGACCAGCGAGGGTCAGCCTCACCAACCTCGTGGGCCTCAAGCGAGGTCGCCCTCGCCGATTGCAAGCGAGGAGGTCGAGCCTCACCCAAGGCCGGCAAGGTCGCCCCTCGCTAGATCCCGGTGAGGGCAAGCCTTGCTTGAGGCTCGTGAGGTCGACCCTCCCGACCTCCGACCAGCCAGATGAAGAAAAGGGGGAAAAAAGAAGAAGAAAAAAATAAATTAAAAATACAAAATAATTAAATATTTTGAAAAATATTTAAGAATAATAAATTTTGTCTACGTTAATGCCAAAGCCATGTCATGTAAAACGGTCGGCGTCGACGTGAGCAAATTCCGATAAAAATTGGATAAATTGACTCAATTAACAAAATGTTGAAAGATTTAGAACTCAATAGGCAAAATTAAAATGCTTATGATTGAATTAACAAAAAAAAATTAGAAATTTTTAGATAATTTTTCCTAAATTTCCCATTACCGGGTAAATCGAAATTTTTCCTGTCTTTATGAAATTTGTCATTTACTATGAAAAAATGTCTATCGGACGATGATGCGACGGCGAAGTAAAGAAAGACGGAGGTCCGCAAGTCAACCGGGAGGAATGTGCAAACAAGAGTCGTGCCTCAGTCATTCCTCTTGCAAACACCAAGGCTGACATGCACCAAGGGGCACGACCACAGATACACTATCCTTTCTCCTTTCTAGTCATAATGCCATTATATGATTCTTTTGTTTTTCTTAATGATCAAAGGCAAAAGATTTTTTGGACGTTGTCCGTTAAACTTCAACTTGGTATTAGAATAAGAGATATTGAATTTACATCTTGAGGAAGGAGCCCTTGCTTGTGAAAACTCCGCAACGAGGATCGATAAGCGCCACAAGAAAAAGTGATGAACTATTTTGAGATGAATCCTACATCGAACATGAGAACATCTTACAGAGTTCCTCATCCATTTCAAAGTAAGAGAGCCAAAAATGAATGTGTCCAAGAGGCTGGAAAAGATAGAATCCACATCCCGCTTCAATAGTCAAATTATACACACCAATTCGTATCAAAGAATTCAATGTCAAATACATAATGATTAATGAGGGATGCATCTACACGGGAAGGGGCATACTTTTTATTTGTATAAAAATCAAATTCTTGAAAATAACATGTTGTTTCTTCATGTTGAATATATGGTTTGATTCTCTATGATTTCAAAGGATTTTTTATTAAAAAAAAAATTGAAAACAGATTCAATTTGGGAACTAGACTAGTTGAATCAGTTTTTGAATAGAACTAGCAGTTTTAGCTTTGGAACCGAGAACCGATATTGTCCTAGGCCACTTTAAAGTTCGTGGAATGTGAAATTGAAATGATTCTCCCTAACTAACCTTGAACTAGTCAGTCTAAGTCGATTTGGATCAATTCCTGAATTAAACTGAACCCAATGTACATCTCAATTGAAATCTTGACTCTCACAAACCAATAGATAATAAAAACCATAACTTTTGACTCCCCATCCTCCTTGAACTGAAGAGAAACATTAAATTACATCAACACATGAAATTTCTTCATCAGGTGATGTAAACATCGAGCTATATCGAGGAGGAAGTGTTAGGAACCTGTTGTCTATTTCAACTGATTCAATTACTCGAGCGTGGGCCAAGCAATTCGGGTAAGCTATTGAGTGAATGAAATTTCTTCATGGTTTGTGATTTTTGGCATGGAGATGACCTTGGATCAAATCTTGAAGAATCTTGGAAATCTTGGCGTAATTTTTGGCGTGGAGATGAACTTGAATCGAATCTTGAAGAATATTGGAAATCTTGGTGCAATTTGATTATCTGGTCGCCAAATATTTGACCAAGTCAATAAAATTATCTTCTTGTTTAGGCATATTCTAGAATAGGAAGCATTAGATTTTTAGGGCTGGTTTTAGGGTTTTTGTGGCGGCTAGAAGGTCTATATTAAGGACTGGCCGAATTTCTTTAGGGGACATATTTTATTTCGAGGGAATAAAAATTGAGAGCGTTCTCTTCTATTGTTCTTTTGAGGACTTAACCTTATGAAGGTTCCCTTGTGGCGGACAATTTGACTTATTGAGCGAGATAACGAATTCTTTTGCTCGTGGCATCTATAACGTTGGTTGGTTGACATGCGTTTGTCAATAGGTCATGTTCATATTGAGTTTGCCAATCACCATCCGAGCCTTCATAGAACGATCTTACCATAATGATTCACATCATTAGGGTTAAGCGTTGAGGGTTAATTACATATATTTCCCATCATAGGGCAAATCAAAATTTTCCATCTTGAAATTGGTCGTTTACTATGCAAAAATGTCTACTAGACGAGGATGTGAAGGCGAAGTCAAAGCTGGACCCAACTTCACAGTACCAACCACCAGTCAGAGAAATGGATAGCTTTCTTGGTGGCAAGCCAATTGAACCTATCACCGATGCTTGATGAATCCATGTCCCTCTAGCAAGTCATAAGCAAGCAAATATTCATAGACGGTCCACTCGTATGTCGTGAGGATTCAATTGTAACCGTACACGTGGAGGAGACCGTCTTTGGATCTGACAATATAACCAAAATATAATTAAGTGCTTGGTGTTGTATAAGATCATATATAAAAAAATAAAACATTTATTAAACCTTTTCAGAAATATGTGCAACCATTAAAGCTACTTGGCCAAAAAAAGAAAAATCATCGAGGAATTTGAAAAAAAAGTCTTTGATTCTTCTTTTTCATTTGAGGTCGGTGTGTTTTGCAAAAAATAAATAATTTAAAAAATAATTTAAAAAATAATTTTCTATAAATAGCTAATTATATCATTTATAATATAAAGATATTTTTATTATCGATAACGATTATATCTAAAAATTATAACTTTGAATCCCCACCCTCCTCGTACTGAAGAGGAACATCAAATTAACGGTGGTGCACCGGATAGAGCAATCATTCGCATGCATAATTGAAGAACAACGCACTTTTGTTCTGGTCAATGAAGAGCAAGGCACTTGAAAAACAAAATTCCAAATTCAAAAAGGGTGAGATATCAGTGTGGTGAAGCTGGAAACGGAGAATGTAAGTTCAGCCTGTTCAGGTGAGATGCGTCTGCATCTGGCCAGTCACTTTTTCGATCGGGATTCAGCGGTGGGGACCAATTGACGTATATTTATCAAATGGACGGGGTCATTTAAGACAGACGCAGGGGGTCCTTTGCAAAAGAGGAGCTGCCACGCTTCCTACCATTTGGCACTGCTTTGGCGCGTATGCTTTAGTCAATTGTAAAACTGTGGAACTAAAAATGCAGGGGTCTTTTGCTAAAAAGAGGATCTAGTCGCGCTTCCCGTACCGCAATCAGGAGGATCTAGTCGCGTAGGGGTCTTCTGCAGAAAAGAGGATCTAGTCGCGCTTTTTGGCGATTTCTCCATACTAAAAGCTTTGCCTTGTGATCGTCTACAAAATTTGTTTGCTAAGAATCGCAGGCTCGCGTCAAGTTTTCTTCCGGACGAGTAAGGAAGAGATTAATGACACGAAGCTCGGAGTTTAATGAGAAACAATAATTCAGCCGGTCGCAGTGATCGGAGGTAAGCATCAACCTCCAACCGCAACATCACTTCACTCCTATAGTCCAGCTTCCTTCAATGACTTGGAGGATTGTGCTGTTTTGAGTTACTTTCCTCAAAAAGAACTCTGTTTAGAAGACCAGCCATGTTTTTTTTTTTTTTGTCTAGTTTCGAGGTCTACTCCATAACCAATTTTACATTTATTTGTTTTTTCAGTTTGATTTTTTATAGCAAGCCAGAAGCAATAATCCATAAGATGAATATATAATCACGCACAATTACAAACAATATAAAGTTCAAGTATGTAACATAAAACATAAATTACAAAACTCCATCTCCCACTCAGTTATAAAAATATTTCACCAAATTCTAACCACTCGAAAACAAAACAAATGATATAATTAATCTATTAATGATAGTTTAAATTAAATCAATATTAAAAACTAAAACAATTAACTGAATTACTCACTAGTCATCACATATATTCATTCATTTTTAACTTGTGAACTCTATTTATTGATGATAATGTCATCGGTAAGACAATTCAAATCCAAAAACCAAAGAAGAGATTAAATAAAGCATTCATTAATTAGATAAGTATTTAAATAACTTACAACATTAAAAGAGCAGCCGATGCATTATTCAACTCAAAATTTTCCGTACTCTAGATGGGGAAAGGAAAGACGAAAAAAAATATTTAATTAATTAAAAGCCATAAGAAATCCTATGAAAAGATCACACCCGTGCAGCCACTTACTGTTGACTCCCGTCCGATGTAATGTGTGTGCAATGTGCGCGCGCGTACACACACACACACACACACACACACACACACACACACATACAAAACTCCCGAATAAAATAATTAAAAATAATTAAAAATAATTAAAAAAGGAAATGAAGAAAGACCACGTTTCATAATTTTCACCCACCTGCGCCGCCCTCCCGCCCCCCCCTTCTCCCCCTCTCTCTCCTTCCTTCCACTCTGATATTCTGTCTTGGCTTTCTTTGCCCGAAGAATCAAACCCGTCTCTCAGTCTACATTGGACAGCCGATGCGAGAAACAAAACCCTAAGAAGAAAGTTTCGGTCTTGCCGGAGAATCCGTCATGAGAGCCTCCATTTCCGGACCTCAGAGGGAGGGCTCAAACGGCGAGCGAGCGCGGTCATTCTTCGATCGCTCGGAGAAGAAGAAGAGGAGTGGCGATGGTTACTGCGGCGAGAAAGCGCGAGCGCGACTGCCCCGTGCGAGCAAAGAGGAAAGAAGAGCCGCGAGCGCTGCCTGATTAACAGAGAAAGGAGGCGAAGAAGAGAGATACAAAGACATTAGGTTTTTCTTCTTTCGTGAAACCGGTTCGAGAAACGGGTCCGATGGCTAGGATCCAAACGGTTCTTCACTCGGAATTGGGAATCGGACCGGATCTCACCGGTTGGGATACCAGGAACCGGACTGGTTCATGTAGAATCGGAAAGGGGACCTGTTTTCACAGCGGTCCAGTCCGGATCCCGGGCAGAACCGGCCGGTGGCGCACCCCTTGTAAACGGGGAATGAAGGGTATGGGTGATGCGTGGGCACCTCTGGCCGGCCACGTTTCTCTTCAGGGTTAAGTCATAGGGTAACTGATATATTTTTGTGAAGTGTGGGATTTCATTTGAGACAAACTCAAATATAGGGGTCTTTTGCAAAAAGAAGGAGCCCATCAGGGGTTAATTGAAAATTTTTTTTGACCGGGCCTGCATGCTTTGTCTGCATATTTTAGCTGTTCCTTCGTCGTCAGTGGGTTTGCCAAATCGCAGGCTCTCATTTAGTTCTGTTTCGGGCGAGGAAGGAAGAGATTAATTCCACGAAGCTCGAAGATCAATGGGAAACAATAATTCGGTGGATCGCGGTGATCGGAGGTAAGCATCAACCTCGAACTGCAACATCCCTTCACTTCTGTCAGTCCTGTCTCCTTCTGAAAACGTCTGATGAACCGGTTGAATTCATGCTTTTTTGAGTTCCTTTCCTGGAAAATAGCTCTCCATTTCGGATTTTGTCCACGAAGCTAGTTCCTTTACGTTGCTTTATTTGGAAACAACCATGTACGCCATTTCTGAAGTCCAGTCTCCTTCTAAAAAGCTCCGGAGAACCGGTTGAATTCATGCTTTTTTGAGTTCCTTTCCTGGAAAAGAGCTCCCCATCTCTGATTTTGTCCACAAAGCTTACTCCTTTCCATCTCTGATTTTTTTGTCCACAAAGCTTACTCCTTTACGCTGTTTTATTCAAAAACAACCTTGTGCGCCATCTCTGAAGTCCAGTATCCTTCTAAAAAGCTCTGGGGAACCGGTTGAATTCATGCTCTTTTGAGTTCCTTTCCTGGAAAAGAGCTCTCCATTTCGGATTTTGTCCACAAAGCTTACTCCTTTCCATCTCTGATTTTGTCCACAAAGCTTATTCCTTTACGCTGTTTTATCTCATACGCCATTTGTGAAGTCAAGTCTGAGAAAAACTCTGATGAACCGGTTGAATTCATGCTGTTTTGAGTTCCTTTCTTGGAAAAGAGCTCCCTGTCTCTGATTTTGTCCATAAAGCGAATTCCTTTATGCTGTTTTATTTGGAAACAACCTCGTATGCCATTTCTGAAGTCAGTCTGCTTCTTTAAAGCAAAAGCTCCGGGTAACCGGTTTCATGCTTTCTTTGAGTTCCTTTCCTTGGAAAAGAGCTCCCCATCTCTGATTTTGTCCACAAAGCTTATTCCTTTACGCTGTTTTATTCAGAAACAACCTTGTACGCCATTTCTGAAGTCCAGTCTCCTTCTAAAAAACTCTGGGATCCGGTTGAATTCTTGCTGTTTTGAGTTCCTTTCCTGGAAAAGAGCTCCCCATTTCGGATTTTGTCCACAAAGCTTATTCCTTTACGCTCTTTTATTCGGAAACAACCTTGTACGCCATTTCTGAAGTCCAGTCTCCTTCTGAAAAGCTCCGGGGAACCGGTTGAATTCTTGCTGTTTTGAGTTCCTTTCCTGGAAAAGAGCTCCCCATTTCGGATCTTGTCCACAAAGCTTATTCCTTTATGCTGTTTTGTTCGGAAATAACTTTTTACGCCATTTCTGAAGTCTTGTCTCCTTCTAAAAAGCTCCAGGAACCGATCAAAATCGTGCTGTTTTGAGTTCCTTTCTTGGAAAAGAGCTCCCCATCTCTGATTTTGTCCACAAAGCGAATTCTTTTACGCTGTTTTATTCGGAAACAACCTTGTACACCATTTCTGAAGTCCAGTCTCCTTCTGAAAGCCTCCGGGGAGCCGGTTGAGTTCTTGCTGTTTTGAGTTCATTCTTGGAAAAGAGCTCCCCATTTCGGCTCTTGTCCACAAAGCCTATTCCTTTATGCTGTTTTATTCGGAAATAACCTTGTACTCCATTTCTGAAGTCCAGTCTCCTCCTAAAAAGCTCCGGGGAACCGGTTGAATTCATACTGTTTTGAGTTCCTTTCTTGAAAAAGAGCTCCTTATCTCTGATTTTGTCCACAAAGCGAATTCCTTTACGCTGTTTTATTTGGAAACAACCTTATACGCTATTTCTGAAGTCCAATCTCCTTCTAAAACTCCGGGGAGCCAGTTGAATTCATGCTGTTCTAAGTTCCTTTCCTGGAAAAGAGCTCCCCATCTCTGATTTTGTCCACAAAGCTTGTTCCTATACTTGAATGCTATTTTATTCGGAACAACCTTGTACGCCATTTCTGAAGTCCTTCGTTCTATAACTCTGGGAACGGTTCGATTCAATTCATGCTGTTTGAGTTCCTTTCCTGAAAAAGAGCTCCTCATCTTTGATTTTGTCCCCATCTTTGATTTTGTCCCCATCTCTGATTTTGTCCACAAAGCTTGTTCCTTGCTTGAATGCTGTTTTATTTGGAAACATCCTGTACAACGAATTCGTCCTTCTCATGTTGCGTTGGGAATTCATACTAAAAGTTCAAATAGTCTAGATTTTTCTTGGTTTGATTTGGTTAAACGATCCATGAGTTTATTCTTGATCCTTATTGTTTGACCTTATGTGAAATATGGATGTCTAACAAGTAGTGTTCTGACTTTCGTCCAAGAAGTGGAGCAGAGCGTCTGGTTCAAATTGCTGTAAAATGTAACGAATATTTGGACACATTGGATGAGGTCATGCACCAACTCATCAGTGACAGGCGTAGCTCTACAGCTCGAGTCAACAGGCGTAGCTCTACAGCTCGAGTCAACATTACTGGTGAATCCAGCACTATGCTTATCTGCACAGCGATCAAGATAGTCAGGCAAAAATTAGCCTTCGAGATGGAAAGGCAAGATATGCGCCCAAGATTCCAACTTCCATATGCTCTTATCTCTACTGCTCTTGGATGTGTCTCGTGCAGTCTCTTATTGTGCGTTTTGCTTCACGACATGCCCTGGCCCATTTTTCTTGTGTGCATCCTGATTTTGGTAATTCCGTTTGAGTTAATCACGAATTAAAGGATTAATTAGCAAACCGCGGCAGTTTCTGGCTTTCGATGTGGCTGAGGTTCTGGCGTTTGCTGGGGTGTGGTCTTCCAGATGTTTGTGTATTTTCTTTGAATTTTGGTGGTCTGGTCCTCCTAGTGTTTTCAGGGGCCTGTCCTCCTGATGATGTGTATTTTCTTTGAATATTGGTCTGCTTGGATAAACCTTCCACTTGGAACTTCCGGCGGTGAGGTCTAGTCCTCCAGGTGTTTCCTGGGTATGGTTGTATTTTTACCCTGAACACTATTTATGACGATGATGGATGTTAAAATATCATGAATACCTTATTTATAGGGTCTATATATTCTTTATATACATATAGTTTTTCTCTATCTAATAATAATTACAAAATTAACAAATGATGAAAAGCATATGAACCTGTTTAAACATGTATATAACATCCCACAGCAAAATTTCCTAATGATTTGAACAATTCATCCGTGCGAAAGATTTTCAGAAAACCAACACCATGGAATGCAATAATAAGCTAATGAATAATACACCAAAAACACAAAAGTCCATAGTCCTCTTCTTTTTCTTGTTTTTTCTTTTTTTAATATTTGGAACAAAGCCTAAATAATACGTAAATATGTTTGGGGATGGGTGGAAGCGATAAGGTCAGAAAGTCAAACATAAGGAAGAAAACATGTGCAGGGGATCCAGGCCACATTCCACCTTCTAGAAGCCACACCCTAATGTCATACTTGACGCATCGTTTACCCTCTACAGCTAACAGGCCCTGCAAAATCATTTTCTTTCTTCTCTTGTAGATTTATACTCATTATATGACGATTTAAGCTTTCTGAGTGTCGCACTCTAAAACTTCAACTTGTAATTTACATCGAGATGCATCCGCGTAATATAATTAGCATTTGATTCTAATTTTCTGGGTGCGAAATAGTGCGGGGAGCTCAAACTGAGGAGGCATGCAACCAACTAGAAAAAATCACATAATCCCCATTCGCTATTCTTTCTTTTAGGATATGCACATTGTGAGTTTGATATATATTGTAGCTCGCTCCTCATATGACAAACTCAGCAATCTACGTACAACAAAATTCATACTAAAGTAGCTAATGGGATAGCTTGCAAATTCTAAGTAACTTGTTCGATCAAACTACACAAGTAAAAGCAAGCTGGACAAGTGCAAGCTTAATTCATTAACAAATCTCTAGTTTGATCACTACCGTTGTGCTTTTGAGACTGGCTTACCATAATTATTTGTTAATTTCATTCATGCAATAATTATTAATATGACAAGGTACTACTCATGCCTAGTGCATGGCCGAATAGACCAATCAGGCCAATTGAAATTTTGGTTCTTAAATCCATGCGGAAAGCTGCTTTTTTATTTTTTTCCTACTGTAAAGAGAGTACACTCATGGGTGTGGAAAAAAGATTAAATATGTAGAGAGTATTAAATATTAAAATAAAGAAATAATATAAGAAAAACATTTAAACAATCTTAAGATTTATAAGAAAAAGATTAAATAGTAGGTATGATATTTAGAGGATTATATTTTAAGTATTTTCAAATTTATAATCCAGTCCATTTTGTTATACTAAGCCACCATCATACATATGATAAATTAACATAATCATTACATAATTGACAAAATTTTAAAATTGTCCACGTTGGCATTGGCTATATCACATGAGATGGCAAGTGTTGACTAGACCGCCACATTAGCGATTTTTAGCTAAAATTGGTCGAAATGACTCAATTAACAAATCATTAAAAAAAATTTAGACTAAATTAGCAACTCATCAAAAGATTTATGATTAAATTGAGATAATTAAAAGACTTAGAATTAAATTTGTAAGTTTCAAAAGGTTTATGAATGAATTTGTAAAAGTGCAATTAATTTAAGAGTATTTTGTTCATTCTTCTTATGAACATTATCCTTATCCTTGTTGGTGGTCCGACGATGGGTCCCACCCTAGCCGGGGCCATCCCTTTTGAGAAATATATGAATGATTTGCTTTTGTAATTACACTCCCCAGCATTAATTTACTTTTCTTGTGAAAACTTAACAAAAAAGTTCGATAAGCACCACAAGAAAAAGTGGCTAACCATTTTGAGATGGTTCGTGGATCGGACACGAGAACATCCTCCGGAGTCCCTCACCCATTTCTGTAAGAGAACAAAAAGTGAATCTATCCTCAAGGTTGGAAAAGATAAAATCCACCATCATGCTTCAATAGTCAAATGCTACACATCAATTCGTAACAAAGAATTCAACGCCAAATACATAATAGTTAATGAGGGATGCATCTGATCGGCCCACTTTTTGTGTGTGTAAAAATTGGTGTTTCTTTATGTTGAAAATGCAGTTCGATTTTTTATGATTTTAAAGGATTTTTCTCTTCTTTTTTTTTTTTTTTACGTACTTGAAAATAGATTCGATTAGGGAACCAGTTCTCAAATAGAACCTGCAGTTCGAGGCTTGAAGTAAGGAAACGATCCGGTCCTAGGTTGCTTCAAGGTTCATAGAATAGGAAATTGACCCAATTCTCCCCATAATTAACCTTAAACCGTTCAATCCAAACCAATTTGGTTCGATTCCCAAGTTGAGCCAGACTTAATGCACACTATAATTCAAATCTCGACTCTAGAAAATCATCAAATAATAAAAACTATGACTTTTGAATCATCATCCTCCTCGAACCAAAATAGGGACATTAGATTTCATAGGGGAACAAAATTTTTTCATTGAAGTTGAGCATTGGGGGCTAATTGATAAATATTTCTCATCAAGTAATTTTCCGTCTATATGAAATTTGTCATTTGCTATGCAAAAATGTCCACCAGAAGATGATGCGAAAGCGGAGTAAAGAAAGAGGGAGGTCGTCAACTGAAATGGGAGGAAATGCCCCTAAGAGGCAAGTCGAATATGCTCAGGAGGACATGCATAGGCAAGTCGACTGAGCTCTAATTGCCCCTAAATTCGGAGAAAATATTCGAGCATGTGAGATTGGGGCCCACCTCAGCCGCCACTTTTCCCACTGGCCTGCGGCATTCGAGACAAAATCGAGAGGAGGGGATCTTCTGCATATAAAAAGCCTACTTTAGATGTCTTGACATTATTTTATCTGACTTTTTTTTCCAGTTCATACCTAGAGTTAATATCAAGAGAAAAATTTCTAATCGATACATTTGTGATAAATCTATCTTTCGTTAATTTATAAAAAAATCATAAATCAGTAGACTATGATATACCTGTTAATTGTAATGTATCATCCAACTCAATAATTTGTAATAAAAATTAATGGAGAGTAAATTTAGTACAACTATATCGGTTTGAAATTTTTTGTAGTCAAAAAATTAGTTTAAAGGAAATTTGTCACACGTATACCAGTTTAAGATTTTTTGTGGTAAAAAAATTAATTTATAGTAATTTGTCACAAATGTAACAATTTAAGATTTTTTGTAATATTAACTCTCTATTAATTAGCCCCAACGCCTCTTTCTTTATTTTGCCTTTGATCCCCGTTTGGTAGACTTTTATGCGTGGTAAACTACAAATTTCATAAAGATAGGGAAAATTTCTATTTGCTCTCCAATGGGAAATATATATCAATGAGCCCCAACACTCAATCTTGATAAAAAAAATTTGTTTGCTGATTCCTCTTCAATTCGAGGAGGATGGTAAATCAAAAGTTATAGTTCTATTATCTGTTGATTTGTGAGAGTCGAGATTTAAATTAGGCGTTACTCGTAGACGAACGTTGCGGTCTCTTGCAAAACCGATGCGTTTAATATCTCTAAGGCATTATCAAAATTCATAGTGTTGAAGTCGACATATTTTGCATACCAATCTTTTTTTTTTATATCATGGACATTGCTCTTTCTTCATGCAGGTCAAGCATAAGCAAGCGGAACGTTGAGGAAAGTGCACAAGAGAGAGAGGGCTAAGAGGCAAGCAAGTCAAGAGGAGAAGGTGAAAGAAAATGCGTCACGGATGATTGGCAAAACCCATTGAATCACGCCTTCTTCTCTCCGACATTTCTTTATTTTCTCATCTCTTTTTGACAACCACTAGGGGAGGATTACAACCAGTCAACCGTGGGCGATAAGTTGACTGACGTGCCACCGGTTTTCGTAGCTTGGACGAAAAGTACTCGAGAGGAGCCGCGATAGATCAACAAAAAAAAAAAAAAACATCTGGCTGGAAGAGGTTTAGAAACAAAGAACAATAGTTTATGATTTGATAAGATGCATCTCGGTTCTTGTCCAGGGAAGTCTTTATGAGACATAATTGTGGATTATAAGGAGATATGGTCATGTGTCTTTCATCAGCCCTAGATGGGCTGCTGTCTTGTTGCATGTGGAAGGAAAGGTTCTGCATAAATTATATGCTGTTGCAATATTAATGATTTAGCAATTTAAATCAATCCAAAACTATTAGAGAAATAAGTCAAGAACAATAAAGGACGCAAGAAATTTACGTAATTTGATCTGAATATCGAAACCTACACCATGAGAACAATTAGTAGCAAATAATGCACTAGAGTTGGAATTACAATTATTTAAATGCTTGAGCGTTTTTCACATCTGGTATGATATTCATGAATAAATAATTCAATTTAAATGAAAGCTCAAAGCACAAATCACGTGTCCGAACACCCACGGCCGAAGAAACAAGAACCCGAGATGTCCCTTTCAATTTCTGTCCACAGACCGGACTAACCCGCCGAAAAAAGAAGAGAAAGCCCACGTAAGACACACACGTGTATATAAATACACACACACACACACACACACACACATATATATATATATTATAGGATAGTGGGGGCCCCTTCTTTGTACAGAGTCCCTCAACCCTGAAGTTTTATTCTTGTATATTTACGTAGAGACCATCGCCGATTGATAAATCTTGGTAAAACTTTGACTTATCTTCAGAAAACAAATCTAATTCAAATAAAGTGCATGCTAGATTTTGAGCAAATCAAAATATTCCTATGGATCGGGTTCCGTACACAGTTTAAACTTGATACATAATTTCGTATAATAATGGACATCATAAGGAGTCGTTTATTATCATAATATATGTCAAGTAAGAGAATATTAAAAAAATACCAAAATTAATGGGAAAATCCTTAAAAAAAAAAATTGGATAAATCGTGGATCGATAAGATCAAACATTAAGTGGTCCGATTATTATGAAAATAGCATATTCATTAATGCAAAAAATTAAGAAGAAATTACGGGATAAACAATTTAGGAACCAAACTAGTCGAATTGGCAGTTCAAGCCTTGGAATCAAATAGATCGGATCTTAGGTTGCTTCAAGGTTTCGCGGAACAAGAAATTGAAGCGGTTCTCGTTAGAACTAATCTTGAGCCGATCGACGATCCAAGTTGATTTGATTCAATTCCCGAGTCGAGTCAGACCTGATGCACACCCTAATTCAAATCTCAACTCTCAAAAAGCAACAAATAATAAGACTTATAACTTTTAAATCACCATCCTCCTTGAATTGAAGGCGGACATTAAATTACATCAGCGAATGTAATGTTTTCATCGGGATTAAGCATTGGGGGCTATATATATATATTGAAAATTTTCCTGTCTTTATGAAATTTTTGTGTACCATGCAAAAATGTAGATGATGCGAAGGTGAAGCAAAGAAAGAAGGAGGTCCTCAAGTCCTCAAGTCAAATAATGGGAGGAATGGGGATCACTTTCGCTCCAGAGCAAACTTGTCTAAATAATCCTCTCCCCCTAACCTATCTCTTTTCCAACAGTCGCTAAAATTGTAGAGATTTAGAGATTGTAATTCTCTCCCCTAGACCTATCTCCATCACCACAGTCTCTAAAATTGTAAAGATTAAGGGACTATAATCCTCTCTTCCAAACTTGTCTCCGTCACAACAGTCTCTAAAATTTTAGAGATTTAGAGACGGTAATCCTCTCCCCCCAACCTGTCTCTATCACAATAATCTCTGAAATTTTAGAGATTTAGAGACTGTAATCCTCTCCCCCAAACCTGTATCTAAAAGTTGTGATGGAAACGGGTTTGGGGGAGTGGAAGAGTTTGGGAAACTTGGAGTCCAAAACTTGCGCGGATGGATCTTAAGTGTCAAAATTTGAAAAAGGTACACTTAAGTGCGGTTCAGAGTAAAGTGGAACACTTAAGTGTCATTAAAATCCGACCAAATAGCGCGTGGCAATTTTCCGGTGAGTTGGGTGCAAAACGGCATTGTTTTGCTTGTTGATGCGGCGAGAAAATGCAAAAATGACGTCGTTTTGTGTTTGATGTGTAAATAATTAATATAAAAATTAATTAAATTTAAAATATTCTAAAAAAATAAAAAAAACTTAAAATTGAAAAACCTAAAAAATAACAAACTTAAAATTAAAAAATCTAAAAAATAAAAAAAAATTATAATTAAAAAACCTAAGAAATAAAAAAATTAAAATTGAAAAACCTAAATAAAAAACTTATAATTAAAAAACCTAAAAATTAAAAAAATTAAAATTGAAAAACCTAAAAATTAAAAAAATTATAATTAAAAAACCTAAAAATAAAAAACTTATAATTAAAAAACCTAAAAATTAAAATTGAAAAACCTAAAAATTAAAAAAATTATAATTAAAAAACCTAAAAATAAAAAAAATTATAATTAAAATACCTAAAAATAAAAAATTATAATTAAAAAACCTAAAAAAAAAAAAAAACTTATAATTAAAAAAACTAAAAAATTAAAAAATTAAAAAATAAAATGAAATAAAAGGGGTGGGGAGCCGAAGGGGGCGGTTGAGGGCCGAGCCCTCGCCGTTGCCGCCCCCGCCGCCACCGGGAAGGGGGGGGCGACGGAGGGAGGAGGGTTGGCCGGGGTTGTCGACCCCCGGCCAACCGCGGCGAGGGCCGCAACCCTTGCCCCGCATCCGGGCGAGGGCTCGTGGGCCCTTGGCCGCCGGGTCGGCCGTGGGTCGGTGACCTCGGCTAACCCTCCCCCCCCCCCAATCGCCGGCCCTTCCCGGCGGCGAGGGCTCATCCCTTAGCCGCCCCCTTCGACTCCCCCTCCCTCCCTTTTTTTTAATTATAGGTTTTTTAATTTTATGTTTTTTATTTTTTTAGGTTTTTTTAATTATAAGTTTTTTATTTTTTAGGTTTTCAATTATAAGTTTTTTATTTTTTAGGTTTTTCAATTTTAAGTTTTTTATTTTTTAGGTTTTTCAATTTTAAGTTTTTTATTTTTTAGGTTTTTTAATTATAATTTTTTTATTTTTTAGGTTTTCAATTATAAGTTTTTTATTTTTTAGGTTTTTCAATTATAAGTTTTTTTATTTTTTAGGTTTTTCAATTTTAAGTTTTTTATTTTTTAGGTTTTTCAATTTTAATTTTTTTATTTTTTAGGTTTTTCAATTTTAAGTTTTTTATTTTTTAGGTTTTTTAATTTTAGAATATTTTAAATAAAATTAAGTTTAAATTTAATTTAACTAATTTTTATATTAATTATTTACACATCGACACAAAACGATGTCGTTTTTTGCATTTTTCGCCACGCCAAGCAAAACGACGCCGTTTTGCACCCAATTCGCCGGAAAATTGCCACGTTAGTAATTTGACCGGAGTGGCACTTAAGTATTCCACTTTACTCCGAAACTGACACTTAAGTGTACCTTTCCGAAGTTTTGGTACTTAAGTGTCCCTCCGTGTTAAGTTTTAAGACTTTCACGTTCTTCTGCCGATTTTAGTCTCTAAATTTCTAAAATTTCAGAGACCGTTGTGACGGAGACAGGTTTGGGGGAGAGGATTATGGCCTCTAAATCTCTAAAATTTCAGAGATCGTTGTGATGGAGACAGGTTTGGGGGAGAGGATTATGGCCTCTAAATCTCTAAAATTTTAGAGACCATTGTGACGGAGACAGGTTTGGGGGAAAGAATTATATAGAGAAGTTTGCTCTCGAGTGAAAAGGGTCCCCATTCCTTGCATTATTTGACTTGAGGACCTCCCTCCTTTTCATTTGCCAATGCAAGATCTTGGCATCATCTGTAAGACTAGTTGTAGACATAAAGGAGAAAGTAGCCACGTAGTGCTCGAAGATCAATGCAAAACAACAACTCAGCCGATCAAGGTGTTCGAAGGTAAGCACTGAAACATCTTTGTAGTCCAACCTCCTTCAATAAGTTGGTGCACTTTCGAGTAAATTTAAGTTGTTTTGTTCGGAAACCATATGCACTCTGCTTAGAATAGGTGAACGTGTCCTTTTCAATGTTCCATACTAAAACCTATTCAAATCGCCTAAGTTTATTTGTTCGTTAATATATGAATATGCTTATTCTTGATCCTTATTGTTTGCTTATGTGAAAGACAGTTGTCTAACGAGTCACTCGGTAATATTAAGGCATGTAGCTCATCACTTAACTCAAACCAACGAAGGTCTCGATTTACTCAAGTATGTCTTGCATTAGCTTATCAGGGAGAGGCACAGCTCTATAGGTCTAGCCAACATTCCTAGTGCACTAGGCATCTTGCTTATTTGCGCGGCGATTAAAATCATCAAGCAAGGATTCGTATTCGGAATGGGAAGATAAGATATTGACCAAAGGCTTCGATTTGTGTCTATTATGATCGCCGTTGCTCTTGGATCCGTCGAATGTGATCTTCTTGTGTATGTTCTACTCAGTGAGTTTTGTTGGCTGATTTTCATAGCATGCGTCCAAATATTGGTAATTTCATTCGTGTTCATCGCGAATTAAAGGATTATTAGTAAAGGGCGGTTGTTTCCCACTATCGGTGTGGGGGAAGCATCTTCTCATCGAGGAGAATTGAGGTTGATGGGGAGGATGGAAACGGAAGACTCGCGGAAGAGAACGTCAGCACGAAGGAATCGAGCGAAAACTACCATGCGGTAGAGGAGAGCCCAGAGCGTCTGGGAGAGCTGATTGCTTCCTGTTTAATTTTCTCTCTTTCAGCACTCTAAGCACGTTGACATTGTCTTCGCCCGTCCTTTCATTGTGTGTTAGGTAGGTTAGACTGGTCTCTTTTTTTTTTTCACTTTTTTTTTTCTCTTTGTTTTTTTTTTCGGCGGGTTAGTCAGGTCGGTGGACAGAAATTGAGACGGACGTCTTGAGTTCCTGTTTCTTTGACCATGCGGACGTGTTTGGACAGGTAATTTGTGCTATGACCTTTTCATTCAAATTGATTACTGTGGGTACAAACTTAATTTAAGTATATGAAACAAGCGCATAAGCAATTGTAACTCGACTATCTCATTATAGTAAATTATTTACTCCCGTCTCTTTCTATAAAGTAGATACTCACACTCGAATTGAATTAAATGGATTTCTTATGCCCTTTATTGTACTCCATTTTTTTCTCTAATAATTTCGTGTTGATTTAAATTGCTAAATCATTAATATTATGACAGCATACTATCTATGCAGAACCTTTCCTTCCCTAAGCTACAAAAAGTAATTGTTAAAATCTTAAAGCAATGTTACAAATATTCTTACACGAGGATAAAATACATGACGCAAAAATAAGAAACTAGGATGATTCCCTTTAACAATTACATTACCCAATATTAATTTTGACCTCAAATTTATGTATAAAAAGTCCTAAATTTATTGCGTTTGTGCAAATTTAATCATAAATCTTCTAACAACCTGTCAATTTAGTTTTAAAATTTTCAATTGTGTCAATTTAATCATAAATATTTTGATGAATTGAAAAATTTAATCCTAAACCTCTGCTAGCTAAAATTGGCAAAGCAATTGCCGATGTAGCGGTCGCTCGACATCGTAGTCTTAGTAGTCTTACGTAATATGATCAAGCTCACGTTAACAATTTTTACAATATTTTGATAATTTTATGAAATTATTATAAGTCTTTTATTTTTATTTTAAATCTTTTCTCTTTCGACCTCATCAGCTTGGGTTCATTAGATCTTGGGAGGATCGAGCCTTGCCAATGGAAGGGTAAGGTCAACCTTGTCAAAGGCAAGCGAGGCTCACCCTCATTAGTGCCTTACGATTGTGACCTTTGCCAATGATTGGCGAGGTCCGACCATCGCCAAGGCCTGGCTACTAATTAGAGGAAGAAGGGAAGAAAAAATTGAAAATTTTATATAAGAACTTAAAATTATTTATGTTCGCATTGATTATTTTATGTAAGATGGCTGGCAGAGATTAAACCGTTACGTCAATGGTTTTTGGTCAATATAGATCAAAATGACTAAATTCACACTATTGAGAGGAATAATCACCAAGAAGTGTCTTTAGACATGAAGAAGCCGGCTTGGATCCAAAGTACAAAGCTGTACCCAACTTCACAGTACCAACCACCAGTCAAAGAAATGGATATCTTTCTTGGTGGCAAGCCAATTGAACCTATCACCGATGCTTGATGAATCCATGTCCCTCTAGCAAGTCATAAGCAAGCAAATATTCATAGACGGTCCACTCGTATGTCGTGAGGATTCAATTGTAACCGTACACGTGGAGGAGACCGTCTTTGGATCTGACAATATAACCAAAATATAATTAAGTGCTTGGTGTTGTATAAGATCATATATAAAAAATAAAACATTTCTTAAACTTTTTCAAAAATATGTGCAACCATTAAAGGTGCTTGGCCGAAAAAAGAAAAATCATCGAGGAATTTAAAAATAAGTCTTAGATTCTTCTTTTTCATTTGAGGTCCGTGTGTTTTGCAAAAAGTAAATAATTTTAAAAAATAATTTTCTATAAATGAGTAATTATACTGTTTATAATATAAAGATATTTTTATTATCGATAACGATTATATCTAAAAATCATAACTTTGAATCCCCACCCTCCTCGTACTATAGAGGAACATCAAATTAACGGTAGTGCACCAGATAGAACAATCATTCGCATGCATAATTGAAGAACAACGCACTTTTCTTCTGGTCAATGAAGAACAACGCACTTGAAAAACAAAATTCCAAATTCAAAAAGGGTGAGATATCCGTGTGATGAAGCTGGAAACGGAGCATGTAAGTTCAAGTGAGATGCGTGTGCATCTGGCCCGTCACTTTTTCGATCGGGATTTCAGCGGTGGGGACCAATTGACATATATCTATCAAGTGGACGGGGTCGTTTAAGACAGACGCAGGGGGTCCTTTGCAAAAGAGGAGCTGCCACGCTTCCTACCGTTTGGCACTGCTTTGGCGCGTATATTTTAGTCAATTGTAAAACTGTGGAACTAAAAATGCGCGCTTCCCGTACCGCAATCAGGAGGATCTAGTCGCGTAGGGGTCTTCTGCAGAAAAGAGGATCTAGTCGCGCTTTTTGGCGATTTCTCCATACTAAAAGCTTTGCCTTGTGATCGTCTACAAAATTTGTTTGCTAAGAATCGCAGGCTCGCGTCAAGTTTTCTTCCGGACGAGTAAGGAAGAGATTAATGACACGAAGCTCGGAGTTTAATGAGAAACAATAATTCAGCCGGTCGCAGTGATCGGAGGTAAGCATCAACCTCCAACCGCAACATCACTTCACCCCTATAGTCCAGCTTCCTTCAATGATTTGGAGGATTGTGCTGTTTTGAGTTACTTTCCTAAAAAAGAACTCTGTTTAGAAGACCTACCGTGTTTTTTCTTTTTTGTCTAGTTTCAGGATCTACTCGATAACCTATATTTCTTTTCTTTTTTTCTTTTTTTCAGATTTCATTTTTTAAAACAAAATAATATCAGTTGAAGATGAAATAGCAGAAATCTCGATCTGCCAGAAGCAACAATCCATAAGATGAATATATAATCACGTACAATTACAAACGATATAAAGTTCAAATATGTAACATAAAATATAAATTATAAAACTCCATCTCTCACTCAGCCATAAAAATATTTCACCAAATTCTAACCACTCGAAACAAAACAAACAATATAATTAATGTATTAACGATAGTTTAAATTAAATCAGTATTAAAAACTAAAACAATTAAAAGAATTACTCACTAGTGATCACATATATTCATTCCTTTTTAACTTGTGAACTTCGTTTATGGATGATAATGTCATCGGTAAGACAATTCAGATCCAAAAACCAAAGAAGAGATTAAATAAAGCATTTATTAATTAGATAAATATTTAAATAACTTACAACATAAAAAAAGAAGCCGATGCATTATTCAACTCAAATTTTTCCGTACTCTAGATGGGGAAAAGAAAGACGAAAATTTTTCCGGACCTCAGAGGGAGGGCTCAAACGGCGAAAGAGCGCGGTCATTCTTCGATCGCTCGGAGAAGAGCAAGCGGAGTTGCGATGGTTCCTGCGGCGAGAAAGCGCGAGCGCGACTGCCCCGTGCGAGCAAAGAGGAAAGAAGAGCCGCGAGCGCTGCCTGATTAACAGAGAAAGGAGGCGAAGAAGAGAAACACAAAGACGTTAGGGTTTTCTTCTTTCGTGAAACCGGTTCGAGAAACGGGTCCGATGGCTAGGATCCAAACGGTTCTTCACTCGGAATTGGGGATCGGACCGGATCTCACCGGTTGGGATACCAGGAACCGGACTGGTTCATATAGAATCGGAAAGGGGACCGGTTTTCACAGCGGTCCGTCCGGATCCCGGGCAGAACTGGTCGGTGGCACACCCCTTGTAAACGGGGAATGAAGGGTATGGGTGATGCGTGGGCACCTCTGGCCGGCCACGTCTCTCTTCGGGGTTAAGTCATAGGGTAACTGATATATTTTTGTGAAGTGTAGGATTTCATTTGAGACAAACACAAATATAGGGGTCTTTTGCAAAAAGCTGGAGCCCATCAGGGGCTAATAGAAAATATTTTTTGACCGGGGCTGCATGCTTTGTCTGCATATTTTAGTTGTTCCTTCGTCGTCAATGGGTTTGCCAAATCGCAGGCTCTCATTTAGTTCTGTCTCGGGCGAGGAAGGAAGATATTCATCCCAGTAAGCTTAAAGTTCAATGGGAAACAACAATTCAGTGGATCGCGGTGATCGGAGGTAAGCATCAACCTCGAACTGCAACATCCCTTCACTTCTGTCAGTCCTGTCTCCTTCTGAAAACGTCTGATGAACCGGTTGAATTCATGCTGTTTTGAGTTCCTTTCCTGGAAAAGAGCTCTCCATTTCGGATTTTGTCCACGAAGCTAATTCCTTTACGTTGCTTTATTTGGAAACAACCATGTACGCCATTTCTGAAGTCCAGTCTCCTTCTAGAAAGCTCCGGAGAACCGGTTGAATTCATGCTTTTTTGAGTTCCTTTCCTGGAAAAGAGCTCCCCATCTCGGATTTTGTCCACAAAGCTTATTCCTTTACGCTGTTTTATTCAAAAACAACCTTGTGCGCCATCTCTGAAGTCCAGTCTCCTTCTAAAAGCTCTGGGGAACCGGTTGAATTCAAGCTTTTTTGAGTTCTTTTCCTGGAAAAGAGCTCTCCATTTCGGATTTTGTCCACAAAGCTTACTCCTTTCCATCTCTGATTTTGTCCACAAAGCTTATTCCTTTACGCTGTTTTATTCGGCAACGACCTCATACGCCATTTCTGAAGTCAAGCCTGAGAAAAACTCTGATGAACCGGTTGAATTCATGCTGTTTTGAGTTCCTTTCTTGGAAAAGAGCTCCCTGTCTCTGATTTTGTCCATAAAGCGAATTCCTTTATGCTGTTTTATTTGGAAACAACCTCGTATGCCATTTCTGAAGTCAGTCTGCTTCTTTAAAGCAAAAGCTCCGGGGAACCGGTTTCATGCTTTCTTTGAGTTCCTTTCCTTGGAAAAGAGCTCCCATCTCTGATTTTGTCCACAAAGTTTATTCCTTTACGCTGTTTCATTCAGAAACAACCTTGTACGCCATTTCTGAAGTCCAGTCTCCTTCTAAAAAACTCTGGGATCCGGTTTAATTACGTGCTATTTTGAGTTCCTTTCCTGGAAAAGAGCTCCCCATTTCGGATTTTGTCCACAAAGCTTATTCCTTTACGCTCTTTTATTCGGAAACAACCTTGTACGCCATTTCTGAAGTCCAGTCTCCTTCTGAAAAGCTCCGGGAACCGATTGAATTCTTGCTGTTTTGAATTCATTTCTTGGAAAAGAGCTCCCCATTTCGGATCTTGTCCACAAAGCGAATTCCTTTATGCTGTTTTATTCGGAAACAACCTTGTACCCATTTCTGAAGTCGAGTTTCCTTCTAAAAAACTCTGGGAACTGGTTGAATTCATACTGTTTTGGGTTCCTTTCCTAGAAAAGAGCTCCCCGTCTCTGATTTTGTCCAGAAAGCGAATTCCTTTACGCTGTTTTATTTGGAAGCAACCTTATACGCTATTTCTGAAGTCCAATCTCCTTCTAAAACTCCGGGGAGCCAGTTGAATTCATGCTGTTCTAAGTTCCTTTCCTGGAAAAGAGCTCCCCATCTCTGATTTTGTCCACAAAGCTTGTTCCTATACTTGAATGCTATTTTATTCGGAAACAACCTTGTATGCCATTTCTGAAGTCAACTTTCGTTCTATAACTCTGGGAACGGTTCGATTCAATTCATGCTGTTTGAGTTCCTTTCCTGAAAAAGAGCTCCTCATCTTTGATTTTGTCCCCATCTCTGATTTTGTCCACAAAGCTTGTTCCTTGCTTGAATGCTGTTTTATTTGGAAACAACCTGTACAATGAACTCGTCCTTTCTCATGTTGCGTTGGGAATCCATACTAAAAGTTCAAATAGTCTAGATTTTTCCTGGTTTTATTTGGTTAAACGATCCATGAGTTTATTCTTGATCCTTATTGTTTGACCTTATGTGAAATATGGATGTCTAACAAGTAGTGTGCTGATTTTCATCCGAGAAGTGGAGCAGAGCGTGTGGTTCAAATTGCTGTAAAATGTAACGAATATTTGGACACATTGGATGAGGTCATGCACCAACTCATCAGGGATAGGCGTAGCTCTACAGCTCGAGTCAACGTTACTGGTGAATCCAGCACTATGCTTATCTGCGCAGCGATCAAGATAGTCAGGGGAAAATTAGCCTTCGAGATGGAAAGGCAAGATATGTGCCCAAGAGTCCAACTTCCATATGCTCTTATCTCTACCGCTCTTGGATGTGTCTCGTGCAGTCTCTTATTGTGCGTTTTGCTTCATGACATGCCCTGGCCCATTTTTCTTGTGTGCATCTTGATTTTGGTAATTCCGTTTCAGTTAATCACGAATTAAAGGATTAATTAGCAAATGTGGCTGAGGTTCTGGCGTTTGCTGGGGGTGTGGTCTTCCAGATGTTGTGTATTTTCTTTGAATTTTGGTGGTCTGGTCCTCCTAGTGTTTTCAGGGGCTGGTCCTCCTCATGATGTGTATTTTCTTTGAATTTTGGTCTGCTTGGGCAAACCTTCCGCTTGGAACTTCCGGCGGTGAGGTCTAGTCCTCCAGGTGTTTGCTGGGTATGGTTAGTTGTATTTTTACCCTGAACATTTTTTATGATGATGATGGATGTTAAAATATCATAAATACCTTATTTATAGGGTCTATATATTCTTTATATACATATAATTTTCCTCTATCTAATAATAATTACAAAATTGACGAATGATGAAAAGCATATGAACCTGTTTAAACATGTATACCATCCCACAGCAAAATTTCCTAACGATTTGAACAATTCATCCGTGCGAAAGATTTTCAGAAAACCAACACCATGGAATGCAATAATAAGCTAATGAATAATACACAAAAAACACAAAAGTCCATCGTCCTCTTTATTTTCATTTTTTCATTTTTTAACATTTGGAACAAAGCCTAAATAATGCGTAAATATGTTTGGGGATGGGCGGAAGTGATAAGGTCGGAAAGTCAAACATAAGAAAGAAAACGTGTGCAGGGGATCCAGGCCACATTCCACCTTCTAGAGGCCACACCCTGATGTCATACTTGACGCATCATTTACCCTCTACAACTAACAGGCCCTGCAAAATCATTTTCTTTCTTCTCTTGTAGATTTACACTCATTATATGACGATTTAAGCTTTCTGAGTGTCGCACTCTAAAACTTCAACTTGTAATTTACATCGAGATGCATCCGCCTAATATAATTAGCATTTGGTTCTAATTTTCTGGGTGCGAAATAGTGCGGGGAGCTCAAACTAAGGAGGCATGCAACCAACCAGAAAGAATCACATAATCCCCATTTGCTATTCTTTCTTGTAGGATATACACACTGTGAGTTTGATATAGTTTGTAGCTTGCTCCTCATATTACAAACTCAGCAATCTACGTACAACAAAATTCATACTGAAGTAGCTAACTGGATAGCTTGCAAATTCTAATTAACTTGTTCGATCAAACTACAGAAAGCAAGCAGGACAAGTGCAAGCTTGATTCATTAACACTTTTCCGGTTTGATCACTATCGTGGTGCTTTTCAGACCGGCTTACCATAATTATTTGTTAATTTCAATCATGCAATAATTATTAATATCACAAGGTACTACTCATGGTTAGTGCATGGCCGAATAGACCAATCAGGCCAATTGAAATTTTGGTTCTTAAATCCATGCGGAAAGCTGTATTTTTTTTTCCCTACTGTAAAGAGAGTACACTCATGGGTGTGGAAAAAAGATTAAATGTGTAGAGAGTATTAAATATTATAATAAAGAGATAATATAAGAAAAACATTTGAACAATCTTAAGATTATTCTTCAATATTAGCAGGTATGATATTTAGAGGATTATATTTTGAAAAAATAGAAGACTTGAAAACCGATTCAATTTAGGAACTAAACTAATTGTACCGACTAGGGGTGTCGAGAACCAAAAAAAAAACTGAACCGAACAGAAAAATTCGATTTTTCCGGTTTGATTCGGTTTTCGATCGGTTCTCATTAAAAATCAATATTTTTTTATTGGTTCAGTTTTTATTGGTTAACCGAACCGAAACGGTCCTTCGTGACTTTCAATTTGTCGATACTCCCTCCCTCCCTCTCTCTCTCTCTCTCTCTCTCTCTGTGTCTGTTGGAGATCAGAACATAACCGGACCCATCCGAGGCTTAACCCCGCTTTGGTTTCCCTTTCTGCGGAAGCGATGGCCTCACCGTCGGCCGGCACGGGGAGCTTGGACCCTCGAGCGAACTCCTTCTCCTTCTCATCCCTCCTCGCCGTGGGTCCGGCGTTCCCAAGTTCAAGTCCATCCCCCCGCCCTCCATCCCCATCTCCCCGCTCTCCTCTGCTTACTTCGCCATCCCGCCTGGTCTCAGCCCTGCCGAGCTCTTGGACTCCCCTGTTCTCCTCAACCCTTCCAACGTATCTTCCCTTCTCTCTTCTGCTTTATTTTCTCTCTTTTTATCTGTCTGTCCCCACCAGCTTCGACAGACCGGGAGTGATCTCTCCCTTGATCGAGGGACGCGATTCGCCGGCGCTCGAAGCGATCTCCGCCGGCCCCAGACTGAGCCCTCTCCGGTTCAATTTCGGCTTCGCGCTCGACAGCGGAGTCTCCTCGATCCTCTTTGCGGCATCCGGATCTCTTCCGATCCCCACCACTTGCTTCGGCTCCTTGAACTTGGCCGAGACGACTCTCCCACGGGGCTTCTTCTCGTCCCCGGCTTTGGCCTTCTCGAGACGAAGCGCCTCGAGCCTCGACGACAGGCGCGTGATCTCCTTCTCTATCTCCTCAATCTCCGCATCTATAGTCCTGCCATTGCCTTCTCGATCTACGGCTTTGGCCGACAGGGGCTCCAGCACGCCCTGCTTCCACTGGATCTTGGAAGGAACGGAGGATTTGAGGGAAATCTGGGAATTGGCGCACTCGGGGCTCCGGTTTTCCTTGCTGAAGTCGTCGGACTCGAGCGAGTCGGAGAGCTTCACGAAGACGGGGTTGACGGACGACCAAGACGCCTTGACGGCGGCGGCGGCGGCGGCGGCGGCGGCGGCGGCGGAGTCTTCGGACTCGCCGTTGTCGAAGGCGGCGTTGTTCCACACCTGAAGCTCCGGCGCGTCGAACGCATCTGGGTACCCAAGAACACTCATCTTTCGGATCCCAGCAGGGCGAAACGAAAAGAAATCCGGAGATTCTTGCTTCTCTGGGTGGTGGGTCAAGTCGATGATGACGATTCTTGAAAAAACGAAAAAAAAAAAAATCGAAAACCAAAAGCTGAAAATAAAAAGCTGAAAACTAAAAATCGAAAAATCGAATCAAGCCAAACTGAATTTTCGGTTCGGAAGATTTTTCTAATGGTTCGGTTCGGTTTGGTTTTTCAAAAAAACCAAATTAAACCAAACCGTTGACACCTCTAAGTACCGACGGTTCGGGCCTTGGAACTGAGAATTCACTTTTCTTATGATAATTCAGCAAAAAAGTTTGGCAAGCATCGCAGGAAAAGGTGGTGAACCATTTTGAGATGGATTTGTGGAATGAACATGAGAACATCCTCCAGAGTCCCTCATCCATTTCCAAGTAAAGGAACCAAAAGTGAATCTGTCCTCGAGGCTGGAAAAGGTTGATTCCACCATCCTGCTTTAATAGTCGAATGCTACACATCAATTCGTAACAAAGAATTCAACGCTAACGACATAATGATTAATGAGGGATGCATCTAATTGGACCACTTTTTTTTTTTTTTGGTGTAAAAAATTGTTGTTTCTTTATGTTAAAAATACAATTCGATTCTTTATGATTTCAAAGGATTTTTCTTTTTCTTTTTTGCAAAAAGAAGACTTGAAAATTGATTAAGGAATCGGTTCTTGAATAGAACCAGCGGTTCCAAGCTTGGAATTGGGAACTGATCTGGTCCTAGGCCGCTTCAAGGTTCATAGAACAAGAAATTGAACCGGTTCTCCCCAAAATTAACCTTCAACTTATCTATTTAAGCCGATTCGGTTCGAATCTTGGATTAAACTGAACCCATTACACACCATAATTCAATCTCGACTCTCAAAAATCAACAAATAATAAAAATCAAAACTTTTCAATTACCATCCTTCTTGAACCAAATAGGAACATTAAATTACATTAGCGAACAAATTTTTTCATAGGGGTTAAGCGTTGGGGCTAATTGATATAAATTTCCCATTGACGGCAAATCGAAATTAGTCTTTATGAAATTTATCGTTTACGGTGCAAAAATGTCTACCGATGACGTGAAGGCGAAGTATAAAAAAGAGGGAAATCATCAAGTTAAATAGTAAAAGGGATATGCAAACTCTTTCGTTTGTTTATGCACGCAAACTCTTTGTCTAATAATAACAGGGTTTGTTTATGCATGCAAACTCTTTTATTTGTTTAAGCATGCAAACTCTTTGTCAAATAATAACAGGGTTTGTTTATGCATGCAAACTCTTTGTCAAATAATAAGAGGGATATGCAAACTCTTTTGTTTGTTTATGCATTCAAACTCTTTGTCAAATAATAAGAGGGATATGCAAACTCTTTTGTGTGTTTATGCATGCAAACTATTTCAAACTCTTTGATTTGTTTATGACATGCATACTTGAGCGTTGAAGTATTGCAAACTTTTGTTTGTTTATGACGTCCCTCCTTTTCTTTTACCAATACAAGATCTCGCATCATCTATAAGACGTCGCAGATGTCGCTGTTGCTCTTGGATGCATCGAATGTGGTCTCCTGATGTTCGTTCTGCTCAGTGGCTTGCCTTGGTCGATTTCTGTTGCCTGAGTCCTTATGCTGGTGGTCCCGTTCATGTTCATCGCGAGTTAACAAGATTATTAGTGACTGGGCGCTAGTTTCTGGCTTTCGATGTGGTGATATGCGTTTCATGTGAATTTCATTTGCCTGTAACCTTCCCCCAGCTGGTCCCGATATGTACGTCATTGTTGTATAATTACCACCCCGCTTATCTAAGGAGTTTACATGTTCTGTGCCCTTCCACTGCAAAATCGTTTTCTTCTCCTGCTGCTCTGTTTTTCATCTTATGTCTCTGTTCATATGAACACTGTCTCGACATGAATGCGAAAAGCTGCGACTCTAAGCAAATATTAATGGAAGCCGCTATTTCCATGCCTCCACTTCCTTGCCCACGCCCCCAAAACCTTAAAATGGAAAAACAACCCAAGGTCCCCCGGTCGCCACAGCCTTTCTTGAAGCGCTCATCGTCCTCCTTCATTTTGCCTTCTTCAGCTACTTCTTCTGTTCTTGACCGTGGAAAACACCCAAATCCCACAGTACCCTCGTCTTCCTCCCATCCATTTGACGCTCATGCTCACCCCCTTCTTGATAGGTATAGCCTCGGTGTCGGCTTCTTCGGCAAGCACCAGAAGCAGCCGCCTTTCGGGGGGGCGACGGCTATGGCGACTTCAGCTTGCGATTGCTCGAATTCAGCAGGGTGGTTTGGGGCTTGGAGAGAGGGAAGGTTTGAGCTTGTGGAAACAGGAATTTGAGGTCGGGGGGCAAAAGGGAGTCGTCGGCGGTGAAGGAGGAGCCGTTGATTGCGGCGATTGGCTCGAGGACGTAGAGGTCCTTGGTCTGGGAAACGAGGTCTTCCAACGCCGAGTCATCGGAGTCAGAAAGGTAGAAGAATTGGGCCGTGGCTTTCTTCTTCTTCTTCAACTTCTTATTCTTCTGGGTTTGTGGTGATTTCTGATTTCCCGCTGGCTCTGTTTTACTCTGTTACCGCGGGCGGTGGGGATAGAATTGTGCTCAATCGCGAGCTTAAGAGGAACCATCGAATCACAGTAGCACGCCAGATAAAACTGCCATTCCCATGAGTAATCGAAGAACAACGCAGTTTTTTCTTCCCAACGAAGAGCAACGCACCTGAAAAATAAAATTCCAAACTCAAAATGGGTGAGATATCAGTAGAATGAACGGGGAAACGAAGAATGGAAGTGCACGTGAGATGCGCGTGCACCTCTGGCCGGTTGCTTTTCTCGTCGGGGTAATTGATATATATTTGTCAAGTATAGCGGGGTCATTTGAGACAAACTCAAATGCAGGGGGTCTTTTGCAAAAGAGGAGCTGCCACGCTTCCTACGCTGCATCATTTGCCTTATGATCGTCTACAAAATGTTTGCCAAATCTTAGGCCTGCATCAAGTTTTGTATCAGACGAGGAAGGAAGAGGTTAATCCACCATGTGCGTTCCATTACGTGAATGCCGTTTTATTCGAAAACAATCTATTTGATGAACTTGTCCTTTCCCATGTTGCATTGTTAACCTATAGTACAACAAATGGAACATTATTATTATTATTTTTTTGGGTTTGGTTTGGTTTGCTTAAACAATCATGAGTTTATTCTTGATTTTTATTGTGTGAAAAGACGGATATCTAACAAGTAATTTATTGATTTTAATCCTAGAAGTAGAGCAAAGTATAGCTCAAATCGCTATAAACTGCAACGAATATCTTGATACACTGGATGATGCCTTACATAAACTCATCAAGGATAAGTTTACAAGTTGAGCCAACATTACCGTTAAACACAACACTATGCTTATCTATGCAACGATCAAAATAGTCAGGCAAAAATTAGTCTTCGAGATGAGAAGACAAGACGTGGGCTTGGTTCCAACTTTCACATGCTCTCATCTTTATTGCCCTTGGATGCATCTCGTGCAATCTCCAAATGTGTGTTCTGCTTGCTAACATGCCTTGGCCCGTTTAATTCATCTTGATGTTGGTGATCCCATTTAAGTTCATCCTGAATCAAATGATTAATTAGCGAATGGCGATAGTTTTTCGGCATTCGATATAGTTGATGATCTGGTGTTTGCTGGGGTCGGGTCCTCATGGTGATGTGTACTTTGTAAGAATTTTGGTTCGCTTGCATAACCTTTTGGTGGTGAGGCTAATCCTCTGTGTGTTTGCTGGGTCTGGTTCTCTATACGACCAAATCCAATTTAAAGTATCTAATTAGATAATTTGCAAATTCTAAGTAACTTATTGGACTGTAATCCAAAAGCAACGCAAGCTGGACAAGTACAAGCTTGATTCATTACTAATGTTGTGCTTTTGAGACCGGTTTACCAAAATTACTTGTTAATATCATTCATGCATTAATTCTTAAAATCACAAGGTACTCATGCCTAGTGCATGGTCGAACGGCAACGGCCACGTGTGCATGTTCTTTTCATTTCTACATGACCCGATAATAACAGACTTATTGGGCCAATTGAGATTTTGGTTCTTAATTCCACACAAAAAGCTGCTCCTTTTTTTTTAACTACCGTAAAACGAGTACACGCATGGGTGTGGAAATAAACTTTAAATGCGTAGAGGGTGTTAATTATAAAAATAAAAAATAATACGAGAAAAACATCTAAATGATCTTGATATTTATATTCAACATTAGTAAGTATGATATTTAGAGGATTATATCTCGAGTATTTTCAAATTTATAATTCTGTCCATTTTGTTATACTATACCAGCATATATATATATATAGGGAGGTCCTCAATTCAAATGGGAGGAATGCACCTTAGAAATATATGGATGATTCCCTTCAGCATTTACATCACCTAACATTGATTCTCCTCTTGTGAAAACTCAGCCAAAAAGATTGTTAATTGCGCAGGAAAAGAGATTTGAACCAGTTTGAAATGGATCCTGGATAGAACAGGAGAAGTCCATCCCACAGACTCCCTACCATTTCAAAGAGAACCACAACCGAATCTGATTCAAGTTGAATGCTACTTATCAATTCGTAACAAAGAATATCAACACCAAAAATGTATATATGTGACAATGACAAAGAGGATCATGAGGGAATAAAGTGGATTCAGGACTCCCGATTCCAATTCTAAGGAGCATGAATGATTGAACTGGAGTTGCTTCGCTCCACATTGGGGTGGAGTTTATAGTATATACGAAAACCCCAATTCAATCCCTCATGCTCTTCCTTTCCTATATATATGTAGATCTTCACATCGTCTATGAGACACGTTGGAGAAGTAAAGAAGACAATAACCCCGCATTGATCAGAGATAAATGGGAAACCACTACTCAGCCGATCATAATGTTCCGAGGTAAGTCGCAACATCTCTGCAGTCCAATCTCCTTCAACACGTTGAAGGAGTCGAGTAAATTCATGCTATTTTGTTTGGAAACCATCTGCACTCCACTTAGATCAGGTGAACTCTTCATTTTTAGTGTTGCATACTAAAACCTTTTCAAATTGCCTAAGTCTTTTTCTGTTAACCTATAAATATGTCAATTTCATACTGAAACCATGAAACCAATTTGAATCACTTATTTTTTTTAGTTTGTGTATCTATCGATATATTTCTTCTTGATCCTTATTGTTTGCACTTCTATGAAAGACAATTGTCTAACAAGCTACTTGGTGATGATAAGGCATGCAGCACAACAAGTAGCTCAAACTAACGACAGTCTTGATTCACTTGAAAAAGCCTTGCGTCAACTCATCGGGGAAAGGCATAGCACTATAGGTTGTAACCTATCATTGCAAAATCGTTTTCTTTTCTTGCTCCTCTGAATTTTCTTCTCGTGTCTCTTGGTCATATGAAAACCGTCTCAACGCGAATGTGAAAAACTGCTACTCCAAAGCAAATATCAAAATCTGAGATTTCTTTCACCCCTCATAACTTCTTACTTCTCTGAAAAAAAGGAGTACAATCTTTAAAATAAAATAAAATAAAAAAGGGCTAACTTTTCTAAAAATCTAGACCCAATTTTATTCCCTTTTTTTATCTCATAAAAAATTAAATTCCAATGAATTCCCAAATCTGCCCATGGTAAAGTTACCATCCAATATACGCCGGTCAGTTCCATCCAACTCCACCCGTCCATCCTTTTTTCCCCCCGTTTTGGCTCTCTCTCTCTCTCTCTCTATTGAACCCAAAGCAAAGGTTAGCAGGAAAATTTCATTCATCTCCTTCAGCATCTGGAGGAGCTTGAACCGACGAACCGGACGTTGGTCCGCACACAGTACGAGGCCCTTCAATTCCGCGACCGCGACGCCATCCACCGAGCCGCCGCATCCTCGCTCCCGTCCTTGAGCGGCGGCGGCGGCGGTTCCAACTTCCATCCCCACCCCCACCCCCCCTCAAGTTCTTGATGGGCCTCCTCCGCCACGTCGGACGACACCTTCCCCTTCGTCCCCGACTCCGTCACCTCCTTCGGCCACCGCCGCGCTCGCCCGAGTGCTTCGACCCGACCCGCTCCATCTCGTGGGTCAACGCCTGGCCGGTCTCCACCAATAAGTTGGTCGCCCAGGTTGAGGGAGTGCTTCCAACACCTCGCTCACCTCACCGTCACGCGATTCGGCGACTCCCTGCCGTCGGATCCGCGACGGCCGAGACCCCCTCGCTGCATTGCCAGCCGCTGTGGGAGAGCAGCGCATATAACCGGATCGGAAAGTCCATGCCCGGTCTGGTTCTTGCCGGACCGCGATCTCGTTGGTGGCGGCATTAATGGCCTCGGAGATGTGGTCCTCGTCGGTGGGGACATCTTTGCCTTTGATCTCGAGAGAGAGCTCTGGGCGATCCGCATAAGGGTTGTCTTGAAGTCACACTGTGAGAGGGATTCGCGTGCAAATTCCGTGCCCCCGCGACGGGTCGATTCCGGCCAGGTACTCGAGGACGCTCGACTAGCCGGAGGACCGGTCGCCGCCGCCAACGATGCGGATCCGGTTGTTGTAGGGGACAGAGAGAGGGAGAGGGAGAGGGAGAGGGAGAGAGAGAGAGCTCCTGACAAAGTGGGAGTTTGGCAGAAAGTGAGGGAAAAGTCAAATGAGAAAAAAGTAATATTAACGGAATAAATGGATGGAAACTTAGCCCATAAGTTAAGGCAGATTTTTAAGGTTGAGGGCATATATAAGCAAATGCAGGCGTGGAAATAACGGCCGCCATGTCAAGAATCCGGAATTTCTTTCTGTTGCCGGTCGCTTGGTTTCTTGCATTCATTAGATGTTAGTTATCAACTTCACCCCCTCACGGCATCTTCGCTAAGACTAACGTAACTGCTTACTTCACTGGAAAAATGTACATTTTCAAATATGATATATTTGAAAGAAATTTCAGCATCTCAATGTTGACACGCACGAAGAGGCACGACCACAGAAGCCCTGTTCTTTCTCCTCCTCTAGTTATAATGCCAGGACAAAAGGTACTAAATTTTATTATATTTATGTTAATTTGATCATAAATCTTTCGATTTACTAATTAAATCCTAAATCTTTTAACAATTTGTCAATATAGTCCATCTAATCAAATTTATTATATTTGTGCCAATTTGTTTATAAATCGTTTAAATCTTTCAATTTCCTAATTAAATTTGGTAAAAAAAAAATTAGATAATGGGACATAAATAATGACGCTTAAAATGGACAAATTTAAAAAATTATTAAGTGCGTCTAATGATTGAGCACCCTGCACACAAGAATATTATAGGGTCTAGCAACACATCAAACATTTTTTTAACATACTATAAAAAGCTCACACTTATAAAGTAGCACATCTTCTCCCAACTTTTCTATATGGGACAAAGAAAAAGCATATTTGTTTGTTTTACAAACAAACAACCATCACAAAGTATATCTCAACATTTACCGAGTCTTGTCAAAGAAAATACTCCTTTGGATTTTTAGGCGTGAACGGGGAAATGTTCATACCTATGTCTGAAGAAGGTTTTGCTCGCGACATCCACTGAGTGGAGAGAATGGCCGTTTGTTTGTTAAGAACAAGACTATAAAATATAAAAGATGGTAGAATTTCCTGAGTGATAGGAAGTGCTCTTGAGCAAGACGGTCCATCGCATTTTAGCACTTCATGGCACGATCGGTGGGGGTTGATCGTGTGGTAAAGGGCTAACGGTCCCAATCTTTTTTGGGCCCAATCTCGAGCCCATGATCGTCGAAACCATTAATAATCATGTAGGTCCGACGGCTGGGCGCTGACACCACTTCCTATTTTCTGTCTTTAACTTTAGGCTTAGATTTTAATTTCAATTTTTTTAAATATTCTATATGGCAATCTGTGATTCTGGGGAACTGCCCCTAAATTCGAGCATGTGAGATGGGGGTGCACCTCAGCCGTCACTTTTCCCACTGGCCTGCAGCATTCGAGACAAAATCAAGTGGAGGGGATCTTCTGCATTTTACAAGTGTTAGACGTTATTTTATCTGACTTTTTTGTTTCGTAATTAACATCACGAAAAATCCCAAATTCATTCAAAAATTCTATGAAAAATCTTAAACTTGTATGTTTGTGATAAATCATCTTTCGTTAATTTCCATTATAAAAACCACAAACCGATCAATTTATGATAAACGGAGAATAAACTCTAAACAAATATATTCACCAACTGTCACATGTTCTTCAACTCAGAATTTGATGATACAATTTAATGGGACACTAATAAAGAATAAATTTGTCATAAAAATACAAATTTAGGATTTTTAGTGGTAAAAAAATTAGTTCAAGGGAAATTTGTCACACATGTACTGGTTAAGGTTTTTAGTGATAAAAAAATTAATTTAAAAAAATTTGTCACAATATAATAGTTTACAGTTTTTTGTGATATTAACCAATTCATTAATTATCCCCAATGCCTTTTTCTTTACTTCGCCCTCGCATCCTTGTTTGGTAGACTTTTTTGCATGGTAAACTACCAATTTCATAAAGAAAGGGAAAATCCCTATTTGCCCTCCTGTGGGAAATATATGATGATGAGCCCCCACCACTTAATCTCGATGAAAAAATTTTGTTGGTTGATGTAATTTATTGTTCCTCCTTAGTTCAACGAGGATGGTAATTCAAAAGTTAGAGTTCTTATTATTTGTTGATTTGTGAGAGTTAAGATTTGAATTAAGTGTTCCTTGTAGACAAATCTCGCAGCCCCTTGCAAAAACCAAGGCGTTTAATATCTCTAAGGCGTTGGTGAAATTCATAGTGTTGAAGTTGACATACTTGGCATATCAATCTTTTCTTGGACATTGCTCTTTCTTCATGCAGATCAAGCATGAGCAAGCGGAACGTTGACGAAAGTGGGCAGAGAGAGAGGGCTAAGAGGCAAGTAAGTCAAGAGGAGAAGGAAGAGAGAAAACGCGTCACCGATAGACCAACTTTACTCATTTGGCAGAACTCTTAAAATCACGCCTTCTTCTCCCCGACATTTCTTTATCCTCTCCTTTCTTTTCTTTCCAAGGAAAAGGTGCACCTCGGTTCGTGTCCAGGAAACTCTTTATGGGAAATGATTGTGGACTACAATGAGACATAGTCATATGCCTTTCATCAGCCCTAGATGGTGTGCTGTCTTGTAGCATGTGGAAGGAATGGTATACTGTTGCAATATCAATGAACGCGAAAAATTTATATGATTCGATCTGAATATCAATACTTACTCCACAGAAAGAGCTAGTAATAAATAATTCATTATCATCGTAGAGTTACAATTACTTATATTCTTGAGTGTTTTTCACATTAAAATTAATCCTAAATCCATAATATCCATGAATAAATAATTCAGTTTGAATGAAAAGCTCACGATACAAATCAGGTGTCCAAACACGTCCACACGGCCAAAGAAACAAGAACTCGCGATGTCCGTCTCAATTTTCTGTCCACTGACCGGACTAACCCGCCGAAAGAAAAAGAGAAAGCCCACCTAACACACACACGTGTGTGGGTATATATGTGTACACGTGGACTGATTATAGGATAGTGGGTGGCCCTTCTTAAGAGTTCATCGCCGATTGATAAATCTTGGTATAACTTTGACTTGGATATTATCTTCAGAAAACGAATCTGGTTAAAATAAAGTGCATACCAGATTATGAGCAAATCAAAATATTTCTATAGGTCGGGTTTCATACATAGTTTAAACTCGATACATGATTTGGTATTATGATGAATATTATAAGAGGTCGTTTATTATCATCGTACATGCATGATAACTAATTCTTTAAGCTTTACTCAGATCAAGTGGGAGAATATTGAGAAAAAAATACCAAAATTAATGGGAAAATCCTGGAAAGATTGGGTAAATTGTGGATTGATAAGATCAAATATTAAGTGGCCCAATTATTATGAAAATAGGAGATACATTAATGCAAAAAATTAAGAAGAAAATAATGGATAAACAATATCGGGTGTTGACCTTAAGATTATGATTATTTGATGAACATACAAAATTTGTCAAATTGATTCAATCAAGTCTTTAAGTTAATTGTGCTTTTTGAAAGTTTTATGACACATTAGTACTTTCATGGCAAGTTTTCATGCTTGATTGTACATTTGAAAGTTTATGACTCGTTTGCACTTTCGCAACAAGTTTTAAGACTTGATTGCATTTTTTTAAAGTTTTAGAATTCAATTGCTTTTGTGATAAATTTTAGGATTTCCAATGTACTTTTCCTTAATGATTAATGAGGATGCACCTAGTAGAAAAATTGACCGAATTTTTCAATTTTGTGTAAAAAATCAAATTCTTTAAAATAACATATTGTTTCTTCAGTGCTCCTTGATTGCAGAGGATTTTTTTTTTTTTTTAAAGAAGACTTGAAGATTGATTCAATTTAGGAACTGAAATGGTTGAATCGGCGGTTCGAGCCTTGAAACTCGGAATCAATCTGGTCTTAGGTCGCTTCAAGGTTTCGCGGAATAAGAAATCAAACCAGTTCTCCCTACTAACCTTGGACCGGTCGGTCCAAGCCTATTCAATTCAATTTCCAGGTTGAATCGGACCCATCTCAATTCAAATCTCGAATCTCAAAAAGTAACAAATAATAAGAACCTTAACTTTTGAATCACCATCCTTCTCGAATTGAAGAGAAACATTAAGTTACATTAGCGAACGAAATTTTTTCATCAGGATTAAGCGTTGAGGCTTACTGAAATTTTTTTATTTACCATGCAAAAATGTCTACCAGATGATGATGCGAAGGCGAAGTAAAGAAAGCGGGAGGTCCTAAGGTCAAATGGGAGGAATGCTCCTTAGAGACATGCTCCTTAGAGACGAGCTTGCTTTCTCACTAGAGACAAATGCTCCGGAGTATTGCTCGCTAGAGACGAATAAGACGAGCAAGGCCCGGTTACTTATTTGTTTTGCCTCTCTGATGAGCAGAGTTGTTCCTTATTTGTTTTTGCCTCTCTAGTGAGCATACGGATAGGACAAATAAGATACTGCAATGCTCCGGAGCAAGCAAACTCGTCTCCAAGGAGCATTCTTCGCATCGTCCATAAGACATAGAAGCAAAGTAGAAAGTAGCCACGCATTACTCGAAGATCAATGGGAAACAACAGCTCAGCCAATCACGGTGTCTAAAGGTAAGCAACACAATATCTCTGTAATCCAATCTCCTTCAACAAGCTGGAGGACTCTGAGTAAATTCATGCTGTTTTGTTTGAAAACCATCTGCACTCTGCTTAGATCAGGTGAACTCGTCCTCTTCAATGTTGCACACTGAAACCAAGAAACCAATACAAATTACCTCTATTTTTTTCTCTATTGATCTACCAATATGTTTCTTCTTGATCCTTATTTGTGCTTCTGTGAAAGATGGTTGTCTTTAACAGGCAATTTGCTGATTTTTATTCCAAGGAATGTGCTAGAGCACATAGCTCAAATCAACAAGGTCTTGATTTGCTCAAGCAGGCCTTGCGTCAGCTCATCAGGGAGAGGCACAGCTTAGGTCTGGCCAACATTCCTGGTCCACCAGGCATTATGTTTATCTGCACAGCGATTAAAATCATCCGATAAAGATTGATCTTCGGAATGGGAAGGCAAGATGTTGATCCAAGTTTCCGACTTGCCTCTGCTGTGATCGTTGTTGCTCTTGGATGCGTTGAATGGGGTCTCCTGATGTGCGTTTTGCTCGGCAGCTTGCCTTGGCAGATTTCTGTTGTTGCTTTGGTAGTCTCGTTCATGTTCATCGCGAGTTAAAGTGACTGGGCGCTAGTTTCTGGCTTTCGTTGTGATGACGTGCGTTTATGTGAATTTCATTTGTCTGTAACCTTTCCCCCGCTGGTACTGATATGAACGTCATTGTTGTATTATCACCACGCCGCTTATCCAGGGTTTACATGTTCTGTAACCTTCCACTGCAAAATCGTTTTCTCTTCCTGCTGCTTTTTTTGTTCGTCTCATATGTCTCTGGTCTTATGAAAACTATATTGACATAGCGACTCTAAGCAAATATCAAAGAGAGTCGCGCTCTTTCCACGCCTCCAAGTGCTTACCCACGCCCTCAAAACCTGAAAATGGCAAAACAGCCGCGGTCCCCCGGTTGCCGCAGCCTTTCTTGAAGCGCTCATCATCCTCCTTCATTTTGCCTTCTTCAGCAACTTCTTCTGCCCACGATACCCTCGTCTTCCTCCATCCATTTGAAGCTCATGCTCATCCCCTTCTTAATAGCTCTAGCCTCGGTGGCGGCTTCTTGGCGAACACCAGAAGCAGCCACCTTTCATGGGGGGCTATGGCGACTTCGTCTTGCGATTGCTTGAATTTGGAGAGAGTGAAGGATTTGAGTTTGCGAAAATGGGAACTCAAGGTCGAAGGGCAAGTGGGAGTCGCTGGCGGTGAAGGAGGAGCCGTTGATCATGGCGATTTGCTCGAGGACGTAGAGGTCCTTGGTCCGGGAAATGAGGTCCTCCACTGCCAAGTCATCGGTGTCAGAAAGGTTGGAGAATTCGGCCGTGGCTTTCTTCTTCTTCATCTTCTTGTTCTTCTGGGTTTGTGGTGATATCTGATTTCCCGCTGGCTCTGTTTTACTCTGTTACCGCGAGCTGTGAGGATAGATGCTCAACCGTGAGCTTAAGAGGAACCATTGAATTGCAGTAGCACATTAGATAAAACTTTCATACCCATGCGTAATTAAAGAAAAACGCAGTTTTTTCTTGCCAACGAAGAGCAACGCAGCTGAAAAACAAAATTCCAAATTCAAAGAAGGTGAGATATCAGTAAAATGAAGGAGGAAAGGGAGAATGTAAGTACACGTGAGATGCGCGTGCGCCTCTGGCTGGTCACTTTTCTCATCGGGGTTAAGCGTTGGGGGCTAATTGATATGTGTCTATCAAGTGTAGGGGGTCATTTTGAGACAAACTCAAATGCATGGGGTCTCTTGCAAAAGAGGAGCCATCGCACTTCCTACGCTGCATCATTTGTAGTCGCATTTTCTGCATATGAATATGTCGAGTGTAATAAAACTCCAGTGCAAGGTATATTTGTCAGTGCAATAAAACCCCGTGCCATATAACTCGATGAAACTGGAGTGCGTCAGTGCGATAAAACTCCACTGGGGGCGGGGTAGAGAAGTTCTGCCTTCCTCCCATCGACAAAATGTAGGCTCGCATCAAGTTTTGTTTCGGACGAGGAAGGAAAGAGGTTAATCACACGAAGCTCGAAGTTTAATGGGAAACAACGAGGTGATGGGAGGTAAGGAACGACCATGAACTGCAACATCACTTCACTTCTGTAGTCCAGCCTCTTTCAATAACTGTGGAGGACCGCGAGCAAATTCATGCTGTTTCAAGTTCCTTTCCTGACTGACCAAAAGATAAAAAAAAGTTCCTTTCCTGAAGAAGGAACTTTGAAGGGCCGCCAAGTACATAATGATTAATAAGGGATGCATCTACTCAGCCCACTTTTTATTTTTTTGTGTAAAAAACGTTGTTTCTTCGTGTTGGAAAATACAATTCGATTCTTTATGATTTCAAATGATACTTTTTTCCTTTTTCAAAAGAAGACTTGAAAATTGATTAGATTCGGTAATTGATTATTGAATGGAACTGGTGTTCCAGCCTTGGAATCAGATCGGCGACCAATCCGGTCCAAGGCTACTTCAAAGTTCGTGGAATAGGAAATTGAACCTATTTTATGCTAGAACTAATCTTGAATTAGCCAATTCAAGCCGATTCAATTCGATAATCGATTCTTGAATAGAACCAACGTTTTGGCCTTGGAATCAGGGACCGATCCAATCCTAGGCTACTTCAAGGTTCGTAGAATGGGAAATTAAATTGGTTCTACGCTTGAACTGACTTTGAATCGGTCGGTTCAAGTCAATTTGATTCCATTCCTAGGTTAAACCTCACCCAATGCACACCACAAATCAAATCTCAATTCTCAAAAATCAACAAATAATAAAAAGCATAACTTTTGAATCATTATCATCTTTGAACTAAAGAGGAACATTAAATTACATTAGTGAATGAAATTTTTTTATCAGAGTTAAGCATTGGGGCTAATTGATATATATTTTCTATCAAGGGGTAAATTGAAACTTTCCCTATCTTTATGAAATTTGTTGTTTACAATGCAAAAATGTCTACTAGAGGATGATGCGAAGGCAAATTAAAGAAAGATGCATTGGGTCTAATTGATTATAAATATGGGTGACGATGATAAGGAGGAGCAGGAGGGATTAAATTGGAGACGGTATGAGGCGCGACAGATGGACTCTTGTCATTGTCATATGGCGATCATGTCACTGAGCACTTTTGTGTGTGGGTCCATTTTCAAAAGTTCTCAGGGGTGGGGGAGAACCGGGGGTTTCGCAATATAACCATGTGAACATGTCATTTATTTTGCTATATAACCCAATAATAACATAGGAATCTGGCCAATTGAGATTTTGGTTCTTAAATCCACGTGAAAAGCTGCCTTTTTTTTTTTCTCTATTGTGAAAAGAGTACACGCAGGGATGTCGAAAAAAGATTAAATATGTAGAGCGTGTTAAATATAAAAACAAAAAAATAATATAAGAATAACATTTGAATGATCTTACGATTTGTATTCGATAATAGTAATCATGATATTTAGAGGATTATAGCTTAAGTATTTTCAAATTTATAATTCTGTCCATTTTGCTATACTATGCCACCATCATATATACGTAAAATAGACATAATCATTACATATAAAAGTTTGATGTTGAAATTCTCGATAAATTCGTTTTCTACACAATTGATTAAATTTCTCCATAATGGAGCGAAGAAGAAACGAAGATATGGCTTTTGCAAGAAGCTGCAAGGTTTATCTACGGGTAAGATCCATTAGCATAGCGTGAGATTCAACCGGAACCGCACACGTGCACGAGAACATCTCTTGATCTGAGGTCTTAGGGGGAAAAAAATAGAACTCAGGGCTCGATCTTTTATAAGACCTTATTAAAAAAAATCATTTCTTAACATCTCTTAAAAGCCTTAAAAGTACTTGGTCTCCAAAAAAAAAAAAAAAAAAAAAAATCATTCAGGAAATATGGACTCATTCATTTTTAAATAATGATTACATCTAATTCAATAAAATCGAAAACTAGTCATTGTCAAGTTACATGGGGCCCGTGTAACCTTGGCAGTGACTAATTTCGTCAACATGCCATTGCCAAGGTTACAGGAAAACTCCATATACAATCCTTCATGCTCTTCCTTTCCTCTATATATATATACATGTTGGAGAAGCAAAGAAGATAGTAGCCACACATTGCTCAGATATCAATGGGAAATAATAGCTCAGCCGGTCACAATGTCCCGGGGTAAGCACTACAACATCTCTGCAGTCCAACCTCCTTCAACAAGTTGGAGGACTCTGAGTATGAATGAATACCATATGCACTCCACTTAGATCAAGTGAACTTGTCCTTTTTAATGTTGCATCCTAAAACCTGTACTATCACCTTGTTGAGTAGGTCACTCCCAATTGAAGAGGCCAATGCAATTATGTATATCTATAGTAGAATATGTATAATAGTGAGTATGTAAAATTAAAAGGAAAAAAAAAGGAGAAAAATCAAAAGAGATTGGGAGATAAATTAACATGATCTTCCACATCTAGAAAATTAAGGGAGATTGAAAAAGAAATCAAAGTGATCTTCTCAGATCTACAAAATCATGAGAGATTATGAGATAAATCTACGTGATTTTCATACTGTACAATTCCAATTGGGATTACATTTGCTCATATAAATAAGAGTCGTCCTCAACGGAGAAGTATATACAAAAACAAGAATATCATAGTAGTGTAGTGGAAGAAACAGTTTTCTTCTTCCAAGAAAGAGAGTTATCTTTGAGTGAGTTATCTACTTTGTGAGAAGTTCAGATCCACAAATTGAAGAAGACAGTGAGAGATCCAACAAAGGTGAAGTTGTATCCCATTATTTATCATAGTGGTTTGAAGTGGACTACGGTCCCGTGATTTTTCCCTTCACCTTGGAGAGTTTTCACGTTATAATTCTGGTGTTATTTACTATTCATCTTTACTACTTTCATTCAATATTTTATCCTATTTAATTTTCACAGAAATAGTAGTGGGAAAAATTATCTGGGCCTTCTCCACAAATATCGAACGTGCGAAGTTCACCTGATCTAAGTGGAGTGCATATGGTATTCAAAGAAAATAGCAAGAATTTACTCAGAGTCCTCCAATTTGTTGAAGGAGGTTGGACTGCAGAGATGTTGTAGTGCTTACCCCCGGAACTTTGTGACCGGCTGAGCTATTATTTCCCATTGATATTTGCTAACGATCCTTTAATTCGCGATGGACACTAATGGGATTACCAATATTAGGGCGCATGCGATGAAAATCGGCCAACCCAAGTCACCAAGTAGAACGTACATAAGAAGACCACATTCGATGCATCCAAGAGTGACAACAAACATAGTAAGCACAAATCAAAACCTTGGGTTAATATCTTGCCTTCTCATCTTGAAAATGAATCTTTGCCGGATGATTTTAATCACTGCGCAGATAAGCAGGATGCCTGGTGCAATGGATATGTTGGCTGAACCCATAGAGGTATGCCTCTCCCTGATCAACTGACGCAAGGCTTGCTCCAGAGAATCAAGACCTTCGTTGGTTTGGGTTACGTGTTGTGCTATATGTCTTAACATCACCAAGTGACTTGTTAGACAACCTTCTTTGACGGGAGTGTAAACAATATCGATCAAGAATAAGCATATTCATAGATCAACAATTAAAAAAATATAGGCTATTAGGAGAACATATTCATAGATTAGAAGAGCATATTCATAGATTAAGAGACAAAAACACTTAGAAGATACTACAGGTTTTAGGATGCAACATTAAAAAGGACAAGTTCACCTGATCTAAGTGGAGTGCATATGATATTCAAAGAAAATAGCAAAAATTTACTCGGAGTCATCCAACTTGTTGAAGGAGGTTGGATTGTGGAGATGTTGTAGTGCTTACCCCGGAACATTGTGACCGGCTGACCTATTATTTCCCATTGATATCTGAGCAATGAAGCCACGCATTGCTCAAATATCAATGGGAAATAAGTCACTTGGTGATGTTAAGACATATAGCACAACACGTAACCCAAACCAATGAAAGGTCTTGATTCTCTAGAGCAAGCCTTCTGCCAGTTGATCAGGGAGAGGCATACCTCTATAGTTTAGCCAACATATCCATTGCACTAGGCATCCTGCTTATCTATGCGGTGATTAAAATCATCCGGCAAAGATTCATCTTCAAGATGAGAAGGCAAGATATTAACCCATGGTTTCGAATTGTGCTTACTATGTTTGTTGTCGCTCTTGGATGCATCGAATATGGTCTTCTTATGTACATTCTACTTGGTGACTTGTGTTGGCCGATTTTCATCGCATGCGCCTTAATATTGGTAATCCCATTTGTGTCCATCGCGAATTAAAGGATCATTAGCAAACAGGCGCTAGTTTCCTTCTTTCGATGTGGTGACGTGTGTTTTGTACGAATTTCATTTGTCTGTAACCTTCCATTGTTGGTCCTGCTATGGACGTCAAGTCGTATGTTCTGTAAACTTGAATAAATTTTGTATCTCAAAAATTCCCGCATCGCTTGTCTGCATGTTCTGTGACCCTGCACTGCAAAATCTCTTTCTTTTCTTTTTCTCTGTTTTTCATCTCATGAATCTGGTCATATGAAAACTATCTCGATGTGAAAGTGAAAAACTGTGCCTCTAAGCAAATGTCAAAATCCGGGATTTCTTTCAGTTGCCCATCGCTTGGTTTGTTGCATTCATTAGATGTTAGTTGGCAACTTCACCCTGACAGTATCTTTGCAAAGTCTGACATAACTCCTTACATATCGGAAAAAAGTACAATCTTAAAAATAAAAAAAAAAGGAATGAGAAGAAGAAGAAGGCTAATTTCTCCAAAAATCTGGAGGAGCTTGAGCCCATGAATCGGACGGTGGTCCGCACCATGTACGAGGCCCCTCAACTCCGCGACCACGACTCCATCCGCCGCACCCTCGCCCTCGACCTTGAGTGGTGGCCTTGGTGGTTCCGTCCACCCCTAGTTATTGATGCGCCTCCTCCGCCACGTCGGACGACACCTTCCTCTTTGTCCCCGACTCCGTCACCTCCTTCGGCCCCGCCGCGCTCGCCTGAGTGCGTCGGCCCAACCCGCTCAATCTCGTGGGTCAACGCCTGGTCGGTCTCCGCCAATGGGTTGGTCGCCCAGGTTGAGGGGGTGCCTCCAACACCTCGCTCGCCGTCCCGCGATTCGCCAACAGGTTGATGCCGGCAAGGGACTCGAGGACGCTCGACTTGCTGGAGGACCGGTGGCCGACGACGACGATGCTGGGCAGCTGGGTTCCCTCCTCCATGACCATGTCGAAGCCTGTCGAGCAGTGGGCGGATCCGGTAGCTGTAGCCTGTAGGAGTTCTGAAAAAAGCGGGAGTTTGGGAAAAGTGCGGTGGGTGGGGCGGAGAGAAAGGCAAATGAGAAAAAGAATTTTTAACGGAATAAATGTATGGACACTTAACCCTTAAGCAAAGGCAGATTTGAAAACATATATATAACATCATCTAAGGTTGACCGGTACGAAGAGGCACGACCCCAGCAACGCTGTCTTAGATGAGAAATATGCTCTGACATTGATTAAATAGTTGATCCTACTCCGAATATAATGAAGTTGAAAAATCAGCGGATGAGTTATGGTCAAATGTCTCTTAGAGTCGAGTGAAGAAAATGAGATCACTTACTAGAAAACTCCATGTTTCAAAGAAAGGTGGATCAACTCATGAAATTTTAATTGATTTAGGATCCACACAAAAAAATAAAGAAGCACATATCATTTTTAAGTTATTAGGGATATCCCAAAAACATCTTAATCAAATGATATAACATAGCTCGCACTATCCCAAATATTGTTTCAAGATTAAATATGTAGACTATATGAGAGAAAAACGATAGGGAACCCTCTTGTTGGTGTGAGTTCTCTCCCTCATCGCAGAGATCGAGGGTTCGAACCCTCTTATTGCTAAAGTGTCTTAAGCGGAGGGTCCTGGTGTTGGAGTCCTGAGCTAGCCTCTCTCGAGGTTTACATCTAAATAGCGACTTGCGGCGAAACCCGATAATGCCACCAGGCATTAGAAGGTCATGTGATCCTCAAAGGTTGATCTCCAACGGTTCCTCAGTAAAAAAAAAAAAAAAAAAAGATCAAGAACCGTAACATGGGGAGGAGAACGTATCTTGACCTTATGATATGACAAACTAGAATTAAGCGCGCGATGTTGTATAAGACCTTTTATTAAAAATAATCATTTCTTAAAATTTATTAAAATTACGTGCAATGATTAAGGTACTTGGCCAAAACAAAATCATTGATGAATTTGAAAATAAGCCTCAGATTCTTTTATTTGTCAGAGTAAGTTAAGGTCACATTTTCTAAATTTTAAACTTTTTATTTAATTTTAACTTATTTGGAAAATCGAAAACCATGATCAATTGAACGCCTTTAATTTGCTTGCATTATTCTTAATCTAGGGCCAACTCGAATTAATCTTTTTGCCCACTTCGTATTTACATCACCGTTTACTGAAATCCATTTTTCTAAGTTTTACTCTTTTATCACCAATCTTCCGCAATCGTCAATTAAAAGCAAGATTCAAAAAAGAAAGCAAGCGTTTAGTACTAAATGAATATGCTCATCTACAGGGATGTGAATGGACATGTAATAAGGTTCATTCAGATAATACTTTAGGTACAATGTTTTTAAAGTAACAAATTAAAAGGACAGTGTTATAACTCATACTCAATTCACAAAATAAGAAAATAGAATGATTCCCTTTAGCAAATACATTACCTAACATTAATTCGATTCTGAAATATATATGAGCATTTCTACTTAACATACCTACCTTCGCCGGTGCTCTAGCGATGGTCTCACGAGCCGCCCTGCTTGAAGAAATATACGAATGATTCCCTTTGGCATTAACATTGATTCTCTCTTCCTGTGAAAACTCGGCAAAAGAGATCATTAATTCGCGCAGGAAAGAGATTTAAACCAGTTAGAAATGGATCCTGGATAGAACATAAGAACTCCATCCTACGGACTCCCTATCCATTTCAAAGAGAACCACAACCGATTCTATCCTAGAACCTGTAAAAGTTGGGTTCCACTATCTTGCTTCCATAGTCGAATGCTACCCATCAACTTGTATCAGAATTCAACGCCAAATCCATAATGGTTAATGAGGGATGCACCTGTACAGCAGACCGACCATAAACTTCACGCAATGAAGAAAAGAGCCAGCCTGATGGAGAAACACATGACCTCTTGACTTGTAATTGAACAGAAAAAGGGAAAAGAAAGTATAAATAAGGGCCTTCACAAAGTCGTAAGATATGGATTAACACTATCCTCTCGAATGAATACTCCGATGCTTCATCATCAGTCTAAACGCTCCATCTGCAGGGTTAATAACGCCAGTTGATAATAAGTCAGTTTGCCGGTAAAACAAAGGCAAATACGGCCAGCAGGAGGCAGCCCATACAAAATTCGCATGACAGGTAAACAAAATAATCAATGAACAATTGCTTGTTCTCTCGTTCGGGTTGGTTAGGAGTATGGAAAGTCAAATGATGCATTACCTTCCAAAGACCATCATTAAGATAATGCATGTTATCCACCCCCAATGCCCTTGTTAACAGCCTGTCTGCATATCAAGCAATTGACTTAGTCTTAAAAAGAGGCATCAAAGATATGCAAAACAAGAAACAAGTAACTATTATTCATGTTGTTCACCGAGAATTCTGTTGAGGAGGTTCCAAATAGGATTCTATGAAAGAGATTCTGATTTTTGAATTTGGAGATGGGAGGAAACTTACATGTCTTTAGCTGGCATTTTTGTAAAGCATATCTCAAGAGCATGTTGCTTGCCTTCAGCCATAATTGCCTGAAAAAAATAGAAATGGAAAAATATACCTTTCCACACTATAATGCCACAGCCAAAAGCAAAAAATCTCAAGTCTAAATTGAACACTGTCCTAAAAGAGAACTGCTACCAATTAAGCCAAGCACTAAACATCGTTGGATAGACTCAACGTTGGTAGGTGTGCAGCTGTGGAAATTGATAAGTGTGACTCTCACCACAGGAGTCTCTGCACCAACTTCATCATCCAAAGCACCTCCAGGAGAGGAAAGGCCAGGACACATAATGTTTGCACCAGCAAGAGCAAATTCTATTGCTCCCGTCTACTTGTAATTTCTTCATTATGTTTGGATCTGCACCACACTCGGCAACATTAGATGCAACAACTCAAGAATTTCTAACGAGCAACATTGTCATAACAGGCAAATTTTCCGATGATTATCCTAATTCAAGTTTAGCACGTCTACCAAATCGAAGCCCCCAATGAGGTTTGCTCCAAGTGACAAAGAGGTATTGTCTGAGCATTAAGTTTATCTATTCCGACCTAGAAGTTAATCTAAAATATATTTAACAAGATCACAGGTTAAGTGCAAACCCAATCAGCACACCTGGATTAACAACATATGACTCAGTTAACAAAAATATGACATGATTACAATTTAAAGCCGAGAATCCAGCCTAAAGAATCAGACATAATCAGCATTTACTCATGTCAGCCTACACTGAAGTTATCCGGCTTTCTGTAATTTGTATGCAACTCCAGTTTAAAGATTGATGGATAACTACTAATAAGACGCATTTTCAAATATACACTCTGCAAGCACTCAAACATATAAGTGTGTGATTGTTTATGCTTCAGCAAAAAAAAAATGTGTCAAAATTTGTATATCGTGAAAGTTTGAGGTGTTCCGGATTAAGAAAACTCAAGTGTGTCCGTCGCAATATTTGGATTAGGCAAAAAGTAAAAACCTATTAGGACACGCCCTAAATTTACCGAGGCCCATCTAAGAGTAGCATTGACATGGTACTGCAAAAACTAGCAGATAAGTAATGGTAGAGAAGATTATCATCTACAAATCAAGGAGAGCTATGAAAACTTGAGAAGATGGTGAGAGATGCTTTACATTGATGCAGAAGTCGTAGGGTTGGCATGTATGGACCGTCACGGATGTTGAAAAAGAGAGGCACGTTGTTCACCAGAACCAAATTCAGATGGTTTTGACTGGAGGGAAGCGAAGAAAGCCCTCTCAGAGGCGAGTCTTGACAGCATTATATAGTTGTAAAGGACGCCACAAGAAGAGTGTCTATCAACTGAAATCTTACAAAGGAGCTCGACAAAATAAATAACAACTAGATGAGAACAAACCATTTGGCAACAATGATTGGAGACTTCTTGGGAAGCAAATCATCCAGCACCGTCTCTAATCCTGGATACTGAATCAACAGCACAAGTGAATCAACCCATATCAAGTGATGGACGGGAAAAGAAAATATTAAATAACAAACAATTATCAGATGCCTTCACTTGATTTTGTGCGGATACCTCTTCTGAGGAGAACTTGAAAAGTGAACTTGTGACCAGTTGATCGAGAGCGAGAGAGAGAGAGAGTACTCTCTCCCGATTGTGGGCAGGAATATCAGCATCAAGCAGGTAAACAAAGCAAACAAGAACAGTTAATTAAAAATACAATATATAGAAGCCCAGTCCCCATAAGAATTCACAGATAAATCTACTTGAAAGCATCATCTTATTTGCCAGTCTTGATGAAGATTAAAATGTTGCAAGTGCTCAGTCATCTTAAAGAGTTCTACCACAGAGCAAGTCATCCCTGACAAATTTGGCCAAGCTTCAGTAGGATAGGTCGTTCATGATTACAACCTTACAGCATTAGTACTACAGAATAGGACCATTTTGAAGGCACCGTTCTAATCCCTTAATCCAACAGTTACTGTACAGCAAGACAAGCATACAAGACGACCACTTCCCCGACCCAAGCATTTTGTCACTCAAATCAAGGGCAACCCAAAAACCTTATAGACCAGGTACCAGGCTATTACCCAGAAAAGACGACCCAAGAATTGTCTCTGCAGTTGACCCATGTATCACACCATAAGATGATACTTACTGAGAAATCCAAATGTAAAAGATTTTGGCATGGGGCGGTAAATGTTCCCGCCCGATCTATATCAACATTCCTTCCATTCCCAACAACTTGTCAAGATGGTCTTGATCGTCGACATAGTAATACTAAGCAAAACGACAGGATTACCTGTCTGAATGCAAATCCGGAGAGGGGAAAAAAACTAAAAGGAAAAATTTCAGCATCATCCGGCTTCACTGCCCTTGAACGGGCCCCAGTCAGCGTAGCTCACGCTCCGGAGCACATAACAATCGCTGCCCAACCTCATTCGGACGCACAATCAAGGACACCCAAGATTTGCTACCGGCAGAGACCACGAAACCCAAGTACCCAAGACTTAAAAAGTCGCAACGATTCTTTGTCCCCGACAGATTTCACTTCCTCGAAACATCGATCCCACTGAAATTCGCGTAAATTTTAACTTTTTGAACATAATAGCGACGGAAACACGATTCTTTGCCCACCAGGAATCATACAAAAAACAAAGATGGCACTGCAGAGCGAATGGAAGGGGATATATATATATATAAGCAAACCAAAGAGCGAGCGGAAGGAAAGGCAGACATATAAATTCATGGGTCATGTTGAACAAATTAAAAATTATGAACTATATTATACAATGGTCAAAATTCAGAAATCATTTACGTCATTATCCCTAGAATTAATCTAATTTGAGGATAAAATACATTTCCTAAAAATAAAAATAAAAATTAGTGTGTCTTTCTTTGGCGATTCAATGACCTACCATTACCTTTGGTTATGTTATTTTGTGAAAATCAAATTGTTTTAATTATAAAGTGGCACCATCTTAATATAAAAACATATGTTTATCAAGTAGTTAAGTTGCTGTTTCTATAAGTTGAAGACACGATTCGATTCTCCTGTGTTGCAAAGGAATAAAAAAAAAAACTAAAGGACTTGAAAATCGGTTCCATTCCAATTCCCAGATTGAAACAATTCTTAGGTAGAACCGGCACTTCCAACCTTGAAACTTGGAACCAATCCGGTTGTAGGCCACTTTAAGGTTCAAAGATTGGGAACCATACTAATTCTCCTCAAAATTGACCTTGGACTAGCCGGTCCAAGCCAGCTCGGTACAATTCCCGTGGTGAACTAGACCCAATGCACACTCTTAATCAAACCACAAATTTAAGGAACAAAGAATAAATAATAATAATAATAATAATAATAATAATAATAATAATAATAATAATAATAATAATAATAATAATAATAATAATAACAACAATAATAATAGCAATAACTTTGGAACTACCATCCTCCTCGAAATGAAGAGGAACTTCAAATTACAGTAGCACGCCAGATAAAACAACCATTCCCATGCGTAATTGAAGAAGAAGGCACTTTTTTTTCTTGCCAACGAAGAGCAACACACATGATAAACAAAATTCCAAATTTAAGAAGGGTGAGATATCAGTGGAACAAAGGTGGAGCTGGAAACATAGAATGAAGTATACGTGAGATGCGTGTGCACCTCTGGCCGGCCACTTTTCTCATCGGAGTTTAGCGTTGGGGGCTAATTGATATATATTTATCAAGTTTAGGGGTTCATTTGATACAAACTCAAATAGTCGCGTTTTCTGCATATATATTTGTCAAGTGTAATAAAACTCAAATGCAGGTGTTAAGAGCATCTCCTCTAGTGCAGGTGCTCTTTTGCAAAAGGTGTTAAGAGGATCCCCTCCAACGCAGGGGGTCTTCCGCAAAAGGCGTTAAGAGGATCTCCTCTAGTTGCGCATAAAAGGTGTTGAGGATCCCCTCTAATGCAGGGGGTCTTTTGCAAAAGGTTTTAAGAGGTTATCCTCTAATGCGTGGGTCTTCGCAAAAGATGTTAAGAAGATCAAGTTGCGTAAATATTTGTCAAGTGTCAAAACTCAAAAGCAGGGGGTCTTTTGCAAAAAAGGAGCTCATTAGGGGCTAATTGAAAATATTTGGGCCCCCTACACTGCATCATTTTGGCGTTTTTTTCGTTTGCGGGGACATGCCTTCCGATGGTCTACAAAAATGTGTTTGCGGAGGCCCAGGCTGCAAAGAAAAGAGCTCATTAGGGGCTAATTGAAAATATCAAGTTTTGTTTGAGACGAGGAAGGAAGAGGTTAATCACACGTACTTCGGAGTTTCATCGGTGACGACAATTTAGCCAGTGATCGGAGGTAAGCATTGACCCGCAAACTGCAACATCACTTCACTTCTGTAGTCCAGCCTCCAATAACTTTGGAGGACTGCGAGTAAATTCATGCTGTTTTGAGTTCGTTTCCTGAAAATGAACTCTATGTATCTGATCATGTCCACCGCGTGTGTTCCATTAAATGAATGCTGTTTTATTCAGATACAATTAATACGATGAACTCATCCTTTCTCATGTTGCATTGGAACCCATAGCACAAGTAAAAATAGCCCACATTTGTTTTGGTTTGGTTTGGTTAGACGATCCATGAGTTTATTTTTTATCCTTATTATTTGACCTTCCGTGAAAAACGGATGTCTAACAAGTTATTTACTTATTTTAAATCCAAGAAGTGGAGCCAAGCATGTACCTTGAATTGCTGCAAAATGCAATGAATATTTTGATACTCTGGATGAGGCCATGTGTCCGCTTATAAGGGACAGGCATAGCTCACAGGTTGAGCCAACGTTACTGGTGAATCCGGCACTATGCTCATCTATGCAGCAATCAAGATAGTCAGGCAAAAATCAGCATTCGAGATTAGAAGGTAAGATATGGATCCGAGGTTCCAACTTCCATATGCTCTCATCTCTTTTGTCCTTGTATGTATCTCATGCAGTCTCCAAATGTATGCTTTGCTTGCTGACATGCCTTGGCCCATTTTCATTGCGTGCATCCTGATTTTGGTTATTCTGTCCGAGTTCATCATGAATCAAAGGATTAATTAGCGAACAACGATGGTTTGCGGCTTTCGATGTGGCTGAGAGTCCGCTGTTTGCTGGGGTCTGGTTCTTGTATTTCTACCTTGAACATTTTTTATGACGAGGATGGTTGTTAAAATATAAGGCATGGCTTATCCATAGGATGGCTTCACTGTATTTAACAATAGTTACAACATTCAAGATTAAGAAATGATGAAATCCACATTGTTAAATTATGTCTCAAGTTTGAGTCCGTGTACGATACCCAATCCGTACAAAATATTTACATGCTGAAACAAGAAAGAACGTGCGCGGAGCATTTGATGAAAAATGGCGCAGGATAAGAGCCGAAAGAATTCATCCCTAGATATGAGCTTCTGCCGTTGGAAATGAAGGCCACACCATGTGTTGACTTTTGTGGCCCTCCTCACTTGTCAGCATGAATTCTGAAGAGTTGTTCATCCAATTTCTTTAACCTTATTAAATGCACGCACATGGCCATGTGCATGCATGCACGTAGAAAAGAAATTGGTCAACACTTGTGGCTTCAGAAGACTATCTCGTAGGCGCCGAATTCTCCTCTTTTCTTGGTCATCTTTTGTGGACTTCTTTCGTCTGGTTGCGGATAAAGAAAGAGGGAAGACAAAAGCTATTCTACGTGTGTCAGTGCATGCATGGTCATACGCTTGCTTCTCTCCGTGAACAAGAAATTCGAAGACAGCCGCCCACCTCAGTTCACGGTTATTTTCAAGGATCATAGGCGCACGTTTGTTGACTCTCTTCTGCCTCATTAAATGCTTGCCCATGCACATGCACGATCTGCATGCATGCCTACAAATATGGTGGGCGTTCGGTGCCGATTGTGGGCTTGTCTTGCGGGCGCCTGCGCTGCATTTAATGAGGCCATTTACTTTCATTTTTTGTCTTGTTTTCTGCCCTCCTCGCTTAAAAGGAGAAGACGTCCGAAGATGCAAGATAGAGCAAAAGAAAAGAGCTCGGCAGAGAGAGAGAGCAAAGAGCTCGAGAGAGTGAGAGACTTGAGCTATGAGAGGTTTGTGCGCAAGTCGAGTCCAGTGAGTTGAGTTGTTAAACACCGTGGGTATTGGGTGCATAAAGAGTAGGGCTGGGAAACACTTGAGTGCATGTGTGATTGTAATCCTGTAATTTTCCGATTTATAGTGGATTATTTTGCTGGCTCTCCCCGTGGACGTAGGTTCCGACATTCGGACCGAACCACGTAAATTTCTGGTGTCCTTTTATTGTTCCTCGTTTTATTTCGATCGATTTCTATAGCTCCCGACATAATTGCAAATTATACGATCCGCTTCCGCTGCGCCGCCGATTAACAACAATTGGTATCAGAGCTAAGACTTTGCAATTATGTCTGGAGCAAAAGTAGAAATTGAGAAATTTAACGGGAGGAACAACTTCGGGTTATGGAGCGTCAAGATGAAGGCGCTATTAACAACTCAAGGATTAGCCAAGGCATTGGAGGGCAAGGCTCGGTTGCCGAAACAATGCGAGATGCTGAAAAGGACGAGCTAATGGAGAAGGCCATGAGCATCATCTGTTGAACTTATCGGATGAAGTGCTAATAGAGGTGGCTGAGGAGGAGGATGCCGCAGCGTTATGGGCTAAACTCCAGGCCCTCTATGTAAAGAAGGGTTTGAACAATCGCTTATATATGCTGAAGAGAATGTTCCAGTTCCGATACACTGAAGGTACGTCCATTAGATCCCACCTAGATGAGTTTAATAAACTCATGATGGACTTGAAGAATGTTGGCAAGATTTTAGATGATGAAGAACAAGGCATGATGTTGTTGGCATCTCTACCGGAGTCATGGGAGCACTTTACCGACTCCTTGTTACAGGGGCGTACTACGATTACCTCAGAGGAGGTAAAATCTGCCCTGTTTTCAAAGGAGTGGCAGAGAAAGTTGCGTGATGACAGTCTAGCGCAAGATGTAGCGCGTGGACTGATGATTCGAGGTAGAGACCAACATCGGAGGCCCGGCAACGAAGCAAAAGCAAAAAGCGAGGTCGAAGTCGCGACATAGAAAATCAAAGGTCGCGTGAAGTGCTTTGAATGTCACGAGGAGGGGCACATAAGGAGAGATTGTCCAAAGCTAAGAAATAAAGGCGGTTGGCAAAATGCCACAAGCAGTGTGGCGAATGTTGCCGAGGAGAGTACCAGTGATGCCGAGGCTGTCCTATGTGTATCTACGAGTTCGTCAGGAGACGAATGGGTGCTAGATTCTGAATGTTCCTATCACATGACTCCTCACAAGAACTGGTTCACTACCTACCAGACTGCAGATGGTGGTAGAGTTCTTTTGGGGAATAATGCAGCTTGCAAGGTTGTCGGGATAGGAACAGTTCGGATCCGAATGCATGATGGCGTAGAACGGACGTTGACAGACGTAAGGCACGTACCAAATCTTAAGAAGAGCCTTATTTCTTTGGGAACACTCGATGACCTCGGGTGCAAATACACAGCTGAAGGTGGAGTGCTGAAGATCTCTCGAGGTGCCCTGATAGTGATGAAAGGGAAGAAGATGAATTCTCTCTATCATTTACTGGGAGAAACCGTGACCGGAGTTGCTGCAGTTTCATCAGGTGAGTCAGACTCAAATTTGACTCAGTTATGGCATATGCGATTGGGACACATGAGTGAGGCAGGTATGACGATACTGAGTGAGAAGGGGTTGCTGAAAGGTCAGAAGACAGGAAAGCTGGACCTGTGTGAGCACTGCATTTTCGGGAAGCAGCGTCGTGTTAAATTTGGTACAGCTCTACATTCGACCAAGCAACCGGTCGAATACATTCATTCAGACGTTTGGGGGCCGTCTCCAGTTCCATCAAAAGGAGGTGCCCGATATATGCTAGCATTTATCGACGATTACTCAAGGAAGGTATGGGTGTACTTCCTGAAGCACAAATCCGAGGTATTTGATCGGTTCAAGAATTTTAAGGCATTGATTGAAAAGCAGTCAAGTAAACAAATCAAGTGCCTGAGAACCGACAATGGCATGGAGTTCTGTGGTAAGGACTTTACCGAGTTCTGCCAAAAGGAAGGGATTGTGAGACACCGCACAGTTCCCGGGACACCACAGCAGAATGGCGTAGCAGAACGAAAGAACAGAACTCTACTTGAGCGAGCTCGGTGCATGCTTTCGCATGCAAGACTAGGCAAGGAATTTTGGGCCGAAGCAATAAATATGGCGTATTACCTGGTTAATCGATCTCCATCTTCTGCTATCGAGTGGAAGACTCCTGAGGAAGTTTGGTCGGGGAAACCTGTTGATTACTCCGGATTACGAATATTCGGATGTCCTGCGTATGCTCATGCGAGAGATGGTAAGCTTGAGCCGAGAGCGAAGAAGTGCATATTTCTGGGTTATGCACAAGGGGTGAAAGGCTACCGACTGTGGTGCACTGATCCCAGATCACCCGGTTTTCTAATCAGCAGAGACGTGATCTTCGACGAGACTGCAATGCTTCAAAAGAGGAGTCTTGAGACTCAACCAGCAGAGCAAACGGATCGTGGTGTCAGAAGTGAGGTGGAGATTCAGGCGGAGTCTCCAAAGGCCTCAGAGGTAACAGAGGAAGAGATTGCGGATGATGCCACAATTTCTGAAGACGGTGATATTGAACAACTAGCAGAGCCACAACACAACATAGCCACGGGCAGACAAAGGAGGCAAATTAAACCACCGGTACGTTATGGTTATTCTGATATTGCCTATGCATTAACTGTAGGTGATGAGGTGGAGATGGATGAGCCTTCATCCTATTCTGAGGCGATGGCTAGTCCGAGTCATCACGGTGGCTAGAGGCTATGAGTGAAGAAATAGAATCACCCTATCGGAATCGAGACATGGGAGTTGGTCAAAGTACCCAAAAGTCAGAAAATTGTCGGATGCAAATGGGTCTACAAAAGAAAAGAGGGCATTCCGGTGTAGAGGCAGCCAGGTTCAAGGCGAGACTTGTTGCGAGGGGGTATACTCAACGAGAGGGCATCGACTACAATGAAGTGTTCTCTCCTGTGGTAAGGCATACCTCTATTCGTGTATTACTTGCCTTAGTTGCTGCACAGGATCTTGAGCTGGAGCAGCTAGATGTGAAAACGGCATTTCTTCATGGTGAATTGGAGGAACAAATTTACATGAAGCAGCCTGAGGGATTTGCCATTCCAGGTAAGGAAGACCATGTTTGCTTATTGAAGAAATCTTTATATGGACTGAAACAATCTCCTAGACAGTGGTATAAGCATTTTGATGCTTTCATGACTAGTCAAGACTATTCGAAAAGTCAGTTTGATAGTTGTGTTTATTTTAGGAGATTGGAGGATGGGTCTTTGATTTATCTGCTATTATATGTTGATGATATGTTGATAGCAGCTAAACATATGTCTGATATTGATGTGTTGAAGCGGCAGTTGAGTGCTTAGTTTGAAATGAAAGAATTAGGTGCTGCTAAGAAAATATTGGGTATGAAAATTTTGCGTGACAAGGTTGCAGGAACGTTGCGTTTGTCTCAAAAGAAATATATTGAGAAGATCGTGGCACATTTTAATATGCAGTCAGCAAAATCTGTAAGTACTCCTTTAGCCGCACATTTTAAACTTTCTAACAAGTTATCACCGCAATCTGAGAAGGAGGAGGAACATATGTCCCGTGTTCCTTATTCTAGTACAGTTGGTAGCATTATGTATGCCATGGTATGTACTAGACCTGACATTTCACAAGCTGTAAGTGTTGTCAGCCGTTACATGAAGCACCCAGGTAAGACTCATTGGGAAGCCGTGAAATGGATCCTCAGATATCTAAATGGGACATCAGACGTTGGCATTATGTATCGGAGGAACGTCAATGGCAATGAGACCACAGGGTACGTGGACTCGGATCATGCCGGTAACTTGGATGATCGCAGATCGTTAGCAGGGTACGTGTTTACGCTTGCAGGTGGTGCAATAAGTTGGAAAGCGTCTTTACAAGATGATGTTGCATTGTCTTTGACTGAGGCGGAATACATGGCACTAACCTTTGTTGCAAAGGAGTCGATATGGCTAAGGGGTTTGCTCTCGGACCTTGGACTGGAGCAGAAAAGTGTCACCATACATTGTGACAATCAAGGTGCGATATATTTGGCTTATAATCCAATATATCACGAGCGAACAAAACATATCGACATCAGGTACCATTTCATTCGAGATGTCATAGCGAAGGGTAAAATTGTTGTGAAGAAAATAGCAACAGCGGAGAACCCAGCAGATATGATGACGAAGCCTGTTCCTTCAGCAAAGCTCGAGCTCTGTATGAGCTCGATTAGCGTCTGTAGAGTATGAGCGCCCATCGGGGCGTTGGGAGAGCCGAGCATGGAAAATAATCACTATGACTTGGCCTCAAACGTCGAGCCAAGGTGGAGAATTGTTAAATTATGTCTCAAGTTTGAGTCCGTGTACGATACCTAATCCGTACAAAATATTTACATGCTGAAACAAGAAAGAACGTGCGCGGAGCATTTGATGAAAAATGGCGCAGGATAGGAGCCGAAAGAATTCATCCCTAGATATGAGCTTCTGCCGTTGGAAATGAAGGCCACACCATGTGTTGACTTTTGTGGCCCTTCTCACTTGTCAACATGAATTCTGAAGAGTTGTTCATCCAATTTCTTTAACCTTATTAAATGCACGCACATGGCCATGTGCATGCATGCACGTAGAAAAGAAATTGGTCAACACTTGTGGCTTCAGAAGACTATCTCGTAGGCGCCGAATTCTCCTCTTTTCTTTGGTCATCTTTTGTGGACTTCTTTCGTCTGGTTGCGGATAAAGAAAGAGGGAAGACAAAAGCTATTCTACGTGTGTCAGTGCATGCATGGTCATACGCTTGCTTCTCTCCATGAACAAGAAATTCGAAGACAGCCGCCCACCTCAGTTCACGGTTATTTTCAAGGATCATAGGCGCACGTTTGTTGACTCTCTTCTGCCTCATTAAATGCTTGCCCATGCACATGCACGATCTGCATGCATGCCTACAAATATGGTGGGCGTTCGGTGCCGATTGTGGGCTTGTCTTGTGGGCGCCTGCGCTGCATTTAATGAGGCCATTTACTTTCATTTTTTGTCTTGTTTTCTGCCCTCCTCGCTTAAAAGGAGAAGACGTCCGAAGATGCAAGATAGAGCAAAAGAAAAGAGCTCGGCAGAGAGAGAGAGCAAAGAGCTCGAGAGAGAGTGAGAGACTTGAGCTCTGAGAGGTTTGTGCGCAAGTCGAGTCCAGTGAGTTGAGTTGTTAAACACCGTGGGTATTGGGTGTACAGTAGGGCTGGGAAACACTTGAGTGCATGTGTGATTGTAATCCTATAATTCTCCGATTTATAGTGGATTATTTTGCTGGCTCTCCCCGTGGACGTAGGTTCCGACATTCGGACCGAACCACGTAAATTTCTGATGTCCTTTTATTGTTCCTCGTTTTATTTCGATCGATTTCTATAGCTCCCGACATAATTACAAATTATACGATCCGCTTCCGCTGCGCCGCCGATTAACAACACACATGTCCCATACCATTTTACAGAAAAATAATACATCCGTGGCGAAAGATTTTTGAAAACCAACACCATTGAATGCAACAATAAATCATTGAATAATCCACCGAAAACACAAGAGTCCATCATCATTTTTTTTTTGGGAAAAAAAGCCTAAACGATATGTAAATATGTTGAGGGTGAGTGGAAGCGATAAGATGGTAAAGTCAAACATAAGAAAGAAACCATGTCCAAGAGATCCAGACCACATCCACTTTCCATAAATACATAGCCCCAATTTGACGTCACAGTTGACCCACCATTTACCATCTACAAGTAAGATGGCATGCAAAATCGTTTTCTTTCTTCTCTTCTAGATTTATTCCCATTATATGACAATTTAAGCTTTTTGAGTGTTGCACTCTGAACTTCAGCTTGTCATTTACATCGAGATGCATCCGCCTCGTATAATTTGCAGTTGAGTTCAATTTCCTGGGTGTGGAATGGAGCGGAGAGCTCAAACTGCGGAGGCATACAAGAACAGAAAGAATCACATAATCCTCATCCGTTTATAATCAGTAAAAAAAATCCGTTAGTGCCACAAAACAAAAAATGGTGAACCATTTTAAAATGGATTGTGGATCAAACATGAGAACATCTTACAGAGTCCCTCATCCATTTCAAAGAAGAGAACCAAAAATGAATGTGTCCTAAAGGCTGAAAAAGATACAATCTACCGTCCTACTTCAGTAAATGGGTGCAACACGTCAATTCGTATGTTTAGGATTTGTCAGTTTAGGATTTTTCAGAATATTAACCTTTTTTAGAAATATCATTTATGTTTTGTGAAAATATGTAGCCTATGACGCGTGCGTGCGTATCTCATCCGTTTTTCCCATCGGGGTTTAAGCATCGGTGACTAATTGGTTTTTTTATTTGTCAAAAGTACGAGGTGATTCGGTGCAACCTTTTCAAGTACTCCCTCGTCTAGGTCTTGCTCCCCACACATCATACTTGTCGTTTTGAGCATCTCCCTTGTCAAAGTCTTCCTCCCAGCACATCATACTTGTTTTGAGCATCTCCCTTTTCAAGTGCTCCCTCCAGCATATCATACTTGTCGTTTTGAGCTTCTCCCTCGTCGAAGTCTTGCTCGCCGCACATCATACTTGTCGTTTTGAGCACCTAGCAAAAGTCTCTCCACCCGATCATGTATAAAAGTATGTTTGTCTGCCAAATCGAAGGCTCGCATCAAGTGTTATTTTAGAGGAGGAAGGAAGAGATTAATCACACAAAGCTTGGAGTTTAATGGGAAACAAAAATTCAGCCAATCATGGTGGTCAGAGGTAAGAATCGATGGCGAACCACAACATCTCTTCAGTAATGTAGTCCAGCCTCCTTCAACAAGTTGGCGGACCTTGAGCAAAGTCATGCAGTTTTGAGTTCCTTTTTTGAAAAAGAACTTCCTATCCATGATCATTTCCCTCCTGTGTGTTTCGTTACGGAAGTGCTGTCTTATTAGGAAACAATCTGGACTCGTCCTTTTCATTGTCGCATCAGAAATCCATAGTACAAGCACAACTTGCCCAGTTTCTTTGTTTTTTTTAAAGGTTAAACAATCCACGTTTTATCATTGATCCTCCTTTATTGACCTTTAAAAACTGTTTTATTATTTGCTGATTTCAATCCATTAAATGGAGTAGGGCGTGTAACACAAATTGCTGTAGACTATAACATATATCAATATAGTGGAGGAGGCCATGTGCCAGCTCATTAGGGACAGACTTAGCTCCACAGGTCAAGCCAACATTACCAATGAACCTAGCAGTATGCTTATCTGCGCAACGATCAAGATAGTCCAGCAAAAATTAGCTTTCAAGATGGAAAGGTAAGATATGGGCCCAGGGTTCCAACTCCCGCATGCTCTCATCTTTGTTGCTCTTGGATGTCTCTCGTGCATTCTGCAAATGTATGTGTTGCTTGATGACACACCTTGGCCCATTTTCATTGCGAGCATCCTGATTTTGGTGATTCCATTCGTGTTTATTGCAAATCAAAGGAATAATTAGCGAAAGATGTGGCCGAGATTCTAGAGTTTGCTGGGGCGTGGTCTTTCTGGTGATGTGCATTTTCTTTGAATTTTGGTGGTCTTGTCCTCCTGGTGTTTGCCGGGGTCTTCTGGTCATCCTTATGATGTGTATTTCCTGTGAATTTTGGTCTGCTTGTGTAACCTTTCAGCGGTGAGGTCTGGTCCTCCCGGTGTTTGCTAGGTTTGATTCCTGTATTTTTACCTTAGAACACTTTTTATGGATGTTAAAATACTGCGCATCGCTTATTTATACGATTTATATATTCTTTGTATACATGCAATTTCCTTCCACATGATAATAATTCCAAAATTAATAGTTCTAGATATGATTTCTAATTAACATGTAGTCACTCAATCTTTTTTAGAATTTTCTCTTGTTTAATGAAACCTAATCTATATGCAATGCAATTGAACCAAATGGCCTAATTCTGATGACGGACAATTTTTAATTAAATGGACCTAATAATAATCAGTAAATGACATACATTTTGTAAACCTAATTTCATATGACATGCACATGATATTTTTGTATTCTTTTTATTAAAATTCGTAATAAAAAATTGCTAAAAATAAAAATCTACCTAAAGTTAAATATTATCTATTTTAAGTTAGGCAATAGACTAATCTAAATCCTATCTTAACTTAATAACTTATCTCAACAAGCAATTTAATTCAAAGATATTATCTAACCCAAATATTATCTAAATATGCATTCTAATATAATTAGGAAGGGATCTAATTATTCTATCATACGATTCTATCAAGAAAATCAATTTTAATCTACATGATGTGCAAAGGCAATCTTTTTTTCTTTTCAGGATAAATAAGGCGATCAAAATATTCAAATCATTCAATCCACGAAGGTATCATCCAATTGATTCAAATATGGAAACAATATCTAATCATTTGAAATTTTGCAAATAAAATCGATAAATTGATCATAAGCTGTAAAGATCAAAATATCAATTTTATGAATACTCGTGCAATCAATAATTCCACCTAAAGCCTTATAGATAGAATTAAAGATTATATGCCTAATGGATATTATGCCTATTACTCAAAATGATTAAATTAGATATCAATCTCATCAATCTAGGTAATATGATATTTAAATCAAATTCGGATGAGTTTTTTTCTATAATTTGCGGATACACTTCCAAATTCGAATCTGTTGACAGATAGCTCGTGAACGGTGGCCAGTGGTGCATCGGCAAGCGGCGACGATGGGCCAATGGACCTACGTGAACGGCAACTTCTATGGCAACAGGTCAGTGAGCTCGGTGGTGGTGGGGTCACAGCTCGGACTTGAACGTCGGGACTGGATTGCGGTGGCGCTGAAGCTCACTGAATTGGACTTAAATTGCCCCAACGAACCGCCCAGGAGAGCTAGGGAGCTCAGCGAAGTGGACTGGACTCGCGCCAGATGACGTCTGTGATCATTGGGAAATCGTAACTGAGCATGATGGTGCAGCAAACGTGTAATAACCTCAGCGGGAGAGTGCAGCCCCAAGAAAACCGAATAAAACGTAGGAAGAAAATTCCTCTCGTCTTTTCCTTCATCTTATTTTCAAGTGTTCATGTGGGCATGCTATGTGTCCCTTGTACTGACTCCGAAAAGAGAAGAGAAAAAGAAATTCTTTTATGGAGAACTAACAATTCCCTTTGTTGTTGCATGATGATTGTCTCCGTTCGCGCTTGATGTTGGTCAAGCACGTGGAATCACATAAACAGATGGAAGCCTGGGTCTCCTTGAAGAATTCGAGCACCACTGGGAGCGACTCAAAACAGCAACAACTGGAAGGCAACGGGGGTGGTTGATGTACTTCGTCTTCTTTGTGGATCCCAGTCAGGTCAGCCCTCATCAATGCAGTGGACAACACAAGGAGCAGCGACGTCCATGGGCAGTGCACAGAAACATCGTCAGGGTCGGCGTTGAACACGTAGAGGCAGATCAGAACAACTCGTCCTTGGGAAGTTGCAACTCGTCACGAGGCTGCTGGTGTCACGGATGGCGGCAGCGAGCGGCATCGAGGTCGTCAAACTGAGAGGCTGCACCGATGGTGCTTGACGGATCACAGTGATGTTTCGGCTCACGGCTTCATGGGTGGACTGAGCTAGAGTTGCTGATTATGGCTCGATTCCTTGATGTGGAGCAACTCGGGCTGGCGTTGGGCTCGCTACAGGTGACTCGGGCACTTGTTTCGTCAGGACCAGATCGGGTGTGTGCAGCAGCCCCTGCTGGGAAAGATATCAATGTGATGGGAAGTGATGCACGGGGGCAAGACTTGTAGTCGATGACGACGCGCGGGGGCACCAAGAACCGGTAAGGACGATCAGCTGCGAGCGAGGCGACAGCTTCAGCATGGCTAATGCACGCTGGAAACTTGTCGGCTGAATCGTGGAAGTATCGCAGCAACAGTGATAGCTAGGACATGGGGATAGAGCAATCCCAGAATTGGGACCGAAAGAGCATAAAGAACTTCGGTATTCAAGGTATTACGGCCTCCTCCCTCCAGACCAAAAAGAGAGCTCCCTTTTATGTGGGACGGCTAGGGTTCTTCAAAGGAAAGACCAAAATCCACTCTCCTTTTGTGGGTGTCTTCAATATATTATGTTCTGATTTCTACCCCCTTTTCACTCCTCTGTATCACGCACATATATTTTGGCTAATATCAGGGCGCAACATTCAGCCGGTTTCCTCTTTATTTCCCGTTTCTTTTTGATCGACCGAATATTGCCACGACCTATTGCTCTTCACCAAGCTTCGCACTTCCCTTATGGGCGCTCACCAAATTTGGTAATGAATATGTCTTATTGCTTTCCGAATTTAATCAGAAAATTGGTATGTTCCAACTTAGCATGCCACCTCATTATTCTCGGCCATCTAAGGGATAATGGGCTTGAATTTTATGTTTAAGTGGACTCACTCTAATTCTTCACCTTACAAGTCTCAGTGAGCTTAGAACCATTTACCATCTGTCACCGGTCCAATGTAAACGTAATTAATAAATGCTCCTAGAATAGAAATTTGAAGTTAATCCTTAATTTTTCTATGCAATAAATTAATGATCAGCTCTCCAAAATTTAGATGTCAACATAAGTAAAAGGTTTGGAATTAAATTGGTAAGTTTCAAAAGGTTTAGGATTGAACTGGTATAGTTAAAAGGTTTATAACTAAATTATCATAAGTGCAATAGGTTTATGATTAAAATTTTGACACAAGTGTAATGGGTTTAGAATTTTTTTGATATTTTTTCCTGTTAACATTATCCCTACCATTGTTAGTGCTTCGGCGAGGGTCCCACCCTAGCCCTTTTAAGCAATATATGAATGATTTACTTTTGTAATTATATTCCCTAACATTAATTCACTTTTCTTGTGAAAACTCAATAAAAAAGTTCGGTAAACGCCATGGGAAAAGGTGGTGAACCATTTTGAGATGGATCATAGATCGAGACATGAGAACATCCTACAGATAGAATCAAAAGTAAAAGAACCAAAAGTGAAAGAAAAGATAGATTCCACCATCCTGCTTCAATAGTCGAATGCTACACATCAATTCATAACAAAGAATTCAACGCCAAATATGTAATGATTAATGAGGGATGCATCTAATCGGTCCACCTTTTTTTTTGGTGTAAAAAATCGTAGTTTGATGTTGAAAATACAATTAGATTCTTTATGATACTTAAGGATTTTTCTTTTTTTTCTTTTTATTTTTTAAAAAAAAGAAGACTAGAAAATCGATTTGATTAGGAACTATTTCTCAAATAAAACTGGCTCGAATCCTGGGTTAAATCGGACCCAATGCACAGTTGCACACCATAATTCAAATCTCAACTCTCAAGAATCAACAAATAATAAAAACCATAACTTTTGAATCATCATCCTTCTCAAATTGAAGAGGAACATTAAATTACATTAGTGAATGGAATTTTTTCATTGGAGTTAAGCGTTGGGGGCTTATAGATATATATTGTTCCCATCGGAGGGCCAATTGAAATGTTCCTGTCTCCATGAAATTTGTCGTTTAGTATGCAAAAAAGTCTATTAGCGAATGATGCGACGGCGAAGCAAATCAAAATGGGAGGTATGAATCGCATTGCTTTAGTTGCAGGTGCCTGCAAAACTCTAAAGCAATGGTGCAAAACTCTAAAGCAACGCAACTAAAGCAATGCGATTATTACCTGCAAAACTCTAAAGCAATGCGATTATTACCTGCAAAACTCTAAAGAAATGCGATTATTCTCTAAAGTTGCCTCGGTCCACATACCTCCCATTTTGACTGGAGTACCTCTCTCCTTTCCATTTACTAAACAAGATCTCCGCATCGTCTATAAGACAAAGTGTAGAAGTAGAGAAGTAATCATGCATTGCTCGGAGATCAATGGAAACCACTTCTCGGCCAATCATGGTATTCGGAGGTAAGCACTACAGCATCTCTTTTGTCCAAACTCCGGTAAGTTGGAGGACTCTTGAGTAAATTTGTGACAGTATGATTTTCCACTTCTGTTCTCAATGGAATAAATCGGGCTTTTCATCGACGTGTCTATTGTGCTATTCTCTGAGCTGATCACTCATGAGATAACTAGACTAGTTGGGGAAGTCAGTAAGAGATTTTAGTGCAATAGGCTTGAGAATTCGACCAGGAATCGACTGCTCGACCGTGTTAATCTGTAAGGATCATTGCGACACAGTCGAAAATCTATCAGAAACCGGAAATAGGTCGATTCGATAGAGATATATAATTAGGCATGGGTGATTCCATCTAATTACAACATTCTCATCGATCGGCACTAAACTGATTTTTGCGTCGTTTTGGTACCCTGTGTTCGTAATTGAAACCTAGAGATGTTCACGACAACCGAGAGTCGCCAATAATTCGAAGATGTACGTTGTGGCTCGATAATAATCGACCACGAGCCATTGCACCAAAAATTCCCAAAAACTACCAAATGGTTTAAGGTCGTGCTGAAACCACGTTTGATTGAATTTAACCGCGTAATTCATTCGATTTGAAAATGAGAATTTTCTCATGTCACAATTAATCCCGAGAAATGTTGTTACATCTTTTCAAAGTTTATGGACGCGGGAATTGTTCGTGAAAAATACAAATGCGACAAATTAAAAGAATAAGGGAAATGCCACATTTTAAATGATTTTGGGCCTTTAAGGTGGAATATTTAGAAAAAAAAAAGATTATAAGGACTTAAATAGGAAATTGTCCTTATTAATTAGGGTGGTGAAATAGACAAAGTGAAAAAGAAAAGTTAAGGGGATTAGCAATTCGGCTGCCCACTTCTACGAAGCATTTCACCATCTCTTGGAACAAGGTAAGAATAGGTAAATTGTAGGGAAACTTCCCATGGAAAAAGTACCACCTTCTTGTGGAAAAAAATGGAAGTGGGGCCTCATTTGGTTCTTTTTCTCCATTCCTTTTTCCCCTACGTCCGACCTCTTCTTCTTTCCCCCTTCCGTGAAATTCCCATCTCTTGGCCCCACTTGACTATCCATTTCTCTCTCTCTCTCCCCCCTTTCTCTTTCTTTCCCTTTCCTTTCTTTTTTTCTCTTAACCGAAGGAAGAAAAAGCTTGTCCTTTCTTTCCTTTGTCTCTTTTCTTTTGTGCGTGTTTCTCCCCCCTGCTGCCGTGCGGAAGCCTCCTTCTTTCCTTTTTGATTTCTTTTCTTTTTTTCCCTTGTCTCTTTCAACGTATAAGCTGTTGCTTTCTCCTTCCTTGAACGTGTAACTCCCGTTTCTGCTCCCTCTTGGACGACAAACCAGCGACTAAGAGGAACGTCCAGCCAGCCAAGCTTCATGTTTTCCTCTCTCTACAAAAAAAATTAGTGACTCTCTGTGCTGCTGTTGTGGTCGCCCAACGGCAACCCCAGCTGCTGTTCCGGCTTCAACTCAACATCAAGAGACTCAAGGCTTGTCTAGGTGCTGCCGCCCAGCCACAAGCGAGAGCCGCCGTTAGTTCCAAATAGGTGAGTTATTTTCCTAAATCTGGAATAGGGGTTGTGTACCTCTGTTTAGGGATTGAAATTAGTTGAGAAAGGTTTAGGTGAGGTTAGATATAGTTAATATTAGTTTAGAAATGTTAGATTAGCTATAGAAAGGCTTAGTTTTAGTTAAAATAGCAAGATAAGAGCTGTAGAGGGTGATTCGGCCAAAAACAGGGGATGTTCTGTAAAGCTGTTTTCTGGACGTGTATGATTTATTATTTTCGTAGACTCATATGTGTTGCGATTTTGAAGAAATTTTCCTTCTGAATAAATGTTTTACAAATCTTCAAGTATAACATATATTTTTCTCAGGATTTTTGGGGATTTAAAGGAAAATGATTTTGGCTTCGTTATCTTTAAACAGAAACTTGAACTGCACTGGAATTTGCGATCCGTAACGATTCTATGGGTTGTTACTAACCCTTCGGGTTCGATTTTAAAAATGAATTCTTCACAAAAGTTGTTTGTTACGTCTTCTAGTTGAACATACTCGAATTTCAGACCAAATGGACCTGTTTTGGACCCCGAACCAAGTTGATTTCGGAAAACAGAACTGCTGGAAACTGGTCTGATTTTAGTACTGGATTGACTGAATTACTGGGCCGAATACAGAAGGATATGGGCCTCGGTTTCTTCATGAAAAATGTTTTTTTACATGTCTTTTAGCACGTGTTCAAGTTTGAGAATTTTTCGAGCTCATATGATTTGGATTCTGGTCTTGAACCCGAAAGTGCGCAATTGGGCAGTTTCTGCCAATTCTGATCAGTGGAAGTTTGTAACTGTTTTGACATGTTTCCTGCTGGAGATTTGCTTAATTGAGGTTGTGAATGAAATATGCAATTGATTATTGAATTATGATGATGACTGAATGCATACATGACATGAGATTCTGAATGAAATATGCAATTGATCAGTGAATTATGATGACGAGTGAATGCATACATGTCATGAGATTCCGTCACGAGCCTTTGGGCCGGACGATGCTCATTCGGGAATGCCCCACGTCAACGGATGCCGGTCGCAGTGGAGGCTGGGCCGATGCTCCTTTATGGAATGCCGTCTAGATGTAGACGTTGCCGCGCTCGACGGTGCGAGGCGATGCCTGGTTATGCCTGAAGACTGTTATCTGTGCATTGGCATCATTTGTGACATATGAATGGGTGAAAGCGAGGGACCTAATTAAAAGACGGAACTGTGTGGTGCGGTATGGGACGTGCCATAACGGTTTAGTCTGGTAATTGGGGGCCCGTGTAATTATGTGACATTTATGTCCTTACATATGTATGTGTTAAAAGTATTCTGATGATATATGATCTCGATATCGTTAAGTATATTTTGATTGACACTAACATGCAGGAACATGCTGGTATTAAAAGAGTTATTAGAAACACGACTAGATTGCATGTGGAGTGTACCCTTCTCCTACTCTGGATTTAGGGGATTAACTTACTGAAAAGTGATCTCACCCCTTAGTGGGCTAAAATTTTTCAGGTCCCTAAATGGAGGAAGGCCAGGTCGTGTACAATCGGTTGCAGGGAAGGAAGAGTAGGACTCTCGCTATCTCCTTCCAGGTGATGACGGTTCTTCCGTCGAGGCTGGATGATGGGTGACAGTTCACCCTAGAGAGGTCGAGAAGTATGATAGTGTAGTAGCGAACCCTGGTCTGTATATAAGTACTACTATATTGTAGGTGTGGCCAGAATGAAAAATATTATCCTACGTTTCTATCCCACTGCTTTGTTGATTGGAGATTGTCTTACGTTTCCGCATGCGTAAAATAATAAATGGTTCGACAACAGTTCCTGGGATGTTGCAAACTTTCATCGACCATTGAGGGATATGCATGTGCCTGGAGTTCGGGTCGTGACAAAATTCATACTGTCTTTTTCGGAAACCATCCGCACTTCACTTTGATTAGGTGAATTCTTCCTTTTCAATGTTGCATACTGAAACCATGAAACCAGTAAAAATCACCTATATTCTTTCATCTGTTAATCCATCAGTATGCTTATTCTTGATCCTTATTGTTTGTGCTGCTGTAAAGTATGGTTATCTAACAAGCAGTTTGCTGATTTTTATTCCAAGGAATGCTTTAGAGCACGTAGCTCAAATCAACGAAGGTCTTGATTCACTTGCGCAGGCCTTGCGTCAACTCATCGACGAGAGGGACAGCTCCATAGGTTTGGCCAACAATTCTAGAGCACCACACATCTTGCTTATCTGCGCAGCTATTAAAACCATCCGGCAAAGATTTATCTTCGGAATGAGAAGGCAAGATGTTGATCCAAGTTTCCAGCTTGCCTTTGCGTGGATCGCTGTTGCTATTGGATGTGTCGAATGTGGTCTCCTGATGTGCGTTCTGCTCGCTGGATTGCCCTGGCTGGTTTCTGTTGCCTGCGTCCTAGTGCTGGTAGTCCCGTTCATGTTCATCCTGAGTTAAAAGGATTATTAGCGAATGAGCGCTAGTTTCTGGCTTTCGATGTGGTGGTGTGCGTTTTATGTGAATTTCATTTGTCTGTAACTTCCCCCGCTGGTACTGATAACGAACGTCATTGTTGTATTATTACGACATCGCTTATCTAGGGGGTGTACATGTTCCGTGCCCTTTCACTGCAAAATCGTTTTCTTTTCCTGCTGCTTTGTTTTTCAGCTTATGTCTCTGTTCATACGTAAACCGTCTCGACATGAATGAAAAACTGCGACTCTAAGCAAATATCAACAGGAGCCGCTATTTCCATGCCTCCACTAGCTTGCCCACGCCTCCAAAACCTTAAAATGGAAAAACAACCCATTGTCTCCTGGTCGCCATAGCCTTTCTTGAAGCGCTCATCATCCTCCTTCATTTTGCCTTCTTCAGCAACTTCTTCTGTTCTTGATCGTGGAAAACACCCAAATCCCACAGTACCCTCATCTTCCTCCATCCATTTGAAGCTCATGCTCATTCCCCTTCTTAATAGCCCTAGCCTCGGTGTCGGCCTCTTCAGTGAGCACCAGATGCAGCCGTCTTGCTCGAATTCAGGAGCGTTGTCTGGGGTTTGAAGAGAGGGAAGGATTTGAACTTGCAGAAAGGGGAACTCGAGGTTGGAGGGCAAGAAGGAGTCGTCAGCGGTAAAGGAGGAGCCATTGATCGAGACGATTTGGTCGAGGACGCAGAGGTCCTTGGTCTGGGAAATGAGGTCTTCCGCTGCCGAGTCATTGGTGTCAGAAAGGTAGAAGAATTCGGCCGTGGCTTTCTTCTTCTTCATCATCATCTTATTCTTCTGGGTTTGTGGTGATTTCTGATTTCCCGCTGGCTCTGTATTACTCTGTTACTGCGAGCGGTGGGGATAGAATTGTGCTCAACCACGAGCTTGAGAGGAACCATCAAATTACAGTGGCACACCAGATAAAACTACCATTCCCATGCGTTAATTGAAGAACAACGAAATCTTTTCCTTGGCAACGAAGAGTAACGCACCTGAAAAAAAAGATCCCAATTCAAAAAAGGCGAGGTATCAGTAGAATGAAGGTGGAAACGGAGAATGTAAGTGGACGTGAGATGCGCGCGTGCCTCTAGCCGGTCACTTTTCTCATTGGGATTAAGCGTTGGGGGCTGATTGATATATATTTGTCATATGTAGTGTGTTCATTTGAGACAAACTCTAATGCAGGGGTTTTGCAAAAGGGGAGCTGTCGCGCTTCCTCCGCTGCATCATTTGTAGTCGCGCTTTCTGCACATGAATATTTCGAGTGTCGTACAACTCAAAGTGGAGGGTATACTTGTCAGTGCAAGAATATATCCGGGGTAAATTTGCCAGTGCAATAAAACTCCATGCCATAAAACTCGATGAAACTGGATTGGGTCAGTGCGATAAAACCCCACCGCGGGCGGGGTATAAAAGTTCTGCCTTCCTCCCATCGACAAAATGTAGTTTTGTTTCGGACAAGGAAGGAAAGAGGTTAATCACATGAAGCTCGAAGTTCAATGGGAAACAACGAGGTGATCGGAGGTAAGGAACGACTGTGAACTGCAACATCACTTCACTTACTGTAGTCCAGCCTCTTTCAGTAACTGTGGAGGACCGCGAGCAAATTCATGCTGTTTCAAATTCCTTTCCTGAAAAAGGAACATTGGAGGGCCGCCAGGTACGTATTGATTAGTGAGGGATGCATCTAATCAGGCCACCTTTTTCTCCTCTTAATTTTGTGTGAAAAGCATTGTTTCTTCACGTTGAAAATACAGTTTTATTCTTTATGATTTCAAAAGATTTTTTTTTCTTTTTTCAAAAGAAGACTTGAAAACCAATTCAATTCGGTAATTGAACCGGTTTTACGGTACTAATAGAACCAATGTTCTAGCCTTGGAATCGGCTACTAATCCGATCCTAGGCTACTTCAAGGTTCACGGAAGAGGAAATTGAACCGGTTTTACGCTAGAACTAATCTTGAATCGGCCGATTCAAGTCGATTCGATTCGGTAATCGGTTATTGAATAGAACCGGCATTCCGGCCTTGGAATCAGGGATGATCTGGTCCTAGGCTGCTTCAAGGTTCATGGAATAAGAAATTAAACCTGTTCTATGCTTGAACTAACCGTGAATTGGTCTATTCAAGCCAATTCGATTAGATTCGATTCCTAGGTTAAACCACACCCAATGCACACCACAAAATCAAATCTCAATGCTCATAAGTCAACAAATAATAAAGACCATAACTTTTGAATCATCATCCTCTTTAAGCTAAAGAGGAACATTAAATTACATCAATGAATGAATTTTTTCTTATCAGATAAAGCGTTAGGGGCTAATTGATATATATTTTCCATTGAGGGGTAAATTGAAATTTTCCCTCTTTTTATGAAATTTACAATGCAAAAATGTCTACTAGAGGATGATGTGAAGGCAAATTAAAGAAAGAGGCATCGGGTCTAATTGATTATATATGTGTGTAACAATTGTTGACACCTAAAAAAAAAAATTATTATTGCATATTAGGTTATCTAGGTGTTTCGTATAGTTTTTTTAATGGAATATGTTTTTCCGAAAAAAAAAAAAGAAGCAAGTTGGGGCCAAAATGCAATTTCCAAAAGTTGAGGGACCAATTTGTAAAATTTGCAAAATTTTGCCCAAACCCTTAAATCATTATCTTGGCCCCCAATTGAGTTGAAATTGAACTTGGGTCAAGTCTAATTAATCGAATCGGGCAAAAAGGACCTAATTGCATTAAATTTGGCATTTACGGGCAAGAAAATGGCCAACTTTGAGGGACTTTCTTGCAAAATTGGGTGGAGACAATTGCGAAAAATGGTCAAGATCTTAAACTAATATACATGAGCTTTCTAATTGATCAAAAAACTCAGCCAAATTAGTGGATTAAAGCACTCAAATCAGCAGCCTAAACTCAGTCCACGAGCTGGTCTTCATTCGGGGTTGCTGAGTAAGCAATTTGGTGACCCCACCATATCCTCCTCAGCTGCCCAACCGGCCCTATATTTGCACGTGATGGAAGACCGTATATAGTAGTGCAAGTGGACGAAATTTGGCCAGGGATAAGCTGCTGAAAGTACAGAAAAATCGCAGCAAAGTCTGCACACTCAACAGCTGCAGAATTAAAAAAATTGGCTAAGTCAGAGAGTGGGTGAAGTAGCCCTATTGACAGGCTTGGTAGGTGGACAAAAGGCTGACCAAAAATCTTTTAATTCAGGGGATAAGATCTACGAAGGGAGCTCTTTCGGAGGGAGGAGAGAGACGAGACGAGAAGGAGAGGAGAGAACTCGGAATCGTTCCCCAAAGAAGCCCTCAGAAGCAACTCCAGAAAAGGAAACCCAGAAATTCCAGACCGACCTAGAGAGAGAAAAGTGAGATTTTCACACACCTATGGCCAAAATTAGCTAAAACCTTCAACTAGAGAGTTAAACTTCACTCAAATATCTTTCCATCCATAGGTTGCACGTCCAAAATGGAGTTCAGAAAGGTCTCCTAAAGCCCCCCGAAAAGCACCCTCCTGGCGGGCCAAGAAAGTCCGAAAATTTTCCAAGTGTTGAGCCCGGTTGGTCACGGATGAGAGAAAGCGAGTGTTTTTGAGAAACTTGAGAGACAAATGAGGAAAATACTGACTTTCACCCCAAACTAGAATATATATAGTTTGGTTTAGTGTTAATTTTTCCAACAAAAGAGGTCTTGAAGTTTAATTTTAGAGGTTAACGAAAACCTTCGTTGTCAGTTCCTTTTTTTGCAGATCTCATTCCCAGTTGAAGAAGCCAACTCCCACGGGCCCCCGAGGATAATTTCTTGGTTTCTTGGGCCAAGAACCACTTGAAAGGGAAACTAGAAAGCAAGTTAAGCATCCTAGATGTATTTTTTTTTCGAGTTTGAGCGTGTTTTGATCATGAAAATCAAGAGGAAAACTAGCCCGGAAAACTGATTTCTGAGGCTGAAATTTTTCTAAGTGTTTGAAATCTCTTCAAGAGTTTTGCATGTGTGCTTCTTGAAGAGGTCGTTTTGATGTGCTCGGTTGGTCATTCTCTATGATGTTTGTTGTATTTGAAATCTCATGTTACCTACTTTCACTCAGATTAAGTAGTGTTTCTCTTAGATCTCGTATGTGATGAGTGTCGGGGCTTGAATATGGGCATTCAACCTGTTTGCTTGATTTGGGTTCAAACCCAGATTTGCAAAATCAGATCAAACCCGCACATTTGATGACGATTGCAGCTTGGTTTTCGTGTGTTTTAAGCTGTGATTTCTATCTAATCTTACTCCTTGAATGTTGTAGTATAATCTTGATACTTTAGATCCGCATGAGATTGCTTATGGGTTGAGATTGAAGGCCGCAAACATGGCCCGGAGAAGCTGTTTTGGGATGATTTAATGCACGCCGAGTGTTCGACGAAATGCGCAAACCAAGTTTCGATCTTGAAACGGTCGATTTAAGCTTGGTTCTTGTTATATTCATGTACTGGGCAGTCCCATATTAGTGTAAATTGGCATATATCGGTTTAGGGAATTAAATTTAAATAAAAATTTTAAAAAATAAAAAAATATGAAAATTTCAAAAAAAATATAAAAATGATGGATGATATCAAATTATGATAGAAATGACATCTAGTAAATTTTTCTAATTTTAAAATGTCATTTTCTTAATTTAATGATATTTTGGTATTTTATAACCATTTTTGTAAATAATCTATTTGTGTAGATTAAAATTATTTATAGTGATTTCATGCATCTAGAGTAATTTCATGCATATTTAAGTTCCCATTTCGCTCACGGGGGTCGTCGGGCGTGATAACAAGGCCATGTAATATTATTTGCCCGACTTGTATCGGGTCTTTCTTTTCCGCATTACTTTCAAGTCATTTCAATTTCTTGGATATTTACTTGCGCACCGCTTTTCATTAATTTGAGTGTAAATTTCTCTTCTAAATTATGTTAGGATTAGTCTAGACATTAAGGAAAACAAACTTACAAAAACATTTGCATGGACGCTTAGCGGTTTTATAATTGGTAATCAAGATTGTGTGGCCATTTAAATGAACAACTTTTCAAGTTAGTGGTACCGCAAGGGCGCTAATAGAAACATTAGCGTAAACAAGCCCCCGTTCCTAGAATTCTCTGGTTGCGTATAAATCGAGACAACACTCCCGTGTCTCGATTGGTTTCTAGCCGACCCTAATAGGCTAGTGGCGACTCCTAGAAATATTTAGGTTGTTAAGAACTAAAAAAACAAAATCCAATGTCGCTCGAGGTATGGGCTTGGGAGAGTCCACGCCTAGTTTAGGGCCATTGGTCCGCCTCTTTAGGCAAATACCCCTAAACCCTCTTCCTTTTCCCCCCGAACGAAAAAAAGAGGTCGTGACAACAATGATAAGGAGGAGCATGAGGGATTAAATTGGAGACGGTATGAGGCGTGCGATGGATGGACTCTTGCCATTGTCATATGACGATTATGTCAGTGAGTACTTTTGTGTGTGGATCCATTTCCGTCCAGTTAAAAAGAGAGAGAGAGGAGAGTTTTATGTTACAGACAAAAAGTCCTCAGGCATGAGTACCTTTGTTTGTGATTCATTTTAATTTTATGTTCCAAACAGAAAGTCCGCAGGGGTGAGTAACTTTGTTTGTGATCCATCCAAAGTTACTCACCTATCCATTAAGATAATGGATCACAAACAAAGTTACTCACCCCTAAGGACTTTCTGTCTGGAACATAATATTCTCCTCTTTTTTTTTTAGTAGAAAAATCCTCCTCTTGTCACGCGCCTATATATGAGGCAATGACAAACTCCTTGCAACTCCATTGAATCCCAACTATACGTCAAGATCTATGCATCGTCTATATGACATGTTGCAAAAGTAAAGAAGTAAGTATTCACGCGTTGCTCAGAGATCAGTGAGTAACCACTACTCAACCCATCACAACGTTCCAAATTAGCACCGCAACATCTCTGCAATCCAACCTCCTTCAACAAGTTGGAGGACTCTTGAGTAAACTCATGCTGTTTTGTTCGAATACCATCTGCACTCCACTTAGATAAGGTGAACTCGTCCTTTTCAATGTTGCATAGTAAAATCTGTTAAAATCGCCTAAGGTTTTTTGTTTGTTAATCTATGAATATGATGGCTTCATATTGAAATCATGAAACCAGTTCAAATCGCCTACATTTTTTTACCTGCGAATCTATCAATGTGCTTATTCTCGATCCTTTCATTTGTGCTTCTATGGAATACGGTTGTCTAACAAGTTGCTTGGTGATGGTAAGGTATGCAGCAGAGCATGTAGCTCAAATCAACGAAGGTCTTGATTCGTTTGCGCAAGCCTTCCATCAACTCATCGGGAAGAGGGATAACTCTATTGGTCCAGCCAACATTTCTAGAGCACCATGCATATTGCATATCTGCTCAGCGATTAAAATCATCTGGCAAAGATTAATCTTCAGAACGGGAAGGCAAGATGATCCAAGTTTCCGACTTGCCTTTGTCGGGATAGCTGTTGCTCTTGGATGTGTCGAATGTGGTCTCCTGATGTGCGTTCTGCTCGGTGGCTTGCCTTGGTTGATTTCTGTTGCCTGCGTCCTAATGCTGGTTGTCCCGTTCGTGTTCATCCTGGGTTAAAAGGATTATTAGAGAGTGGGCACTAGTTTCTGACTTTGGATGTGGTGATGTGCGTTGTCTATGAATTTCATTTGTCGGTTACCTTCCCCTCGCTGGTCCTGATATGGTTTACATATACTGTACCCTTCCACTGCAAAGCAAATATCAACGGGAGCCGCTATCTGCTACTCTAAGCAAATATTAACGGTTCTTCTTCTTCTTCTTCTTCCGTTTGAGTTCGAGCAGTGGGGAGCACATTTTCTTTGCATTCATCCTGATTTTGGTGATCCCGTTCGAGTTCATCCTGAATCAAAGGATTAATTAGCGAATGATGATAGTTTCTGGCTTTCGATGCTGCTGAGGATCTGGCGTTTGCTGGGGGTGATATGTATTTTCTTTGAATTTTGGTGGTCTGCCGTTTGCGTGGGTGTGGGTGTGGTGTTTACTGGGGGTGACATGTATTTTCTTTGAATTTGGGTGTGCCGTTTGCAGGGCTCTGGTGTTTGCTGGGAGTGACACGTATTTTCTTTGAATTTTGGTGGTCTGCATTTTTAAGGGGTCTGGTCCTCATGTATTTGATTTGTCTGCTTCTCTGCTTTTCCTCTATGAACTGTCTCGACGTGTAAGTGAAAAACTGCGCCTCTAAACAAATGTCAAAATCCGGGATTTCTTTCAGTTGCCCATCGCTCGGTTTGTTGCATTCATTAGATGTTAGTTAGCAACTTCACCTCGACAATATCTTTGCATAGTCTGACATAACTCCTTACATCTCTGAAAGAAGAAGTACAATCTTTTTAAAAAAAAAAAAGAGAGAGAGAAGGCTAATTTCTCTGAAAATCGAAGGAGCATGAGCCCACGAATCGGACGGAGGTCCGCACCCTGTACGAGGCCCTTCAATTTCGCGACTGCGACTCCATCCGCCGCACCCTGCCCCCGACCTTGAGTGGTGGCGGTGGTGATGGTTTCATCCCTCCCTAGTTCTTGATGGGCCTCCTCCGCAACGTCGGACGACACCTTCCTCATCGTCCCCGATTCCGTCACCTCCTTCGGCCCCCGCCGCGCTCGTGCTTCGACCCAACCCGCTCCATCTCGTGGGTCAACGCCTGGCCGGTCTCCACCAATGGGTTGGTCGCCCAGGTCGAGGAAGTACTTCCACACCTCCCTCACCGTCACGAGCGATTCGGTGACCCCCTGCCGCCAGATCGGCGACGGCCGAGATCGCCTCGCTGCATTGGCAGCCGCTGTGGGAGAGCAGCGCATATAGCCGGATCGGAAAGCCCATGCCCGGTCCGGTTCTCGCTGGACCGTGATCTCGTTGGCGGCGGCATTAATGGCCTCGGAGTTGTGGTCCTCGTCGGTGGGGACATCTTTGCCGTTGATCTCGAGAGAGAGCTCTGGGCGATCCGCATGAGGGTTATCTTGAAGTCACACTGTGAAAGGGATTCGCGTGCAAATTCCCTGCCCCCGCGAAGGGTCGATTCCGGTAATGTACTCGAGGACGCTCAACTTGCCAGAGGACCGGTCGCCGCCGCCGACGATGCTCGATGATGCGGATCCACCGCCGACTAACGTAACTGCTTACTTCTCTGGAAAAAAAGTATATTCTCAAATATGGTATATTTGAAAGAAATTTCAGACAGCCTCTCAATGTTGACACGCTCGAAGAGGCGCGACCACAGAAATCCTATTCTTTCTCCTCATCTAGTTATAATGCCAGGGACAAGGTAGTCCATCTAATCAAATTTAGTAAAAAATCGATGACATGGATTATGATCGTTTTACATGATAAGATTGGCACTATTCCTCTAGTTATGATACCAGGGACAAGGTAGTCTATTTAACTAAATGTGATAAAAAAAATTGCTAACAGAGAGAGTTTTTCTTTTATCACCTTCGGGAATACCTCTGAATTTTACTTTTTCAGACGAAGTAGTTTTGAGATATACTCAGGTCCATAACTTTCGAATATAGAAACCTACGAATCCATGACAACATCCCCCTCTCCTGGTACAATGAACTTACTCAAATAATCCCAACAAGTGGCGGTCTCCATCTCTGTCTCACGAAGCACGAACCACAAACGTAGTTTCGGAACTGGCCGGTTTTTTACTTGGTCGAAGCACTACCGGGCTTTTCCTTGTGTAAAGTTAATCCTGCTCTTCTCAATTCCGGCAGCTACCGCTGTTTTCGATGGCGTTTGTTCTTGGAATCGCGCCGATTAGGGCCAATTCGGGTTCAGATGCACTGAAAATTACGTCTTTGTATTCCACGGTACGGAGTATATGGTCCCGGCATCTACAGCAAAAACGGCCCCAGAAATTCTTAAATATGCAGAACATGTGGAAGTGGCTGTGTGGCCTTCGAAAACGTTCTTCATGACTTCAACGCGCGGATGGAATTAGAAGGGTGCATTGATAAATGAAAATAAATAAAGAGAAGTCAATCTGTTCCGAAATACTTACTTTTTTTTTTCGAGAAGACGACCGGGTGACGTGGCCAGTCAAAACGTATGAAAGGAATTTCAGTGTGGACTGGGGTACCTTTTGATCCTGTCAAAATTGCCTCTTTTTTTTTTTCTTTTTTTTTTTTGGAGTTTTGTAATTAGAAAAGTCATAATTATGCCATTTACGAATTTCCGAAAAATAAATGTTCCTAATTTATAAATCTGCCCTTGCTCTTTCACCATCCCGAAGACTCTCTCTCTCTCTCTCTCTCTCTCTCTCTCTCTCTCTCGCGTATACATACAGACATACAATCCCTCCTCCTCCTTCACCCGCTGTCCCTCAGCAGACAAACATTCCTCGTTTCCGACCAGATCAGATTAAGGCGAGCCCGCCATGTTGGCAACCCTGGTCCCCGAAGACTCGACATCGCCGCGGTTAAGGGATCAAGAAGATCCTAGTGCCGAGGATCCCGGCAAGACCAGTCTCGCCCTCCTGCTCAAGGAAAGCCGGTCCGTGTCTGCGATAGCCGTCCCGATGGTCTTGACCGGCCTCCTGATCTACGCCCGCTCGGCCATCTCGATGCTCTTCCTCGGCCGCCTCGGTGACCTCGCCCTCGCTGGCGGGTCCCTTGCCATCGGCTTCGCCAACATCACGGGCTACTCTGTCTCTCTGGCCTCGCCATGGGTATGGAGCCCATCTGTGGCCAGGCCTTCGGGGCTGGCCGGTACAAGGTTCTTGGCCTCACCATGCAGAGGACTATCCTTTTGCTCCTCCTAACTTCAATCCCCATCTCTGTCCTGTGGCTCAACATGAAGCCAATCCTCCTGTATTTTGGGCAACAAGATGACATCTCGGCTCAAGCTCAGCTGTACATCCTCTGCTCGCTCCCTGACCTTGCCGCGCAGTCGCTTTTGCACCCACTGCACATATACCTCCGCTCACAGTCCATTACAATGCTGCTCACCTTCTGCGCTGCTCAGGCTATCATCCTCCACGTCCTTATCAATTACCTCCTCGTCAATGTGCTCGGCCTCGGGATCGAAGGCGTTGCGCTCGCTGCCGTATTGACCAATATCAATCTCGTGGCATCGCTGATCCTTTACATACTAATCTCCGGCGTGCATGAGAAGACGTGGGGCGGGTTCTCGTCAGAATGCCTCAAGGGGTTCAAGTCCCTCGTGGACTTGGCGGTCCCTAGCTGCATCTCAGTCTGCCTTGAGTGGTGGTGGTACGAGATCATGATCTTGCCATGCGGGTATCTGTTGAATCCCCGAGCCACCGTTGCCTCCATGGGGGTTTTGATCCAGACAACGGCGCTGTTATACAACTTCCCATCCTCATTGAGCTTCAGCGTGTCGACGAGGGTTGGGAACGAGCTCGGGGCGGGCCAGCCCGACAAGGCAAGGCTGGCAATGAACGTGGGGCTCGCTTTTAGCTTTGTGTTGGGGTTCGCTGCTTTGGTGTTCACTACGATGGTAAGGCACACGTGGACGAGGATGTTCACACAGGATGCTGACATTGTGGCCTTGAGCTCCATGGTCTTGCCCATTATAGGGCTGTGCGAGCTTGGGAACTGCCCGCAGACGACGGGGTGCGGCGTTCTTAGAGCGACTGCGAGGCCGAAGATGGGGGCGCACATCAACTTGGGTTGCTTCTATCTGGTCGGCATGCCAATCGCCGTGTGGCTGAGTTTCTTCGCCGGGTTCGACTTCAAGGGGCTGTGGCTCGGGCTATTGGCGGCGCAGGGCTCGTGCGTTGTGACCATGTTGCTTGTCTTGGTCCGGACCGACTGGGAAGGCGAGGCACGGAGAGCCCAAGAACTCACTAGAGAAAATGCGACCACCGTAGATGGCGATCACGATCAGCATGATAACGCAAGTCAATGTTGGAGGTCTCATGAGGACGGCGAAGAAGATGAGACGTCAAGGCTATTGCCATAAAGAGAAAAAGAATTTAGGGGTAGATTATCGACTAACCACCTTTATTTTTTGGCACAAAATCCGGGCGCGACAATAGAATTAATGGATTTGATGATGTTGCTTACAGATTATGGACCAACTTAATGTGATCGGGAAGATGTGAGAGAGGAACGGTCGGACATTGTTTAATTAGTGACTCAATTTTGCGTAGTGAAATAGAAATTAAATTATTTTTCAATTTCATCTCTACATTAGGGAGACATGTTAGTCTCTTTTGCTGTCTGGCTAGTTGCCTCTTCTTCTGGCTCATCACATGGATGCAATAGTAAAACATGCACTTAGTCACTTTGGGTACAGACAGAATTCTGTTGAGGCAAATGTCCGGTGTTTCACGTTCTGTTTTTTAGCTTGCAGTTATCTGAATTTGGGGGACCTTTTAATAATATATAGGATCGAAATATTATTAAATTACGAGGCCAATAATCGCACCGATTTGGTTCAATCGATGTGGGCTTAGTGTTAAAAAGTACTCGGAAGTGTTCATTTGAGGCGGTCATCTCTCATTTGATGCGGGACTTGAGTACATCGCGTTGTTAACAAGCGTCGAATATGGTCTGTTAATTAGTTATTTTAATGCTTAATACACCTCATTTAGTATATTGACATATAGCCCGATTTTAAAGCACCTAATACTACTCAATAACATCTAGTGACGATGTGGCTTTTTCATTCCAAATGCACCGTTGATGACACATTTAGGGATGTAGTCGAGTTGAATCGATATAATGTTAAACTCAAGCTTGATCGTATGCTTGGTCCCTAAAACTTTACTGGAGGTCAATTGATTATTAAAATTTTTACTTGAATAAGAAACTGAGATGCTCGAGCTTCATTCAACTCAACTCAATTACAATCAATTTATAATGGTGTCGAGCTTGTTCTTGATCTTAAATAGTTGGTATAATGTGGGTGCATATTACTATTTTAACAAATTTTGAGTTTACTTTTTTTAACATTGTTTTAAAAAAATAAGCAAATAGAAATTCTATTAGACTCGTGAGCTTGTTGATTTGAGTATTCGCAAGCTTCAGGACGAACTTGAATATAAAATTTAAATAGTTATGGTATTCAAATTATGGTACACTAATTTGATCTAAAATATAGCTTTTGCCACCATTAATTTGCTTAGAGAATACAATACCAAATCCAAAGTAAATATATTCATTTTCAATTTCCCCCACAAATTGATAAATCTTAATAAAATTTTTGAGTTATGAAAATGTTGTTATTATAGATAAACAAAACATACATAATGTACAAACTCAACATATTTTTGAAGTGTAATAGTGTATATTAATTACCAAAATAATCACACCCAATTTTACCCCTACTAGAAAAAAAAATTATAGACTTGTCCTCGAGCAAGTTTGAGCTCAACTCAACAAGATAATGGAGTAGCTTGAACTCGACTTGAAATTAGGGCAAGTTGACCTCCCATAATCATCTACCTAAGTCGCCAGCTACTCACTAGTTGCTTGACTCAATTTCACCCCTACATAACTTATAGACTCCGTTAAATGGGTGGATTGGGTCGGGATTGTGTTGAGTTGAAAATGATCATATCCAAATTGATCCATTTAATCTGTTTTGATTCATTTTTATGTAATACAAATCTAGCGATACATACCTGACTTATATCATTAAAACACTTCCATATTTAATTTAATCTAGGAAAACTTATACTCAAACTGAGGTGAGTGCACGGAGTAAGCGAGAGCAAGAGAGAGTCATCGATTGAAACTAAATAAGTCGTGAACTCATTTAACACTCATATTATTTGAACTCTACTATTTTAAACCTATTTATGATTCATTTATTGAATATGACTAATGCATATAACAGCTTAGTCCATCAAATATAGGTTGAGAAATGGGTTTGACTTATTTTTTTGAGCCTAATAACTACTGGGATTTGCCACCCTTCTCACATGGAAAGAGAGATGTAGAGGATTCAAATCCTTAGCTTCTAGAGGGGTTGGGGTGTGGACCATTTAGTTTTAGGAGCGGATTTTAACTATCATGCCCTGTAGGGAGGCAAAACAAAAGTCTGAGAATGAGTATTAAAGTAGAAATAAAGTAGAAATGACAAAAAAAGAGAGCCTAATAACAAGTATCTATGATCGGTTATAGAAGCTGACTCTCTATACTGGTCATAGTGAATGGATGAGGATTTTTCACTACTAGTCGACTTAATAAAATTCAAATAATTGCTACATCTTCCAATTAGGGGGAGCCAAGTTCAAGAGCTTCTTCCATGTACTTCTTTTTTTCACGTAATGTTGGCATGACTACAATTATATCTCGTACAAACTGAATGGTTGATAAAAAATTTGACCACTCATGAAAATATTTATACATAAGTTGTTATTGATAACGACAAAAATAATTACTGAATAATCATTTCAAACGACATAAATAATAATTATTAAGTAAAATAAACGAAGTGTAAATAACTTGTTTGTCCTTGAGATGATGGAATCGTTAGTGGTAGGTGATCCACGTGTGCAAGAAAGAGGAGCCAATCTTGCCTCCACTCGCGTAAGGACGGGTCTAAAGGTTTTCTCTTCCTTAATTATCTTTGCCCCCAGTTTATGTCCGCATGTGTTGGACTTAGAAAAATGAGGATAACTTAGGTCAAGTCGCAATTTTCGACCGTCGTCGACATCACTCCGTACAAATCCACAGATTTACTGCTCCATATTCAACTCGATGAAGCCACGACAGTTGTCTTCGTTATAGGAAATATATTTATTAAATAATTATCGGTGGACATATTAGACGGCTGTCGGGTAAAAGAAGAAAAAAGAAAAAAGGCATAGATGTTTCAACCTATTCTTTAAGAAGAGGAGAATCACACGATGTTCTAACCATCGCATCAAGGTGTAGGTGGTATCATAATGTGGGGAATGTATCGAACCGGGTTCAATGGCTTTTCTTGCGTTCACATGTGCTTGTGTCAAATTTAACGTGTTGGATCCTCACCATCATTGGTCCCGCAAATTACTCAAAATGTCACTTTTGAGCAAGAGAGACAGCCTGTTGTCGGAAAAAGTTGTCCAACTAATCTTAAACCAATTTATACGATATCCCGAATCTCAGTGCAAACTTCTAACATTATCCTTTTGCCTAATTTTCATTAGAAACCATTGATATGTCGGTGTGTCATGTAAGATGGCGATGACTAGACTGTTACATCAACATTTTCCCGCGAAATTTGATCAAAATGACTACATTGAAATTTCTTAGAGATTTAGGACTAAACTGGAAAAATGGAAAAGTTTAGGACTTGATTAATATTCCTATAATAGGTCTAAGACTGATTGAGTAATTTTCTCCAAAAATTATTTCTTTATTTTTTTTATTTAGTGCATATGTTTCCTCTATTTAGTTTTGTCGAGTATAAAAGTCACACGATGGCAAAAATACAAAAAATTGACATGTAATTTAATCGTGTTATGTAAGACATTTTGACACGTGTTTGATACTCTTCGACACTTTTTAATACTCTCCAACACTCTTCAACATTCTTTGATATTCGGTCAATAGTTGTCGGAAAATTCGATATCCAGTTAACTTTTTCGATATTCTTCGACACTTGAGTTTTGAAATTCGATATGGATATTCAAAATTCCGACACGCATGTGGTTAATTTTAAAAATTTTCAATAAATGATGGCTTAAATGGTAAATATGTAAAATAATAAAAATTTCTTAGGAATTTTTGATTGCTTGTTATTTGTGGATGCATAATATCTTACGATATGCTCCCTCTTCTTACTTTCCTGAGAAACCAAGTTATGTGCACGTGAACAATGTTGATCCGGTCTTAGGTTGTTTCAAGGTTTCGCGGAATAAGAAATCGAACCGGTTCTCCCTACTAACCTTGAACCGATTGGTCCAAGCCAATTTGATTCGACTCTTAGGTTAACCCAGACCTAATGCATACCCCAATTCAATCTCAAATCTTAGAAAGCAACACCTAATAAGAATAATGACTTTTGAATCACCATCCTACTTGAACCAAAGAGGAACATTAAACTACATCAGTGAACAAAATTTTTTCATTGGGATTAAGCCTTGAGGGCTTATTGATATACATTTTCATTAGAGGGCAAATTGAAATTTTTTCCATCTTTATGGAAATTTTCATTTGCCATGCAAAAATATCTACCAAATATGATGTGAAGGCAAGGTAAAGAAAGAGGGAGATCTTGAAGGTCAAATGGGAGAAAAAAAAAATGCTCTTTACAGACTAGCTCCTTAGAGACAAGCTTGTCACGGGTCGGTCGATTACGATCGATCAAAACACCGTGCGGCCTTAGGATTATTGATCCCAAATTAGCCTTACGCATACACACTTGAACACAAGAGTCGAATGGGCAAAGAGAGTGTATATTCACTTGTGGACGAACTAGTTACAATGAGGGAGAGGGATCCCTATTTATACAAGTGTAGATCGCATCTCAACCGTTGATCATTCCTCCAATCCAACGGTGCATTTTGAATCCGTATCATCATTACAAAACTACACAGCAGGCTACTCGATGGCTGTACACAGCAAGCCCTTGGGAAGAACATGGGCGTGTGTCAGAAGCAAGATTGGAGTCTGCAGGGCTGTCTGACACGAGAGCAGCTGAATGGTCACGGGCTGCTCATGGGCTGGTCAAACATTGCTCATGGTCGTTCATGGGTCGGGCATGGGCCTTTGTCCGTATCGTTCATGGATCAATCGTGGGCTGGCCTTTGATCAGCCCTTGGGCATGACACGGCCTACCACGGATGGTCTTGGATCGTGCTCCATCCGTGGGCCGTGTCCCATTTGACTTGAGGAACTCTCTCCTTTTCATTTGCCAATGGAAGATCTTCGCATCGTTTGTAAGACATAGAAGTAAAGAAGGAAGTAGCCATGTGTTGCTCAGAAATCAATGGGAAACAGCTCAGCCGATCACGATGTTCGGAGGTAAGCATCACAACATCTCCGTAGTCCAACCTCCTGCAACAAGTTGGAGGACTCTTAGAGTAAATTCATGCTGTTTTGTTTGGAAACCATCCGCACTCTGCTTAGATCAAGTGAACTTCAACTTGAATATGAAAAACTGTTTCTTCGAGATGGGAAAGCAAGATGCAGACCAAAGTTTCCGACTTGCCTTTGCTGTGATCACTGTTGATCTTGGATGTGTTGAATGTGGTCTCTTGATGTGCGCTCTGCCCGGCGACTTGCCTTGGCCGATTTTTGTTGCCAGCATCCTAATGCTTGTAGTCCCGTTTGTGTTCATCGTGAGTTAAAGAATTATCGGCGAAGGACACAAGTTTCCGGCTTTCGTGTGGTGGTGATTTGTGTTTTATGTGAATTTCATTTGCCTGTAACCTTTCCCCCCGGTGGTCCTGATATGGACCTCATTTGGTATTATAACCACGCCGCTTATCGAGGGGTTTAACTTTGCTCAGTAACCTTCCACTGCAAAATTGTTTTCTTTTTCTGCTTCTCTGTTTTTCATCTCGTCTCTCTGGCCCTATGAATACTTCAAGAATATGAAAAACTGCGACTCTAAGCAAATATCAAAGGGAGCCGCCGCTATTTCCACGCCTCCTCTTGCTTATCCACGCCCTCAAACTTTTAAATGGCAAGCCAACCCATGGTGTCCCCCGGTCGCCACGGCCTTTTCTTGAATCGCTCATCATCCTCCTTTATTTTGCCTTCTTCATCTACTTCTTCTGCTCTTGATCGGAGAAAATCCCCCAAGTCCCACTATAACCTCGTCTTCCTCCATCCATTTGAAGCTCATGCTCACCCCCTTCTTAATAGCCCTAGCCCTGCTGTCAGCTTCTTCGGTGAGCACCAGATGCAGCCGCCTTTCATGGGGGCGATGGCTATGGCGACTTCATCTTGCAATTGCTCGAATTCAAGACTGTCGTTTGGGGTTTTGAGAGAGGGAAGGATTTGAGCTTGCGGAAACGGAACTTGAGGTCGAAGGGCAAGAGGGAGTCATCGGCGGTGAAGGAGTAGCCGTTGATCGTGGCGTTGCTCGAGGACGTAGAGGTCCTTGGTCTGGGAAATGAGGTCTTCCACCGCCGAGTCATCGGTGTCAGAAAGGTTAGAGAATTCGGCCATGGCTTTCTTCTTCTTCATCTTCTTCTTCTTCTCGGTTTGTGGTGATTTCTGATTTCCCGCTGGCTCTGTTTTACTCTGTCACCGGGAGCAGTGGGGATAGAATTTGCTGAACCGCGAGCTTAAGAGGAACCATCGAATTACAGTAGCACACCAGATAAAACTTCCGTTCCCATGCGTAGTTGAAGAACAACGCAGTTTTTTCTTGCCAACGAAGAGCAACGCAGCTGAAAAACAAAATTTCAAATTCAAAGAAGGTGAGATATCAGTAAAATGAAGGAGGAAACGGAGAATGTAAGTGCACGTGAGAAGCACGTGCGCCTCTGGCCGGTCACTTTTCTCATCGGGGTTAAGCGTTGGGGGGTAATTGACACTTGCAGTTCAACAGCGGTCCGTTCATTTCTAGCTTCGCTCGTCCATCCGCCGGCACTCCGTTGTGACCACCGTTGGCTCCTCCAGTCGCCACCGCCATATGGCTGATCAGGGTGCTCGACATTTTCTACAAAATTCTTGTCTGGCCATCTCTCGCGTTCATTTTCACCAGCTAAGAAATTGATTCGGCCATAGCCTAAGACATTGGAGACTCTTTCCTTACATTCGCATTTCTTGATTAATTATGTCACGTAATTTATTTATCTTAGATCCTTCAAAATATCGAACCTTGCCCCAATATAATTTCAGCCGAATTCAAAGCTTTTTAGAAGCTTGCTCGGGCAATCCAATGGGGGATAGAGCCAATCGAGAATCAATCAGGTTTTAGTAATGAAGTTCGACTAGCCAACCTCATCGTCTAATGTGGATTCCCAAACCCATCTACTTATAATACACAAAACCCTTTGTTATATTCCCTTAAAGAATAAGGGAGAATGATACGAATGATCCCAAACTTTGATTTGATGTAAAATGCCATCTTTAATTAATGCCGCCCATGAACTGTTAATAAATGTTTAACGAAGTCATTCCGTTTACGCAAACAAGAAATCAGACATTATTTAATGATATGGATTATTGTTTGCTGAGTTAAATTTATAAAAACGGGAAGTCTACATATCCATCTTTTTATCCATTTACATTATAAAAGGAAAAAAAAATTCGGACGTTAACATGTCCATCATTAATTGATGATGTAGATTATTATATGTTGATTTGAGATGGAGTTACTTGAATAATCCACACATAATTTTCTGTTGTTATCCATCATTCAAACTTAACGAACTCTATAAGCTACATCAACAGATTTCGTTAATTTGAATTAACTTAAGGATGGTATCAAATATTTTTATTTAGTCTAAAAATTAGATTAAACATTTACTAATACTCTTAGGATAACGTGAAAAATATTAAAAATTTATTAACGACGTTGCACATTTGACCAAAGTTTAAGAACCATTTTGTGGCATTTTTTCTAGAATGAAGATCAAAAAGGCCGACGCGGGGCATTGATGCACAGATTCTTACTATTATTATTATTATTATTATTATTATTATTAATTCACGGATTGTTACTACTATTATTACTATTTTTTCAATTCCCTCTAATTCAGTGATTAAGAAAGGAATGACATCATCCCACAGTAGCTGTCGGAAGCTCCCACTATAACCGAAGACACTTGATTATTTCATGCACAGTCCGGTCTAGAGTTTCCGCGGGAACGAACCCACTCGACCCTTGTCGACCATTATTGCCACCATTTTCCACGAAAGTTAGCAAAAGGGATCGATAACCTAATATTTTCTCAATTGATATGTATCTGTCAAGTGTAGGGGGTCATTCGAGACAAACTCAAATGCAGGAGATCTTTTGCAAAAGAGGAGCCATCGCGCTTCCTACGCTGCATAATTTGTAGTCGCATTTTCTGCTTATGAAGATGTCAAGTGTAATAAAACTCCAGTGCAAGGTATATTTGTCGGTGTAATAAAACCCCGTGCCATAAAACCCGATGAAACTGGAGTGCGTCAGCGCGATAAAACTCCACTTGGGGCGGGGTATAGAAGTTCTGCCTTCCTCCCATCGACAAAATGTAGGCTCGCATCAAGTTTTGTTTCGGACGAGGAAGGAAAGAGGTTGATCACACGAAGCTCGAAGTTTAATGGGAAACAACGAGGTGATCAGAGGTAAGGAACGACCATGAACTGCAACATCACTTCACTTCTGTAGTCCAGCCTCTTTCAATAACTGCGGAGGATCGAGAGCAAATTCATGCTGTTTCGAGTTCCTTTCCTGAAGAAGGAACTTTGGAGGGCCGCCAAGTACATAATGATTATTTTTTTTTTGTAAAAAATGTTGTTTTTCCACGTTGAAAATACAGTTCGATTTTTTATGATTTCAAATGATTCTTTTTTCCTTTTTCAAAAGAAGACTTGAAAATTGATTTGATTCGGTAATCAATTATTGAATGGAACTGGCATTCCAACCTTGGAATCGGATCAGCGACCAATCAGGTCCTAGGCTACTTCAAGGTTCGCGGAACAAGAAATTGAATAGGTTTTACATTAGAACTAATCTTAAATCAGACGGCTCAAGCTGATTCAATTCGATAATCAGTTGAATAGAATCGACATTCTGGTCTTGGAATGTCCTAGGCTGCTTCAAGGTTCGCAGAACAGGAAATTAAACTGGTTCAACGCTAGAACTAACCTTGAATCGATTGGTTCAAGCCGATTCGATTCGATTCGATTCCTAGATTAAACCACACCCAATGCACACCACAAATCAAATCTCAATTCTCAAAAATCAACGGATAATAAAAACCATAACTTTTGAATCATCATCATCTTTGAACTAAAGAGGAACATTAAATTACATCAGTGAATGAAATTTTTTTTATGCTAAGCATTGGGGACTAATTGATATATATTTTCCATCAAGGGGTAAATTGAAACTTTCCACATCTTTATGAAATTTGTTGTTTACAATGCAAAAATGTCTACCAGAGGATGATGCGAAGGCAAATTAAAGAAAGAGGCATTGATTATAAATATGGGTGACAATGATAAGGAGGAGCATGAGGGATTAAATTGGAGATGCTATGAGGCGCACGACAGATGGACTCTTGTCATTTTTGTACACTGCAGTGTACAGGATCCAAATCCAAAAGTCATTTAATCCAAAAGTCATCGGAGATAAAATGACTTTTGGATTTGACTCCTGATACACTTTGAGTCCTAGTACACTTAGAGAAAATAACTTTTGGATTTGGATCCCGGTACACTTGAGTCCTCGAGAGGACTGGTAGAGGACTCAAGTAATCCAAAAGTCATCGGAGAGAAAATGACTTTTGGATTTGGATCCCGGTACACTTGAGTCCTCAAGAGGACTGATACACTTGAGTCCTCTACCAGTCCTCTCGAGGAATCAAGTGTACCGGGATCCAAATCCAAAAGTCATTTTCTCTGAAATGACTTTTGGATTTGGATCCCGGTACACTTGATTCCTCGAGAGGACTGTTGGATCCCAGTACACTTGATTCCTCGAGAGGACTAGTAGACAGTCCTCTCGAGGAATCAAGTGTACTGGGATCCAAATCCAAAAGTAATTTTCTCACCCCTCGGAACTTTTGACCTTCTCCTCACATTCTCCTCATCATGCGCCTTTATATGAGAGACAATGATAAACTCTAGTCCAAACTCCAATCGAATTCCTCATGCTCTTTCTTCCAACTCCATTGAATCCCAACTATACATCAAGATCTACGCATCGTCTATATGACATGCTGTTGCAGAAGTAAAGAAGTATCCACGCATTGCTCAAAGATCAATGGGAAACCACTACTCAACCCATCACAATGTTCCAAGGTAAGCATCGCAACATCTCCGCAATCCAACCTCCTTCAACAAGTTGGAGGACTCTTGAGTAAACTCATGCTGTTTTGTTCGAATACCATCTGCGAACTCATCCTTTTCAATACTGCATACTAAAACATGTTCAAATCGCCTAAGGTTTTTTGTCTATTAATACTGAAATCATGAAACCAGTTCAAATCGCCTATATTTTTTTGCCTGCTAATCTATCAATATGCTTATTCTTGATCCTTCCGTGGAAGACGGTTGTCTAACAAGTTGCTTGGTGATGTTAAGGTATGCAGCATTGCATGTAGCTCAAATCAATGAAGATCTTGATTCACTTGCACAAGCCTTGCATCAACTCATCCGGGAGAGGGACAACTTTATAGTTCCAGCCAACAATTCCATAGCAACATGCATCGTGCTTATCTGTTCAGCCATTAAAATCATCCGGCAAAGATTAGTCTTTGGAATGGGAAGGCAAGATGTTGATCCAAGTTTCCGACTTGCCATTGCCGGGATCGCTGTTGCTCTTGGATGCGTCAAATGTGGTCTCCTGATGTGCGTTCTGCTCAGTGGCTTGCCTTGGCCGCTTTCTGTTGCCTGTGTCCTGATGCTGGTAGTCCCGTTCGTGTTCATTTGAGTTAAAAAGGATTATTAGCTAGTTTCTGGCTTTCGATGTGGTGATCTGCGTTTGTGTGAATTTTGTTTGTCTGTAACCTTCCCCCCGCTGGTACTGATCCGAACGTCATTGTTGTATTATTACCACACCGCTTATCTAAGGGGTTTACATGTTCTGTGCCCTTCCACTGCAAAATCGCTTTCTTTTCCTGCTGCTCTATTTTTCATCTTATGTCTCTGTTCATATGAAAACTGTTTCGACATGAATGTTAAAACCTGCGACTTAGGAAATATCAACAGGAGCCGCTATTTCCAGGCCTCCACTTGCTTGCCCACGCCCTCAAAACCTTAAAATGGCAAAAGAACCCACGGTTGCCCGGGTCGCCACCGCCTTTCTTGAAGCGCTCATCATTTTCCTTCATTTTGCCTCCTTCAGCAACTTCTTCTGCTCTTGATCGTGTAAAACACCCAAATCCCACAATACCCTCGTCTTCCTCCATCCATTTGAAGCTCATGCTCACCCCCTACTTAATAGCCCTAGCCTCGGTGTCAGCTTCTTCGGCGAACACCAGATGCAGCCGCCTTTCGTGGGGGCGACGGTTATGGCATCTTCGTCTTGCGATAGCTCGAATTCCGGAGCGTGGTTTGGGGTTCGGAGAGAGGGAAGGAATTGAGCTTGTGGAAAACGGGAACTCGAGGTTGGGGGGCAAGAACGAGTCGTCGGCGGTGAAGGAGGAGCTGTTGATTGCGGCGATTTTCTCGAGGACGTAGAGGTCCTTGGGTCAGGGAAATGAGGTCTTCCACCGCCGAGTCATCTGCGTGAGAAAGGTAGAAGAATTCGGCCATGGGTTTCTTCTGCTTCTTCATCTTCTTCTTCTTCTGGGTTTGTGGTGATTTCTGCTCTCTTACTGGCTCTGTTTTACTCTGTTGCCGCTGCGAGCGGTGGGGATAGAATTGTGCTTAACCGCGAGCTTAAGAGGAACCATCAAATTACAGTGGCACGCCAGATAAAACTACCATTCCCATGCGTAATTGAAGAATAACGCAATTTTTTTCATGCAAACAAAGAGCAACGCACCTGAAAAACAAAATTCCAAATTCAAAGAGGGCGGGGTACCAGTAGATTAAAGGTGGAAACGGAGAATGTAAGCGCACGTGAGATGCGTGTGGATCTCTGGCCGGTCACTTTTCTCGTCGGGTTCAGCGCTGGGGGCTAATTAATATATCTGTCAAGTATAGGGGGCTCATTTGAGACAAACTCAAATACAGATGGTCTTTTGCAAAAGAGGAGCCGTCGCACCACCTGCGCTGCATCATTTGGCTTGTGATCTACTACAAAACGTGTTTGCCGAATCGTAGGCCTGCATCAAGTTTTGTTTCAGACGAGGAAGGAAGAGGTTAATCCACCGTGTGTGCTCCATTACGTGAATTCTGTTTTATTCGGAAACAATCTATATGATGAACTTGTCCTTTCTCATGTTGCATTGTTAACCCATAGTACAAGTACAAATGGAACATTTTTATTTTTATTTGGTTTGGTTTGGTTAAACAATACATGAGTTTATTCTTAATATTTATTGTGTGAAAAGCGGATGTCTAACAAGTAGTTTGCTAATTTAAATTATAAAAGTAGAGCAGAGCGTGTAACTCAAATCGCCTCTAGACTATAACGAATATCGTGATACACTGAATGAGACCTTATATCAACTCATCAAGGATAGGTCTACAAATTGAGCTATCACTACTGGTGAACGCGGCACTATGTTCATCTATGCAGTGATCAAGATAGTCAGGCAAAAATTAGCCTTGAAGATGGGAAGACAAGATATGGGCTTGGTTCCAACTTTCATTTGCTCTCATTTCTGTTGCCCTTGGATGCATCTCGTGCAATCTCCAAATGTGCATTCTGCATGCTAACATGCCTTGGCCCATTGCATTCATCCTGATTTTGGTGATCCCATTTGAGTTCATCTTGAATCAAATGATTAATTAGTGAATGGCAATAGTTTTCGGCATTCGATATGGTTGATGGTCTGGTGTTTCTTGGGGTCTAGTCCTCATGGTGATGTGTACTTTCTAAGAATTTTGGTTTGCTTGTATAACCTTCCGGTGGCGCGGCTAGTCGTCCATGTGTTTCCTAGGTCTGAGTCTCTATACGACCGAACCCAATTTAAAGTATCTAATTAGATAGTTTGCAAATTCCAAGTAACTTATTCGACCGTACTCCAAAGGTAAAACAAGCTGGACAAGTACAAGCCTGATTCATCGACAAAACTCCAGTTTGATCACTAATGTTGTGCTTTTAAGACCGGATTACCAAAATTACTTGTTAATATCATTCATGCATTTATTATTAAAATCCGTAGGCACTCATGCCTAGTGCATGGCCGAACGGCAATGGCCACGTGTGCATGTTATTTTCATCTCTACATAACCCGATAAAAGAGTACACGCATGGGTGTGGAAATAAACTTTAAATGTGTAGAAGGTGTTAATTATAAAATAAAAATAATATGAGAAAAACATTTAAACGATCTTAAGATTTATATTCGATATTAGTAAGTATGATATTTACAGGATTATATTTCAAGTATTTTCAAATTTATAATTCTGTCCATTTTGTTATACTATACCAGCATCATACATATATAGGAGGATTGCGCCTTAGAAATATATGAATGATTCCCTTAAGCATTTACATCACCTAACACTGATTCTCCTATTGTGAAAACTCAGCAAAAAAGATTGTTAATTGCGCAGGAAAAGAGATTTGAACCAGTTTGAAATGGATCCTGGATAGAAGAGAACTCCATCCTACAGACTCCCAATCCATTTCAAAGAGAACCACAACCGAATCTGTCCTAGAAGCTGTAAAAGTTGGATTCCACCATCGTGCTTCGATAGTCGAATGCTACCCATCAACTTGTATCAGAATTCAACGCCAAATCCAAAACGGTTAACGAGGGATGCATCTGTACAGCAGACCCGACCATGAACTTCATGCAATGAAGAAAAGAGCCAGCCCGATGGAGAAACACATGACCTCTTGACTTGTAATTGAACAGCAAACGGGGAAAGAAAGTATAAATAAGGGCCTTCACAAAGTCGTAAGATATGGATTAACACTATCCTCTGGGATGAAGACTCTTAAGCTTCATCATCAATCTAAACGCTCCATCTGCAGGGTTAATACCACCGGTTGATAACAAGTCAGTTTGCCAGTAAAACAAAGGCAAATACAACCAGCAGGAGGCAGCCCATACAAAAATCACATGACAGGTAAACACAATCATCAATGAACAATTGCTTGTTCTCTCATTCGGGTTGGTTAGTAGTATGGAAAGTCAGATGACACATTACCTTCCAAAGACCATCATTAAGATAATGCATGTTATCCACCCCAATGCCTTTGTTAACAGCCCGTCTGCATATCAATCAATTGACTTAGTCTTAAAAAGAGATATGAAAGGTATGCAAAACAAGAAACGAGTAACCATTATTCATGTTGTTCACTGAGAATTCTATTGAGTAGGTTCCAAATATGATTCTATGAAAGAGATTCTGATTCTTGAATGTGGATATGGAAGGAAACTCACATGTCTTTAGCTGACATTTTTGTAAAGCCTATCGCAAGAGCATGTTGCTTGCCTTCAGCCATAATTGCCTGAAAAAAAAAATGAAAAAATATACCTTTCCACACTATAATGCCACAGCCGAGAGCAAAAAACTCAAGTCTAAATTGAACACTGTCCTAAAAGAGGACTGCTACCAATTAAGCCAAGCACCAAACATCGTTGGATAGACTCAATGTTGGTAAGCGTGCAGCCGTGGAAATTAATAGGTGTGACTCTTACCACAGGAGTCTCTGCACCAACTTCATCATCCAAAGCACCTCCAGGAGAGGTAAGGCCAGGACACATAATGTTTGCACCAGCAAGAACAAATTTTATTGCACCCGTCTACTTGTAATTTCTTCATTATGTTTGGATCTGCACCACACTCGGCAACATTAGATGCAACAACTCAAGAATTTCTAACAAGCAACATTGTCATAACAGGCAAATTTTCTGATGATGATCCTAATTCAAGTTTAGCATGTCTACCCATTGAAGCCCCCGATGAGGTCTGCTCCAAGTGACAAAGAGGCAATCTCTGAGCATTAAGTTTATCTATTCCAACCTAGAAGCTAATCTAAAATACATTTATAAGATCACAGCTTAAGTGCATTTTGTGAATAATCGTCTTTACACCTATTCACCCCACCCTCTAAGTGTTTATACTAGCTATTTCAGAGAACTCAATCAGGAAAAGAGAATATTAATTGAAAACCAGAAAGACGATTAAAGAACGTATTGTCATTTGTGTCACAGCACGGACAACTTAAACACTGACTAGAAACTAAACATGCTCTGTAACAAAATTCCTAAAGAGCTAGAAAATGCATTAACAGAACCCGATATAGAACAAAATGAAACACATGCCAAAAGATTGCCGATTCTAATTGACTTTACTAGTCACCATGCCTATGAGATCAGTTAGGGATTGATTATATACCATCTTGCTGAAGCAAAGTCCTTTGACCCCAAGAAAAACTTAATGTCAAAAGGAACCTATACTTCATCCAAACAACCATGAAACTAATTACTGTATTGTCTAGCTAGAGAAAAGGAATTTGAAATGTAACTTTCTTTTTCACCGTTCCTGCACAGAGCATTTAACTTCAACATACCCCAATCAGAGCAACAATTCATGCCTTTACAGATTATAGGTCACAAACAATGGGTTCACCAGAATCTACTGTCAAATAAAAAAAACGAAAATTATCAAAAATCATTTCCAATCTCTCTTAAAAGTTGAAACCATAGACGAACTCACGGACCAGGACTTTCCCCATGGCAGGTACAGCCAAACAATCCACATATTTCCGGGTCACATCAAAATCCTTTGAACTGGCCTGATAAACTGAGCTGGAATTTTATCCTTGTTTAGGCTCAGTTGTCTCATGAAACTGTGCTGCAGCAAGTGAAAAGGAACTGATGATAGAATACATACCTCGTCAAAATTAACAGTATTCCTCTCATCCATCTCCATGTTATCTTCCTTCATGTTACTGGATAGAACTTATGAGCAGTTGATTCATATGCATTGGCGATATCTAAGGCATATGGAACTCTTCAGAAGAAGCATATTCTAAGCTAGCCACAAAGTATTCAGAAAGGGATCTCTCGAATGACCTTTTCTCTATTTCAAATTGAGTGAATAAGCAAGTATTGCAACCCCATTAACCATATCAATCACAACAATAAAAAATGCATGAATGTGGGACAGACATACCTCCAAGTCTCAGCTTACCACAAATTCGACATTGTGAAGTAAATGCAAAAACAACCATCTTAGCTTCTTGGAAGGGATGACTTGGGACCTCCAGTGCATTAGCCACGCCAGGACAACAGTTCTGTGAATTTTTGCCTAACTGCTTCTTTGGCAAAATAGCTTGTGAAATCACACCAAACACAGGCAATCTGAAACAAAAATGGCTGACTCCTCAAACTATTGTGATTGGTCAGCCTGAAACACTATACATGTGCCCATCTATATCTGTGCAAAGCCCTTATCTACCATCTCCTCTCTGATTTACATGGATTTACTCTGTCTTTTTGCATTCCTATGTCTGTGATTGCAGATAACATGATTGCATTCCACGGAGCTAAAGCATCTCGAGCTTACGTAGGTTTGAAAATAAGGGGTTTTTGAGCTCGAAATCAAAACCGGGCGAAGGAGAGGGAAAAGGAAAAAAGAGTGTCTGTATAGTTTCAAAAGAAACGAACTTCAACAGAGAATGTGGTAATAAAAGAACAAGATCATTTTGAGCTTACCAACGGCAGAGGAGCTTTTCACATGGCAGTGTCGAAATAGGGATACGGGTTGGGCGAAAACAAGAACAAATGTCGCCAAGGAAAAGAAAAAAAAAATGAAGCTTCCTCTTCGTCGCTTGATTTCCCAAAATCCAAGTGAGAGAGAGGAGCGAAGTGCTCGCAGCAAAGTTCAACTCAAGCTCGTTGGAGCCACCGATGGGGCTCCAAGAGGCAACATCGGAGGCGGAGGCGGCGGCGGCGACAGGATCCAGCTGCGACCGGCAGGGCTCTTGAGAGAGGCGACGTGCTAGAGGCATATCTGAGTAGCGGCTGTGACTAGAAAGGCTTTTGGGGTGGGAGGCGGAGGCGGAGGCGGAGGCGGAGGCGGAGGTCTGGACGCACTGGAGAAAGAAAAAAGCGTCTGGCTTCTTCTTCTCTAAGAGAGAACGTGAAAAGCACTAAAAATTGAAAAGAGGAGAGAGAAATTTTTAAGCGGGAGTTGGACATTTATTGTCGTGTCCTTTCTCAGCTGGCTGGCAGAGAAAAGAGAAAAAAAAAAAACCCAAATTTTAGACTTTTTCATCTTACAGCCGGTCCGAGTCCAAGGCCACGTGTCGACATTTCAATGGAGCCACTTCAGCTCACGCACGCCACGTAGGACGCTGATCTGGTGGTTAGCAACCACCGAATATTTTCTCCCTCCGAAGGCCCCTTTGGGCTTTGCTTCGTAACGACGCACATGGACTGGGGTCAAAACACGTTTACGACCAAAAAATAAAAATAAAAAATCGTCAATGCCTAGTTCACTAGCGACAAGTTGCACTATCAGTCTGTTTTTTGACTTCGAGACCTCCCTCCTTATCATTACCAGAACAAGATCTTTGCATCGTCCATAAGACATGTTGTAGAAGTAAACTAACTACACATTGCTTGGAGATCAATGGCAAACCGCTACTCAGTCGATCACGGTGCTTGGAGGTAAGCACCACAACATCTCTTTTGTCCAACCTCCTTCAGTAAGTTTTGTTCGGAAACCATCCACACTCCGCTTTGACTCTTCCTTTTCAATGTTGCATTCTGAAACCATGAAACCAGTAAAAACCACCTATCCTTTTGTCTGTTAATCCATTCATATGCTTATTCTTGATCCTTATTGTTTGCGCTACTATGAAATTCGGTTGTCTAACAAGCAATTTGCTGATTTTTATTCCAAGGAATGCCTTAGAGCACGTAGCTCAAATCAACGAAGGTCTTGATTCGCTTGCACAGGACTTGCGTCGACTTATCGACGAGAGCGAAAGCTCCATAGGTTTGGCCAATAATTCTAGAGCACCACGCATCTTGCTTATCTGCACAACTATTAAAACCATCCGGCGAAGATTTATGTTCGGAATGGGAAGGCAAGATGATGATCTAAATTTCCGACTTGCCTTTGCCGGGATAGCTGTTGCTCTTGGATGCGTCGAATGTGGTCTCCTGATGTGCGTTCTTCTTAGTGGCTTGCCTTGGCCGATTTCTGTTGCCTGCGTCCTAGTGCTGGTAATCCCCTTCGTGTTTATCGTAAGTTAAAGCATTATTAGTGACTAGCGCTAGTTTGTGGCTTTCGGTGTGGTGAAGTACGTTTTATGTGAATTTCATTTGTCTGTAACCTTTCCCCCACTGGTACTGATATGAACGTAATTGTTGTATTACTACCACACCGCTTATCTGCAAAATCATTTTCTTTGTCTGTAACCCCAACGAACGTCATTAGGGGGTTTACATGCTCTGTTTTTCATCTTATGTCTCTGTTCATATGAAAACTGTCTCGACATGAATGTACTGCGACTCTAAGCAAATATCAACGGAAGCCGCTATTTCCATGCCTCCATTGCTTGCCCACGCCCTTAAAACCTTAAAATGGCAAAACAACCCACGGTTCCCTCGGGTCGCCACAGGCTTTTTTGAAGCGCTCATCATCCTCCTTCATTTTGCCTTCTGCTCTTGATCGGAGAAAACCCCCAAATCCCACAATACCATCGTCTTCCTCCATCCATTTGAAGCTCATGCTCACCCCATTCTTAATAGCCCTAGCCTCAGTGTCGACTTCTTTAGCGAGCTCCAGAAGCAGCCGCCTTTCATGGGGGCGACGGCTATGGCGACTTCGTCTTGCGATCTCAAATTCAGGAGCGTGGTTTGGGGTTTGGAGAGAGGGAAGGATTTGAGCTTGCAGAAACAGGAACTTGAGGTTGGGGGGCAAGAAGGAGTCGTCGGCGGTGAAGGAGGAGCTGTTGATCGCAGCGATTTTCTAGAGGACGTAGAGGTCCTTGGGTCAGGGAAATGAGGTCTTCCACCGCCGAGTCATCGGCGTGAGAAAGGTAGAAGAATTCGGCCGTGGGTTTCTTCTGCTTCTTCATCTTCTTATTCTTCTTCTGGGTTTGTGGTGATTTCTACTTTCTTACTGGCTCTGTTTTACTCTGTTACCGCTGCGAGCGGTGGGGATAGAATTGTGCTCAACCGCGAGCTTAAGAGGAACCATCAAATTACAGTGTGGCACGCCAGATAAAACTACCATTCCCATTCGTAATTGAAGAATAACGCAATTTTTTCCTTGCCAACGAAGAGCAACGCACCAGAAAAACAAAATTCCAAATTCAAAAAGGGCGAGGTATCAGTAGAATAAAGGAAACGGAGGATGTAAGTGCACGTGCATCTCTGGCCAGTCGCTTTTCTCGTCGGGTAAAGCATTGGGGGCTAATTAATATATATTTCTCGAGTGTAGGGGGGTGATTTGAGACAAACTCAAATGCAGGGGGTCTTTTGCGAAAGAGGAGCTGTCGCGCTTCCTGCGCTTCATCATTTGCCTTGTGATCGTCTACAAAATGTGTTTGCCAAATCGTAGGCCCGCATCAAGCTTTGCTTTAGACGAGGAAGGAAGAGGTTAATCCACCGTGTGCGTTCCATCACGTGAATACTGTTTTATTCAGAAACAATCTACATGATGAACCCGTCCTTTCCCATGTTGTATTGTTAACCCATAGTACAAGTACAAATGGAACAATTTTTTTTTTTTTTTTGGGTTTTGTTTGGCTTGGTTAAACGATCTATGAGTTTATTCTTGATATTTATTGTGTGAAAAACGAATGTCTAATGAATAGTCTATTGATTTTAATCTTAGAAGTAGAGCAGAACGCGTAACTCAAATTGCTGCAGACTATAATGAATATCTCAATACATTGGATGAAGCCTTACGTCAACTCATCAAGGCTAGAGACACCATGCTAATTTATACAACAATCAAGATAGTCAGGCAAAAATTAGTCTTCGAGATGGAAAGACAAGATATGGGCTCGATTCCTACTTTCATACACTCTCATCTCTATTGCCCTTGGATGCATCTCGTGCAGTCTCTAAATGTGCGTTTTGCTTGCTAACATGCCTTGGCCTGTTGCATTCATCCTCATTTTGGTGATCCCATTTGAGTTCATACTAAATCAAAGGATTAATTAGCGAATGGCTATAGTTTTCAGCATTCGATACGATTGATGGTCTGGTGTTTGTTGGGGTTTGGTCCTCACGGTGATGTGTATTTTCTAAGAATTTTGGTTTGCTTCTATAACCTTCCGATGGCGAGGCTGGTCCTCTGTGTGTTTGCTGGGTCTGGTTCCTGTACCGTCAAATCCAATTTAAAGTATCTAATTAGACAGCTCGCAAATTCTAAGTAACTTATTCGACCTTACTCTGAAAGTAAAGCAAGCAGTACAAGCTTGATTCATTGACAAAACTCCAGCCCGATCACTAATGTTGTGCTTTTAAGACCGGTTTACCAAAATTACTCGTTAATATCATTCATGCATTAATTATTAAAATCACAAGGTAACTCATACCTCATGACCGAACGACAACAGCCACATGTGCATGTTATTTTTTTTATTTTTTATTTTTGGTGACCCAGGGAACCCCCATGCGCCGCTTCGCGGTGAAGTAAACCTGAGGGGAGTAGAGTCACCACCACCCTTGCATCCCCGGGTAAGTCGTGGTTTCCTTTCTCGCAAAGCAGACGACGCAGAGATTCGAACACTGGACCTCTCGGGAAAGGAACCAACGCCCAACCACTACGCCACCACCACGAGTGGCCGTGTGCATGTTATTTTTATCTCTACATAACCCAATAATAACAGACTTATTGGGCCAATTGAGATTTTGGTTCTTAAATCCACACAAAAAGCTGCTTTTTTTTTTTCAACTGCTGTAAAAAGAGTACACGCATGGGCGTGGAAATAAACTTTAAATGTGTGGAGGGTGTTAATTATAAAAATAAAAATAATATGAAAAAAACATTTAAACGATCTTAAGATTTATATTCAATATTAGTAAGTATGATATTTAGAGGATTACATCTCAAGTATTTTCAAATTTATAATTCTGTCCATTTTGTTATACTTTACCAGCATCATACATATATAGGAGGAATGCGCCTTAGAAATATAAGAATGATTCCCTTCAGCATTTACAGCACCTAACATTGATTCTCCTCTTGTGAAAACTCAGCAAAAAAGATTGTTAATTGTGCAGGAAAAGAGATTTGAACCAGTTTGAGATGGATCCTGGATAGAAGAGAACTCCATCCTACAGACTCCCTATCCATTTCAAAGAGAACCACACCCGAATCTGTCCTAGAAGCTGTAAAAGTGGGATTCCACCATCGTGCTTCGATAGTCGAATGCTACCCATCAACTTGTATCAGAATTCAACGCCAAATCCATAACGGTTAACGAGGGATGCATCTGTACAGCAGACCCGACCATAAACGTCATGCAATGAAGAAAAGAGCCAGCTTGATGGAGAAACACATGACCTCTTGACTTGTAATTGAACAGCAAACGGGGAAAGAAAGTATAAATAAGGGCCTTCACAAAGTCGTAAGATATGGATTAACACTAGCGTCTGGGATGAAGACTCTTAAGCTTCATCATCAATATAAACGCTCCATCTGCAGGGTTAACGGCACCAGTTGATAATAAGTCAGTTTGCCAGTAAAACAAGGGCAAGTACAGCCAGCAGGAGGCAGCCCATACAAAAATCACACGACAGGTAAACAAAATCATCAATGAACAATTGCTTGTTCTCTTGTTCGGGTTGGTTAGAAGTATGAAAAGTCAGATGATGCATTACCTTCCAAAGACCATCATTAAGATAATGCATGTTATCCACCCCAATGCCCTTGTTAACAGCCCGTCTGCATATCAAGCAATTGACTTAGTCTTAAAAAGAGATATAAAAGATATGCAAAACAAGAAACAGGTAACTATTATTCATGTTGTTCACCAAGAATTCTATTGAGCAGGTTCCAAATATGATTCTATGAAAGAGATTCTGATTCTTGAATGTGGATATGGGAGGAAACTCACATGTCTTTAGCCGACATTTTTGTAAAGCCTATTGCAAGAGCATGTTGCTTGCCTTCAGCCATAATTGCCTGAAAAAAAAAAGGAATGGAAAAATATACCTTTCCACACTATAATGCCACAGCCAAAAACAAAAAACTAAAGTCTAAATCGAACAGTCCTAAAAGAGAACTGCTACCAATTAAGCCAAGCATTAAACATCCTTGGATAGACTCAACGTTGGTAGGCGTGCAGCATTGGAAATTGATAGGTGTGACTCTTACCACAGGAGTCTCTGCACCAACTTCATCATCCAAAGCACCTCCAGGAGAGGTAAGGCCAGGACACATAATGTTTGCACCAGCAAGAACAAATTTAATTGCACCCCTGTCTACTTGTAATTTCTTCATTATAATTGGATCTGCACCACACTCGGAAACATTAGATGCAACAACTCAAGAATTTCCAACGATCAACATTGTCATAACAGGCAAATTTTCTGATGATGATCCTAATTCAAGTTTAGCACGTCTACCAAATTGAAGCCCCCAACGAGGTTTGCTCCAAGTGACAAAGAGATATTGTCTGAGCATTAAGTTTATATATTCCGACCTAAAAGTTAATCTAAAATATATATATAAAACAAGATCACAGGTTAAGTGCAAACCCAATCAGTACACCTCAATTAACAACATATGACTCGGTTAACAAAAATATGACATGATTACAATTCAAAGCCGAGAATCCAGCCTAAAGAATCAGACGTAATCAGCACTTACTCATGTCAGCTTACACTGAAGTCATCTGACTTTCTGTAATTTGTACGCAACTCCAGTTTAAAGATTGATGAATAACTACTAATAAGATGAATTTTCAAATATACACCCTGCAAGCACTCAAACATATAAGTGCGTGCTTGTTTGTGCTTCAGCAAAAACAATGTGTCAAAATTTGTATATTGTGAAAGTTTGAGGTGTTCCGGATTAAGAAAATTCAAGTGTGTCCGTCGCAATATTTGGATTAGGCAAAAAGTAAAAACCCATTAGGACACGTCCTAAATTTACTAAGGCCCATCTAAGTGTAGCATCGACATGGTACTGCGAAAACTAGCAGATAAGTAATGGTAGAGACTACTATCATCTGCAAATCAAGGAGAGCTATGAAAACTTGAGAAGATGGTCAGAGATATTTTACATTGATGCAGAAGTCAGAGGGTTGGCATGTAAGGACCGTCATGGATGTTGAAAAAGAGAGGTACATTGTTCACCAGAACCAAATTCAGATGGTTTTGACTGGAGGGAAGCAAAGAAAGCCCTCTCAGAAGCGAGTCTTGACAGCATTATATAATTTTAAAGTAAGCCACAAGAAGAAAGTGTCTATCAACTGAAATCTTACAAAGGAGCTCAACAAAATAAATAGCAATTAGATGAGAACAAACCATTTGGCAACAATGAGTGGAGACGTCTTGGGAAGCAAATCATCCAGCACTGGCTCTAATCCTGGATACTGAATCAACAACACAAGTGAATCAAATCATATCAAGTGATGTACGAGAAAAGAAAATATTAAATAACTGACAATTATCAGACCTCTTCTGCAATACTTTGCCGTATTTTATGTTGTACAGATGCCTTCACTTGATTTTGTACAGATACCTCTTCTGAGGAGAACCTGAGAAGTGAACTTGTGACCAGTTGATCTAGAGAGAGAGAGAGAGAGTACTCTCTCCCAATTGTAGGCGGGAACATCAGCATCAGGCAGGTAAACAAAGCCCTCTACACTTAATTAAAAATGCAAAATATAGAAAACCAGTCACCATAAGAATTCACAGATAATCTACTTGAAAGCATCATCTGATTCGCCAGTCTTGATGGAGTTTAAAATGTTGCAAGTACTCAGTCATCATAAAGAGTTCTGCCACAGAGCAAGTCATCCCTGACAAATTTGCCCAAGCTTTGATAGGATAAGTCGTTCACGATTACAACCTTAGAGCAACAGTAGTACTACAGATTAGGACTATCATGAAGGCACCATTCTAATCCCTTAATCCAACAGTTACTGTACAGCAAGACAAGCATACAGGACGATCACTTCCTCGACCCAAGTATTTGGTCACTCGAAACAAACGCAACCCAAAAACCTTACAGACCAGCTACCAGTCCATTACCCAGAAAAACAACCCAACAATTGTCTCTGCAGTTAACGCATGTGTCACACCATAAGATGAATATTACTGAGAAATCCAAATGAAAAAGATTTTCACATAGGGCGGGGTAAATGTTCCCGCCCGACAAACTCAGAAGCCTATTTCAACGATCCTCGACGTAGTATACTACGCAAAACGACAGGATCACGCCCGTCCGAATGCAAATCCGGAGAGGGGAAAATTACTTAAAAAGAAAAATTTCAGCATCATCCAGCTTCACTGCCCATTGAACGGCCTCCAGTCAGCGTAGCTCACACTCTGGAGCACACAACAATCGCTACCCAACCTCATTCGGATGCACAACCGACGATACCCAAGATTTGCTACTGCTAGAGACCACGAAACCCAAGTACCCAAGATGTGTCCCCAACAGATTTCACTTCCCCGAAACATCGATCTACAGAAACTCGCCTAAAGTTCACTTTTTGAACATAATTGCGACCGAAAAAACGAGTCTTTGTCCACCACGAATCGTACCAAAAACCACCAAGATGGCACCGCGGAGCGAATGGGAGCGGATACATGAGCCGAAGAGCGAGATAGCGAGCGAAAGCGGGAAGAGGAATTGGGAATGAAGCTTACTTCTTGAACATAATTGCAGAGAAGGACGACGAATTCGAGGGCGCCTGATCGCCTCAATGCAAGGGAAGAAGACAATGGTGAGGAAGAGGTTTAGACCGATGGAGAACAATAGCGCCGCGTCGTTGTCAAGCTCCCTTTTTCCATTTACACATGAAAGTAATGACGAATAAAAATTTTCATATCACAAAAAATCCCCAACTAATGTATTAAAAAGAATTATTAATTTAAGACAGAACTATGGATATTAGCATGTTTTCAAGGAAATCTTATGACAAAATTAATAGATTTCTCAATTTTAGTTTATTCTCTTTAGATCTAATTTCCCAAAACAACGCAAAAAGCTTATATGTGTAAAGTTTTGAAGTCATACCATGTTAAGCATGAGTACTAAACCTAATTGACCCTGCTTAGCCGATTCTGGTCCAATTTTAGGGTCTATAGGATAGGTTGCAAATTTCCAAAAACTAAAAACCGATGTCAACTTGGAATTGCTTACTCTTGAATGACTTTTATACTTGTCCAACAAGAGTTCTTGCACTTTTAGGGTAATACTTATTTGTCTTGTAATGCCGAAAGTCGTAATAGCTTTCCCAATTGAAGGGTCTGCTCTGCAACTTTTGGCAACATCCAATTTATCTTCAACTTAGTAAATGCTGGCACATCAAGTAAACTTGTCAAGGATATACAATGTTTGATCTCTACCTCCTCTAAACAATTCAATTCTTTCATGACCCTCAACCCTTTATGATAATGTGAAAAGGCCGTAGTTTTTTTTTTTTAATGGTGTTTAACACTCTTAATATTCCCCACTTGCCCAATAGCATAGGCAACACTAACCACAACAATTGGATCAAGCGAAAGACCCTCTTTTGGCTGCATCTAGCAAAACAACAATGGTGACTCAATACACACAATCTAAATCTTGACTCAAAAATTTATAAATAATAAAAATTATAAGTTTTGAATCATCATTATCCTCAAATCGAAGAGGAATATTAAATTACATCAGTGAACAAAATTTTTTTCATCATAATTAAGTGTTGAGGGCTAATTGATAAACACGCGAGATAAATTAAATTTTTCCTATCTTTATGAAATTTGTCGTTTACCATGCCAAAATGTCTACCAGATGATGAGGCGAAGGCGAAGGCGAAGTAAAGAAAGGCGATGGCTCTAATTGATTGTATATACGACAATGAGAAGGAGGAGCACGGGGATTGAGGTCGGAGGAGAGAGGAGAGAGCACTATATGATAATGACAATGATCCTGCTCTCTCTATCCATCTCTCTCTCTCCCCTCGGACCCGTCAATCCACCGCCAATCCATATATAATATATGACCCTCATTTTTGCAATGATTCTGTCTTTCTCCGATTCTGTTTTTCTCCTCCAACCCTTGATTCTAATTGATTGTACATACGACAATGAGGAGGAGGAGCACGGGGGATTGGGGTCGGAGGAGAGAGAAGAGAGCATTATATGACAATGTCAATCATCCTCTCTCTCTCTCTCCCTATATGGCTATGACAATGATCTCTCTATATGACTATGACAATGATCCTGTTCTCTCTCTCTCTCTCTCTCTCTCCTCGGACCTGTCAATCCATATATAATATATGACCCTCATTCTTGCAATGATTCGGTCTTTCTCCGATTCTGTTTTCCTCCTCAAATTCTCCTCATTTTTGCAATAATTCTTTCTCCTCCGACCTCCAATTTGACAATGATTCTCTCTCTCTCTCGCTCATCCGACCCCCCAATCCCCATATATATCAAGATCTCTGCATCGTCTATAAGACATGTTGTAGTAGAAGTAAAGAAGACAATAACCACGCATTGCTCGAAGATCAATGGGAAACCACAACTCAGCTGATCACGGTTTTCGAAGGTAAGCTCTACAACATTCCTGTAGTCCAACGTCCTTCAGGAAACTGGACTCTCGAGTAAAAGACAATATGTCCGCGCAAAAGATTTCGGAAAACCAACACCGTTGAATGCAATAATAAGATCTTGAATAATACACCAAAAACACAAAAGTCCATTTTTTTTTTTCATTTTGGAAAAAAGCCTAAACAATATATAAATATGTCGAGGGGAGTGGAAGCGACAACATGGGAAATTTAAACATAAGGAAGAAAAACAGTTCAAGATCAAGACCACAATCCACTTTCCACATATACATAGCCCCACTTTGACCTCACACTTGCGGCATCACATACCATCCACAAGTTACGTGCCATGCGAAATCATTTTCTTTCTTCTCTTCTAGATTTATTACCATTATATGACAATTTAAGCTTTTTGAGTGTTGCGCTCTGAACTTCAACTTGTCATTTACATCGAGATGCATCCGCCTAGTTTAATTAGCAGTTGAGCTTAATTTTCTGGGTGCGGAAGGAAGCTGGGAGCTCGAACTGCGAAGGCATACAACGACAGAAAGAATCACATAATCCTCATCCGCTATAACCAGCAAAAAAATCCGTAAGCGCCACCAAAAAAAAAAGTGCCGAACCATTTTGAAATGGATCTTGGATCAAACATGCGAACATCCTACAGAGTCCCTCATCCATTTCCAAGAAGACAACCAAAAATGAATGTGTCCTAGAGGCTGAAAAAGATAAAATCCGCCATCCTGCTTTAGTAGTCGAATGCTACACATCAATTCATATCAAAGAACTCGATGCTGATTACATAATAATTAATAGGGGTGATTGGTTCTCGGTCCGGTTCATTCCAAGTCTAGTCCGGTTCCAAGGTGTAACCACAAACTAGACTAGGAGGACTAGTTCCCAAAATTCGAAATGGGGACTCGGTCGAATGGACTGGTCACTTTTATTTTCCCAAATCAAGATAGTATCATAGTGGTTAGTTTATATTTTACTGATTTTGTCGAAGAAATAATAAAATAAAAAGGTGTATTTAGTCGATTTGATCCCGTTTCTTTTCAAAACCAGGAATCGAACCACTCAGACACTAATTCTATTTTAAGAAATTGAGAACTAGACTGATACTCTCAGGAACCGAACTAAACCGGCTAGTCTGGTTTGGTTCGGCCCAAGCGGTTCTCAATTTAGGTGGTTCATTTTGCACACCCCTAATGATTAAGGATGCATATGCCTAGCAATCGGCTCACTTTTTTCCCCCTTTTGTGTAAAAAATTAAATTCTTGAAAATAACACGTTTCTTTATGTTGAAAATACGGTTCTATTCTCTATGATCTCAAAGGATTTTTTTTTTTATTAAAAAAAAAGGACTTGAAAACTGATTCAATTCGGGAACCAAACTAATTGAATCGATTCTCAAATAGAACTTGCGGTTCCGGCCTTGGAACTAGGAATTGATCTGGTCATAGGTTGCTTTAAGGTTTCAAGGAATATGAAATCGAACCGATTCTCCCTAAAACTAACCTTGACTAACTAGTCCGTGTCAATTCAATTCGATTCCCAAGTTAAACCGGATTCAATGCACACTCCAATCCAAATCTTGACTCTCAAAAATCAACAAATAATAAAAATCATAACTTTTGAATCATCATCATCCTCGAACCAAAGAGGAACATTAAATTACATAGCGAATGAAATTTTGTTCATCGTAATTAAGCATTGGGTGCTAATTGATATAATTTTTCATTGGGGGTAAATTAAAATTTTACCTATCTTTATGAAATTTGTCGTTTACCACTCCAAAATGTCTACGGATGATTAGGCGAAGGCAAGTAAAGAAAGGCAACGATCCTGTCTCTCTCCTCCAACCCTCCTCATTGCAATGATTCTTTCTCCCATCCTCATTTTTGCAATGATTCTGTGTCTCCCCTCCAACCCTCCTCATTTTTGCAATGATTCTGTGTCTCTCCTCCAACCCTCCTCATTTTTGCAATGATTCTGTCTCTCTCCTCCAACCCTCCTCATTTTTTCCGACCCCCAATGTGACAATGATTCAGTCTCTCTCTCTCTCTCTCTCTCTTCTCCGACCCCCCAATCCCCATATATATCAAGATCTCCGCATCGTCTAGTGGAAGTAAAGAAGACGGTAACCACGCATTGCTCGGAGATCCGCGCGGAAAGCTGCTTTTTTTCTCTACTATAAAGAGAGTACACGCATGGGTGTGGAAAAAAGATTAATTGTGTAGAGAGTATTAAATATTAAAATAAAACAAACAATATAAGAAAAACATCTAAACGATCTTAAGATTTATCTTCAATATTAGTAGGTATGGTATTTAGAGGATTATATCTTAAGTATTTTCAAATTTATAATTCTGTCCATTTTGTTATACTATGACACCACCATACATATGAATAATATACATAATCATTACCTAATTGAAAATTTTTCAAAATTGTCCACGTTGACGTCGATCATGCCACATATGATAACCGGCGTTGACTAGACCACAATGTCGGTGATTTCCATATATATGAAAAATAGACATAATCATTACATAATTGACAAAATTTCAAAATGGTTCACATTGGCATCATCGATCATGCCACATAGGACGATTGACTTTGATTAGACCACCATATCCGCAATTTCCGACTAAAATTGATTGGAAGAACTAAGTTGACAAATCATTAAAATGTTTAGGACTATATTGATAGCTTATCAAAAAATTTAGAACTAAATTGATATAAGTGAAATGTTTAGAATTAAATTGATAAGTTTCAAAATGTTTAAGATTGAATTGGTGCAATTAAAAGGTTTATAACTAAATTATCACAGGTGCAATAAGTTTATGACTAAATTTTGACACAAATGTATTATGTTTAGAATTTTCTTTTGATAATTTTTCCTATGAACATTATCCCTACCATTGTTAGTGGTTCGGCGAGGTCCCACCTTGGCCCTTTGAAGCAATATATGAATGATTTACTTGTAATTATATTCCCTAATATTAATTCACTTTTCTTGTGAAAACTCAACAAAAAAGTTCGGTAAATGCCGTGGATAAAGGTGGTGAACCATTTTGAGATGGATCGTGGATCGAACATGAGAACATTCTACAAGGTCCCCCATCCATTTCAAAGTAAAAGAACAAAAAGTGAATGAAAAGATAGAATCTACCATCCTGCTTCATTAGTCGAATGCTACACATCACTTCATAACAAAGAATTCAACGCCACATACATAATGCTTAATGAGGGATGCATCTAATCGGTTCACCTTTTTTTTCTTAAGTGTAAAAAATCGTTTTTCATGTTGAAAATGCAGTTCGATTCTTTATGATACTTTACGTTTTTTTAAAAAAAAAAAAACTTGAAAACCGATTCGATTAGGGAACTAGTTCTCGAATAGAACCAGCGGTTCTAGGCTTGGAATCGGGAACTAATCCAGTCTTAGGTTGCTTCAAGGTTCGTGGAACAAGAATATGAACCAATTCTGCACACCATAATTCAAATCTAGTCTCAAAAATCAACAAATAATAAAAACCATAATTAACCGAATTGAAGAGGAATATTAAAACCAAATGGAATTTTTTCATTGGAGTTAAGCGTTAGGGCTTATAGAAATTTTTCTGTATTTATGAAATTTATCGTTCGCCATGCAAAAATGTCTATTAGAGAATGATGCGAAGGCGAAGCACCAACTTTAGAGTTGCACCGTGCAAAACTCTAAAGAAATGCAACTAAAGCAATGCGACAAAAAGTAGAAGAAACGATGACGACAAAAAGTTGAATAAACAATGACGACAAAAAGTTGAATAAACAATGACGGCATGCATTGCTTTAGAGTTATTGCTTTAGAGTTTTGCACAGTGCAACTCTAAAGTTGCCTTGCATACCTCCCAGTTTGACTGTGGGACCATTTTCCAAACAAGATCTTCGCATCGTCTATAAGACAGAGTGTAGAAGTAGAGAAGTAACCACGTATTGCTCGGAGATCAATGGGAAACCCCTACTCGGCCGATCACAGTGTTTGGAGGTAAGCACCTCAGCATCTCTTTTGTCTAACCTCCTTCAATAAATAGGACGGACTCTGAGTAAATTTGTGCTGTTTTTTTTCGGAAATCATCCGCACTCCACTTTGATCCTTTTCATGTTGCATACTGAAACCATGAAATTAGTAAAAATCACCTGTATTCTTTTGCCTGTTAATCCATCCATGTGCTTATTCTTGATCCTTATTGTTTGCGCTGCTGTGAAACATGGTTGTCTAAGAAGCAGTTTGCTGATTTTTATTCCAAGGAACGTGTTAGAGCATGTAGCACAAATCAACGAAGGTCTTGATTCGCTTACGCAGGCCTTGCGTCAACTCATCAACGAGAGGGACAGCTCTATAGGTTTGGCCGACAATTCCAGAGCACCACGCATCTTGCTTATCTGGCAGCTATTAAAACCATCCGGCGAAGATTTATCTTCAGAATGGGAAGGCAAGATGTTGATCCAAGTTTCCGACTTCCCTTTGCCGGGATCACTGTTGCTCTTGGATGCGTTGAATGTGGTCTCCTGATGTGCGTTCTGCTCAGTGGCTTGCCTTGGCTGATTTCTGTTGCCTGCGTCCTAATGCTGGTAGTCCCGTTCATGTTCATCGCGAGTTAAAAGGATTATTAGTGACTGGGCGCTAGTTTCTGGCTTTCGATGCGGTGATGTGCGTTTTGTGTGAATTTCATTTTTCTGTAACCTTTCCCCCGCTGGTACTGACATGAACGTCATTGTTGTATTACTGCCGCACCGCTTATCTAGGGGGCTGCTGCTCTCTTTTTCATCTTATGTCTCTTCATATGAAAATTGTCTCGACATGAATGTGAAAAACTGCGACTCTCAGCAAATATCAACGGAAGCCGCTATTTCCATACCTCCACTTGCTTGCCCACGCCCCCATAACCTTAAAATGGAAAAAAAAAAAAAACCACGGTCCCCGGTCGCCACAGCCTTTCTTGAAGCGCTCATCCTCCTCCTTCATTTTACCTTCTTCAGCAACTTCTTCTGTTCTCGATCGTGAAAAACACCCAGGTCCCACAATACCCTCGTCTTCCTCCATCCATTTGAAGCTCATGCTCATCCCCGTTCTTAATAGCCCTAGCCTTGGTGTTGGCTTCTTCAGTGAGCACCAGATGCAGCCACCTTGCTCGAATTCAGGGGCGTGGTTTGGGGTTTGGAGAGAGGGAAGGATTTGAGCTTGCGGAAACGGGAACTCGAGGTCGGGAGGCAAGAGGAAGTCGTCGGCAGTGAAGGAGGAGCCGTTGATCACGGTGATTTGCTCGAGGACATAGAGGTCCTTGGTCTGGGAAATAAGGTCTTCCACCGCCGAGCCATCAGCGTCAGGTTGAAGAATTCGGCCGTGGCTTTCTTCTTCTTCTGGGTTTGTGGAGATTTCTGATTTCCCGCTGGCTCTGTTTTACTCTGTTATCGTGAGCAGTGGGGAAGAGGAACCATCAAATTACAGTGGCACACCAAAGATAAAACAACCATTCCTATGCGTAATTGAAGAACAATGCAGTTTTTTCTTAATAACGAAGATCAACGCAACTGAAAAACCAAATTCCAAATTCAAAAAGGTGAGATATCAGTAAAATGAAGGTGGAAACGGAGAATGTAGGTGCACGTGAGATGCGTGTGCGCCTCTGGCAGGTCGCTTTTCTCATCGGGGGTTAAGCGTTGGGGTCTAATTGATATGTATCTGTCAAGTGTAGAGGGTCATTTGAGACAAACTCAAATGCAGGGGGTCCTTTGCAAAAGCGGAGCCATCGCGCTTCCTACGCTGCATCATTTGTAGTGGCATTTTCTGCATATGAATATGTCGAGTGTAATAAAACTCCAGTGCAAGGTATATTTGTCAGTGCAATAAGACCCCGTGCCATAAAACTCGATGAAACTGGAGTGCATCAGTGCGATAAAACTCCACTGGGGGCGGGGTATAAAAGTTCTGCCTTCCTCCCCTCGACAAAATGTAGGCTCGCATCAAGTTTTGTTTCGGACGAGGAAGGAAAGAGGTTAATCACACGAAGCTCGAAGTTTAATGGGAAACAACGAGGTGATCGGAGGTAAGGAACGACCATGAACTGCAACATCACTTCACTGCTGTAGTCCAGCCTCTTTCAATAACTGTGGGGGACCGTGAGCAAATTCATGCTGTTTCGAGTTCCTTTCCTGAAGAAGGAACTTTGGAGGGCCGCCAAGTACAAAATGATTAATGAGGGATGCATCTAATCAGCCCACTTTTTATTTTTGTGTGTAAAAAACGTTGTTTTTTGACTTTGAAAATACGGTTCGATTATTTATGATTCCAAATGATTCTTTTTTCCTTTTTCAAAAGAAAACTTGAAAACTGATTTGATTCGGTAATCCATTATTGAATAGAACCGGTGTTCCGGCCTTGGAATCGGATCGTCAACCGATCCGGTCCTACACTACTTCAAGGTTCGCAGAATAGGAGAAATTGAACCAATTTTCCTCTAGAACTAATCTTAAATCAACCGGTTCAAGCCGATTCGATTCGATAATTAGTTCTTGAATAGAACAAGCGTTCTAGCCTTGGAATCGAGAACCGATCCAGTCCTAGGCTGCTTCAAGGTTCGCAGAATAGGAAATTAAACTGGTTCTATGATAGAACTAACATTGAATCGGTCAATTCAAGCCAATTCGATTCGATTCGATTCCTAAGTTAGACCACACCCAATGCACACCGCAAATCAAATCTCAATTCTCAAAAATCAATAAATAATAAAAATCATAACTTTTTATATTTTCATCATCTTTGAACTAAAGGGGAACAATAAATTACATCAGTGAATGATTTTTTTTTTTTTTTTTTTTTTTTTTTTTTTTTTTTTTTTTTTTTTTTTTTTTTTTTTTTTTTTTTTTATGGGAGTTAAGCATTGGGGACTAATTGATATATATTTTCCATCGAGGGTAAATTGAAACTTTCCCCATCTTTATGAAATTTGTTGTTTACAATGCAAAAATGTCTACCAGAGGATGATGCAAAGCCAAATTAAAGAAAGAGGCATTGGGTCTAATTGATTATATATATGGGTGACAATGATAAGGAGGAGCATGGGGGATTAAATTGGAGACGCTATGAGGCGCACGACAGATGGACTCTTATCATTGTCATATGGCGATCATGTCAGTGAGCACTTTTGTGCGTGTCCATGTCCAAAAGTTCTTAGGGGTGAGAAAGGTTCTCACTGAGAAGAAAGAACTTTTGGTTCTCAGTGGTTCCTGCTGAGAAGAGAACCAAAAGTTCTTTCTCACCGGGTTCACGCGCACCGGGTTCGAGCTGCCCAGGGAGAAAGAGCTTTTGGTTCTCGGGGTACACAAAGTTCAAGAACCATCCCCGAGAACCAAAAGTTCTCAGGTGAGGGAGAACTTTTGACCCACACATTCTCCTCGTTATGCGCCTATATATGAGAGACAATGACAAACTCTAGTCCAAACTCCAATCGAATTCCTCATGCTCTTTCTTCCAACTCCATCGAATCCCGACTATACATCAAGATCTACGCATCGTCTATATGACATGTTGTTGCAGAAGTAAAGAAGTATCCACGCGTTGCTCAAAGATCAATGGAAAACCACTACTCAACCCGTCACAATGTTCCAAGGTAAGCACCGCAACATCTCTGCAATCCAACCTCCTTCAACAAGTCGGAGGACTCTTGAGTAAACTCATGCTGTTTTGTTCGAATACTATCTGCACTCCACTTAGATGAGGTGAACTCGTCCTTTTCAATGTTGCATACTAAAACATGTTCAAATCACCCAAGGTTTTTTGTCTATTAATACTGAAATCATGAAACCAGTTCAAATTGCCTATATTTTTTTGCCTGTTAATCTATCAATATGCTTATTCTCGATCCTTCTGTGGAAGACGGTTGTCTAACAAGTTGCTTGGTGATGTTAAGGTATGCAGCATGGCACGTAGCTCAAATCAATGAAGGTCTTGATTCGCTTGCGCAAGCCTTGCGTCAACTTCATCAGGGAGAGGGACAGCTCTATAGTTCCAGTCGACAATTCCATAGTATCATGCATCTTGCTTATCTGTGCAGCCATTAAAATCATCCGGCAAAGATTAGTCTTCGGAATGGGAAGGCAAGATGTTGATCCAAGTTTCCAACTTGCCATTGCCGGGATCGCTGTTGCTCTTGGATGCGTTGAATGTGGTCTCCTGATGTGCGTTCTGCTCAGTGGCTTGCCTTGGCCGATTTCTGTCGTCTGCGTCCTAATGCTGGTAGTCCCGTTCGTGTTCATTTGAGTTAAAAGGATTATTAGCGACTGGGCGCTAGTTTCTGGCTTTCGATGTGGTGAGGTGTGTTTTGTGTGAATTTCGTTTGTCTGTAACCTTCCCTCCGCTGGTACTGATCTGAACGTCATTGTTGTATTATTACCACACCGCTTATCTAAGGGGTTTACATGTTCTGTGCCCTTCCACTGCAAAATCGTTTTGTTTTCCTGCTGCTCTGTTTTCATCTTATGTCTCTGTTCATATGAAAACTGTTTTGACATGAATGTGAAAAACTGCGACTTAGCAAATATAACGGGAGCCGCTATTTCCAGGCCTCCACTTTCTTGCCCACGCCCTCAAAACCTTAAAATGGCAAAAGAACCCACGGCTCCTGTCACGACCCGAACTCCGGGCACATGCACATCCCTCAATGGTCGATGAAAGTTTGCAACATCCCAGGAACTGTTGCCGACCCATCTGTTATTTTACGCATGCGGAAACGTAAGACAATCTCCATACAACAAAGCAGTGGGATAGAAACGTAGGATAATATTTTTCTTTCAAGTCACACCTACAATACCAAAGTACTTATGTGTATATATACCAGTTTAACACCCCAAGATCCGATACAAAAAGGTGAAGCTGTTCGGTTACCCACAAGATAAGCTTCTATTTACAAGACTGGGGTTCACTACTACACTACTATACTTCTTGATCTCTCTAGGGTGAGTCGTCACCCTGTATCCAGCATCGACGGAAAAACCGTCATCACCTGGAAGGAGATAGCGAGAGTCCTACTCTTCATTCCCTGCAACCAACTGTACATGACCTGGCCTTCCTCCATTTAGGGACCTGAAAAATTTTAGCCCACTAAGGGGTGAGATCACTTCTCAGCAAGTTAATCCCCTAAATCCAGAGTAGGAGAAGGGTACACTCCACATGCAATCTAGTCGCGTTTCTAATAACTCTTTTAATACCAGCATGTTCCTGCATATTAGTGTCAATCAAAACATACCTAACAGTATCGAGACCACATATCATGTGAATACTTTAACATGTATATATGTAAGGACATAAATATCAGCATAAGTACACGGGCTCCCAATTACCAGACTAAACCGTTATGGCGCGTCCCATTCCACACCACACAGTTCCGTCTTTTAATTAGGTCCCTCGCTTTCACCCATTCATATGTCACAAATGATGCCAATGCACAGATAACAGTTTTCCGGTATAACTGGGCATCGTCTCGCACCGTCGAGCACGGCAACGTCTACATCTAGACGGCATTCCGTATAGGAGCATCGGCCCAGCCTCCACTGTGACCAGCATCCGTTGACGTGGGGCATTCCCGAAGGAGCATCGTCCGGCCCAAAGGCTCGTGACGGAATCTCATGTCATGAATGCATTCACTCATCATCATAATTCAATGATCAATTGCATATTTCATTCACAACCTCAATTAAGCAAATCTCCAGCAAGAAACATCTCAAAACAGTTATAAACTTCTACTGATCAGAATTGGCAGAAACTGCCCAATTGCGCACTTTCGGGTTCAAGACCAGAAACCAATTCATATGAGTTCGAAAAATTCTCAATCTTGAACAAGTGCTAAAGGACATGTAAAAAAACATTTTTCATGAAGAAACCGAGGCCCAGATCCTTCTGGATTCGGCCCAGTAATTCACTCAATCCAGCACTAAAATCGGGTCAGTTTCCAGGTTTTCTGTTTTCCGAAATCAACTTGGTTCGGGGTCCAAAATAGGTCCATTTGGTCTGAAATTCGAGTATGTTCAACTAGAAGGTGTAAAAAACAACTTTTGTGAAGAACTCATTTTTAAAATCGAACCCGAAGGGTTAGTAACAACCCATAGAATCTTTACAGGTCGCAAATTCCAGTGCAGTTCAAGTTTCTGTTTAAAGATAACGAAGCCAAAATCATTTTCCTTTAAATCCCCAAAAATACTGAGAAAAATATATGTTATACTTGAAGATGTGTAAAACATTTATTCAGAAGGAAATTTCTTCAAAATCGCAACATATATGAGTCTACAAAAATAATAAATCATCCACGCCCAGAAAACAGCTTTACAGAACATCCCTTGTTTTTGGCCGAATCATCCTCTACAGTTCTTATCTTGTCCTTTAAACCACAACTAAGCCTTTCTATGGCTAATCTAACATTTCTAACTAACACCTAACCATATGTAATATCATCTACACCTTTCTTACTTGGATAAATTCCTAAATAGAGGTACACAACCCCTATTCCAGATTTAGGAAAATAACTCACTTGTTTGGAACTAACGGCGGTCCTCACTTGTGGTGGGACGGCAGCACAAGGACAAACCTCGAGCCCTTTGATGGTGAGTTGAAGCCGGAACAGCAGCTGGAGATGTCGTTAGGCGACCACCACAGCAGCACAGAGAGTCACGGATTTTTTTTTAGGAGGGAGGAACACGTGAAGCTTGGCTGGTCGGTCGTTCCTCTCGCTAGAGGGGAAGCTTCGCTGCTGCTCGGACTCCCAGCCATATTAATAAGAAACATCATGGTAATTGGATTGAAGTTTCGGGGGTCTACCGGTTTGGTGAGCAAAAGCCGAGTCTCCACTTATCCGGTTTTCTTGTGGATCGGTTCAGCCGAGAAAACCAGAAGAAAGAGAGCGAAACAGGGGTGTGAATGGGTGAAGACAGCGACAACCTCAGCTGGACATTTGAAGATAGGTGGAAAGAAAAAAAGAAAAAAATAAAGAATAAAGAAAGAAAGGAAAAAGGTTGGATGGAAGCAGCCAACGTGAGCTGCATTCGGTGGACTCCCACGCGCGGGAAAGAATAGGAAGGAGAGAGGAAAATGCTTGGAAACTGCCACTGCAATTTCCATCTGCTTTTGGCCTATTTTTCCATGGAATTTTGGCTCACCCATCACTATCATATACCCCACAACCTTTCCTATGCTTATCTGCACCAAATGAAATGAAGATTGAAGTGAAATTCATGGGGGCATGCCTTCTTACGAATTTTCCTTTCTTGTTGAGACTTTTCCTCCTTTCCTATTTACCAAATTAACACTTAAGTTAATAGGGTCAAGTCCCCTAGTAGTCACTTATAAATCCTCTCTAATTGTTTCACATTGAAGGTCCTAAAATCCTATTTAATAAGTGGCATTTCCCTTGTTCTTTTAAATTTGCTGCTCTTGTATGTTTCTCAAATAATTCCCATCATCAATAAATTTTGAAAAGATGCAACAACCTCCCCCTGGTTTAATTGTGACACGTGGAAGTTCTCAATTTCTAAAATCAGAATGAATTTCGCGGTTAAATTCAGTCAAACGCGATTTCCGCGCGGCCTAAACTAGTGGGTAGTTTTTTTGGGGAATTTTCAGTACAATGGGCTCGTGGTCAATTATTATCGAGTCACGACGTACATCTTCGACTCATTGGCGACTCTCGGTTGTCGTGAAAATCTCTAGGTTTCAATTACGAGCACAGGGTACCAAAACAACACAAAAATCGGTTTAGTGCCGATCGATGAGAATTTTGTAATTAGATAGAATCACCCATGCCTAATTATATATCTTAATCGAATCTACCTATTTCCGGTCTCTGATAGATTTTCGACTGTGCCGCAATGATCCTTGCAGACTAACACGGTCGAGCAGTCGATACCTGGTCGAATTTTCAAGTCTGTTGCATTAAAATCCCTTAATGACTTCTCCAACTAGTCTAGTTATCTCATGAGTGATCGGCTCAGAGAATAGCACTATAGATACGTCAATAAAAAACTCAATTTATTCAATTGAAAACAAAAGTAGGAAATCAGACTGTCACAGCTCCCCTAGTCGCCACCGCCTTTCCTGAAGCGCTCATCATCCTCCTTCATTTTGCCTCCTTCAGCAACTTCTGCTCTTGATCGTGTAAAACACCCAAATCCCACAATACCCTCGTCTTCCTCCATCCATTTGAAGCTCATGCTCACCCCCTACTTAATAGCCCTAGCCTCGGTGTCAGCTTCTTCGGCGAACACCAGATGCAGCCGCCTTTCGTGGGGGCGACGGTTATGGCATCTTCGTCTTGCGATAGCTCGAATTCCGGAGCGTGGTTTGGGGTTCGGAGGGAGGGAAGGAATTGAGCTTGTGGAAAACGGGAACTCGAGGTTGGGGGGCAAGAAGGAGTCGTTGGCGGTGAAGGAGGAGCTGTTGATTGCGGCGATTTTCTCGAGGACGTAGAGGTCCTTGGGTCAGGGAAATGAGGTCTTCCACCGCCGAGTCATCTGCGTGAGAAAAGTAGAAGAATTCGGCCATGGGTTTCTTCTGCTTCTTCATCTTCTTCTTCTTCTGGGTTTGTGGTGATTTCTAATTTCTCACTGGCTCTGTTTTACTCTGTTACCGCTGTGAGCGGTGGGGATAGAATTGTGCTTAACCGCGAGCTTAAGAGGAACCATCAAATTACAGTGGCATGCCAGATAAAACTACCATTTCCCATGTGTAATTGAAGAATAACGCAATTTTTTTCTTGCAAACGAAGAGCAACGCACCTGAAAAACAAAATTCCAAATTCAAAGAGGGCGGGGTACCAGTAGATTAAAGGTGGAAACGGAGAATGTAAGCGCACGTGAGATGCGTGTGCATCTCTGGCCGGTCACTTTTCTCGTCGGGTTAAGCGCATAGGGGCTAATTAATATATATCTGTCAAGTATAGGGGGGTCATTTGAGACAAACTCAAATGCAGGTGGTCTTTTGCAAAAGAGGAGCCGTCGCACCTCCTGCGCTGCATCATTTGCCTTGTGATCTACTACAAAACGTGTTTGCCAAATCGTAGGCCTGCATCAAGTTTTGTTTCAGACGAGGAAGGAAGAGGTTAATCCACCGTGTGTGTTCCATTACGTGAATGCTGTTTTATTCGGAAACAATCTATATGATGAACTCATCCTTTCCCTGTTGCATTGTTAACCCATAGTACAAGTACAAATGGAACATTTTTATTTTTATTTGGTTTGTTTAAACGATACATGAGTTTATTCTTAATCTTTAGTGTGAAAAGCGGATGTCTAACAAGTAGTTTGCTGATTTAAATTATAGAAGTAGAGTAGAGCGTGTAACTCAAATCACCTGCAGACTATAACAAATATTTTGATACACTGGATGAGACCTTATGTCAACTCATCAAGGATAGGTCTACAAGTTGAGCCATCACTACCAGTGAATGCGGCACTAAATGTTCATCTATGCAGTGATCAAGATAGTCAGGCAAAAATTAGTCTTCAAGATGGGAAAACAAGATATGGGCTTGGTTCCAACTTTCATATGCTCTCATCTCTGTTACCCTTGGATGCATCTTATGCAGTCTTCAAATGTGCGTTCTGTGTGCTAACATGCCTTGGCCCGTTGCATTCATCCTGATTTTGATGATCCCATTTGAGTTCATTCGGAATCAAATGATTAATTAGTGAATGGCGATAGTTTTCGGCATTCAATATGGTTGATGGTCTGGTGTTTCCTGGGGTCTAGTCCTCATGGTGATGTGTACTTTCTAAGAATTTTGGTTTGCTTGTATAACCTTCCGGTGGTGCGGCTGGTCCTCCATGTGTTTCCTGGGTCTGAGTCTCTATACGACCGAACCCAATTTAAAGTATCTAATTAGATAGCTTGCAAATTCCAAGTAACTTATTCAACCATACTCCAAAAGTAAAACAAGCTGGACAAGTACAAGCCTGATTCATTGACAAAACTCCAGTTTGATCACTAATGTTGTGCTTTTAAGACCGGTTTACCAAAATTACTTGTTAATATCATTCATGCATTTATTATTAAAATCCGTAGGCACTCATGCCTAGTGCATGGCCGAACGGCAATGGCCACGTGTGAATGTTATTTTCATTCTACATAACCCGATAATAACAGACTTATTGGGCCAATTGAGATTTTGGTTCTTAAATCCACAAAAAAAGCTGCTTCTTCTTCTTTTTTTTTTTTTTACTGTAAAAAGAGTACACGCATGGGTGTGGAAATAAACTTTAAATGTGTAGAAGGTGTTAATTATAAAAATATATATATATATATATATATATATGAGAAAAACATTTAAATGATCTTAAGATTTATATTCAATATTAGTAAGTATGATATTTAGAGGATTATATCTCAACTATTTTCAAATTTATAATTCTGTCCATTTTATTATACTATACCAGCATCATACATATATATAGGAGGAATGCGCCTTAGAAATATATGAATGATTCCCTTCAGCATTTACATCACCTAACATTGATTCTCCTCTTGTGAAAACTCAGCAAAAAAAATTGTTAATTGCTTAGGAAGAGAGATTTGAACCAGTTTGAAATGGATCCTGGATAGAACAGGAGAACTCCATCCTACAGACTCCCTATCCATTTCAAAGAGAACCGCACCCGAATCTGTCCTAGAAGCTGTAAAAGTTGGATTCCACCATCGTTCTTCGATAGTCGAATGCTACCCATCAACTTGTATCAGAATTCAACGCCAAATCCATAACGGTTAATGAGGGATGCATCTGTACAGCAAACCCGACCATAAACTTCACCGCAATGAAGAAAAGAGCCAGCCTGATGGAGAAACACATGACCTCTTGACTTGTAATTGAACAACAAATGGGGAAAGAAAGTATAAATAAGGGCCTTCACAAAGTCGTAAGATATGGATTAACACTATCCTCTGGGATGAAGACTCTGAAGCTTCATCATCAATCTAAATGCTCCATCGCAGGGTTAATGACACCAGTTGATAATAAGTCAGTTTGCCAGTAAAACAAAGGCAAGTACAGCCGGCAGGAGGCAGCCCATACAAAAATCACACGACAGGTAAACAAATCATCAATGAACAATTGCTTGTTCTCTCATTCGGGTTGGTTAGAAGTATGAAAAGTCAGAGATGCATTACCTTCCAAAGACCATCATTAAGATAATGCATGTTATCCACCCCAATGCCCTTGTTAACAGCCCGTCTGCATTTCAATCAATTGACTTAGTCATAAAAAGAGATATATAAGATATGCAAAACAAGAAACAGGTAACTATTATTCATGTTGTTCACCAAGAATTCTATTGAGCAGGTTCCAAATATGATTCCATGAAAGAGATTCTGATTCTTGAATGTGGATATGGGAGGAAACTCACATGTCTTTAGCCGACATTTTTGTAAAGCCTATCGCAAGCGCATGTTGCTTGCCTTCAGCCATAATTGCCTGAAAATAAAAAAGGAACGGAAAAATATACCTTTCCACACTATAATGCCACAGCCAAAAACAAAAAACTCAAGTCTAAATTGAACAGTCCTAAAAGAGAACTGCTACCGATTAAGCCAAGCATTAAACATCATTGGTTAGACTCAACGTTGGTAGGCGTGCAGCATTGGAATTTGATAGGTGTGACTCTTACCACAGGAGTCTCTGCACCAACTTCATCATCCAAAGCACCTCCAGGAGAGGTAAGGCCAGGACACATAATGTTTGCACCAGCAAAGACAAATTTTATTGCACCCCTGTCTACTTGTAATTTCTTCATTATATTTGGATCTGCACCACACTCGGCAACATTAGATGCAACAACTCAAGAATTTCTAACGATCAACATTGTCATAACAGGCAAATTTTCTGATGATGATCCTAATTCAAGTTTAGCACTTCTACCAAATTGAAGCCCCCAACGAGGTCTGCTCCAAGTGACAAAGAGATACTGTCTGAGCATTAAGTTTATATATTCCGACCTAGAAGTTAATCTAAAATATATATATAACAAGATCACAGGTTAAGTGCAAACAAAATCAGCACACCTCCATTAACAACATATGACTCGGTTAACAAAAATATGACATGATTACAATTCAAAGCCGAGAAACCAGCCTAAAGAATCAGACGTAATCAGCACTTACTCATGTCAGCCTACACTGAAGTCATCCGATTTTCTGTAATTTGTATGCAACTCCAGTTTAAAGATTGATGAATAACTACTAATAAGATGCATTTTCAAATATACACCCTGCAAGCACTCAAACATATAAGTGCGTGCTTGTTTGTGCTTCAGCAAAAACAATGTGTCAAAATTTGTATATTGTGAAAGTTTGAGGTGTTCCGGATTAAGAAAACTCAAGTGTGTCCGTCCCAATATTTGGATTAGGCAAAAAGTACAAACCTATTAGGACACGCCCTAAATTTACCAAGGCCCATCTAAGAGTAGCATTGACATGGTACCGCGAAAACTAGCAGATAAGTAATGGTAGAGAAGACTATCATCTACAAATCAAGGAGAGCTATGAAAACTTGAGAAGACGGTGAGAGATGCTTTACATTGATGCAGAAGTCGCAGGGTTGGCATGTATGGACCGTCACGGATGTTGAAAAAGAGAGGCACATTGTTCACCAGAACCAAATTCAGATGGTTTTGACTGGAGGGAAGCAAAGAAAGCCCTCTCAGAGGCGAGTCTTGACAACATTATATAGTTGTGAAGGACGCCACAAGAAGAGAGTGTCTATCAACTGAAATCTTACAAAGGAGCTCGACAAAATAAATAGCAATTAGATGAGAACAAACCATTTGGCAACAATGATTGGAGACTTCTTGGGAAGCAAATCATCCAGCACCGGCTCTAATCCTGGATACTGAATCAACAGCACAAGTGAATCAACCCATATCAAGTGATGGACGGGAAAAGAAAAGATTAAATAACCAACAATTATCAGATGCCTTCACTTGATTTTGTGCGGATACCTCTTCTGAGGAGAACTTGAAAAGTGAACTTTTGACCAGTTGATCGAGAGAGAGAGAGAGAGAGAGAGAGAGAGAGAGTACTCTCTCCCGATTGTGGGCAGGAATATCAGCATCAAGCAGGTAAACAAAGCAAACAAGAACAGTTAATTAAAAATACAATATATAGAAGCCCCAGTTCCCATAAGAATTCACAGATAAATCTACTTGAAAGCATCATCTTATTTGCCAGTCTTGATGAAGATTAAAATGTTGCAAGTGCTCAGTCATCTTAAAGAGTTCTACTACAGAGCAAGTCATCCTGACAAATTTGGCCAAGCTTCAGTAGGATAGGTCGTTCATGATTACAACCTTACAGCATTAGTACTACAGAATAGGACCATTTTGAAGGCACCATTCTAATCCCTTAATCCAACAGTTACTGTACAGCAAGACAAGCATACAAGATGACCACTTCCCCGACCCAAGCATTTTGTCAACTCGAATCAAGCGCAACCCAAAAACCTTATAGACCAGGTACCAGGCTATTACCCAGAAAAGACGACCCAAGAATTGTCTCTGCAGTTGACCCATGTATCACACCATAAGATGATACTTACTGAGAAATCCAAATGTAAAAGATTTTGGCATGGGGCGGTAAATGTTCCTGCCCGATCTATATCAACATTCCTTCCATTTCCGACAACTTGTCAAGATGGTCTTGATCGTCGACATAGTAATACTAAGCAAAACGACAGGATTACCTGTCTCAATGCAAATCCGGAGAGGGGAAAAAAACTAAAAGGAAATTTCAGCATCATCCGGCTTCACTGCCCGTTGAACGGGCCCCAGTCAGCGTAGCTCACGCTTTGGAGCACGTAACAATCGCTGCCCAACCTCATTCGGACGCACAATCAAGGACACCCAAGATCTGCTACCGGCAGAGACCACGAAACCCAAGTACCCAAGACTTAAAAAGTCGCAACGATTTTTTGTCCCCGACAGATTTCACTTCCTCGAAACATCGATCCCACTGAAATTCGCGTAAATTTTAACTTTTTGAACATAATTGCGACGGAAACACGATTCTTTGCCCACCAGGAATCATGCACAAAACAAAGATGGCACTGCAGAGCGAATATATATATATAAGCAAACCAAAGGCGAGCGGTAGGAAAGGCAGACATATAAATTCACGGGTCACGTTGAACAAATTAAAAATTAAGGACTATTATACAATGGTCAAAATTCAAAAATCATTTACGTCATTATCCCTAGAATTAATCTAATTTGTACATTTCCTAAAAATAAAAATAAAAACTAGCGTGTCTTTCTTTGGCGATTCAATGACCTAACATTACCTTTGGTTATGTTATTTTGTGAAAATCAAATTGTTTTAATTATAAAGTGGCACCATTTTAATATAAAATCATATGTTTATCAAGTAGTTGCTGTTTCTATAAGTTGAAGACACGATTCGATTCTCCTGTGTTGCAAAGGAATAAAAAATAAAATAAAAATAAAGGACTTGAAAATCGGTTCCACTCCAATTCCCAGATTGAAACAATTCTTAGGTAGAACCAGCACTTCCAGCCTTGAAACTTGGAACCAATCCAGTTGTAGGCCACTTTAAGGTTCAGAGATTAGGAACTAGACCGATTCTCCTCAAAATTGACCTTGGACTAGCCGGTCCAAGCCAGCTCGGTCCGATTCCTGTGGTGAACTAGACCCAATGCACACTCTTAATCAAACCACAAATTTTAGGAACAAAGAGATAATAATAATAATAACAATAATAATAGCAATAACTTTTGAACCACCATCCTTCTCGAAATGAAGAGATTACAGTAGCACGCCAGATAAAACAACCATTCCCATGCGTAATTGAAGAGGAAGGCACTTTTTTTCTTGCCAACGAAGAGCAACACACATGATAAACAAAATTCCAAATTTAAGAAGGGTGAGATATCAGTGGAACAAAGGTGGAGCTGGAAACATAGAATGAAGTATACGTGAGATGCGTGTGCACCTCTGGCCGGCCACTTTTCTCATCGGAGTTTAGCGTTGGGGGCTAACTGATATATATTTATCAAGTTTAGGTGTTCATTTGATACAAACTCAAATAGTCGCGTTTTCTGCATATATATTTGTCAAGTGTAATAAAACTCAAATGCAGGTGTTAAGAGCATCTCCTTTAGTGCAGGTGCTCTTTTGCAAAAGGTGTTAAGAGGATCCCCTCCAACGCAGGGGGTCTTCCGCAAAAGGCGTTAAGAGGATCTCCTCTAGTTGCGCATAAAAGGTGTTGAGGATCCCCTCTAATGCAGGGGGTCTTTTGCAAAAGGTGTTAAAGATGTTCTCCTAGTGCAGGGGGTCTTTTGCAAAAGGTTTTAAGAGGTTATCCTCTAATGCAGTGGGTCTTTGCAAAAGATGTTAAGAAGATCAAGTTGCGTAAATATTTGTCGAGTGTCAAAACTTAAAAGCAGGGGGTCTTTTGCAAAAAAGAAGCTCATTAGGGGCTAATTGAAAATATTTGGGCCCCCCTACACTGCATCATTTTGGCGTTTTTTTCGTTTGCGGGGACATGCCTTCCGATGGTCTACAAAGATGGGTTTGCGGAGGCCCAGGCTGCAAAAAAAAAAAGAGCTCATTAGGGGCTAATTGAAAATAACAAGTTTTGTTTGAGACGAGGAAGGAAGAGGTTAATAACACGTAGTTCGGAGCTTCATCGGAGACGACAATTTAGCCAGTGATCGGAGGTAAGCATTGACCCGCAAACTGCAACATCACTTCACTTCTGTAGTCCAGCCTCCAACAACTTTGGAGGACTGCGAGTAAATTCATGCTGTTTTGAGTTCGTTTCCTGAAAATGAACTCTATGTATCTGATCATGTCCACCGTGTGTGTTCCATTAAATGAATGCTGTTTTATTCAATTAATATGATGAACTCATCATTTCTCATGTTGCATTGGGAACCCATAGCACAAGTAAAAATAGCCCACATTTGTTTTAGTTTGATTTGGTTAGACAATCCATGAGTTTATTTTTTATCCTTATTATTTGACCTTTCGTGAAAAACGGATGTCTAACAAGTTATTTGCTTATTTTAAATCCAAGAAGTGGAGCAAAGCGTGTAGCTCAAATGCTGCAGAATATAACGAATATTTTGATACTCTGGATGAGGCCATGTGTCCGCTTACTAGGGACAGGCGCAGCTCTACAGGTTGAACCAACGTTACTGGTGAATCCGGCACTATGCTTATCTGTGTAGCAATCAAGATAGTCAGGCAAAAATTAGCCTTCAAGATTAGAAGGTAAGATATGGGTCCGAGGTTCCAACTTCCATATGCTCTCATCTCTTTTGCCCTTGTATGTATCTCATGCAGTCTCCAAATGTATGCTCTGCTTGCCGACATGCCTTGACCCATTTTCATTGCGTGCATCCTGATTTTGATTAGTCTGTCCGAGTTCATCACGAATCAAAGGATTAATTAGCGATCAACGATGGTTTGCGGCTTTCGATGTGGTTGAGAGTCCGCTGTTTGCTGTGGTCTGGTTCTTGTATTTCTACCTTGAACATTTTTTATGACGAGGATGGTTGTTAAAATATAAGGCATGGCTTATCCATAGAATGGCTTCACTCTATTTAACAATAATTACAACATTCAAAATTAACAAATGATGAAATCCACATGTCCCATACCATTCTACAGAAAAATAATACATCCGTGGCGAAAGATTTCGGAAAACCAACACCATTGAATGCAATAATAAATCATTGAATAATCCACCGAAAACACAAGAGTCCATCATCATTATTTTTTGGGAAAAAAAGCTTAAACGATATGTAAATATGTTGAGGGTGAGTGGAAGCGATAAGATGGTAAAGTCAAACATAAGAAAGAAAACATGTCCAAGAGATCCAGACCACATCCACTTTCCATATATGCATAGCCCCAATTTGACGTCACAGTTGACCCACCATTTACCATCTACAAGAAAGACTGAATGCAAAATCATTTTCTTTCTTCTCTTCTATATTTATTCCCATTATATGACAATTTAAGCTTTTTGAGTGTTGCACTCTGAACTTCAGCTTGTCATTTACATCGAGATGCATCCGCCTAGTATAATTTGCAGTTGAGTTCAATTTTCTGGGTGTGGAATGGAGCGGAGAGCTCAAACTGCGGACGGTGTTCGGTACCCTGTACGAGATCAGCTCAAACTCCAGTCCTTTTTATTTAACACAGATTCATACTTATAAAGTGACTCATCTCCTCTCAACTTTTTTTACGTAAGACAAGAATAAACATATTTTATTTGTTTCACAAACAAACAACTAACAGAAAATGTCTGAACATTTTTCAAGTCTTGTCAAAGAAAAATACTCCTTTGGATTTCTAGTCGTGAACAGAGAACCGTTCATCCCTATGTCTGAAGAAGGTTTTGCTGGTGACATTTACTGAGTGGAGAGGATGGCCGTTTGTTTGTCAAGAACAAGACTACAAAATATAAAAGATGGTAGAGTTTCCCGAGTGCTGGAAAGTGCTCTCGAGCAAGACGGTCCATCGCATTTTAGCACTCAATGGCACGATCGATGGGGGTCGATCTTGTGGTAAAGGGCTAACGCTCCCAATCCTTTTTGGGCCGAATTTGGAGCCCATGATCGTCGAAACCGGTAATAATCTAGGTAGCACCGACACGCGACATGCGACACGCGACACGACACGACACGACACGCGACACGCCATTTCTCAAAAAGTAGAGAATTCCGACACGTTCCGACACATTAAATATTAAATAAATATTTTTATATATACATGATTAATTATTATATTTAAATTAATTTATTCAAATTCATAAATAAATAAACAATAAAAAAAGCCTATAATAAATCTATACTAATAACATTAATAAATTTATTCATAAAAAATTGGAAAGACATTTTTTTACTTTAACAAAAGTTATCGATGAAATAAATAATTAATGAAAGATTAGAGTCAAAATAAATTTACATTTTTCTACGATGATCTAAATTTATCATTATTTAATATTTAGTGCTTTTATTTTTCGAAGTAACTTTTTAACCCGTCTATTTATTTATTTTTTAGCCTTATCATGTATTAATAAAATTATTTAATGTTCTTTTTTTTTTTTTTGGACAGAAAATTATTTAATGTTCAATATTTCTTTTTAGGGTTAAATGGGTCCCACCCATTTATTTCAGCACACGTTTTCTTCCCCCACCCCCACCCCCACCCACCCACCCACCCCTGCGCCTGTCACTTCCCCTGCACGAGGCTTTCTTTCCCCATAAGCCGTCGACGCCTCGTCTCTCTCCTTTCTCTTCTTCCTAAAAACAGCCCAAGGTAAAAAAACCCTAGCAATCACCTTCTTTCTCCTCTCCCTTTGCTTGGTCTCCACCTCTCTCGCCGCTGCCTCGCCTCCGTTCTCCCATTTGCCGTCGTAGCCTCTCGTCCAGCCCTCCATCGCGGCGTTGTGGTTTTCCATCTCGGTGTTGCAGTTGGCGGTCGCAGCCGACCAAGACGATCGAGAAGGCTTCTCGGCGCAGTTGGCGGTCGCAGCCTTCTCCACGTTGTAGTCGGCGTTGCAGTCGGCCGTCGCAGCCCTCCCTCGCTGTCGCTCGCAGCGTCACCTTGGCTCCCTCACCCTTGCCTCCACCCTCCATCACCTTCTTCCCTTCGCACCTGCAGGTCCGCCCACAAACCTCCGGACACGCTCCGACGCGCGTGTCGGAAAGAGTTGACCACGTGTCGGAAACTCCGACATGTGTTGACTGCGTGTCCGGGCGTGTCCGAGCGTGTCGGACACGTGTCGGACACGTGTCGGGGTGTCCGACACGACACGGAGGCCCTTTGAACGTGTTGGTGCTACCTAGGTAATAATCGTGTAGGTCTGGCAGCTGGGCGCCGACACCAGTCACACCATTTCCTATCCTCGGTCTCTCTCTAACTTTAGGATTGTGATTGTAATTTCAAATTATTTTAATATTCTATATGGCAATCTCTGATTCAGGGCGAACTGCCACCAAATTCGAGCATGTGAGAAGGGGTTCCACCTCAGCCGTCACTTTTCCCACCGGCCTGCAGCATTCGAGACAAAATCAAGTGGAGGGGATCTTCTGCATATAAAAAGCCTACTTTAGATGTCTTGACGTTATTTTATCCAACTTTTTTGTGGTTCTAATTTCATAAGAAAAATCCTAAATTTATACATTTATGATAAATTTAATTTTATTGAATTTTAAGAAAAATCACAAATCAATATACTTGTGGTACACCCATTAATTACCATATATCATCGAACTTAATAATTTAATGTAAAGAAAATTAATGAATGGTAAATTTATTACAAGTGTATCGATTTGAGATATTTGATGGCCAAAAAATTAGTTTAGAGGAAATTTGTCACACATATACCAGTTTGAAATTTTCAGTGATAAAAAAATTAGTTTATGGTAAATTTGTCACAAATATAATTGTTTAAGGTTTTTTGGGGTATTAACCATATATCAATTAGCCCCAATGCCTCTTTCTTTACTTCGCCTTCGATCCTCGTTTGGTAGACTTTTTTGCATGGTAAACTACAAATTTCATAGGGGAAACTTATTCAAAAAGTCATAAATCTATAACACTTTTGTCCATTCAATGCTAAACCTTTCAATTTTGCTAATTGAATTATAAACATTTTCATTTCTTGTCAATTGAGTTCATCCAACCTATTTTGACCGGAAATCGCTAATGTGAGAGCGAACGGCGTCACATAGGATTATCGACGCTAACGTGGACAAAATTTAATAATATTGTCATATATTTTTGAATTTTTTTTTATTATTTTTTCTTTCTTTCTCTTTTTCTATATTTTCTTTTTTGCTTCTTCTTCTTCCTTTCGCCAGTGGCCGGACACTGGCCATGCTGGGCCGACTAGCCTTGCCTTGCTTGCCCCCCGCGAGGCGTAGCCAAGTGAGCCCCAACAAGGGGAGCACTCACCCAAGCAAGGCTCGGTGAGGGTCGGCCTCACCTAGGCCAAGGTGGTCTCACCAAATTTGGTGAGGGAGCCTTCACTGAGACTTGCTTGCCCAGGCGAGGCCCAGCGAGGGTCAACCTTGCCCAAGCCAAATCGAGTGAGGGCCAGCCTTGCCAGATGGCTTTGCCATATCTGGCCTAGGTGAGGCAGACCTTTGCTGGGTCTCACCTAGCCACGCCTCGCTTGTAGCAGATGAGGCTAGTCAACTTGGTACAGCCAGTGGCTAGCCACTAATAAAAAGAAGAAGAAGAAGAAGAAGAAGCAAAAAAGAAAAGAAAAGAAAAGAAAAGAAAAGATATCAAAAAGTACTAAAATATAATTAAAAATTGTCTATGTTAGCGCCGGCGGTCCTACATGGTACTACTAGCGTCCACGTCAGCAATTTCCAATCAAAATTAGCCGGATGGACTCAATTGGCAAGAACTAAAAATGTTTAAGACTTAATTGGTAAAATTTAAAGATGACTAAATTAGTAAAAAGACAATAGGTTTAGGAATTTTTGGATAAAGACAGGAAAAATTTCTATGAGCCCTCCAATGGGAAATATATATCGATGAGCCCCCAATGCTCAATCTCGATAAAAAAATTTCATTCACTGATGTAATTTAATGTTCCTCTTCGATTTAAGGAGAATGGTAATTCTTATAGTTCTTATTATTTGTTGATAAGTGAGAATTGAGATTTGAATTAGTTGTTACTCGTAAACAAATGTCGCAGCCTCTTGCAAGATCTGAGGCGTTTGATATCTCTAAGGCATTATCGAAATTCATAGCGTTGAAGTCGACACACTTTGCATACCAATCTTTTCTTTATATCATGGACATTGCTCTTTCTTCATGCAGATCAAGCATGAGCGAGCGGAATGTCAAGGAAAGTGCGCAAGAGAGAGAGGGCTAAGAGGCAAGTAAGTCGAGGACAAAGAGAGAGAAAACGCCTCGTGGATGGACCGACTTACGCATTTGGCAGAACTCTTGAAATCATGCCTTCTTCTCCTCGACATGTCTTTATTCGCTCCTCTTTTTGACAGCCACTAGGGGAGGATTACAACCAGTCAACCACGGGCGGCGAGGTGACTGACGTGCCACTGGTTTTCGTAGCTTAGACGACAAGTACTCCAGAGGTGCCACAATAGATTGAAAAGAAATACTAGCTGGAAGATGTTTATGTAAGAGTTTTTCCTAATTATGGACTACATTAATTGATATTGTAATTTACCGTTTAACGTTTACCGTTTTACGGGGATTGGTCTAAGGTGAGATAGAAGGTTTCTTAATTAGTCTAATATGGGCTGGCTAGTGTGGGCCAAGTTGAGCCGGCCCGTAATGAGGGGGGACCGGGCTGGAAACTCTATAAATAGTGCTCAAGTCTCTCCTCTAACCCTAATTCTCACATGTATCCTCACCTAAGGAGTGTTTACCTAACACTAAACGTGAGGGGGGTCGCCTCATTGAGCCAGTGATACGGAGGGCAATAGAGGAGAAGGATTTGCTCGTGGAACATTGTGTTTCCGCTTCCGCTTCAAGTACAATGGATCCTAAAACAGGTGCGTAAATCTTTCTGATCTATTATGCATGTTCTTGTTCTAGTTATGGAGATCTTGGGGTTGCGTAATTTGCATCTAACATGTGGTATCAGAGCAACCGTAACCCTAGAACTTGAACGCATAAAGTTTTTGCCCTAATTTGTGATTTTCGAGATTTTTTTAAAATAAAAATAAAATTAAATCATAAATTCGAATTGGGCTCGACGAGACGAGCAAGACGGTCGGCGGCGCGTCGCCGGAGGAGGCCGGGCGCGCCCCACGCGCGGCCACGCGCCACTCAGGCGGCGCGTGTGGGCGCGTGGAGACTCCAATCGACACGTGGCTGGCGGTGTTGGATTCGTATGATCTTCCTCTACGTCGTGATGTATTTATTTTATATTTTTGATTATTTTATGGATGTGAAAATACATACAAAGCCCTAAATACGTGTATTTTTAGTGTATTTTTGTGTATTTTTCTTGTATTTTCTGTGATTTAGGAAATACAAGTGTTGGGTTATAGGTATGTTATCACATAAATAGTATAATGGTGTGATTCATTAATAAAAAATTAAACTTTATTGTGAACTAAAGCTGGCTTAATGAGATACAACTATTATGGGATAGTATTTGAACTATGTATTGAGGTTATGAGAAACAGTAAAAGTTATGGAACTTTTGTTGCTCAAGCATAGTTATTTATATGCATCTTGATGTATTTTTGTTTCTTCTGATAACCTTTGAATGATGGACGTCTTAAGAACTCGTGACCAAATTGATTATATTAATTATCACATCTGCTGAATGTGGATAATGCATGTCAATTAAGTTACTGCATATTGTACATGAACTTATCTGGTCACTTGTTAATGTCTATCAAGTTGAATATTTTTTATGGTTAAGGAGTATGACAACATTTACGCAGAGCAATAATATCTACTGTTATAAGATTAGATATTTGGTTCTATGTTTTGACTCAATTTATAGGCCACTAGTTGATGTAATGATAATTTGTTACTCATAATTGGCTAATAAATGAGCTATTGGCCTTGGAGTCATGTTTTGCCTTATAAAACTCATGATCAATAGTTGATCAACTATTAAGCTTGTCAATCTGGATACTCTTTATTGCTATTGATGTTAACTTATGAGGGATCCTTTGGATCGGCATTCTTATTATGTTGTTTTAGTAATCAGTAATCGGGGTGCACAAGAGATGCTTTCTTCTATATTATGAGAAGTTTCTTGTGTTGCTATGATCGGTGATCTCATTGAAGTCTAACTTTCAGGTTCTTTATATATATATATATATATATATATGATTATTTTTTATAAAGCAATATAATTAGCATGATATGTGATTTTGGTGATATGATGCCCTTATCACTGAAGTTAAAATCACATGTATATGGTGTATGTGAGAAGTAAAGTTTATATCCCTGGTATGAGAGAATTTCAAGAATTCAATTGAGTAGTGACCGCCAAAGTGGCACGCTTGATTGGGTTTGAGAAATTTCGGTCTCGTATGATTATTGGGATGTCTCCCGGTCTAATGCGTAGTCATACTCCCAAAGGAGGTGATTGTGTATTAGTTCATGGAGGGATACATGATGGTGTGGTGGAGAAGTGACTGATTCTAGTGATTCATATGCCCAAAGGTGATGAATTCACAAAGAATTGGAATATATTCTCATAACCGCTATCATGTGGGGAGTGTACAACTGCATGTCATGTATTCTGCCCAAAGGTGATTATATGATTATGCGTGTAACTCTCTGGATGTGTACTTGTATGTCAAGTTACACGGTTCTCACATGATGCTAATTATATACATTGCTTGTTTTTTAGTCACATTTTCTGTAATTTATAACTCAAATATTATTGAGGTTTTTACTGCTTCAAATTTTAAGTTGTGGACATATGATTTGTTGCTTGAGAAAAGAGCAATTGAATTTGCTTATTGTCCATGAAGCGTTCCATTCTGGAATACTTGAAAAGAGGTTTGCTTGCGTACTGCACTGCTATAAGATGATGGAAGCCTTAGTTGCTTGAAATTATGTCTTGTCTAATATCGAAATTAGGACACATCTGTAAAGATTGTGTTACATATACATCTCGTATATGGTTAAAAAGTTGTTTTCTAAAGTTTTCTATTTAAGGAAAATTACCGAAATAAAGAATAAACTAGTTAAAATTAGTTTTGAAGGTTGTCAGGCCTAATAGTAGCGGTAAGTATTTTGGCAAGTATGACAATACTGAATTGCTTAAAGGGTCATTTGTCAAATACTTGGTAGATTCTGGGGTGGTAACTTAATTACTATACCTAAAAATCCTGACAAAAAGATTTGGCCGAAAGGCATAAATGCACCATATTGAACATGGTGATGAGTATGATTAGTAAGACTAATTTATCTGGTCTTTTCTGTGGGCTGATATTATGAAAACAACTTTTTCACATACAAAATGTGTCTCTTATCAAAGTTGTTTCATAAATAGTTTATAATGAAATTTCTTAAACCTCTCAAATGCAGAATGAAGTGGTTGCAGCTTTATTAAGGAGATTTGTTAGGGAAAGACGATCAGTTATTCCATCAGACTATATAGTCTATTTGTGAGAGCATGATTACAATATCCACTATATGGTTGATGTAATAGCATATTTATAAATGTCGTTTCTTATTCTCAATCAAGTATGTGATTAGATGCCATAAAAGGCGATATACAATCTCTGAAACATCATAGTGCTTGGAAACTAACTTACTTGCCTAAAGGTCATAAGTTCATTAGTTGCAAATTGGCGTACAAAACTAAAACAATTTTCAAAGAAAGATAGTGGAATTTAAAGCCAAACTGGTAGCTAAAGTTTTTACTCTGAAAGAGGGGTGGATAGTTTATAGTGAAGAAATAATTATTTCTTTAAAAGATTCTTTCAGAGTGAACGTGGCATTAATAATTTATTTTGATATGGAGTTACGTCAAATAGATACAAAATCTATATAGTGCAACTGGATGATTTTGCAGCAGATTCAAGTAAACTTGTGTGTAGACTGAAAAGTCTTAATTCATGATCTTAAGCAAGTTTCCAGACAATATTATTAAAGTTTCATAGTGTTGTTATTTGTTCAATTGGGAACAAAGTAATTCAATATACTGCAAGATCAGTGGGAGAAAATTTATTTTTCTCATACTCTGTGAACATGATATTTTGCTTACAAGCAATAATCCTGATGTATCTTTTGTCCTTTGCACTGAGGTTTGTAAGGATTGTTTTTGCCATATTGTATTAGATTTTCTCGGAGGACATTTGCTGATTGTATATTGGAAATATTCAATATACATCATTGCAAGCTAGGAAGTACTCCTGTTGTTAAGGGTGATGGACAGAATCTATTACATTGTCCTTATTTAGATATTGAGAAAATCTAATTAAAAGGTGTACCTTGTGTCAGTGCACTTAAAAGTATAATGTATGCTCGAATTTGCACTAGACTAAATATCGTCTTTGTGACGAGACTTCTAGGCAGATATCAGTCAAATCCAGAACGTGATCACTAGGTTGCTACCAAGAAGGTTTTAAGGTACTTAAAAGGACAATAGATTATATGCTAATTTACAGATATGTTCAATTATTGCAGTTAGTAGGGTATTTAGATGTAAATATTGCTAGCTGTTATGATGACATGCGATCGATAACATAATACATATTTATGTTAGTAGAAAGGCAGTAAATAAAGTTCTATGTCATCTTCTACTATGTAAGCAGTGCCAGTAACATTCTTTTAGGTTGTTACTTGGGCTATTAGGCTTCGGAACCTCATTAAAGAGTTGACCGTTTTTAATTTTATGGATTGGCACATACGGTTGTATTGAGACAATAAATTTGTAGTATTAACAACAAAGGTCTCAACGGGTCTAAATATATGGTGGTCAAAATTTTTGACCATAAAGAAACGGTACAGAAAGGTGACGTTATAATATAACATATTTCCACAGATGATGTGATTATAGATCCACTAACTAAAGGCCTACGCCCATGTGTATCTGAACGACATGTCATTAGCATGGGCCTAGGAGCATCATGAGATGCTGTTGTTTAGTGGGAGCTATTTTGGCTTTACTCTAATAAAGTTCACATCTGTGTTCGTTACACTTTGTAACGATTTGATATGTATCAACTTTTGCATTCAATAAAATATTTTTGAATGTGTTGTTATGTTGAATACATATTGATAAAGTCTCAAGGTACTGTATAAACCTTGAGTGAAGGCTAGGGGCATCTAGTTATTAGCCTTGTGCATATGTCTTGTTATACATAAAGAAAGGTTAACCGTAAGGACAAGACATATGTGGGTTCATTGGAACCATAAAGCATTCTCTAGTGGCACAAGTTTTTGTGACGCCTAAAGTTAAGAGAATTGTGACTGACAAATGGGATCTCTCTATGAGAGATGTTATCCATTTGCCACACTACCATATTGAATCCATATCAATAAAGTTGAGAACATTCGTGACCATGGAAGGCTCTGTGTGTATACATGCAGTTACTGCCATAATTCGGTGTTTAAAACTTTATGGGATATGATTGACTATTAAGAATTATCTCTAGACCAATGTGCGCACCTACAGTACGATTTCAATTAATATAGTCCAAGTGGGAGAATGTAAGAGTTTTTCCTAATTATGGACTACATTAATTGATATTGTAATTTACCGTTTAACGTTTACCGTTTTACGGGGATTGGTCTAAGGTGAGATAGAAAGTTTCTTAATTAGTCTAATATGGGCTGGCTAGTGTGGGCCGAGTTGAGCCTAGCTTGTAATGAGGGGGACTGGCTGGAAACTCTATAAATAGTGCTCAAGTCTCTCCTCTAACCCTAATTCTCATATGTATCCTCACCTACGGAGTGTTTACCTAACACTAAACGTGAGGGGGGTCGCCTCATTGAGCCAGTGATACGGAGGGCAATAGAGGAGAAGGACTTGCGCATGGAACATTGTGTTTCCGCTTCCGCTTCAAGTACAATAGATCCTAAAACAGGTGCGTAAATCTTTCTGATCTATTATGCATGTTCTTGTTCTAGTTATGGAGATCTTGGGGTTGCGTAATTTGCATCTAACAGTTTAGGAACAAAGAATAATAGTTTATGACTTGATAAGATGCATCTCCGTGTCCAGGGAAGTCTTTGTGAGACATGATTGGCGGACTATAATGAGAATTGGTCACGTGTCTTTTTTTTTTTTTTTTTGGTCAGTGGTCACGTGTCTTTCATCAGCCCTCGATGGGGTGTTGTCTTGTAGCGTGTGGAAGGAAAGGTTCTGCATAAATAGTATGTTGTTGCAGTATTAACGATTTAACAATTTAAATCAACGCAAACGATGAGCAATAAATGATGCAAGAAATTTATTCGAATGTTGGAACTAGAAGAGTAAGCAACAAATAATTCATTATTATTAAAGAATCGGAGTTATAATTATTTATACATTCAAATTTTTTTTTTTTATGCCAGGGATCCGACCTAACTCACCTTATGGGAGCATAGCACCGACTATATCTTAGGGGAGATTAGCCTAGCACTTCATCAGTCGGGGTCTCCCGCTTAAGTCACGGAACTATTCTGAGAGTTGTGGTGGACTTTGGAAGTCAAATCCCTGATCTGACGGTCAGGAGGTCAGGCCTCAACCAATGTAGCCATGCATGGATGGGCTTACATTCGAATATTTTTCACATCTAAATTAAGTCTAAATTCATAATATCCACGAATAGATAATTCAAATTGAATGAAAAGCTCATGGCACTAATCACTTGTCCAGACACGTCTGCATAGTCAAAGAAACAATAACTCGAGATGTCTGTCTCAATTTTTGTCCACTGGCCGGACTAACCCGCCAAAGAAAAAGAAAAAAAAAAAAGGAAGAGAAAACCCACCTAATTGTACAGAGTCCTTCCACCGTGAAGTTCCATTCTTGTATATTTAGGAAGGGACCATCGCGGATTGATAAATCCTGGTAAAACTTTGACTTGGATATTATCTTCAGAAAAGAAATCCGGTTCAAATAAAGTGCTTACCAGATTTTGAGCAAATCAAAATATTCCTGAGGGTCGGGTTGCAAACACAGTTTAAACTCCACACATAATTTGGTATTATGATAAACATTATAAGAAGTCACTATTACCATTGTGCACGCATGATAATTAATGCATTAAGCTTTACTTGGGTCAAGTGGGAGAATATCGGAAAAAATACCAAAATCAATGGAAAAATCTTGGAAAGATTGGCCAAATCGTGGATCAATAAGATAAGACATTAAGTGACCTGATTATTATGAAAATAGCAGATACATTAATGCGAAAAATTAAGAGGAAATTAACCGATAAACAATATCGATGTTGATCTTAAGATTATGATTATTTAATGAATGTACAAAACTTGTCAAATTAGTCTAATCAAGTCTTTCGGTTAAATGTGCTTTTGAAAGTTTTAGGATCCATTTGTACTTTCGTAGCAAGTTTTAGAACTTAAGACTCATTTACACTTTCGTGATAAGTTTTAAGACTTGATTATACTTTTTAAAAGTTTTAAAACTCAATTGTACTTTCGTGATAAGTTTTAAGATTTCCAATGTACTTTTCCTTAATAATTTATAAGGATGCACCTAGTGGGAAATCGGCCGAATTTTTCAATTTTGCGTTAAAAAATCAAATTCCTAAAAGTAACATATTGTTTCTTCAGTGCTCCTTGATTGCAAAGGAATTTAAAAAAAAAAAAAAAGACGACTTGAAAATCGATTCAATTTAGGAACCGAATTGGTTGACTCGGCAATTCGGGCCTTGGAACTAGAATTGATCTGGTCTTAGGTTGCTTCAAGGTTTCGCAAAATAAGAAATTGAACCGGTTCTCCCTACTAACCTTGAACCGATCGATCCAAGCCAATTTGATTCAATTCCTAGGTTAACCCGGACCCAATGCACACCCCAATTAAAATCTTGAATCTTAGAAAGCACCGGATAATAAGAATCATGACTTTTGAATCACCATCCTCCTTGAACCGAAGAGGAACATTAAACTACATTAGTGAACAAAATTTTTTCATTGGGATTAAGCATTGAGGGCTTATTGATATACATTTCCCATTAGAGGGCAAATCGAATTTTTTCCTGTCTTTATGAAAATTTTTCATTTGCCATGCAAAAAATGTCTACCAGATATGATGTGAAGGCGAGGTAAAGAAAGAAGGAGGTCCTAAAGGTCAAATGGGAGAAATGCTCCTTAGAGACTAGCTACTTAGAGACAAGCTTGCAAGAATGCTAGATACAAATGCTCATATGCATAGAAGCATTTGTATCTAGCATTCTTGCCATTTGACTTGAGGTACTCCCTCCTTTTCATTTGCCAATGGAAGATCTTTGCATCGTCTGTAAGACATAGAAATAAGGGATAAGTGCACCAGAAGTCCTAAAATTTATCACGAAAATGCATTTGAGTCATAAAACTTGCAAAAAGTGCAAATAAGTTCTAAAACTTGTCAAAATGTTTCATTTGAGTCCTAAAATCGACGCCGTTAGCCTTTTCCATTTAAAAGGCTAACGTGGCATTTTAAATTATTATTTTATTTTTTCGCGTGGATTTTTTTATTATTTTTTATTCATTTTTTTTTTAAAAATAGATTTAAAAACTAAAAATTAGATTTATTCATTTTATCTTATTTTCACCAAAAACTAAAAAGAAAAAAGAAAAAAAAATTATTTTTAAAAATTGTTTAAAAAAAAAAATCAGCGGCTCCTCTCCGCCGTCGCCGCCACCACCACCGCCGCCCATCGCCCGGAGGGGCTGGGCGACGGTCGCCGGCCCTGGGCGGGGTGGCGGCCCTCGCTCGGGGCCGGCGAGGCTTGTTAGATTTGGGTGAGCCTCGTCGAGATCTGGCGGGCCTCGCCGACCCCGAGCGAGGGGCAACGAGGCCTCGCCCAGGGCCGGCGACGACTCGCCCGGTCTCCGGGGGCCCGCCGGCCCTCGCGGGGGGCTGGCAGCCGTCGCCCGCCCTGGGCGAGTCGTCGCCGGCCCTCACGGGGGGCTGACGAGGCCTCGCCTAGGGCGGGCGATGGTTGCCGACCCTCGCTTGGGGCCGGCGAGGCCCGCCTGTGGCCGGCGGCGGCGGGGAGAGGAGCCGCTGATTTTTTTTTAAAATAAATTTTTTAACTTTTCTTTTTAGTTTTTGGTGAAAATAAAATAAAATGAATAAATTTAATTGTTTAGTTTTTAAATCTATTTTTTTTTAAAAAATAATTAAAAAATCCACGCGGAAAATAAAAAAAATAATTTAAAATGCCACGTCGGCATTTTGAACGGAAAAGGCTAACGGCGTCAATTTTAGGACTCAAATGAAATATTTTGACAAGTTTTAGGACTTATTTGCACTTTTTGCAAGGTTTAGGACTTAAATGCATTTTCGTGACAAGTTTTAGGACTTCTGGTGCACTTATCCTAGAAGTAAAGAACGAAGTAGCCATGCGTTGCTAGAAAATCAATAGGAAACAACAGCTCAGCCGATCATGATTTTCAGAGGTAAGCATCACAACATTTCTGTAGTCCAACCTCCTGCAACAAGTTGGAGGACTCTTAGAGTAAATTCATGCTGTTTTGTTTGGAAATTATCCGCACTCTGCTTAGATCAAGTGAACTCCAACTTGAATATGAAAAACTGTTTCTTCGAGATGGGAAAGCAAGATGCAGACCAAAGTTTCCGACTTGCCTTTGCTATGATCACTGTTGCTCTTGGACGTGTCGAATGTGGTCTCTTGATGTGCGTTCTGCTCGGCGACTTGCCTTGGCCGATTTTTATTGCCAGCATTCTAATGCTTGTATTCCCGTTTGTGTGCATCGTGAGTTAAAGAATTATCGGCGAAGGACACAAGTTTCCGGCTTTCGGTGTGGTGGTGATTTCTGTTTTATGTGAATTTCATTTGCTTGTAACCTTTCCCCCCGGTGGTCCCGATACGGACCTCATTTGGTATTATAACCACGCCGCTTATCGAGGGGTTTAACTTGTTCAGCAACCTTCCACTGCAAAATTGTTTTCTTTTTCTGCTTCTCTGTTTTTCATCTTGTGTCTCTGGCCTTATTAATACTACAAGAATATGAAAAACTGCGACTCTAAGCAAATAGCAACGGGAGCCGCCGCTATTTCCACGCCTCCTCTTGCTTATCCACGCCCTCAAACTTTAAAATGGCAAACCAACCCATGGTGTCCCCCGGTCGCCACGGCCTTTTCTTGAAGCGCTCATCATCCTCCTTATTTTGCTTTCTTCATCTACTTCTTCTGCTCTTGATCGGAGAAAACCCCCCAAATCCCACTATAACTTCGTCTTCCTCCATCCATTTGAAGCTCATTCTCACCCCCTTCTTAATAGCCCTAGCCCTGGTGTCAGCTTCTTCTGTGAGCACCAGATGCAGCCGCCTTTCATGGGGGCGATGGCTATGGCGACTTCGTCTGCGATTGCTCGAATTCAAGAGTGTCGTTTGTGGTTTTGAGAGAGGGAAGGATTTGAGCTTGCGGAAACGGGAACTTGAGGTCGAAGGGCAAGAGGGAGTCGTCGGCGATGAAGGAGGAGCCGTTGATCGTGGCGTTGCTTGAGGACGTAGAGGTCCTTGGTCTGGGAAATGAGGTCTTCCACCACCGAGTCATCGGTGTAAGAAAGGTTGGAGAATTCGGCCATGGTTTTCTTCATCATCTTCTTCTTCTTCTGGGTTTGTGGTGATTTCTGATTTCCCGCTGGCTCTGTTTTACTCTGTTACCGCAAGCGGTGGGGATAGAGTTTTGCTCAACCGCGAGCTTAAGAGGAACCATCGAATTACAGTAGCACACCAGATAAAACTTACATTCCCATGTGTAATTGAAGAACAACGCAGTTTTTTCTTGCCAACGAAGAGCAACGCACCTGAATAACAAAATTCCAAACTCAAAAAGGGTGAGATTTCAGTAGAATGAAGGTGGAAACGCAGAATGTAAGTGCACGTAAGATGCGCGTGCGCCTCTGGGCGGTCACTTTTCTCATCGGGGTTAAGCGTTGGGGCCTAATTAATATATATGTCAAAAGTGTGGGGGGTTCATTGGAGACAAAAACTCAAATGCAGGGGGGGTCTTTTGCAAAAAGAAAAGCCGTCGCACTACGTGCTTTGCATCATTTGTAGTCGCGTTTTCTGCATATGAATATGTCGAGTGTAATAAAACTCCAGTACCATGAAACTCGATGAAACTGGAGTGCGTAAGTTCGATAAAACTCCACTGCGGGCGGGGTATAAAAGTTCTGCCTTCCTACCATCGACAAAATGTAGGCTCGCATCAAGTTTTGTTTCAGACGAGGAAGGAAAGAGGTTAATCACACGAAGCTCGAAGTCTAATGGGAAACAACAAGGTGATCGGAGGTAAGGAACGACCGTGAACTGCAACATCACTTCACTTCAGTCCAGCCTCTTTCAATAACTTTGGAGGACCGCGAGCAATATTCATGCTGTTTCAAGTATCTTTCCTGAAAAAGGAATTTTGGAGGGCCGCCAAATACATAATGATTAATGAGGGATGCATCTAATCAGCCCACATTTTTTTTTTTTAGTTTTGTGTATAAAACGTTGCCTCTTCATGTTGAAAATATGGCTCGATTCTTTATGATTTTAAAGGATTCTTTTTTCTTTTTTTCAAAAGAATACTAGAAAACCGATTCAATTCGGTAATCGGTTATTGAATAGAACCGGTGTTCCGGCCCGGAATCGGGGACCGATTCGGTCCTAGGCTACTTCAAGGTTCGCGGAACAAGAAATTGAATTGGTTTTATGCTAGAACTAATCTTGAATCAGTCGGTCCAAGCCGATTCGATTCAGTAGTTGGTTCAAAATCATAAATTTTGAATCATCATCCTTGAATTAAAGAGGAACATTAAACTACATCAGTGAATGAAATTTTTTCTTTTATCCGAGTGAAGCGTTGGGGACTAATTGATGTATATTTTCCAAAGAGAAGTAAATTGAAATTTTCCCTACCCTTATGAAATTTGTCGTTTGCAATGCAAAAATGACTACCAGAGGATGATGCGAAGACAAATTAAAGAAAGATGCATTGGGTCTAATTGTTTATATATGTGTGCGACAATGATAAAGAGGAGCGTGAGGGATTAAATTGGAGTCAGTATGAGGCGCGTGACGGGTGGACTCTTGTCATTGTCATATGATGATTATGCCACTGAGTACTTGTGTGGATGGCTGGTTTTTTTGAGTGAGTATTTTAGTGATCTCAAATACTTGTGTGTGGATGGCTGGTTTTTTTTTGTGTGAGCACAAAAGTGATCTCAAATACTTGTGTGTGGATGGCTGATTTTTTAGTGAGTACAAAAGTGATTTCATATAGTCTTCGAGACTATATGAGATCACTTTTTTGAGTGAGATCAAAAGTGGTCTCATAAAAACCAACCATCAAACCCATATGACATCTCAAAAGACTTTATCTGAGATCACTTTTGTACTCACTCAAAAAAACCAACCATCAAACCCATATGACATCTCGAAAGACTTTATCTGAGATCACTTTTGTACTCACTCAAAAAAACCAACCATCAAACCCATATGACATCTCGAAAATATATGAGACCACTTTTGATCTCACTCAAAAAAGTGTATCTCATATAGTCTCGAAGACATATGAGATCACTTTTGTACTCACTCAAAAAAATGAACCATCAAACCCATATGACATCTCGAAAGACTATATGAGACCACTTTTGATCTCACTCAAAAAAGTGATCTCATTTAGTCTTGAAGACTATATGAGATCACTTTTGTACTCACTCAAAAAAACCAACCATCAAACCCATATGACATCTCGAAAGACTATATGATACCACTTTTAATCTCACTCAAAAAAGTGATCTCATATAATCTCGAAGACATATGAGATCACTTTTGTACTCACTCAAAAAAACGAACCATCAAACCCATATGACATCTCGAAAGACTATATGAGACCACTTTTGATCTCACTCAAAAAAGTGATCTCATATAGTCTCGAAGACTATATGAGATCACTTTTGTACTCACTCAAAAAAACCAGCCATCAAAGACATATGACATCTCGAAAGACTATATGAGACCACTTTTGATCTCACTCAAAAAAGCGATCTCATATAGTCTCGAAGACTATATGAGATCACATTTGTACTCACTCAAAAAGACCAGCCATCCACACACAAAAGTACTCACCCCTGAGGACTTTTGTGTCGGGAACATAAAATTCTCCTCTTTTTTTTTTTTTTTTTGGGTAGAAAAATTCTCCTCTTGTCACGCGCCTACATACGAGAAAATGATGAACTCAAGTCCAAACTACAATCCATTCCCTCATGCTCTTCCTTCCAACTCCCATCGAATCCCAACTATACATCAAGATCTACGCATCGTCTATATGACATGTTGTTGCAGAAGTAAAGAAGTAAGTATCCACGCGTTGCTCAGAGATCAATGGGAAACCACTACTCAACACATCACAATGTTCCAAGGTAAGCACCGCAACATCTCTGCAGTCCAACCTCCTTCAACAAGTTGGAGGACTCTTGAGTAAACTCAAGCTGTTTTGTTCGAATACCATCTGCACTCCACTTAGATAAGGTGAACTCATCCTTTTCAATGTTGCATAGTAAAATCTGTTCAAATCACCTAAGGTTTTTTATCTATTAATCTATGAATATGATGGTTTCATACTAAAATCATGAAACTAGTTCAAATCGCCTACATTTTTTTGCCTGCTAATCTATCAATATGCTTATTCTCGATCCTTTTGTTTGTGCTTCTGTGGAATACGGTTGTCTAACAAGTTGCTTGGTGATGTTAAGGTATGCAGCAGAGCATGTAGCTCAAATCAACGAAGGTCTTGATTCGCTTACGCAAGCCTTGCGTCAACTCATCAGGGAGAGCGACAGCTCTATTGGTCCAGCCAACATTTCTAGAGCACCACGCATCTTGCTTATTTGCACAGCGATTAAAATCATCCGGCAAAGATTAATCTTCGGAACGGGAAGGCAAGATGTTGATCCAAGTTTCCGACTTGCCTTTGCCGGGATAGCTGTTGCTCTTGGATGCGTTGAATGTGGTCTCCTGATGTGCGTTCTGCTCAGTGGCTTGCCTTGGCTGATTTCTGTTGCCTGCGTCCTTATGCTGGTTGTCCCGTTCGTGTTCATCCTGGGTTAAAAGTATTATTAGCGACCGGGCGCTAGTTTCTGGCTTTCGATGTGGTGATATGCGTTTTCTCTGAATTTCATTTGTCTGTAACCTTCCCCCGGCTGGTCCTGATATGGTTTACATATTCTGTACCCTTCCACTGCAAAGCAAATATCAACGGGAGCTGCTATCTGCGACTCTAAGCAAATATCAACGGTTCTTCTTCTTCTTCTTCCGTTCGAGTTCGAGCAGTGGGGAGCACATTTTCGTTGCATTCATCCTGATTTGATGATCCCGTTCAAGTTCATCCTAAATCAAAAGGATTAATTAGTGAATGATTATAGTTTCTGGCTTTCGATGTGACTGAGTGTCCAGTGTTTGCTGGGGGTGACATGTATTTTCTTTGAATATTGGTGGTCTGCTGTTTGCAGGGTCTGGTGTTTGCTGGGGGGTGACATGTATTTTCTTTGAATTTTGGTGTGCTGTTTGCAGGGCTCTGGTGTTTGCTGGGAGTGATTTGTATTTTCCTTGAGTTTTGGTGGTCTGCTGTTTGAAGGGGTCTGGTCCTCATGTTTTTGATTTGTCTGCTTCTCTGCTTTTCCTCTTATGAATCTGGTCATATGAAAACTGTCTCGACGTGAAAGTGAAAAACTGCGCCTCTAAACAAATGTCAAATTCCAGGATTTCTTTCAGTTGCCCATCGCTGCCCATCGCTTGGTTTGTTGCATTTATTAGATGTTAGTTAGCACCTTCACCTCCGACAGTATCTTTGCATAGTCTGACATAACTCCTTACATCTCTGGAAAAAAGAAGTACAATCTTCCAGAAAAAAAAAAAAAAAGGCTAATTTCTCTAAAAATCTGGAAGAGCTTGAGCCCACGAATCGGACGGCGGTCCGCACCCTGTACAAGGCCCTTCAATTCCACGACTGCGACTCCATCCACCGCAACCTCGCCCCCGACCTTGATTGGTGGCGGTGGAGGTTCCGTCCACATCGGACGACACCTTCCTCTTCGTCCCTGACTCCGTCACCTCCTTCGGCCCCCGCCACGGTCGCCCGAGTGCTTCGACCCGACCCGACCCGACCCGACCCGCTCCATCTCGTGGGTCAACGCCTGGATGTTCTCCGCCAATGGGTCAGTCGCCCAGGTTGAGGGAGTACTTCAGCACCTCGCTTGCTGTCACACGATTCGGCGACAGGTCGATGCTGGCGAGGGACTCGAGGACGCTCGACTTGCTGGAGGACCAGTCGGCTTCGCCGAAGCCGACGATGCTGGGGAGCTGGAACCCTCCTCCGTGACCATGTCGAAGCCCGTCGAGCAGGGGGGCGGATCCGGTGGTTGTAGTGGAGAGAGAGAGAGAGAGAGAGAGAGTGGGGGGAGAAAAAGTCAGGTGAGAAAAAAGAAATTTTAACGGAATTAATGGATGGACACTTATCCTTAAGTTAAGGCGGATCTGAAAAAAATATATACAAAACATCATCTAAGGTTGACCCGTACGAAGAGGCACGACTACAGTGACGTGCTCTTTCTCCTCTTTTAGTTATAATGCCATCACATGAAGTTTAAGCTTTTGGAATGTTGAGTCCTTGCCTAGAGCCATTGAGAGAGAGAAAGAGAGAGCACAATCTTCTTTTGCTTCTGACTTCGGGCTAGCCGCTACTACAATTGTACGATGAAAGTTGTAAACTATATTTTGAGGAGCGTTATTGTCTATTGGCATCTATGGTAAAATCAACTTGAAGGTTGGAGAGACAATAGTTTACCCTATAATGAATGTCGGCAATTCGTGTCCCAGGATTAGATGAGAAATATGCTCAATATAGTTGATTCAATTTCGAATATAATAAAGTTGAAAAATCAACAAATGAGTTATGGTCAAAGGTTTATTAGATAATGCACTGTTGGTTATAAGTCACCTTTTGGTCTTTACCTAGTCCCAATGAAAAAAATCAGATCACTTACCAGAAGATCCCATGTTTTAAAGGGAGTTGGATCAACTCATGAAGTTCTCATTGAATTAAGATTCACACAAGAAAACGCACATATCATTCCTTAGTTATTAGGAGTATCCTGAAAACATCTGAGTCGAAGAATATAGTATAACTTGCACTATCTCAAATATTATTTCAAGGTTAAATGGATGGCTATATGAGAGAAAATCGATCGAGAACTGTAACATGGGGAGGAGAACAACTCTTGATCTTATAGTATAACAAATTAGAATTAAACAGACGATGTTGTATGATACCTTATATTAAAAATAATCATTTCTTAACATTTATTAAAATTGTGTGCAATAGTTAAGGTACTTGGCCAAAACAAAATCATCGATGAATTTGAGAACGAGCCTTAATTCTTTTGCTTCCTCAGAGTAAGTTAAGGTCGCAATTTCTAAATTTTCAACTTCTTATTTAATTTCAACTTATTTGGAAAATCGAAAACCATGATCAATTGAACGCCTTTGATTTGCTTGCATTATTCTTAATCTAGGGCCAACTCGAATTAATCTTTTTGCCCACTTCGTATGTAACATCATGATTTATCGAAATCCATTTTCCTAAGTTTAGCTTCTAATCTTTTACCACCAATCTTCTACAATCGTCAATTAAAAGCAAAATTCAAAAAAGAGAAGAAAAAGAAAACATGCATTTAGTACTAAATGAATATGCTCATCTACGGGGATGTGAATGGACATGTAATAAGGTTCATTCAGATAATACTTTAGGTATAATGGTTTTAAAGTAACAAATTAAGAGGTCAGTGTTGTAACTTGTTCTCAATTCACAAAATAAGAAAATAGCATGATTTCCTTTAGCAAATACATTACCTGACATTAATTCTATTCTGAAATATATATGAGCATTTATTCCTAATATACCAGCCCTCGCCAGTGGTCCGGCGATGGTCTAGCCGGCCGCCCTGCTTTAATAAATATACGATTGATTACCTTCGGCATTTACATTACCTAACATTGATTCTCTCTTCTAGTGAAAACTCAACAAAAGAGATCCTTAATTCACGCAGGAAAGAGATTTGAACCAGTTTGAAATGGATCCTGGAGAGAAAATGAGAACTCCATCCTACAGACTCCATATCCATTTCAAAGAGAACCACAACCGAATCTGTCCCAGAAGCTGTAAAAGTTGGATTCCACCATCGTGCCTCGATAGTAGAAAGCCTACCCACCAACTTGTATCAGAAATCAACGCCAAATCCATAATGGTTAACGAGGGATGCATCAGTACAGCAGACCCGACCATAAACTTCACGCAATGAAGAAAAGAGCCAGCCTGATGGAGAAACACATGACCTCTTGACTTGTAATTCAACAGAAGAAGGGGAAAGAAAGTATAAATAAGGGCCTTCACAAAGTCATAAGATATGGATTAACACTATCCTCTGGAATGAATACTCGGGAGACTTATCAAAAAAGTCCTAAACCTATTGTAATTGTACCAATTCAGTCATAAACTTTTTTTTTTGCCAATTTAGTCCTAAATCTTTTACAATTGTGCCAATTCAGTCCATTTGGCCAAAATTGGCCAGCTGGGGCTGACGTGGACGCCGGCCGGCCGGCGAACGATTTTTTAATATTTTTTAAATATTTTTCTTTTTTTTTTACCTATCTTCTTCTTCCTCTGGCCGGCAAGGTCAGCCTCGCCGGCCACTGGCGAGGCTCGCCCTCGCCCGCCACTGGCGAAGGCGAGCCTCGCCCAGCGATGGCGAGGCCGCCGTCGCCCAGCCAAGGCGAGGCTCGGCCTCGCCCAGCCATGGCGAGGTCAAGCCTCGCCCAGCCATGGTGAGGTCGAGCCTCGCCGGCCACTGGCGAGGCCGCCGTCGCTAGGCGAGGCTCGCCCCCGCCGACCACTGGCGAAGGCGAGCCTCGCCCAGCGACAGTGAGGCCACCGTCGCCAGATTTGGCGAGGCCGAGCCTCGCCTTGGCTGGGTGATGGCGGCCTCACCGTCGGCCCGGGCGAGGCTCGCCCCCGCCGGCCACTGCGGGGGCGAGCCTCACCGGCCCTCGCATCTGGCCAGCCGGCCGGCGCCGGCCAGAGGAAGAAGAAGATAGGTAAAAAAAAAAAAAATTCAAAAATTATTAAAAAATCGTTCGCCCGTTAAGGCGTCCACGTCGTGCCCGGCCAATTTTGGCCGGATGGACTGAATTGACACAATTGTAAGAGGTTTAGGACTAAATTAGCCCAAAAAAAGTTTAGGACTGAATTAGCACAATTGCAATAGGTTTAGAACTTTTTTGGTAATTCTCCCGATGGGAATACTCTGAAGCTTCATCATCAATCTAAACGCTCCATCGGCAGGGTTAATAACACCGGTTGATAATAAGTCAGTTTGCCGGTAAAAAAAAGGCAAATATGGCCAGCAGGAGGCAGCCCGTACAAAAATACGGCCATCTGCAGGGTTAATAACACCAAAGAAGACGACATGAACCATGATTCCGAATTGCCCTTGCCCTCGTTGCGGTTGTACTAGGATGTGTTGCTTGCAGTCTCTTGACGTCCATTCTGCTTGATAATGTGCCATGGCTGATTTTTGTTGCCTGCATCATAATGTTGGTGATCCCATTCGCGTTCATTGTGAATATATCAGCCATGGCTGTTTTAATTTGTAACCTTTACCTGCAGCTTCGGATTTGAACCTCTGCATTATTACCTTTACCACCTTTTATTTTGAGAAAATATCTACTTCATAGCACCACGTTAGCTGCTGTCACAAACGTCTATGATTGGAATCCAATTCAATTGATGTAATGATAAGACAAAAATAGAATTAAGTACTATGTATTTGTAAGACCTGTTTTGGAAAGATGATCATTTATTACTAATCATTAAGGTACTTCGCCGGAAAATTTGTTGATTAATACAATGTGAAAGTTGGCCTTAAATTCATTTCTTTTGTCAAAGTAAATAACGATTGCTTTTTCGAAATTTGAAATTATTTTGAAATATCGAAATATGATTGATCGAACGTCTTTAATTTGCTTGCATTATACTTACTATAGGGCCCAACTTGAATTAATTTTTTCCCACTTCATAGGTATCAATGTGGTTTGTCGATATACATCTTTGTAAGACTTGTACAAGAGCGACACAAACAATTTACTTTTATTCTTTTATCACCAATTTTGTGCAGCTACTTACCGAGGTCCGTTTAGTACTATTATGTTCCTCGAAACAATTTCTACTTACAAATGTTTTTGTTTTATTTTATTCCCTATACGAGTTTCTAAGCATTCCAAAGTGTTTAATAATTGCATAAAATTTATATTCCCGAAATAAAAATGTTTTTGGTATGACCCTAAATTTTATTTTATTTTTTTGTAAATTAGAATTTCTTTTAATTTTTTAAAATAAATTTATTGCTTTTTTTCTTTTCCTTTTTTCCATTTAAACTTCTTCATCCTCTAGTCGATTGTCAGCCTTAGGGGAGCCTTGCTAGCCCTCAATGAGACTCCGGCCAGGTCGCTAGCCATCGCCAAGACCGGTGACTATCTAGAGGAAGAAGAAGAAGAAGAAAAGGAAAAGAATAAAAAAGAGAAGAAAAAAAAAAGGCTTAATTCTAGAACTACTCTTGGCAACAAAGAAATAACTTTTTTTTTTTTTTTTTTTTGCTTTTTGATTTTGCTCCAAATTTATTATCGAGAATAAATTTGTTCTTGAGAACAAAAAAGTTACCAAACAGATTTCGTTCCTTTTTTTTTTTTTTTTATGGAAACAAAAGGATATAAGTAAGCATTATTTGGCACATTACCATATAAGCCCTTAACATATGTTACTATATAAAAGGTTGTGAATGGACATTTAATGAAGTTCGTTCAAGTAATAAATTTATGTTTAATTTTTAAAAGCAATAAATTGAGAGATCATTTTGGTAACTTGAAATCTTAAAACAATGTTCTTACAACCTAACCCTCGCAAGGGAGGGAGATAGGATTAGAGTTACCTGCTTATAAAGCGTGGGCTCTCCCAAGTACCTAGCGTGACATTGATTTTCCTAATTTTTGTATTCAAAAGGAGTCCCCATTAGCCATTGTTGAGAGGTTAGCTAGAAACCCCAATCAAGACCTGAGATTATTGTCTTGATGCATGCGCAACTACAGATTTCAGAATTGGGAACTTGATTAACCTAGCTATTTAACTAGAACCCTTTTGGTACCTAAACTCGACCATTTTCTGATAAAAGTATTAGGGCAGACTATCAAAAATTCTAAAATTTATCCTAACCATTCTAAAAATGAAAATAACAATCAATATATTAAAATCACTTAATTAAGTATAATTGAATTGAAATGCACAAGCAACTATCTAGCATGGTCTCTAAAAAGAAAATAACACAAAACATCCTCCATTGTAAAGTCTTAAAGGCTTGTTTAAATTCGGGTGCAATTTTTATGAAAGGATATTTAGATTTTTTTTAATAGTTAAACTAGTTCTAAATTAGAATTAACATGAAAAATCTAAGGAAACTAGTCAAAATCTATCTTCTAAAGTTTTTTTCTAAATTTTTTAGTTTTTTTAAAGATTTCTATTTTTTGAATTTTGTTTTTAATTCTGAAAAAGCAAAGCCTCAAGTCGGGTCAAAGGATCCGGCCCGAATATGGGCTTAACCCGGACCATAGAGGTCCGGGTTGGGTTGGGCCCGGTCCCAGTGCAACCCTAAACTGATGGGTTCGGGCTATTTCAACAAAGCAAGCCCAAATTTTTGATTTCCCTTTAAATGATCTAGGCCCAAAACCAAAATCAGCCCACACACTTAGTCTAGGTTCACAAAACTTCCAAACCACGTTTCTATTCTTTTAGGGCGCGTTTGGTAACGATTATGTTCTTAGGAATAGATTATGATCAGAAATGATTCTTTTTTATTCTGTTTTCGAGGACAATTTCTAAGCATTTTAAGCCATTTGGTAACTGTCCAAAATTTTTGATTCTGGAATAAAATTGCGTTTAGTACCATGCTCATTAATACTGTTACAAATCAATTTCTTTTAATTTTTAAATAATTTTTTCACCTTTTTCCCTTCTTCTTTTTTCCTTTTTCTCCTATTCTTCTTCTTCTTCTTCTTGTGGTCGGTCGCCGATCCGAGGGCCGGCAACCTCACTGGAGCATCACTGGCCCTCGGTGAGGCCGGCCCTTGTCAAATGAGCCTCGCCGGTGGCCTGGTCGGCCTGGTCGGGGCTGGGCGAGGCCTGCCTGGCCACCGGCGGGGCTAGGCGAGGCTCGCCTGGCCACCGGCGGGGCTGGGCGAGCCTCGCTTGGCCAACGGCCAAGCTCGCCCAGCCTCGTCGGTGGCTAGGCTTGCCTCCGACGAGCTCTTTGGACCTCGCCCTAGCCTGGCGAGCCTCCAGCGAGCTCGTCGGACCGGTTTCGGCGACCGGCGGTAGCAACGGACAGCGGCGTACGGTGGCGGACGATGGCGGCAGGATGGCGGTCGATGAAGAATAAGAAAAGAAAATAAGAATAAGAGAAAATGGAAGAATAAAAAAAGTTGGTTTTGATTCTTAGATTTGTTCCCGGAATAAGAATCAAATTTTTTTTTTTTTTATTCTTGATTCTGTTCTAAATCTACTTCCGGGAACAAAAAAAATAGAAATTTGTTCTCGGAAACAAAAATTTTACCAAACGCGATTCTGTTCCAAAACTACTCCCGGGAACAAAAAATCAGAATTAGGTATTGTTTGGATGGTTACCAAGGGCGCGTTTGGTAACGATTACATTCGGGAGTAGATTCTGATCGGAAATGATTTTTTTTTTATTCTGTTCCCGGGAACAGATTCTAAGCAATTTAAGCCGTTTGGTAACTGTCCAAAATGTCTTATTTTGGAATAGAATTGCGTTTGGTATCGTGCTCATTGATTCTGTTCCAAATCAATTTCTTTTAATTTTTAAATAATTTTTATACTTTTTTCCTTTTTTCTTTTATTTTTATTTTTATTTTTTCTCCTATTCTTCTTCTTCTTCAGGCCGGTCACGGAACCGGGAACCGGCTAGACGGGGGCCAGCGACCTCACTGGAGCGTTGCCGGCCCTCATCGGCTGAGCCTTGCCGACAGCTGGGTGAGGCTCGCCTAGCCCTCGCCCAACCCTGGCGAGGCTCTCCTGGCCACCGACAAGGCTCGGCCTCCTAGATTTGGTGAGGCCGAGCCTCGCCAGGGCTGGGCGAGGCCCGCCTGGCCCCAGCGAGGCTCGCCCAGCCCCGTCGGTGGCCAGGCCGGCCTCGCCCAGCCCCGGCGAGTTCGCTGGACCTCACCCTGGCCTGGCAAGCTCGCCAGACTGGTTGCCGGTGACCGGCGGATGGCGGCGATGGACAGCGGCAGTGGACGGTGGCGAACGGCAATGGAGGAGAGGAGGGGAGAGAACTTGAGCTTCCACTTTTTTTTATTCTTTTTTTTGTTCCCGGAACAAGAATCAAAATTTTTTTTTTTATTCTTGATTCTACTCCAAATCTGTTCCCTGGAACAAAAATTTTACCAAACGCGATTCTGTTCCCAAACTACTCCTGGGAATAAAGAATCAGAATTTGATCCTGTTTGGATGGTTACCAAACAGGGCCCAAACATCCCCTTAGTATTCCATTCTTCTTTTCCTTTCATTCTTCCTTTTCTATTTCTTTTGTTTTGTTTTCTATTTTATTATTACTATTTTTTTTTTTATCTTTTCCCTTTTAACATTTCCTCTTCTCTGCACGAGGTCTTCTTCCTCACTGAAAATCTCCCTTTCTACGTTCACTTCTTTGCGCAACGTCTTCTTCCACCGAGATCACGCCGTCACCGAAGCTTCCTCACGGACGGACTCAATGAGACTTCACTACACGAACTCACGCCAAAATCTCAACCGGTCCGACGTCAACAAGCAACCTCACCGACCCTTACCCGGTCGTCACCGCGGGTTATCACTCTGACCGTCGCCAAACGACGCCGGCAACGTCGATGACACCAAACATATATATTTCGAGACATCGACCATTCTAACAGATCAACCACATATATGCACGCCGAGACAAAAGGAAAAGACTGACTGTGGCGGCCTCTAACCGCGGGCTCCTCCGGCGAAAGGTGTGGATTTCCCGACGAGAAGACGTTCATCCATGGCCGACTCGGGCATCGAACGATATGCCACAAAATCAAAGAGAAGCGAAGATTCAGTGATAATGCAACCATATTAGGACAAACCAAGCGCAAAACAAAGATTGTAAGTAAGCATCGTTTTTATGAACTCAAATTCGGTGCTCCATTCAGGCATTTTATCAAACGGTTGATGTGCGAAGTCAACGTTATTGGCAACAGAATCAGTTTGGGTCTTGTATGGTTTGCTCAAAATCTAATTGGTTTGGTCTCGCGTTCTCGAACTTAATAAGCGAGGGAGAAACGGAACATTTTCGGGGATTACATGGTTCGGGAGCTTGCTGCAACGAACGGTGACGGGCGAGTTGGCTTCCGCAGAAGGTCGAGACGATTCAGACGAACCAATGGCGAAGGGAGACAAATTCCTCACTCTCGGTTTCTCTCCTCCCTCTCTCCATCTCAAGTTTATCTCCAAAAAAAAACCATCCGTTGAAGCGAGCCCCCCTCTCTCCCTCTTAAGGACAACTGGCAAGTGCGCATGACCTCTGCCATTGCCAGCTTGCTGGCCGGCCTGATCCCGACCTGCGGATCACGCCGCCGCCTGCCCCCTCGCGATCCTCTGGCTTGTACCTTGCTTTTTCTTTTTTTTAAACCTTTTTCAGAAGCGTGAGCGCGCGTGAAGGGGAAGAAGAAGACCAGAGCGCGGGCCGGGCTGGATAATAAAAGAGATGGGCCGGCCCACTCAGGGAAAAGGAAGAGAAAAAAGACGGTGGGTCGAGTCCATCCGAGAAAAGTAAAGAAAGAAATAGGGGGCCTAGCTAGTAGTAACAGTATATTCATCGTAGACAAAAAAAAGTTATATGACTATGCAATTTATATACTCATTTTTGCAACAATTATAATTGGATATCTTATCATGTTAAAATTATTTTGTCAACATATCATCATTCTACATAAAGTTTCAGATCTCGAAAACTGAATATTGTCACGAAAAGCATCATACGAAAATAAAGAAATACATGAATTAGTGGAGGATGACGTCATTGTTAAATTTGGAAGAAAACCGATTTCTCTCTCTAATGCCAATTTTTGATCTCATGGCTCAGATGTTGCACTCATGTGTCGATAGAAAGAACGAGGACTGATTATATATATGTTCATCGGTTATTTTTTTGTACATTTATCAAATAATCATAATCTTAGGATCGATGCCCGAGATTTATTCGTTAAATTCTTCTTAATTTTCCCCATTAATGTATCTGCTATTTTCATAATAATCAGGCCACTTAATGTTTAATCTTATTGATGCACGATTTAGCCAACCTTTCCAAGATTTTTCTATTAATTTTGGTATTTTTTCCAATATTCTCCCACTTGGCCCGAGTAAAGCTTGAGGCATTAATTATCATGAATGCACGTTGATAATAGACGACTTCTTATGATGATGTCTATTATAGTATCAAATTTTGTCTCGAGTATGAACCGTGTATGGACCATCGGAATATTTTGATTTGCTCAAAATGTGGTAAGCACTTTATTTGAATCCGTTTTGTTTTATGAAAATAATCTCCAAGTCAAAAGTTTCACCAAGATTTATTGATCGGGGATGGTCTCTTCGTAAATATACAAGAATAGATTTGGTCTCTTCATCAAATTTTGTCTTGAGTTTGGACGTGTAACTTGTGCTGTGAGCTTGTCATTCAAATTGAATTATTTATTCATAAATACCATGGATTTGGGCTTAATTTAGATTCGAGCACCTAAATAATTGTAACTCTGACCAATGATAGTGGATTTATTTATTGTTGGCTCTTTTTATGGAATAGGTATAGACACTCAAATTGAATCACATAAATCTCTTACGTCCTAACTGCTTTTCGTTTATTTCTCTTAGGATTTCACGTAGATTTAAATCGCTAAATCATTAATATTGCAACATCGTACTATTTATGGAGAACCTTTCCTTCCACATGTTACAAGACAAAACCCCATCTCGGGCTGACGAAAGGCATATGACCATATATCTTTATAGTCCACAATCATGACTCATAAAGACTTTCCTGGACACGAACCGAGATGCATTTTATCAAATCGTGAACTATTATTCTTTGTTTCTAAACCTCTTGCAGCTAGTACTATTTCTTTTTTAATCTATTGTGGCACCTCTCGAGTACTTGCCGTCCGAGCTATGAAAACCAATGGCACGTGAGTCACCTCGTCGCCCATGGTTGACGGGTTGTAATCCTCCCCTAGTGGTTGCCAAAAAGAGACGAGGGCGAAAGAAAATAAACGAGAGAATAAAGAATTGTTGGGTGGAAGAAGGCGTGATAATAAGAGTTCTGTCAAATGAGTAAAGTTGGTCCATCGGGGACACGTTTTCTCTCTCCTCCTCGACTTACTTGCCTCTTAGCCCTCTCTCTTGCCCACTTCCCTCGACGTTCTGCTTGCTTATGCTTGATCTGCATGAAGAAAGAGCAATGTCCTTGACATAAAGAAAAGATTGATATGCAAAGTATGTCAACTTCAACACTCCGAATTTCGATCAAGCCTTGGAGATACTGAACGCCTCGATTTTTGTAAGAGGCTGCAAGGTTTATCTGTGGGTAAGATCCATTAGTATAGCATGGAGATTCGATCGGAACTGTATGTGCGAACAAGAACGTCTCTTGATCTGATGGTCTTGGGAAAAAAAATAGTATTAAGAGCTCTCGTATAAGCCCTGGCATTAATTCACTTTCTTTTTTGTGAAAACTTAGAAAAAAGGTTTGGTTAGTGCCCCAAGAAAAAGTGAGGAACCATTTTGAGATGGATTGTGAATTGAACATAAGAACATCCTATAGTATCCCTGGTCCATTTCAAAGTAAGAGAACCTAAAATGAATGCGTTTGAAGCTAGAAATGATAGAATCCAACATCCTGCTTCAACGGTTGAATGCTACATATCAATTCGTAACAAAGAATATCAACACCAAAAATGTCCGATTCCAATTGAGCATGAGGGAATAAAGTGAATTCAGGACTCCCGATTCCAATTCTAAGGAGCATTAATGATTGAATTGGAGTCGCTTCCCTCCGCATTGGGGTGGAGTTTATAGTATATACAAAAACCCAATCCAATCCCTCATGCTCTTCCTTGCCTATATATATGTAGATCTTCGCATCGTCTATGAGACATGTTGGAGAAGTAAAGAAGAGAATACCCCGCATTGGTCGGAGATAAATGGGAAACCACTACTCAGCCGATCACAATGTTCCGAGGTAAGTCGCAACATCTCTATAGTCCAATCTCCTTAAATAGGTTGTAGGACTCAAGTAAATTCATGATGTTTAATTCGGAAACCATCTGCACTCCACTTAGACCAGGTGAGCTCATCCTTTTTCAGCGTTGCATACTAAAACCTTTTCAAATTGCCTAAGTTTCTTTTCTGTTAACCTATAAATATGTCGGTTTCATACTAAGACCATGAAACCAATTTGAATCGCTTATATTTTTTAGTTTGTGTATCTATCAATATACTTCTTCTTGATCCTTATTGTTTGCACTTCTATGAAAGATGGTTTCTAACAAGTGTTTGGTGATGTTAAGGCATGTGGCACAAGAAGTAGCTCAAACCAACAACAGTCTTGATTCACTTGAGCAAGCCTTATGTCAACTCATCACGGAGAGGCACAACACTATAGGTTCGGCCAACAATTCTAGTGCACCAGGCATCCTGCTTATTTGTGCGGCGAGTAAAATAATTAGGCATAAGATCATCTTTGAGATGAGAAGACAAGATATTGACCTAAGATTTCGATTTGTGTCTACTATGTTTGCTATTGCTCTTGGATGCATCCAATGTGGTCTTCTTATGTATGTTCTACTTGGCGACTTGAGTTGGCTAATTTTCATCATGTGCGCCCTAGTATTAGTAATTCCTTTCGTGCTCATTGTGAATTAAAGGATTATTAAGGGAAGGGCGTTAGTTTCCAGCTTTCAACGTGATGATGCGGGTTTTATACGAATTTGATTTGTCTGTAACCTTCCATTGCTGGTCCTAACATGGAAGTCATATTGTATATATCAAAAATCCCACGTCGCTTATTTAGGGATTTATATTTTCTGTCGTAACCTTTCATTGCAAAATCGTTTTCTTTTTCTTCTCCTTTGATTTTTCTTCTCATGTCTCTGATCATATGAAAACTGTCTCGACGTGAATGTGAAAAACTGCTACTCCAAAGCAAATATCAAATCTGAGATTTCTTTCACCCCTCATTACTTTTTGCTTCTCTGGAAAAAGGAGTACAATCTCAAGAAAAAAAAAGGGCTAACTTTTCTAAAAATCTAGACCTAATTTTATTCCCATTTTTTTATCTCATTAAAAATCAACTTCCGATGAATTCCCAAATCTGCCCATGGTTAAGTTACCATACAATATACACCATTCCGTTCCATCTAATCCCCCCGTCTATCTTTTTTTCTCTTTCTTTTTCCTTTGACTCTCTCTCTCTCTCTCTCTCTCTCCATTGAATCCAAGGCAGAGGTTAGCAGAAAAATTTCATTCATCTCCTTCGGCATCTGGAGGAGCTTGAGCCCACGAATCGGACGGTGGTCGGCGCCCTTTACGAGGCCCTTCGATTCCGCGACTGCGACGCCATCCGCCAGATCCTCGCCCCCATCCTGGAGCGGCGGCGGTGGTTGGTCACCTCCTTCGGCCCCCGCCGTGGTCGCCCGAGTGCTTCGACCCGACCCGCTCCATCTCGTGGGTCAACGCCTGGCCGCTCTCCGCCAGTGGGTTGGTCGCCCAGGTGAGGGAGTGCTTCCACACCTCGCTTGCCGTCACGCGATTCGGGAGTACTTCCCTGCCGTCGGATCCGCGACGGCCGAGATCGCCTCGTGGCATTGCCAGCCGCTGCGGGAGAGCAGCGTGTATAGCCGGATCGGAAAGTCCATGCTCGGTCCGGTTCTCGCCGGACCACGATCTCGTTGGCGGAGGCTAGGGTCCTCATCGGTGGGGACAACTTTGCCGTTGATCTCGAGGTAAAGCTCGGGGCGATCCGTATAATGGTTGTCTTGGAGTCACATGATGAGAGGGATTCGCCTGCAAATGCCTTGCCCCCGCGGCAGGTCGATGCCGGCGAGGGACTCGAGGACGCTCGACTTGCCGGAGGACCGGTCGCCGCCGCCGACGATGCTTGACGATAAGGATCCGGTTGTTGTAGGAGAGAGGGGGAGTGAGAGAGAGATCGAGTTCCTAACGTAGAAGGGATTGATGGGAGAGAGAGTTACGACAAAGTGGGAGTTTGGGAGAAAGTAAGGGGAGAGAAAAAGTTAAATGAGAAAAAAGAAATTTTAACGAAATTATGGATTGCTATTAAGAATACGTTTATTTTCTTGAGAATAATTTCTATTTAAAAATAATTCTTTTTTATTTTATTCTCGAAAATAATTTTTTAGTATTTGAAGGTATTTGATAATTCTTTCGAATTTTTTATTAGAATAGAAATGTATTTGATAGGGCTCTTAAATTTTTTTGTTTCTTTTAATTTTTTGATATTTTTATTATATTTATATTATTTTTCTCTTTTCTCTTTTTCCTTTTCTCTTCTTCTTCTTCCTTCTATTTTGTGGTTGATCGCCCGCCATCATCAGTGGCGGCGGCGGCAGTTGTCAGTGGCTGGTGATTGATTGGGGGAAGAAGAAGAGAGAAGAAAGAAAGAAGAAAGAAAAAGAGAAAAAAGAAAAATAGGTTTGGGCTTGAATTGGGAATTATTTTTAGAATCAAAGAAGTAACCTTTTTTTACTTTTTGATTCTACTCCAAATCTATTCTCGAAACAAAAAAATGAATATTTTTTCTCGAGAACAAAAAATTTTATCGAACGGATTTTTATCATAAATCTACTCAAGAACAAAATAATAAAATTAGTTATTATTTAGTTAGTTACCAAACGCACTATACACCCTTAAATCAATGTAGAATTGGAAACCTATTGAAAATTGTTTTTTTTTTTTGAAAAAAAAATGTTTGTGACAGATTTACTTAAAGTTGAGGATTTTAAGCTTAATGCCATCATATGAAATTTAAGCTTTTGAAACGTTGCCCGCTAAACTTTAACTTAGTATGAGAACAAAAGATGCTGAATTTACATTTCAAGGAGTAACGCAGCCTAAGTCCTTATTTAAAGCCACAAAGGGTGAGAAGATGATTAACTGGGAACCGTAACATAGGAATCACCGCCCTTCGCGAACTAAAGAGGAGCCCTAAATTACATTAGCACACCGTACAAAACAACCAATCCCATGCATAATTGAAGAATGCGATTTTTTTTTTTGGTCCAAGAAAGAGCGATGCAATTGAAAAACAAAATTCTAAAGTTAAAAAGGTAATATATCAGTGGAATGAAGGTGAATCTGGAAACAGAAAATGAAGTGGATGAGCGACACAATTGACAAACAGAGAATGAAGGTAATATATAAATTTTTTTTTTTTTGCCCAAGAAAGAGCGACACAATTGAAAAACAAAATTCTAAAGTTAAAAAGGTAAAATATCAGTGGAATGAAAATCAATTGAGAACCGTAAAATGGGATCACCGCCCTCCGCCAACTAAAGTGGAACCCTAAATTGCATTAGCACACCAGATGAAACAACCATTCCGATCCAAAATTGAAGAACGCACTTTTTTTTTTTTTTTTTTGTGGGGTGGGGTGGGTTGGGTTGTCAAGGAAGAGCGACGATCTTGAGAAACAAAATTCTGAAGTTAAAAAGGAGAAATATCAGTGGAGTGAAGGTGAAGCTGGAAACAGAATGAAGTGGATGTAAGATGGGTGCGCACCTCGGCCACTTTTCCCGTTAGAGTTAGCCTAATTGATATTATATTTGTCAAGTGTTGGAGGTCATTTAATTTGAGAATCTTAAGACATCATTCTTGCAAGAAAAGGGTCATTTGAGACATCTTAAAGCGGAAAGAAATAGGTCATTTGAGACCATCTTAAGACCTTTGCTAACAAAAAAAAATAGAGGTCATTTGAGACAAACTTGACTGCAAGAGGTCTTTTGCAAAAGGAGACTGAAATTTACCCGGCTCTCTGACCCAAAAAAAAGAAAAGAAATTTACCCTTTGCCATCCGGTCTTTTGCAAAAGGAACCAATTATATTTGCCAAATCGAAGGACCGCATCAAGTGTCATTTCAGAGGAGGAAGGAAGAGATTAATCACAGAAAGCTCGGGACTCCATGGGAAACAAGAAGTCACCCGATGACGGTAATCGGAGGTAAGAATCGATGGCGAACCGCAACATCTCTTCAGCGGTGTAGTCCAACCTGAGTTGGCAGATTGCGAGCAAATTCATGCAGTTTTGAGTTCCATTCCTGACAAAGAATGTCCTACCTCTAAGATTCCAACTTCCATATGCTCTCATCTCGGTGGCTTTTGGATGTGTCTCGTGTAATCTTCTGATGTGTGTTCTGCTTGGTGACATGCCTTAGCCCATTTTCATTGCGTGCATCATGATTTTGGTTATCCTGTTTGAGTTCATTGCGAATCAAAGAATTATTTAGTGAATGGTGATGGTACCCAACTTTTGACGTGGATTATACATTTCCTAACATTAATTCACTTTTCTTGTGAAAACTCAGCAAAAAAGGTTGGTAAGCGTCACGGGAAAAAGTGATGAACCATTTTGAGATAAATCATGGATTGAACATGAGAACATCCTATTGAGTCCCTCATCCATTTCAAAGTAAGAGAACCAAAAATGAATGTGTCCGAGAGGCTAGAAAAGATAGAATCCACCATCCTAATACACAGCAATTCGTATCAAAGATTTCAACGCAAATACATAATGATTAAGGATGCATCAACTCGAGAATCAGCCCACTTTTTTTAATTTTTTATTTTATTTTGTGTAAACAATTAAATTTTTAAAAATAACATGATGTTTTCTTCATGTTGAAAATATGGTACAATTCTCTATGATTTCAAAGGAATTTTTCATTTAAAAAAAGAGGAAGAATTGGAAACCATTTTGATTCGGGAACTGGACTGGTTGAACCAGTTCTTGAATAGAAGTTGCAGTTGTGACCTTGGAATAGGGAACTGATTCAATCCTAGGCCGTGTTGTGAGGTTCATGAAACAAGAAATCAAATCAGTTCTCCTTAGAACTAACCTTGAATTTGTTAGTTCAAGCTGATTTGGTTTGATTCCTAGGTTAAACCAAATCCAATCCAAACCATAATTCCAATCTTGACTCTCGGAAATCAAAAGAAAAAAAAAACCATAACTTGTGAAACCCCATCCTCCTCGAACCAAAGAGGAACATTCTTTCATCGAGGTTAAGCGATGGGGGTTAATTGATTTATATTTCCCATCAGGTGGCAAATCAAAATTTTCTCTGTCTTGATGAAATTTGTCTTGTACCATGCAGAAATGTCTACTAGACGAGGATGCGAAGGCGAAATATAGATATATGTAGCCCTTAGGATTTGGTATCAGATAGCCCTCCCTAGTGTCAAAAGGAGGAAGATATATGTGATGACTAAATACATATTATATGCACATTTGCTTTACATTTGCTTTAAGAGTGCATCCTCAAGTCTAATGACTATATATATATATATATATATATATATATATATATATATATAATATTATATGCACTTTTGAGGGGGCATTCCTCCAGGTGTCAAAGGAGGGAGCATTCCCCAAGTCTAATGACTATTTACATATTATAGGCATTTGCTTTATTTGCTTTAAGCGTGCATCCTCAAGTGTCATTGTCATCCTCTAATGACTGAAGGATGCTCCCTCCTTTTCATTGTCGTTTACGAATACAAAATCTTCGCATCGTTTATAGGACATGTTGTAGAAGTAGAGAAGAAAGTAGCCACTCATTGCTCGGAAATCAATGGCAAACCACCTCTTAGCCGGCGTTTGGAGGTAAGCACTACAACATCTTTGTAATCCAACGTCCTTCAACAAGTTGGAAGACTCCTGAGTAAATTCATGCTGTTTTGTTTGGAAACCATCTACACTCCGCTTAGATTAGGTGAACTTGTCCTCTTCAATGTTGCATATTGAAACCATAAAACCAGTACAAATTCTTTTGTCTGTTAATCTATCAAAATGCTTCTTCTTGATCCTTATTATTTGTGCTTCTATGAAAGATAATTGTCTAACAAGCAATTTGCTGATTTTTATTCCAAGGAATGCGTTAGAGCACGTAGCTCAAATCAACGAAGGTCTTGATTCCCTTGAACAGGCCTTGCGTCAACTCATTAGGGAGAGGCATAGCTCTACAGGTCCGGCCAACATTTCCAGAGCACCATGCATCTTGCTTATCTGCGAAGCGATTAAAATCATTCGGCAAAGATTAATCTTCAGAATGGGAAGGCAAGATGTTGATCCAAGTTTCCAACTTGCCTTTGCCGGGATCGCTGTTGCTTTTGGATGCATTGAATGTGGTCTCCTGCTGTGCGTTCTACTCGGTGGCTTGCCTTGGCTGATTTCTGTTGCCTGCGTCCTAATGCTGGTAGTCCCGTTTGTGTTCATCCTGAGTTAAAGGATTATCAGCGAAGGACACAAGTTTCCGGCTTTCAATGTGGCGGTGATTTGTGTTTTATATGAATTTCATTTGCCCTGACATGGCCCTCCTGTGGTATTATAACCGCGCGGCTTATCTGGGGGTTTAGCATGTTCTGTAACCTCCACTGCAAAATCGTTTTCTTTTTCTGCTTCTCTGTTTTTCATCTCATGTCTCTGGTCTTATGAATACTACATGAATATGAAAAACTCCGACTCTAAGCAGATATCAAAGGGAGCCGCCGCTATTTCCACGCCTCCTCTTGCTTATCCACGCCCTCAAACCTTAAAATGGCAAACCAATCCATGGTGTTTCCCGGTCGCCCCAGCCTTTTCTTGAAAAGCTCATCATCCTTCTTATATTTTGCCTTCTTCATCTACTTCTTCTGCTCTTGATCGGAGAAAACCCCCCAAATCCGACAATTCCCTCGTCTTCCTCCGTCCATTTGAAGCTCATGCTTATCCCCTTCTTAATAGCCCTAGCCACGGTGTCTGGCTTCTTCGGCGAGCGCCAGAAGCAGCCGCCTTTCATGGGGGCAACTTCGTCTTGCGATTGCTCGAATTCAGCAGCGTGGTTTGGGGTTTGGAGAGAGGGAAGGATTTGAACTTGCGGAAACGGGAACTCGAGGTCGGGGGGCAAGAGGGAGTCGTCGGTCGTGAAGGAGGAGCCGTTGATCGCGGCGATTTGCTCGAGGACGGGGAGGCCCTTGGTCTGGGAAATGAGGTCTTCCCACTGCCGAGGCAACGGTGTCAGAAAGGTAGAAGAATTCGACCGTGGCTTTCTTCTTCTTTTTCATCTTCTTTTTCTGGGTTTGTGGTGATTTCTGATTTCCGACTGGCTCTGTTTTACTCTGTTACCGCGAGCTTAAGATGAACCATCAAATTACAGCAGCACACCAGATAAACCAGCCATTCCCATGCGTAATTGAAGAACAACGCAGTTTTTTCTTGCCAACGAAGATTCCAAATTCAAAAAGTTGAGTTTTCAGTAAAATGAAGGTGGAAACGGAGAATGGAAGTGCACGTGAGATGCGTGTGCATCTCTGGCTTGTCACTTTTCTCGTCGGGGTAATGGGTTGGGGGCTAATGGATATACATTTGTCAAGTGTAGTGTGGTCATTTGAGTTTTGCAATAGAGGAGCTGTCGCGCTGCCTACGCTACATCATTCATAATCGCGTTTTCTGCACACGAATATGTCGAGGGTCACAAAACCCAAAGTGCAGGGTAAATTTGTCAGTGCGAGAATATATCTTGGGGTAAATTTGTCAGTGCAATAAAACTCCGGGCCATAAAACTCGATGAAACTGGAGTGCGTCAATGCGATAAAACTCCACTGAGGGGGTTATCGTGAAGCATAATAAAAAAACCCAACCGCGGGCGTGGTATAAAAGTGAACGCCGACCGGACCTTACGTCAACTCAATAGGGATGGTTCTATAGGTCGAGCCAATATTATCGGTGAATGCGGCAATATGCTTATTTGCGTAGCGATCTAGATAGCCAAGCAAAAATTAATCTTCGAGATGAGAAGACAAGACATGGGCTTGACGTTCCGACTTCAGTATGCTCTCAACCCTGTTGCCCTTGGATGCGTCTCATGGAATCTCCAAATGTGCGTTCTGCTTATCAACATACTTGGAACATTTTCGTTGCATTTATCCTGATTTTGGTTATCCCATTTGAATTCATCCCGAAACAAAGGATTAATTAGCGAAGGGCAATATTTTTTGGCTTTTGATGTGGTTGATGGTATGTTTTTTGCTAGGGTCTGGTCCTCATGGCAATGTGTATTTTCTATGAATTTTGGTTTGCATGTGTACCCCTTCCAATGGTGAGGTTTGGTCCTCCGTGCATTTGCTAGGTCTAGTTCTCTGTGCAACAAAACCCAATCTAAAATATCTAATTGGACAGCTCGCAAATTCTAAGTAACTTGTTTAACCATACTACACAAGTAAAGCAAGCTCGACAAGTACAAGCTTGATTTATTAACAAAGCTCCGGATTCATCACTATCGTTGTGCTTTTGAGACTGATTTACCATAATTACTTGTCAATTTCCCTCATGCATTAATATTAATATCAGAAGGTACTCATACGGTCATACCTAGTGCATGACCGAACGGCAAGGGCCACATGTGCTTGTTATTTATTTCTCTTCATAACCTGATAATAACAGACAAATTGTTTCCATTGAATCTCCATTAGTATAGCGTGGAGATTCAATCAGAACCGTACATGTGCACGTGGACGTCTCTTGATCTAAGGGTCCTAAAAAAGAATAGAGTTAAGGGCTCGATGTCGTATAAGACTATGAAAAAAAAATCATTTCTTAACATCTCTTAAAAACGTTAAAAGTTACTTGGCCCTCCCAAAAAATTTTAAAAAATAAAATTGGTGAATTTAAATATGGATTCTTTTATTTCGTCAGAGTAAATAATGATTACATCTTATTTAGTAAAATCGAAAACCATGATCGATTGAACATCTCTAAGTGCGTTTGTTTGTGTTTGTTCAAAAATTGTTCCGGGGAACATAAATAGAAAAAACTATTTCTGTTCCGGGGAACAATTTTTGATCAGAAAGACGCGTTTGGTAAACTTGTTCCAGGAATAAAAAATGAATAGAAACACGTTTGGTAAATTTGTATTATTTTTTTGTTTCTTTTAATTTTTTAATATTTTTTTTATTTTTCCTTTTTTTCTTTCTTTTTTTCTTTTTTCTTCTTTTTGGCGGCCTCGCCTTGGCCGGGCGAGCTCGGGCTCGCCTAGATCCGGCGAGGCCGAGCTCGCCCGGCCACCGGCGAGGCTCGGCGAGCTCGGGCTCGCCCGGATCCGGTGAGGTCGAGCCTCGCCGGTGGCCGGGCGAGCTCGGCCTCGCCGGATCTAGGCGAGCCCGAGCTCGCCGGATCTAGGCGAGCTCGAGCTCGCCCAGCCAAGGCGAGGCCGAGCCTCACCAGGGGCCGGCGACGCTCGGCCTCGCCGGGGGCCGGCGAGCCTCGCCGTGGCTGGGCGAGGCTACCGGCCCTCGTCTGCCGATCGCCGGCCATGGCCGAGGCCGGCGACCGGCCAAAAGAAGAAAAAAAGAAAAAAGAAGAAGAAAAGTGTTTCTTGTGTTTTTGTTCTTTCAATTCTTCAAAAAATGTTTCGGAACAAAGAAACAACTTTTTTTTTTTTCTTATTTCTGTTCTAATTTTGTTCGGAACACAAAAACATATTTTGAACAAAAACGCAAACAAACGCATTTTGTTCTTTTTTTTTTGTTCCTGGGAACAAAAAAACAGAAAATCTGTTCATAAACAAAAAAAAGAAACACAAACATGCAGACCCTAATTTGCTTGTATTATTCTTAGAGCCCAACTCGTCTATAGGCCGTAAATGGACATTCAATAAAGCTCTTTCACTTTGACAAAAAGAAAAAAGAAAAATAAATAAATAATAATAATAAAGTCCATTCACACAATACTTAAGGTTTATATATATATATATATATATATATATATATCAGCAAATGATTTTTTGTGATTTCAAAAGGTTTTTTTTTTTTTTTTTTTTTTTTTGGTTAAAGTATACTTGAAATCCAATTCAAAGCGGAAATCGAACTGCTTGAATTGGTTTTTGAATAGAATTAACGGTTCCAACTTTGGAATCGGGAATTGATATGGTCCTAGGCTGCTTCATGGTTCACAGAATAGGAAATTGAATCGATTCCCCCTAGAACTAACCTTTTCGGTCAATCCAAGCTATTTCGGTTCGATTCCCGAGTTAAACCAGACCCGATGCACATCACACTTCAAATTCCGACTCTCACAAATCAACAAATAATAAAAATCATAACTTTTGAATCACCATCCTCCTTAAACGAAGAGGAACATTAAATTAGATCAGCAAATGATTTATTTTTTATTTTTTATTTTTATTTTTATCGAGGTTAAGCGGTGAGTGCTAATTGATATATATTTCCAATCAAGGGGTAAATTGAAAATGCTACCGGATGATGATGCGAAGGCAAAGTAAAGAAATAGGCGTTGGGTCTAATTAAATATCCACATATGACAATATGAAAATGACAATTGTCCGAGGGGTGTCATTTTCATTATGAAAGTAGACGGAGGGAGGGGATTCGGACTCCGTCTACTTTCATGATGAAACTCGGAGAAAGTAGACGGAGGGGAATCGGACCGTCTACTTTCATAATGGAACCCCTCGGTCCATATACATCGGGATCTTTCTATCGCCTGTAAGACAAGTTGTGGGGAACAACAACTCAGCCAATCAAGGTGTTTCGAGGTAAGGACCACAACATCTTTGTAGTGCAACATCTCTGTAGTCCAACCTCCTCCAATATGCTGGTTTCATACCGAAACCATGAAACCAATTCAAATCGCTTATTTTTTGTTTGTTTGTTGATTTATGAATATGCTTATTTTTTATCTATATTGTTTGCGCTTTTGTGAAAGATGGTTGTCTAATAAGTAACTTGGCAATGTTAAAGCATTCAGCATAGCACGTAGCTCAAACTAATGAAGGTCTCAATTTGCTTGTGTGGGCCTTGCGTTGGCTCATCAAGGAGAGGCACGATTCTATAGGTCCGGCCAACATTCCCAGTGCACAAGGCATCCTACTTTTATGTAGGTCGATTAAAATAATCAAGCAAAGATTCATCTTCGAGATGAGAGGGCAAGATTTAGACCCAAGACTTTGATTTGTGTCTACTATGTTCATTGCCGCTCTTGGATGTATCGGATGTGGTCTTCTTATGTACATTCTACTTGGTGACTTGTGTTGGCCGATTTTCATCCCGTGCGACCTAATATTGGTAATCCCATTTGCGTCCATCGCGAATTAAAGGATCGTTAGTGAATGGGCGCTAGTTTCCAGCTTTCGATGTGGTGACGTGTGTTTTGTGCGAATTTTATTTCTGTAACCTTCCATTGCAGGTCCTGCTATGGACGTCATGTTGTATGTTCTGTAACCTTGAATAAATTTCGCACCTTAAAAATTCCCACATCGCTTATCTGTGTTCTGTAACCTTCCACTGCAAAATCTCTTTCTTTTACTTCTCCTCTGATTTTCTTCTTATGAATCTGGTCATATGAAAACTGTCTCGACGTGAAAGTGAAAAACTGCGCCTCTAAGCAAATGTCAAAATCCGAGATTTCTCTGAGCTGCCCATCGCTTGGTTTGTTGCATTCATTAGATGTTAATTAGCAACTTCACCCCTCGGAGTATCTTTGTAAAGTCTAACATAACTCCTTACATCTCTGAAAAAAGAAGTACAATCTTCGAAAAAGAAAAAAAGAAAGGAGGCTAATTTCTTCTTAAATCTGGAGGAGCATGAACCTACGAATCGGACGGTGGTCCGCACCCAGTACGAGGCCCTTCAGTTCCACGACTGCGACTCCATCCGCCGCACCCTCGCCCCCGACGTTGAGTGGTGGCGGTTGTGGTGGTTCCATTCCACCCTAGTTCTTGATGGGCCTCCTCCGCCACGTCGGACGACACCTTCCTCTTCGTCCCCAACTCCGTCACCTCCTTCCGCCCCCGCCGCGCTTGCCCGAGTGCTTCAACCCAACTCGCGCCATCTCGTGGGTCAACGCCCTGACGGTCTTCGCCAATGGGTTTGTTGCCCAGGTCGAGGAAGTATTTTCAACACCTCGCTTACCGTCACGCGAGTTGGCGACTCCCTGCCGTCGGATCTGCGACAGCCGACATCGCCTTGCTACATTGCCAGTTGATTTCTATGCACGCGTCAAGCAATTACACTTTGAATGACATTCGAACTTTCAAGGGTCTTCGTCTACCTTTTGCCTTGCCCCAGTGTGGGGGATGATCACCAACTGGGTTTAAAGAAATGAAATTGCAGGCTCAAGTGGGTTATGCAAATGATATAAGTGTATAGGATAGTGAAAGAAATGCTCTTCGTCATCCTAAGGCACTTAAATTACCACATGAATTCAATGTAATAGCATGACTAGAAGATTGATGCAAGTGAGAGCAAGAAAATTTCAATCTATTTTCTTCACCTTGTGGTGTTGTCTTACCCTCCAATTTGCCCCAATGTAGGGTGGTTCTTGACAGGGGTAATTTGAAAGAATTTCCACAAATGTATGGGGCTCAAATGAGTTAAGCAATGGATCACCTATTGTGTTTGGGATACAGAAATAATGCCTCTCATCACTTCGGTCATCGTACCTTTTGTGAGAGAACTCTTTACCTTGCGGATATGGAACTTGCTACACTCATCTCACAAGTGTATAAGTAGGGGACTGTGTATAGGATAAGGCTTACCTTTCATCATCCTGATACGTCTCATTCAGCATTCTTAAACATTGATGTCACTCCATTGAGTTGTCTATCTTGACAAATCTCCACATGAAATTGGTGAGCTAAATCAATATGAAAATTGTCTTTTCAAAAGAGTCCAACAACTTTAAGCATGAAAAGCTTTTGTGACTTCAAAACAAACAATTTATTGCACTCAAAACATGGTTTTAAGCATTCATTCAAGGGATTGCTCCACAAAGGGATTGCCTCAACAATGTATGTTCTTGGATTGTCTCTATCAATCAAAAGTGAAAATCCACTTTTGCCCCTGCACAAGAGAACGTGCATGAATAGGATACTATGCAACATCAAAGTAAATTCAAATTGCACATCCATTTTGGTTTGGATTGAGATTTTATCACAGTCATATCACTACTAGAATCTGTAGTGCCCCAATTCGTCATCTGCAAGGAAAAGAACAAAGTATCAATTCCGAAATTAATTATATCCATGAACGCAATGTATCCATTTTATCCAAGATGGATGATCCTCTTTTGACTTCTTCCATCATTCTCTCATGGAAATGAGAAATTTCATTTGGCTTTCGAGAATGACATCTCACACAAATTGTAATGAGATGTGCCACACGTCACACTTTAGAATTTAGATGATCTTCTTTTTGACTTGCCCGCAGTTTCTTATTGATGTGCAAGGAAATCGCTCGGGACAAGTAAGAGGATAAGTAGTGTTTAATGTCTTCTTTACTCTTGGGAGATGTCATCAAGATCAACTAGGAAATGATCCCTTGCCCCCATGCCTATTTTTCCTTCGGATGTATGTTCCCAAATCAATGGGCCCGTTATCACTGGAAATTGACGCGTTATTTTCAAACGCCTCTCTGTTATGCTCTGAGACATGAAGTAAATGAGTTAGAAAAACAAACAAGGCTAACCTAATGCATGCTTTTGGAAATGACTTGAAAAATAATTTTAAATTTTCTTTTTTATTTTTGGAATTTTTTTGATGAGGAAGCATGAAGAAGCCCAAGTCCTCAGATTTTCTCCATGGATGATATTTTCTTTTCATTGTTGGATATCGTCACCGGGCTGGTTTGGTGTACCTCATCATGCCCTCAAAACAAAACTTGTAATTTTATTGATTATCATCAATCGAATTACATTTATTGGAATGTGATGTTCAAGCACAGAAGAAATTGAAATCAATCCCTAAAAAGTGATAAGAATTCCCATGCAGAGGAAGGTGCATGCCCCTAATTAAATGAGGAAATCGAACACTTAGGACCATGAATCATGTGTACTTGAATTCTTCACCCTCTTTGATCTTGTGATGCGAACACTTCAGGTGAGATATTCTTCCATCTAGCTATGTCGCTACCCTCTTCATGATGGCATCAAATTCGACTACTTCAGGAAAATGAGATGATTCAAAAGGTCTTCTTGGCTCTCTTCTTGGAGTCGCAATTTCTCACTGAAGATAGATTGCAGCACTTTTGCTTGATGAGATAAGCTCTTTTTGATCCATCATTTTAGCTCTCGATTGTGAACGGATGGGTGAGCGGGATTGCTCCATAATCACCTAATTCAAATGAACGGGAACATGTAAGCATGAGGGTAAATAGAAAGTCAATCCATGACAATGATCTAATCGATTTTTCCATTTTTTTTTCTTTTATTCATGAAAAGTTCGTACAATAAGGGAATTTCCTAAAAATGGACTAGGAAAATGAAGATAGACACCCTAACAAGACCAAATTTCCTAGACATGAATTGAAAACAAATTCTCCAAATTATTTTGTTATTTTTCAAATGATTCATTGCATGTCAATTTCCTCATTTCATTTCTAATTGACAAATGAATTAAATCAATGATTGACCTAGATTGTCATGGACGGACCAAGAGTATGACAAAGTAAGTAAATTGCATTAGTATAGGGATAGAGGACTTACTTCACCAAGACAAATCGACGGCAATCACATAGACATGCGCATGGTAAGTGGTTCGATTTCTAGTCTATAAGGCTTATCAAGGTGGAGCCACAAGGATGATCAGACTAGCCACGGGCTTGTGGACTATGTCGGGTCCTCATGACTCCGGCTTGGTCAAAGAGCCAACCCGGGTCGCGAGCTTGCGGACCGAGGTGGGTACTCTTGACACCATGAAAGAAACTTCGGGATTAAGATGGGCGACTCGTACCGCGAGCATGCGGTCGGAGTGGTATCCATCTCAATACCATCCTAAATGATCCTATGCGGCCCAGGTCCGGCGGCAAGTTGTGTGTGCAAGAGTGTAGTGCAAATGCAAGGCATGCACAATAGTTTAAATCACACAACACTTCAATAACTTAAATTTAAAACATTCATCCTTAACTCCAACCTGCAAGATAAGGGTTAACAATCACTACTCCCCTTATACCTCCTATTCTGCAAAAACATTTAACACCTTAAAGGTTAGGGACGTACACAGGATCCTCGCGCCAAACAAAAACATTTTTCAAAAAAGAAAATTGGCCTAAGTCCACTAAGAGTTTCAACTCAAGTCCCAGCGGAGTCGCCAAGCTGTCGCGACCAATTTTTCGGGGTGTGAACTACCTAGGGTTTGGCTAATGGATTGTTAAGCCTAGACTTAACTCGGGCTCTCCCAAACCCATACCAATTCGCGACTTAGGTTCAAAATTTTTTAACATGCAGATAGATTTTTAACTAGGAGTCGCCACTAATCTATTTTTTGGTGGGTCGATTAGAAACCCAAGTAAAGTAACGGGAGTTTTACTTTACTCCTACGAACCAGAGATTATGGGTACGGGGACTTGGTTACACTAGATTTCTCTAATGCCCTTTCGGTACCATTCTTTTATTTTCCAAAAAATGTTTTTGCAGGCAGCTTAAATTGATTTTAAATCTAATTCCCTAACATGTGATGTCATCATGCGAGTGCGCAAACCACCAATTTAACACCCAAGTAAAGCAATAAATAAATTGCAAAACTTACCTCAAAGCAACGAAAGCATCTGCGTTGTTAGATCAAAATTCACATCATCAACTCTAGATATGATTTCTAATTAACATGCAATTCCTTTTTTTGTTTTCATTTATTCAATGAGAATCATGCAATGCATGCTACTAATCTAACATGAAATGACATGGCATAAAAATATGACTTTAACTATATGACATAAATAAGCATGCAGTCTATCCTAAAAAATGACGTGCAAAGAATGCCCTAATTCTAATTTTTTTCTTTTTTGTTATGAAATTCAAAATTTAAAATTGCCAAATAATTAAACGTGCAAATTAAATTAATGGGAAGAAAATATGATATCCTAAATTAATGTTTTTGGTCTTTTTATTTAAGAAACTCGAAATAAATTTCCTATCCTAAACATGCAACATAACCTTAAAACCAGTAATATCCTAACATGCATTTAACCTAACTCATATATTTTTTTTGGGTTTTTCCTTTACGGGAGCAATCAAATAAAGGCATCGAGAATAGCAATCAAGCAAGATATCATCCATGTCCATTTAATTTTGGAAATAAATTGACGAATCGTATCTCGCACATGAGATCGGATTGGCCAATTTTTAAATAAAATCACAAATCGTATCTCGAGCGTGAGATCGGATTGGTGATTTTTCCTTGCGATTGCGGGTCGTATTTCGAGCATGAAATCGGACCGTCAATCATATGCACATTGCGAAATTAGGAAAATTTCCTAATTTATGAGGGATCAAGAAACCTCTTGGATATGGCAATATTGATCAAATATTCAAACATCACAATTCTACGGATTGGGCAACAATAACGAATTAATCAAAATTCTTACTTGATTCACAATATCGCGCGGTTAATGCTTCCAAGTTAGAACGCGTTGAATGGTGGCTGGATAGGACCACAAACCACGGGACAATGGCAACTTCGACAGGAACCCGTAACCTTCAGGGAGACTCGCCGAGGATGCTGGATACTCGTTAGCTGATGCTTGGGACTGGAAGACCGTGCTGCATTCAGCAGAGGATCGTCACAATGGGATCTAATTCAAATATCAGCTTTCAAATTTGGCAACTTATGAACCACAATCAACGGGTGGTAGATCGATAGTGGGTTAGCTTGCGATGAATAATGATGATGGACGTCCACCGTCGATGGATTCTGGCTCCAGGAACTTTGTACTTCTCAACAAAATTAAAGAAATCTGCAAATAATTCAAATTGGACCCAACGAATTCTGTTGACTTCGTTGGATCCAATGAAAAGGAAAGCAAAGCAAACTCGACCAGCAGCGGATTCGGAAGCGGTCGAGTATTAACGAGCCTCGCAGCGACACAAACGATAGCGAGTAGATCGGTGGACCAAGACGTGTCGCCGGGCGCGAGATGAGTAATCGGCACCGTACGAAGAGCGGCTCGTTGTGATGGATCGCAGCAACGTTGTTGGGAGGGTGACCCACGTCAAGTCTCGAGTAGTTGTTCGGCAAAGTCCCCGCCAAGGGTCGGTTGAGACCTTCGCTCTCTATCTCTCTAATCCTCTCGTGTGTAGTATGCGTGGGAAGACTCTAGTTGCCGACCAGAAGAATCCTAACTCGCCGATGTCGCCAAGAACCTGCAAAGGAAAAGTGCAAGCGTGATTGATGCGGGGGTCGCTGGCCACAGGATGCTAGCCGGCATCACATGACTCGGTGGGTAGATATCGGACAGCATCGCCATGTTGCGGGAGCTAGAGGTGTAGCCCGGTCCACGATTTGTTGTTGCAAGGGTAAAGAGGAATTGTCGGTGCTTGCCGAGTAGTGTCACCGGGTCGGTGGAGCATTGGGCGTACTCCTCGAAATAAATCGCTAAGATCGCTTGTAAGGTGGCCAAGGATGATGATGAGATGCACCGATGATGTGATGAAGTGATCTGCGTATTTTTGATGGTGCGGCCGCATGTGGGACTCCTTTTGTGATGACTCCTTGAAAACGTGGACTAGATGTAATGGATTATGCTCTCTCCTTGAACGAAACCTTGCCGCTTCGCCGACTTCTCCCTTTTGTTATGCGAACAGGATTTCTCTCTGCGATATGGTTTTTGACAAAACCGTCAAGCCTTTCTCCACTCCCTCCCGGTATCTCTCAATGGCCGTATGTATCAATGTGTGGCCCCCTTTTGTCGTACGCGCACAACACATTATATAGGAGATGGAATTAAATTTTGGTGAAATATTTCACTTCCAATTTTGCTTGTTCATAATCCCATAAATATATCCTTGCACCCTACGCAATATTCCCTTTTGTATTTTTCAAATATTCCATCCAAAAATTTCTTTTCTACCCAAGAATATACACAGCGGTGTATATTACTTGAATATGTGAAAAATCTTATTTGAATATGCTCGCCGTCGGTCCAATGCTAAATGCAAAAAATGCAAATTAAAAAATAAATGCACCTAAAACTATATGCTATGCAATTAACTATTTTTTTCAATGATAAAATTAACCCCTGATTTTTAATGCGATAAATAACTAAACGGGTCGCCAAAATTTAGGTGTCAACACATCTTATGTCTCTGTTCATATGAAAACTGTCTCGACATGAATGTACTGCGACTCTAAGCAAATATCAACGGAAGCCGCTATTTCCATGCCTCCATTGCTTGCCCACGCCCTTAAAACCTTAAAGTGGCAAAACAACCCACGGTTCCCTCGGGTCGCCCCAGGCTTTTTTGAAGCGCTCATCATCCTCCTTCATTTTGCCTTCTGCTCTTGATCGGAGAAAACCCCCAAATCCCACAATACCATCGTCTTCCTCCATCCATTTGAAGCTCATGCTCACCCCATTCTTAATAGCCCTAGCCTCAGTGTCGACTTCTTTAGCGAGCTCCAGAAGCAGCCGCCTTTCGTGGGGGCGACGGCTATGGTGACTTCGTCTTGCGATTGCTCAAATTCAGGAGCGTGGTTTGGGGTTTGGAGAGAGGGAAGAATTTGAGCTTGTGGAAAACGGGAACTCGAGGTTGGGGGGCAAGAAGGAGTCGTCGGCGGTGAAGGAGGAACTGTTGATCTCCGCGATTTTCTCGAGGACGTGGAGGTCCTTGGGTCAGGAAGATGAGGTCTTCCACCGCCGAGTCATCGGCGTGAGAAAGGTAGAAGAATTCGGCCGTGGGTTTCTTCTGCTTCTTCATCTTTCTTCTTCTGGGTTTGTGGTGATTCCTGCTCTCTTACTGGCTCTGTTTTACTCTGTTTTTTTTTTTTTAGTTACCACTGCGGGCGGTGGGGATAGAATTGTGCTTAACCGCGAGCTTAAGAGGAACCATCAAATTTCACTGGCACGCCAGATCAAACTACCATTCCCATGCGTAATTGAAGAATAACGCAATTTTTTTCTTGCAAACGAAGAGCAACGCACCTGAAAAACAAAATTCCAAATTCAAAAAGGGCGAGGTATCAGTAGAATAAAGGTGGAAACGGAGGACGTAAGTGCACGTGAGATGCGCGTGCATCTCTGGCCAGTCGCTTTTCTCGTCGGATAAAGCATTGGGGGCTAATTAATATATATTTCTCGAGTGTAGGGGGGTGATTTGAGACAAACTCAAATGCAGGGGGTCTTTTGCGAAAGAGGAGCTGTCGCGCTTCCTGCGCTTCATCATTTGCCTTGTGATCGTCTACAAAATGTGTTTGCCAAATCATAGGCCCGCATCAAGCTTTGCTTTAGACGAGGAAGGAAGAGGTTAATCCACCGTTCCATTACGTGAATACTGTTTTATTCAGAAACAATTTGCATGATGAACCCGTCCTTTCCCATGTTGTGTTGTTAACCCATAGTACAAGTACAAATGGAACAGTTTTATTTTTTTGGGGTTTTGTTTGGCTTGGTTAAACGATTTATGAGTTTATTCTTGATATTTATTGTGTGAAAAACAAATGTCTAACGAATAGTATATTGATTTTAATCTTAGAAATAGAGCAGAGCGCGTACCTTAATTTGCTATAGACTGCAACGAATATCTCAATACATTGGATGAAGCCTTACGTCAACTCATCAAGGCTAGATCTACAAGTTGAGCCAACATTACCAATGAATGCGACACCATGCTAATCTATACAGCAATCAAGATAGTCAGGCAAAAACTAGTCTTTGAGATGGGAAGACAATATATGGGCTCGATTCCTACTTTCATATGCTCTCATCTCTATTGTCCTTGGATGCATCTCCTGCAATCTCCAAATGTGCGTTTTGCTAACATGCCTTGGCCTGTTGCATTCATCCTGATTTTGGTGATCCCATTTGAGTTCATCCTAAATCAAATGATTAATTAGTGAATGGCGATAGCTTTCGGCATTCAATATGGTTGATGGTCTGGTGTTTCCTGGGGTCTAGTCCTCATGGTGATGTGTACTTTCTAAGAATTTTGGTTTGCTTGTATAACCTTCCGGTGGCACGGCTAGTCCTCCATGTGTTTCCTGGTCTGAGTCTCTATACGACCGAACCCAATTTAAAGTATCTAATTAGATAGCTCGCAAATTCCAAGTAACTTATTCGACCGTACTCCAAAAGTAAAGCAAGCTGGACAAGTACAAGCCTGATTCATTGACAAAAGTCCAGTTTGATCACTAATGTTGTGCTTTTAAGACCGGTTTACCAAAATTACTTGTTAATATCATTCATGCATTTATTATTAAAATCCGTAGGCACTCATGCCTAGTGCATGGCCAAATGACAATGGCCACGTGTGCATGTTATTTTTATCTCTACATAACCCAATAATAACAGACTTATTGGGCCAATTGAGATTTTGGTTCTTAAATCCACAAAAATAAGCTTCTTCTTCTTCTTCTTCTTCTTCTTCTTCTTCTTCTTTACCGTAAAAAGAGTACACGCATGGGTGTGGAAAAAAACTTTAAATGTGCAGAAGGTGTTAATTATAAAGATAATAATAATATGAGAAAAACATTTAAACGATCTTAAGATTTATATTCAATATTAGTAAGTATGATATTTAGAGGATTATATCTCAAGTATTTTCAAATTTGTAATTCTGTACATTTTGTTATACTATACCAGCATCATACATACATACATACATACATACATACATACATACATACACACACACACACACACACACATATATATATATATATATATATATATATATATGAGGAATGCGCCTTAGAAATATATGAATGATTCCCTTCAGCATTTACATCACCTAACATTGATTCTCTTGTGAAATCTCAGCAAAAAATATTGTTAATTGCTTTAGGAAGAGAGATTTGAACCAGTTTGAAATGGATCCTGGATAGAACAGGAGAACTCCATCCTACAGACTCCCCATCGATTTCAAAGAGAACCACAACCGAATCTGTCCGAGAAGCTGTAAAAGTTGGATTCCACCATCGTGCTTCGATAGTTGAATGCTACCCATCAACTTGTATCAGAATTCAACGCCAAATCCATAACGGTTAACGAGGGATGCATCTGTACAGCAGACCCGACCATAAACTTCACGCAATGAAGAAAAGAGCCAGCCTGATGGAGAAACACATGACCTTTTGACTCGTAATTGAACAGCAAACGGGGAAAGAAAGTATAAATAAGGGCCTTCACAAAGTCGTAAGATATGGATTAACACTATCCTCTGGAATGAATACTCTGAAGCTTCATCATCAATCTAAACGCTCCATCTGCAGGGTTAATGACACCAGTTGATAATAAGTCAGTTTGCCAGTAAAACAAAGGCAGGTACAGCCAACAGGAGGCAGCCCATGTTGGTAATTTGCTTATAAAACAAATGAAGAGGTGTCTTGTCCCACATCGAAAAGATGTAAGTGCGCACATGGATGAGATTTGGTACTAACCGACGATCATTATTTTCATTTATTGAAAATTCGGATTTATTTCTATTAAAGTCTTGTTGAAACAGTGCGACTGTTCACGTAAAGTTATGATTATTTTTTATTTTTTATTTATTTAATTCCGAATTTTTTATGTATTTTCAACGTAATCTTTGAGACGTACTTGTTCATTTTGTAACCTTTCCCAAAAGGTTGCATTTGTTCTTTTTGCAACCTTTTGAAAAGCTGCCTCTATTCGAAAGACAAAGATAAGTATGTTTTGTTTTGAGATCAAACAATAATCTTCTTCCATTTTTTCGTTTTCTTTCGAGAGAAACTACATCCATTGTTTCTAATTGTTTCCCATGAGAGACCCTCGAAAAATACTAGAATTGCTATCTAGTATTCTTATTTGAGATTTTGTTGTATCCTAGAGGAAATTTGCCAGTAACCATTAGCAACTTTGTGGGGCAAATAAATCTTAAATAAAGTGATATCACGCCTCAAAGTCAGACTTGAGTATTCTAAAGATCCGACTTCATTGTTCTAATTGAAAGCCCTATTTTTCCAACAGCCCATACAAAAATCACACGACAGATAAACAAAATCATCAATGAACAATTGCTTGTTCTCTCGTTCGGGTTGGTTAGGAGTATGAAAAGTCAGATGATGCATTACCTTCCAAAGACCATCATTAAGATAATGCATGTTATCCACCCCCAATGCCCTTGTTAACAGCCCGTCTGCATATCAAGCAATTGACTTAGTCTTAAAAAGAGATATAAAAGATATGCAAAACAAGAAACAGGTAACTATTATTCATGTTGTTCACCGAGAATTCTATTGAGCAGGTTCCAAATATGATTCTATGAAAGAGATTCCGATTCTTGAATGTGGATATGGGAGGAAACTCACGTGTCTTTAGCCGACATTTTTGTAAAGCCTATCGCGAGCGCATGTTGCTTGCCTTCAGCCATAATTGCCTGAAAAAAAAAAAGGAATGGAAAAATATACCTTTCCACACTATAATGCCACAGCCAAAAACAAAAAACTCAAGTCTAAATTGAACAGTCCTAAAGAGAACTGCTACCGATTAAGCCAAGCATTAAACATCATTGGATAGACTCAATGTTGGTAGGCGTGCAGCATTGGAAATTGATAGGCGTGACTCTTACCACAGGAGTCTCTGCACCAACTTCATCATCCAAAGCACCTCCACGAGAGGTAAGGCCAGGACACAATGTTTGCACCAGCAAGAACAAATTTTATTGCATCCCTTTCTACATGTAATTTCTTCATTATATTTGGATCTGCACCACACTCAGCAACATTAGATGCGACAACTCAAGAATTTCTAACGAGCAACATTATCATACAGGCAAATTTCTGATGATGATGCTAATTCAAGTTTAGCACGTCTAACAAATTGAAGCCCCCGATGAGGTTTGCTCCAAGTGACAAAGAGATATTGTCTGAGCCTTTAATTTATATATTCCGACCTAGAAGTTAATCTAAAATATATATGTAACAAGATCACAGGTTAAGTACAAACCCAATCAGCACACTTGAATTAACAACCTACGACTCGGTTAACAAAAATATGACATGATTACAATTTATCTTTCGTTAATTTCCGTTACAAAAAATCACAAACTGATACATCTATGACAAACGGAGAATAAACTCCAAACAAGTACATTCATCAACTGTCATGGATCCTCCAACTCAATAATTTGATGGTACAATTTAATGGAAATTAACGGAGAATAAATTTGTTTTCGGTGGTTAAAAAATTAGTTCAAGGGAAATTTGTCGGAGAAAGTATACTAGAAGTGCCAAAAGTTGTGTATTGCGCTCACTTTGATGCCAAAAGTTTCCGTCGAATCACTTAAGTGCCAAATCGGAGAAAAAATAATCATTTTGGTGCTACCGACAAGAGATTCCGGCCAGATTAATTACGTAGCTTTTATATATATATAAAATTGTGGTGGCTTTTAAACGACGTCGTTTTTCATCCTCCTTAAGAAACGACGTCGTTTTACCAACGTAGACATCCTCACAAAAACAACGCCGTATAGCTCATATGGGGATTGAAATTAGGGTTTCTTTGTCGTTCGCCACTTGGCCACAGTTGTTTGCTGCCGTCGCTTGGCCACCGTTGTTCACCCGCCATCGCTCGACCATCGTCGCTCGGCCACCATTGTAGTTGCTCGACTAGGTGAGCAAGGAGAGGCTGAGATTGTTGCTCAAGAGGCGAGGACGGAGGAGGAGGAGGAAGAAGAGGGGTCGAAGGTGCCAGTGCCAGTGCGCTGCTGGTGCTGGTGCTAGTGCCATTGTTGGTGCCATTGCTGGTGTTGTACTTTGAGGAAGAAGACGACATGCCTTCTCTCTCTCTCTCTCTCTCTCTCTCTCTCTCTCTCTCTCTCTCTCTCTCAATTTGGGGGAAAAGATGCCAAACGGTGTCATTTTGTTGTTTTGATGCTGATTGTACCCTCCGACGAGCCACGTCAGCTTCAAAAATTAATAAAAAAGTGCTACGTCGGATTTCTAGCCAATTTGATCGTCATTGGCACTGAAATGATTGTTTTTCAAATTTGTTGGCACTTAAGTGATCCAAAATAAATTTTGGCACCAAAGTGAGCGATGTACACAACTTTTGGCACTTATAGTGTACTTACCCCAAAATTTGTCACACATGTACGGGTTAAGGTTTTTAGTAATTAACAAATTAATTTAGAGAAAATTTGTCATAAGTATAACAGTTTAGAATTTTTTGTAATATTAACCAATTCATTAATTATCCCCCAACGCCTTTTTCCTTTACTTCACCTTCACATCCTTGTTTGGTAGACTTTTTGGCATGGTAAACTACAAATTTCATAAAGAAAGGGAAAATTTCTATTTGCCCTCCAGATATGATGATGAGCCCCCAACACTCAATCTCGATGAAAAAATTTTGTTCATTGGTGTGACTTATTGTTCCTCTTCAGTTCGACGAGGATGGTAATTCAACACTTATAGTTCTTATTATCTTCTGGTTTGTGAGAGTTGAGATTTGAATTAGGTGTTACTTGTAGACAAAACTCGCAGCCCCTTGCAAAAACCGTGGCGTTTAATATCTCTAAGGCGTTGGTGAAATTCATAGTGTTGAAGTTGACATACTTGGCATATCAATCTTTTCTTTATATCATGGACATTGCTCTTTCTTCACGCAGATCAAGCATGAGCAAGCGGAACGTTGACGAAAGTGGGCAGAGAGAGAGGGCTAAGAGGCAAGTAAGTCAAGAGGAGAAGGAAGAGAGAAAACGCGTCACCGATGGGCGAACTCTACTCATTTGGCAGAACTCTTAAAATCACGCCTTCTTCTCCCAGACATTTCTTTATCCTCTCCTTTCTTTTCTTTCCAAGGAAAAGATGCACCTTGGTTCGTGTCCAGGAAAGTCCTTATGAGACATGATTGTGGACTATAATGAGACATGGTCATATGCCTTTCATTAGCCCTAGATGGGGTGCTGTCTTGTAGCATGTGGAAGAATGGTACGCTGTTGCAATACTAATGATATAGCAACATAAATCAACGCGAAATTACTAAAAAAATAAATGAAAAGCAATGAACACGAGAAATTTACATGATTCTGTCCGAATATAGTACTTACTCCACAAAAAGAGCTAGTAACAAATAATTCATTATCATCGAAGATAATTACTTATACCCTCGAGTGTCTTTCACATTAAAATTAAGCCTAAATTCACAATATTCATGAATAAATAATTCAATTTGAATGAAAAGCTCACGATACAAATCACGTGTCCAAACACGTCCACACGACCAAAGAAACAAGAATTCGCGATGTCCGTCTCAATTTTCTGTCCACTGACCGGACTAACCCGTCGAAAGAAAAAGAGAAAGCCCACCTAACACACACACGTGTGTGTGTATATATGTATATGTGGACTGACAATAGGATAGTGGGTGGCCCTTCTTAAGAGACCATCGCCGATTGATAAATCTTAGTAAAACTTTGACTCGGATATTATCTTCAAAAAACAAATCTAGTTAAAATAAAGTGCATACCGGATTTTGAGCAAATCAAAATATTTCTATAGGTCGGGTTTCATACATAGTTTAAACTCGATACATGATTTGTTATTATTATGAATATTATAAGAAGTCGTTTATTATCATTGCACATGCATGATAATTAATGCCTTAAGCTTTACTTAGGTCAAGTGGGAGGATATTGGAAAAAATACCAAAATTAATGGGAAAATCCTGAAAAGATTGGCTAAATCATGGATTGATAAGATCAAAAATTAAGTGGCCCAATTATTATGAAAATAGGAGATACATTGATGCAAAAAATTAAGAAGAAATTAATGGATAAACAATCTCGGTGTTGACCTTAAGATTATGATTATTTGATGAACATACAAAAGTTGCCAAATTGATCCAATTAAGTCTTTAAGTGAATAACGCTTTTTGAAAGTTTTATGACCTATTTGTATTTTCGTGGCAAGTTTTCATGCTTGATTGTACTCTTTGAAAGCTTAGGAATCATTTGCACTTTCACAACAAGTTTTAAGACTTGATTGCATTTTTTAAAAGTTTTAAGATTCAATTGTTTTTTTGTGACAAATTTTAGGATTTCCAATGTACTTTTCCTTAATAATTAATGAAGATGCACCTAGTGGGAAATTGACCGAATTTTTCAATTTTGTGTAAAAAATCAAATTCTTAAACAATTTAGGAACTAAACTGGTTGAATCGGCAATTCGAGCCTTGAAACTGGGAATTGATCCAGTCTTAGGTCGCTTCAAGATTTCGCAGAATAAGAAATCGAATTGGTTCTCCCTACTAACCTTGAACCGGTCGGTCCTAGCCTATTCGATTCGATTTTCAAGTTGAACCGGACCCGATGCACGTCCCAATTCAATTCTCGAATCTCAAAAAGCAACAGATAATAAGAACCATAACTTTTGAATTATCATCCTCCTCGAACCGAAGAGAAACATTAAATTATATCATCAAACAAAATTTTTTCATCGGGATTAAGCGTTGAGGCTTATTGAAATTGTTTTGTTTACCATACAAAAATGTCTACCAGATGATGATGCGAAGGCGAAGTAAAGAAAGAGGGAGGTCCTAAGGTCGAATGGGAGGAATGCTCCTTAGAGACGAGCTTGCTTTCTCACTAGAGACAAATGCTCCGGAGTATTGCTCACTAGAGACGAATAAGACGAGCAAGGCCCGGTTACTTATTTGTTTTGCCTCTCTGGTGAGCAGAGTTGTTCCTTTTTTTTTTTTTTTTGCCTCTCTAGTGAGCACACGGTAGGACAAATAAGATACTGCAATGCCCCGGAGCAAGCAAGCTCGTCTCCATGGAGCATTCTTCGCATCGTCTATAAGACATAGAAGCAAAGAAGAAAGTAGCCACGCATGACTCGAAGATTAATGGGAAACAACAGCTCAGCCAATCACGGTGTTCGAAGGTAAGCAACACAACATCTCTATAGTCCAATCTCCTTCAACAAGCTGGAGGACTTTGAGTAAATTCATGCTGTTTTGTTTGAAAACATCTGCGCTCTGCTTAGATCAGGTGAACTCGTCCTCTTGTTGCATACTGAAACCAAGAAACCAATACAAATCGCCTCAAATTTTTTTCTCTGTTGATCTACCAATATGTTTCTTCTTGATCCTTATTGCGGTTCTGTGAAAGATGGTCGTCTAACAAGCAATTTGCTGATTTTTATTCCAAGGAATGTGTTAGAGCACATAACTCAAATCAACGAAGGTCTTGATTCACTTGAGCAGGCCTTGTGTCAGCTCATCAGGGAGAGGCACAGCTTAGGTCTGGCCAAGATTCCTGGTCCACTACGCATTATGTTTATCTGCACAGCAATTAAAATCATCCAACAAAGATTAATCTTCAGAATGGGAAGGCAAGATGTTGATCCAAGTTTCTAACTTGCCTCTGCTGCGATCGCTTTGCTCTTGGATGCGTTGAATGGGGTCTCCTGATGTGCGTTCTGTTCGGCAGCTTGCCTTGGCCAATTTCTGTTGCTTGCGTCCTAATATTGGTAGTCTTGTTCATGTTCATCGCGAGTTAAAGCGAGTGGGCGCTAGTTTCTGGCTTTCGTTGTGGTGATGTGCGTTTATGTGAATTTCATTTCTGAAACCTTCCCCCACTGGTACTGATAAGAACGTCACTGTTGTATTATCACCACGCTGCTTATCTAGGGTTTACATGTTCTGTAACCTTCCACTGCAAAATCGTTTTCTCTTCCTGCTGCTTTTTCTGTTCATCTCATGTCTCTGGTCCTATGAAAACTATCTTGACATAGCGACTCTAAGCAAATATCAAAGAGAGTCGCGCTATTTCCACGCCTCCACGTGCTTACCCACGCCCTCAAAACCTGAAAATGGCAAAACAGCCACGCGCCGCAGCATTTCTTGAAGCGCTCATCATCCTCCTTCATTTTGCCTTCTTCAGCAACTTCTTCTGCCCACGATACCCTCGTCTTCCTCCATCCATTTGAAGCTCATGTTTATCCCCTTCTTAATAGCCCTAGCCTCGGTGTCGGCTTCTTGGCGAGCACCAGAAGCAGCCACCTTTCATGGGGGCGACGGCTATGGCGACTCCGTCTTGCGGTTGCTCGAATTCAGGAGCATGGCTTGGGGGTTGGAGAGAGTGAAGGATTTAAGTTTGCAGAAATGTGAACTCAAGGTCGAAGGTCAAGTGGGAGTCGTCGGCGGTGAAGGAGGAGCCGTTGATCATGGCGATTTGCTCGAGGACGTACAGGTCCTTGGTCAAATTAGGTCTTCCACTGCCAAGTCATCGGTGTCAGAAAGGTTGGAGAATTCGGCCGTGGCTTCTTCTTCTTCTTCTTCATCTTCTTGTTCTTCTGGGTTTGTGGTGATATCTGATTTCCCGCTGGCTTTGTTTTACTCTGTTACCGCGAGCGGTGAGGATAGATGCTCAACCGCGAGCTTAAGAGGAACCATCGAATTGCAGTAGCACATCAGATAAAACTTTCATTCCAACGCGTAATTGCAGAAAAATGCAGTTTTTGCTTGCCAACGAACAGCAACGCAGCTGAAAAACGAAATTCCAAATTCAAAGAAGGTGAGATATCAGTAAAATGAATGAGGAAACGGAGAATGTAAGTGCACGTGAGATGCGCGTGCACCTCTGGCCGGTCACTTTTCTCATCGGGGTTAAGCGTTGGGGGCTAATTGATATGTATCTGTCAAGTGTAGGGGGTCATTTTGAAACAAAACTCAAATGCAGGGGGGCCTTTTGCAAAAGAGGAGCCATCGAGCTTCCTACGCTGCATCATTTGTAGTCGCATTTTCTGCATATGAATATGTCGAGTGTAATAAAACTCCAGTGCAAGGTATATTTGTCAGCGCAATAAAACCACGTGCCATAAAACTCGATGAAACTGGAGTGCGTCAATGCGATAAAACTCCACTGGGGGCGGGGTATAAAAGTTCTGCCTTCCTCCCATCGACAAAATGTAGGCTCGCATCAAGTTTTGTTTCGGAAGAGGAAGGAAAGAGGTTAATCACATGAAGCTCGAAGTTTAATGGGAAACAACGAGGTGATCGGAGGTAAGGAACGACCATGAACTGCAACATCACTTCACTTCTGTAGTCCAGCCTCTTTCAATAACTGTGGAGGACCGCGAGCAAATTCATGCTGTTTCGAGCTCCTTTCCTGAAGAAGGAACTTTGGAGGGCCGCCAAGTACATAATGATTAATAAGGGATGCACTAATCAGCCCTTTTTTTTGGTGTAAAAAATGTTATTTTTTCAAGTTGAAAATACAGTTCGATTCTTTATGATTTCAAATGATTCTTTTTTCCTTTATCAAAAGAAGACTTGAAAACTGATTTGATTTGATAATCGGTTATTGAATGGAACTAGTGTTTTGACCTTGGAATCAGATCGGCGACCGATCCGGTCCTAGGCTACTTCAAGGTTCGCGGAATAGGAAATTGAACCGGTTTTACGCTAGAACTAATCTTGAATCAGCCGGTTCAAGCCGATTTGATTCGATAATTGGCTCTTGAATAGAACCGGCATTTTGGCCTTGGAATTGGGGACCAAACCAGTCCTAGGTTGCTTCAAGGTTTGCAAAACAGGAAATTAAACTAGTTCTACGCTAGAATTGACCTTGAATTGGTCGGCTCAAGCCGATTCGATTCGTTTCATTCCATTCCTAGGTTAAACCACACCCAATGCACACCACAAATCAAATCTCAATTCTCAAAAATCAACAAATAATAAAAAGCATAAGTTTTGAATCATCATCATTTTTGAACTAAAGAGGAACATTAAATTATATCAGTGAATGAAATTCTTTTTATCGGAGTGAAGCATTGGGGGCTAGTTGATGTATATTTTCCATCGAGGGGTAAATTGTAACTTTTTCCCTATCTTTATGAAATTTGTTGTTTACAATGCAAAAATGTCTACGAAAGGATGATGCGAAGGCAAATTAAAGAAAGAGGCATTGGGTCTAATTGATTGTATATGTGTGTGTCAATGATAAGGAGGAGCATGAGGGATTAAGTTGGAGACGGTATGAGGGGCACGACCGATGGACTCTTGTCATTGTCATATGGCGATTAGGAAAAAGTATCCATTATTACGAATTATTGTCACGATCAGGAAAAAGTATCCATTGTTACGAACTATTGTCATGATCAGGAAAAGTATCCGTTGTTACGAACTATTATCACGATCAAGAAAAAGTATTCATTGTTACGAACTATTGTCACGATCGGGAAAAAGTATCCATAGTTCGTAACAATGGATACTTTTTCCCAAAACCCTAAGAACCAAAAGTTCCCCCTCACCCCTGAGAACTTTTGACCCACACATTCTCCTCTTGTCACACGCTTATATATGGGACAATGACAAACTCCACTCTAAACTCCAATCCAATCCCTCATGCTCTTCCTTCCAACTCCATTGAATCCCAACTATACATCAAGATCTACGCATCGGTAAAGAAGTGTCCACGCGTTGCTCAAAGATCCATGGAAAGCCACTACTCAACCCATCACAATGTTCCAAGGTAAGCACCGCAACATCTCCGCAATCCAACCTCCTTCAACAAGTTGAAGGACTCTTGAGTAAACTCATGCTGTTTTGTTTTAATACCATCTGCACTCCACTTAGATAAGGTGAACTCATCCTTTTCAATGCTGCATACTAAAACATGTTCAAATCGCCTATGGTTTTTTGTCTATTAATACTGAAATCATGAAACCGGTTCAAATCGCCTATATTTTTTTGCCTGCTAATCTATCAATATGCTTATTCTCAATCCTTCCCTGGAAGACGGTTGTCTAACAAGTTACTTGCTGATGTTAAGGTATGCAGCACAGCACGTAGCTCAAATCAACGAAGGTCTTGATTCGCTTGCGCAAGCCTTGCGTCAACTCATCAGGGAGAGGGACAACTTTATAGTTCCGGCCGACAATGCCATAGCACCATGCATCTTGCTTATCTGTGCAGCCATTAAAATCATCCGGCAAAGATTAGTCTTCGGAGTGGGAAGGCAAGATGTTGATCCAAGTTTCCGACTTGCTATTGCCGGGATCGCTGTTGCTCTTGGATGCGTCGAATGTGGTCTCCTGATGTGCGTTCTGCTCAGGGGCTTTCCTTGGCCGATTTCTGTTGCCTGCGTCCTAATGCTGGTAGTCCCGTTCGTGTTCATCCTGAGTTAAAAGGATTATCAGCGACTGGGCGCTAGTCTCTGGCTTTCGATGTGGTGACGTGCGTTTTGTGTGAATTTTATTTGTCTGTACCCTTCCCCCCTCTGGTACTGATCTGAACGTCATTGTTGTATTATTACCACACCGCTTATCTAAAGGGTTTACATGTTCTGTGCCCTTCCACTGCAAAATCGTTTTCTTTTCCTGCTGCTGCTGTTTTTCATCTTATGTCTCTGTTCATATGAAAACTGTTTCGACATGAAAGTGAAAAACTGCGACTTAGCAAATATCAACGGGAGCCGCTATTTCCAGGCCTCCACTTGCTTGCCCACGCCCTCAAAACCTTAAAATGGCAAAAGAACCCACGGTTCCCCGGGTCGCCACCGCCTTTCTTGAAGCGCTCATCATCCTCCTTCATTTTGCCTCCTTCAGCGACTTCTTCTGCTCTTGATCGTGTAGAACACCCAAATCCCACAATACCCTCGTCTTCCTCCATCCATTTGAAGATCATGCTCACCCCCTACTTAATAGCAGTAGCCTCGGTGTCGGCTTCTTCGGCGAGCACCAGATGCAGCTGCCTTTCGTGCGGGCGACGGCTATGGCGTCTTCGTCTTGCGATAGCTCGAAAGCATGGTTTGGGGTTTGGAGAGAAGGAAGGATTGGAGCTTGTGGAAAACGGGAACTCGAGGTTGGGAGGGCAAGAAGGAGTCGTCGGCGGTGAAGGAGGAGCTGTTGATCGCGGCGATTTTCTCCAGGACGTAGAGGTCCTAGGGTCAGGGAAATGAGGTCTTCCACCGCCGAGTCATCGGCGTGAGAAAGGTAAAGCATTGGGGGCTAATTAATAGGTATATCTTTCTCGAGTGTGTGGGGGTGATTTGAGACAAACTCAAATGCAGGGGGTCTTTTGCAAAAGAGGAGCTGTCGCGCTTCCTGCGCCGTATCATTTGCCTCGTGATCGTCTACAAAATGTGTTTGCCAAATCGTAGGCCCGCATCAAGCTTTGTTTTAAACGAGGAAGGAAGAGGTTATCCACCGGCTGTGTTCCATTACGTGAATATTGTTTTATTCAAAAACAATCATGTTGTATTGTTAACCCATAGTACAAGTGCAAATGGACCACTTTTATTTTTTTGGGGTTTGGTTTGGCTTGGTTAAACGATCTATGAGTTTATTCTTGATATTTATTTTGTGAAAAACGAATGTCTAACGAATAATATATTAATTTTAATCCTAGAAGTAGATCAGAGCATATAGCTCAAATCACTGCAGACTATAACGAGTATCTTAATGCACTGGATAAGACTTTACATCAACTCATCAAAACTAGATCTACAAGTTGAGCCAACATTATTGATGAATGTGGCACCATGCTAATCTATACAACAATCAAGATAGTCAGGCAAGTATTAGTCTTCGAGATGGGAATACAAGATATGAGCTTGATTCCTACTTTCAGATACTCTAATCTCTATTGCCCTTGGATGCATTTCATGCAATCTCCAAATGTGTGTTTTGCTTGCTAACATGCCTTGGCCCGTTGCATTCATCCTGATTTTGGTGATCCCATTTGAGTTCATCCTGAATCAAAGGATTAATTAGCAAATGGCGATAGTTTTCGACATTCGATATGGTTGATGATCTGGTGTTTGTTGGGGCCTATTCCTCATGGTGATGTGTATTTTCTAAGAATTTTGGTATGCTTCTATAACCTTCCGATGGCGAGGCTAGTCCTCCGGGTGTTTGCTGGGTCTAGTTCTCTATACGGCCAAATCCAATTTAAAGTACCTAATTAGACAGCTCGTAAATTCTAAGTAACTTTTTTGACCGTACTCCAAAAGTAAAGCAGGCTAGACAAGTACAAGTTTGATCACTAATGTTGTGTTTTTAAGACCAGTTTATCAAAATTACTTGTTAACATCATTCATGCATTAATTATTAAAATCACAAGGTAACTCATGCCTAGTACATGGCCGAACGGCAACGGCCACGTGTGCATGTTATTTTTATCTCTACATAACCCAATAATGACAGACTTACTGGACCAATTGAGATTTTGGTTCTTAAAACCACACAAAAAGCTGTTTTTTTTTTTTTCAACTGCTGCAAGAAGAGTACACGCACGGGCGTGGAAATAAACTTTAAATGTGTAGAGGGTGTTAATTATAAAAATAAAAATAATATGAGAAAAACATTTAAACGATCTAAAGATTTATATTCAATATTAGTAAGTACGATAGTTAGAGGATTATATCTCAAGTATTTTCAAATTTATAATTCTGTCCATTTTGTTATACTATACCAGCATCATACATATATAGGAGGAATGCGCCTTAGAAATATATGAATGATTCCCTTCAGCATTTACATCACCTAACATTGATTCTCCTCCTGTGAAAACTCAGCAAAAAAGATTGTTAATTGCGCAGGAAAAGAGATTTGAACCAGTTTGAAATAGATCCTGGATAGAAGAGGAGAACTCCATCCTACAGACTCCCTCTCCATTTCAGAGAGAACCACACCCGAATCTGTCCTAGAAGCTGTAAAAGTTGGATTCCACCATAGTGCTTCGATAGTCGAATGCCACCAATCAACTTGTTGAACATCAACTTGTATCAGAATTCAACGCCAAATCCATAACGGTTAACGAGGGATGCATCTGTACAGCAGACCCAACCATAAACGTCACGCAATGAAGAAAAGAGCCAGCCTGATGGAGAAACACGACCTCTTGACTTGTAATTGAACAACAAACTGGGAAAGAAAGTATAAATAAGGGCCTTCACAAAGTCGTAAGATATGGATTAACACTATCCTCTGGGATGAAGACTCTTAAGCTTCATCATCAATCTAAACGCTCCATCTGCAGGGTTAATGACACCAGTTGATAATAAGTCAGTTTGCCAGTAAAACAAAGGCAAGTACAGCCAGCAGGAGGCAGCCCATACAAAAATCACAGGACAGGTAAACAAAATCATCAATGAACAATTGCTTGTTCTCTCGTTCGGGTTGGTTAGAAGTATGAAAAGTCAGATGATGCATTACCTTCCAAAGACCATCATTAAGATAATGCATGTTATCCACCCCAATGCCCTTGTTAACAGCCCGTCTGCATATCAAGCAATTGACTTAGTCTTAAAAAGAGATATAAAAGATATGCAAAACAAGAAACAGGTAACTATTATTCATGTTGTTCACCAAGAATTCTATTGAGCAGGTTCCAAATATGATTCTATGAAAGAGATTCTGATTCTTGAATGTGGATATGGGAGGAAACTCACATGTCTTTAGCCGACATTTTTGTAAAGCCTATCGCAAGCGCATGTTGCTTGCCTTCAGCCATAATTGCCTGAAAAAAAAAAGGAATGGAAAAATATACCTTTCCACACTATAATGCCACAGCCAAAAACAAAAAACTCAAGTCTAAATTGAACAGTCCTAAAAGAGAACTGCTACTGATTAAGCCAAGCATTAAACATCATTGGATAGACTCAACGTTGGTAGGCGTGCAGCATTGGAAATTGATAGGTGTGACTCTTACCACAGGAGTCTCTGCACCAACTTCATCATCCAAAGCACCTCCAGGAGAGGTAAGGCCAGGACACATAATGTTTGCACCAGCAAGTACAAATCTTATTGCACCCCTGTCTACTTGTAATTTCTTCATTATATTTGGATCTGCACCACACTCAGCAACATTAGATGCAACAACTCAAGAATTTCTAACGATCAACATTGTCATAACAGGCAAATTTTCTGATGATGATCCTAATTCAAGTTTAGCACGTCTACCAAATTGAAGCCCCCAATGAGGTTTGCTCCAAGTGACAAAGAGATATTGTCTGAGCATTAAGTTTATATATTCCGACCTAGAAATTAATCTAAAATATATATATAACAAGATCACAGGTTAAGTGCAAACCCAATCAGCACACCTGGATTAACAACATATGACTCGGTTAACAAAAATATGACATGATTACAATTCAAAGCCGAGAATCCAGCCTAAAGAATCAGACATAATCAGCACTTACTCGTGTCAGCCTACACTGAAGTCATCATAATTTGTATGCAACTCCAGTTTAAAGATTGATGAATAACTACTAATAAGATGCATTTTCAAATATACACCCTGCAAGCACGCACAAGCACTCAAACGTATAAGTGCGTGCTTGTTTGTGCTTCAGCAAAAACAATGTGTCAAAACTTGTATATTGTGAAAGTTTGAGGTGTTCCGGATTAAGAAAATTCAAGTGTGTCCGTTGCGATATTTGGATTAGGCAAAAAGTAAAAACCCATTAGGACACGTCCTAAATTTACTAAGGCCCATCTAAGAGTAGCATCGACATGGTACTGCGAAAACTAGCAGATAAGTAATGGTAGAGACTACTATCATCTGCAAATCAAGGAGAGCTATGAAAACTTCAGAAGATGGTGAGAGATACTTTACATTGATGCAGAAGTCGGAGGGTTGGCATGTAAGGACCGTCACGGATGTTGAAAAAGAGAGGCACATTGTTCACCAGAACCAAATTCAGATGGTTTTGACTGGAGGGGAAGCAAAGAAAGCTCTCTCAGAAGCGAGTCTTGACAGCATTATATAATTTTAAAGGGAGCCACAAGAAGTGTCTATCAACTGAAATCTTACAAAGGAGCTCGACAAAATAAATAGCAATTAGATGAGAACAAACCATTTGGCAACAATGAGTGGAGACTTCTTGGGAAGCAAATCATCCAGCACCGGCTCTAATCCTGGATACTGAATCAACAGCACAAGTGAATCAAATCATATCAAGTGATGTACAAGAAGAGAAAATATTAAATAACTGACAATTATCAGACCTCTTCTGCAATACTTTGCCGTATTTTACGTTGTACAGATGCCTTCACTTGATTTTGTGCAGATACCTCCTCTGAGGAGAACCTGAGAAGTGAACTTGTGACCAGTTGATCTAGAGAGAGAGAGAGAGAGAGAGAGAGAGAGAGAGTAATCTCTCCCCATTGTAGGCGGGAACATCAGCATCAGGCAGGTAAACAAAGCCCTCTACAGTTAATTAAAAATGCAACATATAGAAACCTGGTCCCCATAAGAATTCACAGATAATCTACTTGAAAGCATCATCTGATTTGCCAGTCTTGATGGAGTTTAAAATGTTGCAAGTACTCAGTCATCAAAGAGTTCTACCACAGAGCAAGTCAACCCTGACAAATTTGCCTAAGCTTCGATAGGATAAGTCGTTCATGATTACATCCTTAGAGCAACAGTAGTACTACAGATTAGGACTATCATGAAGGCACCATTCTAATTCCTTAATCCAACAGTTACTGTACAGCAAGACAAGCCTACAGGACGACCACTTCCCCGACCCAAGTATTTCGTCACTCGAATCAAATGCAACCCAAAAACGTTACAGGCCAGCTACGAGGCCATTACCCAGAAAAACAACCCAACAATTGTCTCTGCAGTTAACGCATGTATTACACCATAAGGTGAATATTACTGAGAAATCCAAATGAAAAAGATTTTCACATAGGGTGGGGTACATGTTCCCGCCTGACAAACTCAGAAGCATATATCAACAATCCTCGACATAGTATACTACGCAAAACGACAGGAGCAGGCCCGTCCGAATGCAAATCCGGAGAGGGTAAAATAACTTAAAATGAAAAATTTCAGCATCATCCAGCTTCACTGCCCATTGAACGGCCTCCAGTCAGCGTAGCTCACACTCTGGAGCACACAACAATCGCAACCCAACCTCATTCGGACGCACAACCAACGACACCCAAGATTTGCTACTGCCAGATACCACGAAACCCAAGTACCCAAGATTTGTCCCCAACAGATTTCACTCCCCGAAACATCGATCCACAGAAACTAGCCTAAAGTTCACTTTTTGAACATCATTGCGACCGAAAAACAGGTCTTTGTCCACCACGAATCATACCAAAAAACACCAAGATGGCACCGCGGAGCGAACGGGAGCGGATGCATGAGCGAGCCCAAGAGCGAGATAGCGAGCGAAAGGGGGAAGAGGAAATGGGTACGGAGCTTACTTCTTGAACATAATTGCAGAGGGAGACGACGAATTCGAGGGCGCCTGATCACCTCAATGCGAGCGAAGAAGACGACGGCGAGGAAGAGGTTTAGATCGATGGAGAACAAAAACCCCCTTTCCTCTTTTACAGTTTCTGGAGGGGGAAAAAGGGAGAGTGCACAATAGCGCCGCGTCGTTGTCAAGCTCCCTTTTGACATTTACACATAAAAGAAATAACGAATAAAAGATTTCGTATCACCAAAAACTCTGAACTAATGCATTAGAGAGAAATTTATTAATTTAAGACAGAACTATGGATATTAGCATGTTTTCAAGGGAAATCTCATGGCAAAATTAATAGATTTCTCAACATTAATTCGTTCTCTTTAGATCTACCTTTCCAAAACGATACAATAAGCTCATTTGTGTTGAGTTTTCAGGTCACGTCACGTTAGGCGTGAGTACTAGACTGAATTAGGGGTGTGCAAAATACTTTGAACCGCCCGGATCGCCCGAAACCAGACCGGAACCGCTCGGAACCGGCGGTTCTTGAGGAACGGTTCCCAGGTTCAATTTATGGGAACCGGTGGAGTGCCGGTCCGGTTCCGGTTCCATGGGCGGATCCGCCCGCCCGCCCACCCGGACCGAACCGGAACCTTTTTAATATTAAAAAAAAATTACTAAAAGAAACCTAAATCTCATCTCACTCAGTCCCTTCGTCTTCGGTTCTCTCATCTCACTCATTTTGAACATTCCTCTATCACTCATTAGAAACTTTTGTCCGGTTTGATATCATATTGAATGTCACAGCTTGTAATGTCCTACTGAGCTATTCTATTTATATATTAATTACTTAAATTTGGTTTTTCTTTCTTTGGCTTGCTTTGATGTCACGTAGTCATTCTATGTTGAAAACCAAAATTGTTTCGCGTCAAGATCGGTTCCATGGATCCACTCGGGAACCGGACCGGACCGGCGGTCCGGTTCTCGGGTGGATCCATGCAACAAACGGGTGGATCTCGGTTCCAATTTTTCGAAACTGGTCCTTAGCGGGCGGTTTCCGGTTCTAGGTCGGGAACCGCCCGCCCGGACCATGCACACCCCTAGACTGAACTAACCCTACTTGGCCGATTCTAGTCTAATTTTAGGGTCTATAGGATAAATTGAACATTTCCAAAAACTAATAACTGATGTCAACCTAGAATCACTCATCCTGAACTTGAATAACTTTTGTATTTGTCTAGCAAGAGCTGTTGCACTTTTAGGACAATACTTATTGGTCATACAATACCGAAAGTCGTAATAACTTTCCCGGTAGAATGGTTTGCTCTACAACTTTTGGCAATGTCCAATTTGTCTTCGACTTAGTAAATGTTAGCACATCAAGTAAACTTTTTCAGGATATGCATCGTTTGATCTGTACCTCCTCTTCTTTCAAGACATAAGCGGCTCTTAACCCGCTACAATAACATGAAGAGGTCATAGTTTTTTCTCTCTTTTTTTTTTTTTTTTTTTTTTTTTTTTTCTGTTTATGGTGTTTAACACTTAATATTCCCCATCTGCCCTACAGCACAGGCAACACTAACCACAGCAACCGGTTCAGGCGAAAGACCCTCTTCTGGATGCATCCAGCAAAACAGCATCGGTGACTCCTGAGACTCCTGAGCATGCTCAGCCTGCTCATAGCAAACCAGGTCCCTCTGCGTCGTTCCATCAAACACCTTGCTTGCATAACTGATTTGCCCGGGCTTTGCATATGCATCAACCAAAGCTGCATCAACGTACGTAACGGACTCAAATCCAGTTTTTGTGTGTCTCCCCATGAACAACTTCCCAACCGCACGCAAGCAGCTTCGGATCGGAAGCGCACGCTTTGAGAACGAAAGGGGAAGTGTAGTTAGTAGGCAAGTCGCCACCTCTGCGCATAAGGGCGTAAAGCTCCATCGTATCCGCACAATGCGCATTATTGGCATCCGCTTGCATCATCGTTTTCCATAGGAACAAATTGGGTATCTCGCACTCAGCAGTGACCCCGTCGAACGCGGACCGCGCACTATCTGGGCGTCCAAATTTGGAGTATTTGATGATCATCCGAGCGCTCAAGTTTAGGTCTTGTGTGATGAGACCGCGAGCCGAATAGCCAGAAAACACTTTTCACAGCAAATAAATTTGATTTTGTGTAATATTTTCCAGAATTTTGAGGAAATGGATATGGATTGTTCTTTCTTTTCTTTTTATTTTCTTTTTCTATTAAGCAAATGAAAGGATTGGATCATGTGCCGACTCACATATCTGTTGAATCGAATTGATCTATTTTTCTACATGTTTTAGCAACTCATGATATAACCCAGATACGTTCAAATTACTCACAATTCCAAAGAATTAGTTAAGTGTCGTCATTGTCGCCACTCCTCTATCACCACCACCAGCTGCTGCCGCCTCCATATCTCCGCTCCACAAGCTCGAACCTGGCAGGAGTATACATGGTAAATTATACTTTAAAAGAAATTGGAATGAGAAAGTCGCCACAACGAGAAGAAAAAGTAAGGAAATGGACTTGCAGAGGCGAATGAATAGCCGTAAGCTTAAATCCTTGATATTCGTGCATGTTCCCCACTTGAGGGGTAAAACTGGTTCAATAGGTGAGAAGAGGTCGACGCGCTAATCTTTAGGAACCGGCAGTTTACCAAAACAGGTAGCTATGGCCAAAAAACAAGTCAGCTCTCTACACCAAACTCCTATAAAAGGAGCGACCCCTTGGTCCGTGGCAGATGCATCATCATCAGAGAGGACCTCTGAAAGAAAAACTAACGAAAACCACAGGTGAATCACTAGTTAGAACATACAGAACATCATGGAGGGGAATCTTAACCATCACATATCATATAAACATCACCATTTAATTTGCTAAAGCCAGTTCAGAGACCAAGTTAATTAACAGGTCTGGCGGCATCCAACTGCAATGCAAAAAAGATCAACTAGCAGCTAATTGAACAGGTTGCAGTATGTCACTTCCTCCTTAGGTCTCAGCCAGCAGAACTATTACGAAATAGAAGAACCCATCTAAAGTGATTCATTTAAAGAGGCAGCAGCGTCACAGAGACATGCCAGTTATGAGGCAAACTTACTACGAAACAGGTCCTAAGAAATCACCCTCCAAGCTAACTAACACCCGAAACTCCCTCTCCACCTCGAGCCACTTTGTTCCGATCACCATGAATCGGACTGTCACATCTTTACTGATCTTGGAAAGCTTGTCGTTCAGGAATATAGGATTCTCCCCAGGCACATACTTGTAGTCCGCCATCTTCTGGTTGGAGAGGTAGACGTTATCAACAGGCCCGCATCTCAACAAGACCCCATGCTTGAAGACCTTGTGCACCACTCCGTCCATGATTTCTCCCCGGAGAAGCTTGAAGGTGATGCCACTGAAGACCACAGGGAAGAGGACATCTCCAGAATCTTGTCTCACTTTCCCTTCGCCGATGCTATCCAGTGTCGTCACAGCACAGAAATAACCCAGGTCCTCTGTTGCCTTCTTACATGCAAAGTCGTCCAATAGGCGTATTGTGATGGACCTTTGCAGCATTAGTCCCTTTGCATCCAGGTCTTCTGCTGATATGATCACATTCCACGGCAACTGCACCTTCAGAAACATTTCCAAATGCTATCTGATGAACATTAACAGATGGATCAGTTTTATCCACAACTCTTTGGGAAGAGCCAGTCGATTGCACTAAGTTCAAGCTCGTGACATGACAGTACAAAGTCCGACAATCTAATCATTAAATGAACTGGTAATATGACACTATCACGTTCAAAAAGATACACTTGGAGATATTTGAGCAAAATGTAATCAATATAATCCATGCAGAGTCTTGAGGTATTGGACTTTTGTCAGCAAAGAACCATGTTACATCAATAGAGTGCTAGACCCTCACGAACCATACCTTGGGAGAGCTAAGGTGTAGAATTGAAACTTGAGACAGGAGAAGAGTCAATTTTGAAGTGCAGATAATTATAGTGAGGCATGCTCCAAACTTATCCACAATTGAACTTTAACTGACATGTCAAACTGCATGTATATCTTACAGAGTGCAGACAATGGAAAATTAGACAATAGAAAATCCTCATTCAAGATCGAGTTCAGAACTCACATTTCTCAAAAAGAAAAGTACAAATCAGAAATGATAAAACTCAAAAAATATGAGTGAGAGCATAGCGATGCACACTAATCAAAAGAGAGAACTTGGCAACTAATCCATCTTACAAGTTACTTCAGTAGTGTATTTTGCCTCCCTAAACTGTACTCTGTAAATAGAGACGGGCAGAAGGCAAATAAGACTGAAAACAAAATAAATTGATAGCACGATCTCAAGCCAGTTAAAGACATGCAAACCCAAATCAAGCAACAATAGGCCACTTCCAGGGATTCAAAGGCGGATTTAAAAAGTCACCTGCCGATGCTTTACGGCATTATACCCACTCATTTCGGATAACCCTTGCATTCTCTCAAATACCACGGCTACTATGACTGAAGCAATTCAAGTAAACCAAACGGGTCATCCAGAAAACAGAAATAGCACAATCTAGAGCAGACTTGCAGTATTTCCTTTCAAGCAAGAAGCTAGCTGTCGAATCAGCGAGTGACTTTCTAGTTTCCCTCCTTTCCCATCCTCAGTAGTGAGTACAGACTATATTAGCAGACCTTAGCCCTTTGGTTTGTGTTTTTACATGCACTAACCCAAACATGAATCGATGTGAGCTCAACCAAACCATCTACTTGAACTACCACATTGCGTCCTTTCATTGAAGAGCTACCGACTAAACCCGCATTACGCAGATTCTACCCACATGATAGCAAGAATAACCATGTTCATTCTCTCACATTCCTAATATCTTCCCTTCGCCCACTTGCCCAAGGTCACTGTAGTCCATCTACCTCTTCGAATGAAACGGAAAGCTCTCAAATTTTCACCCGATACCCACCATTTCTAGCCGGTAATCACCGATGATCAGGAGTAAAAGGATCACATTCCACAACCAATCCCACGGAAATGGGTAAGTACAATACAAGTGTCAATATTTTCGTACAAAGGCTAAATTAAGTGCCAAAATTCTTTTTCGCTCACTTTGAATACCATAAATTCAAAAAATTGATCAATTGACCCAGCCGGAAAAGCCGAGATGGCCGTCGGAAAATATTATTTTAATATTTATTATTATTTTTTGAATTTTTATTTTTACATTTTTTTGCTTTTTTTTTGCTTTTTTTTTTTGGGCCAACGAGGGTCATCGGTGACCCTCGCGGCCATGAAGGCCTTGCTCAAGGCCTCGAGGCCTCGCCCAAAGCCGGCGAGGGCCCTCAAGGCCTCACCCACAATCGATGAGGGCTCGATGGCCGGCATGGGTGAGGCCGGCGAGGGCCCTCAAGGCCTCACCCACAATCGATGAGGGCCCGATGGCCGGCAACCCTTGCCGATCATGAAACCCTCGCCCTCGGCTGCGAAGGTCTTGGGCAAGGCCGTCGGGGCCTCGCCGGTGATTGGCGAGGGCCCTCCCCGCCTTGCCTCACCGCCAAGGCCTTGGGCAACAGCGTCAGGGCCTCACCGGCAGCAGGCAAGGCCGCAACCCGCAAGGACCCTCGCCCACAGCCGCCCAAAGCCAGCGAGGACTCCCGCAGCCGGTGAGGCCCCAACGGCCTCGCCCAAGGCCTTTGCGGCTAGGGGCAGGACGTGTGGCGAAAGTGGTACTGAAATGAGCGATTTTACTCTAGTTTGGCAGTCAAGTAAGTCAAAAAAGAAAAAACTTTTGATATTTAAGTGAGCACCGTACGAAAGTATCGACAATTATACTGTACTTAACCCCACAGAAACCAAAACCAGGGCCTACAATCATGCAAATCGGCAAGCAAAGCAAAACGGCTCGCCTCGATTCAAAACCCTCGAAAATCTGGAGCGATCTTGAAGAAATTGAGTTGAAGCAAACCTGGAATGCGAGGCAAACGGCGAACGAGAGTCTGTCAAACTCCTCGTCTATTTTTCTTACGACTTGCTAATGGTGTGTTTGGATTTTGGGACCTAGGGCTTCCAAAAAATTGTGTTCTTCTCTCTTTTTGTTGCGCTTTGCACTGTTACAATACTCCCGTTGAAATGGGTCTTAAATTCATTCGTGACTCATTTAAAATATAAATAAGTCATAAATAGGTCACATAAATCTTGAAAAGTTTCCTTAAATGAGTTCAAAAATTAAAAACCTAAAATAAATGAGTCTAAATGGGGTTAAGCTTAGAATCCATTTTCAATCTAAGGCTCACACACTATCTTTCCCTCTTCGGCCTTATCAAAATTTGCTTTTTTTCTTCTTCTTTTTTCCTTTCTTCCACCATCTTCCTCAGCCGGTGGCCGGCGTGACGACAGTTCAGGAGGGACAAACTTGATGGAGGCCGACAAAGCTTGAGGTCGCTAGCCTCAAGCAAGCTCAAGGTCACCAACTCCTAGCGAGGCTCAAGCCTCACCGATTTTAGGTCTAGTTAAATGAGTCTGGTGTAAATTGAGAATAGGTCGAGAATTTTTCTTTACAATAAATGAGTCATAAACAAGTTAAATAGATCGATGTGGTCGGATCATTTATGACCTAACCTAACTCAATCTAAGCCGTCCATTTGACAAGTCGACATGTTATGATGTTGAACTTAGTGCAATCAAATGCCTCTTACTAAAAAGTTGTAGATAAAACCGATCTGTCTATTAATGTCCATCGGATAGCATCCGGAATTTTTTTGGTGATCATTTTGGCAAAAAATCCGGACACTAAGGGACTAACTTCATGAATCTCTAAGCAAATACATGCCATTTCCTATTTAAATTATTGGCGGGGGATATCCCTCTTTCTTAATCATCCCAAACGCAATTACGTTGTTTTGCTGTATTCCATGGATTGTCTATCCTTAGCCTCTATGTCAAAATTAGACTGGAGAGATAGTGGTTTATCGTATGTTGTTCTGTTGTATTCCATGGATTGTCTATCCTTAGCCTCTATGTCAAAATTAGACCGGAGAGATAGTGGTTTATCGTATGGCGGATGTGAACTATTCAAGTCTATATATCTCTAACTCATGAACTTAGCCGATACAAAGTTATAAAATAACAACCAAATTTTCCGATTCTGCAGTTCAATCTATTATTTCTCATCCATGGACGTTGTTCTTAAATTGTATAGTTACCTCTCTATAAATTATTTTCCATCCTCTATCATTTTGCTTTGAGAAAATTCTAAATAAGAGTTTGAAGTGTCTTCATCTTCTCAAAAGATGGTCCAAAGTCGATCTTGTTTTAAATAAGGGCAAATCTTCGCCAACCGACAAGTATATGCATCTCATGTGCTGATTCTTATGGTAAAATTAATAGATTTCTCAATTTTAGTCCGTTCTCTTTAGATCTGACTTCCCAAAACGACATAAGAAGCTCGTTTGGGTTGACTTTTCAAGTCAATCCACATTAGGCATGAACACTAGACCGAATGACTCTACTTGGCCGATTTTGGTCCGGTTTTAGGGTTTACAAGGCAAGTTGCAAATTTTCAAAAACTAGGAACCGATGTCAACCTAAAATAGCCCACCCTTAACTTGCATTACTTTTATACTTGTCCAGCAAGAGTTCTTGCACTTTTAGGATAATACTTACTTGTCCTACAATGCCAAAATTCACAATAGCTTTCTCAACTGAACGGTCCGCTCCACAACTTTTGGCAACGTCAAATTTGTCTTCAACTTAGTAAATGCTAGCACATCAAGTAACTATAGATATTAGCATGTTTTCAAGGGAAATCTCATGGCAAAATTAATAGATTTCTTAACTTTAGTTGGTTCTCTTTAGATCTAACTTCCCAAAATGATATGAGAAGCTTATTTGTGTTGAGTTTTCAGGCAAGACCACATTAAGCGTGAATATTGGACTGAACTGACCCTACTCAATCAATTCTAATCCAATTTTAGAGTCTACAAGATAAATTGCACATTTCCAAAAACTAATAACGGACGTCAATCTAGAATCACTCATCCTGAACTTGAATAACTTTTGTATTTGTCCAGCAAGAGCTGTTGCACTTTTAGTACAATACTTATTGGTCAGAAATTCGTAATAGCTTTCCCGGCAAAATATTTTGCTCTACAACTTTGGCAGTATCCAATTTGTCTTCAACTTAGTAAATGCTAGCACATCAAGTAAACTATCATTTGATCTCTACCTCCTCTTCTATCAAGACACAAGCGGCTCTCAACCCTCTACAATAATGTGAAGAGGTCGTAGTTTTTTTTCTTTTCTTTTTTTTATTGTTTATGGTGTTTAACACTTAATATTCCCCATCTGCCCTACGGCACAGGCAACACTAACCACAGCAACCGGATCAGGCGAAAGACCCTCTTCTGGCTGCATCCAGCAAAACAGCATCGGTGACTTCTGAACATGCTCAGCCTACTCATAGCTGACCAGGTCCCTCTGCGTCGTTCCATCAAACACCTTGCGCGCATAACTGATTTGCCCGCGTTTCGCATACGCATCAACCAAGGCCGCCTCAACATACGTAACGGACTCAAATCCAGTTTTTGTGTGTCTCCCCATGAACAACTTGCCAACCGCACGCAAGCGGTTTTGGATCGGAAGCGCACGCTTTGAGAACGAAAGGGGAAGTGTAGTTAGGAGGCAAGTCGCCACCTCTGCGCATAAGGGCGTAAAGTTCCATCGTATCCGCACAATGCGCATTATTGGCATCCGCTCGCATCATCGTTTTCCATAGGAACAAATTGGGTCTCTCGCACTTAGCAGTGACCCCGTCGAACACGGACCGCGCACTATCTGGGCGTCCAAATTTGGAGTATTTGATGATCATCCGAGCGCTCAAGTGTAGGTCTTGTGTGATGAGACCGCGAGCCGACTACCAGAAAACACTTTTCACAGCAAATGAATTTGATTTTGTGTAATATTTCCAGAATTTTGAGGAAATGGATATGGATTGTTCTTTCTTTTTTATTATTTTCTTTTTTCTATTCGGCAAATGAAAGGATTGGATCATGTGCCGGCTCACATATCTGTTGAATCGAATTGATCTATTTTTCTACATGTTTTAGCAACTCATGATATAACCCAGACACGTTCAAATTACTCACAATTCCAATGCATTAGTTAAGAGTCGTCATTGTCGCCACTCCTCTATCACCACCACCAGCTGCTGCCGCCTCCGTACCTCCGGTCCACAAGCTCGAACCTGGCAGTAAGTATACATGGTAAATTATACTTTAAAAGAAATTGGAATGAGAAAGTCGCCACAACGAGAAGAAATGGTAAGGAAATGGACTTGGAGAGGCGAATGAATAGCCGTAAGCTTAAATCCTTGATATTCGTGCATGTTCCGCACTTGAGGGGTAAAACTGGTTCGACAGGTGAGAGGCGGTCGATGCGCTATTCTTTAGGAACCGGCAGTTTACCAAAACAGGTAGCTATGGCCAAAAAACAAGTCAGCTCTATACACCAAACTCCTATAAAAGGAGCGACCCCTTGGTCCGTGGCAGATGCATCATGATCAGAGGACCTCAGAAAGAAAAACTAAGGAAAACCACAGGTGAATCACTAGTTAGAACATACAGGACATCATGGAGGGGAATCTTAACCATCACATATCATATAAACATCACCATTTAATTTGCTAAAGCCAGTTCAGAGACCAAGTTAATTAACAGGTCTGGTGGCATCCAACTGCAATGCAAAAAAGATCAACTAGCAGCTAACAGAACAGGTTGCAGTATGTCACTTCCTCCTTAGGTCTCAGCCAGCAGAACTATTATGAAATAGAAGAACCCATCTAAAGTGATTCATTTACAGAGGCAGCAGTGTCACAGAGACATGCCAGTTATGAGGCAAACTTACTACGAAACAGGTCCTAAGAAATCACCCTCCAAGCTAACTAACACCCGAAACTCCCTCTCCACCTCGAGCCACTTTGTTCCGATCACCATGAATTGGACCGTCACATCTTTACTGATCTTGGAAAGCTTGTCGTTCAGGAATATAGGATTCTCCCCAGGCACATACTTGTAGTCCGCCATCTTCTGGTTGGAGAGGTAGACGTTATCAACAGGCCCGCATCTCAACAAGACCCCATGCTTGAAGACCTTGTGCACCACTCCGTCCATGATTTCTCCCCGGAGAAGCTTGAAGGTGATGCCACTGAAGACCACAGGGAAGAGGACATCTCCAGAATCTTGTCTCACTTTCCCTTCGCCGATGCTATCCAGTGTCGTCACAGCACAGAAATAACCCAGGTCCTCTGTTGCCTTCTTACATGCAAAGTCGTCCAATAGGCGTATTGTGATGGACCTTTGCAGCATTAGTCCCTTTGCATCCAGGTCTTCTGCTGATATGATCACATTCCACGGCAACTGCACCTTCAGAAACATTTCCAAATGCTATCTGATGAACATTAACAGATGGATCAGTTTTATCCACAACTCTTTGGGAAGAGCCAGTCGATTGCACTAAGTTCAACCTCGTGACATGACAGTACAAAGTCCGACAATCTAATCATTAAATGAACTGGTAATATGACACTCACATTCAAAAAGATACACTTGGAGATATTTGAGCAAAATGTAATCAATATAATCCATGCAGAGTCTTGAGGTATTGGACTTTTGTCAGCAAAGAACCATGTTACATCAATAGAGTGCTAGACCCTCACGAACCATACCTTGGGAGAGCTAAGGTGTAGAATTGAAACTTGAGACAGGAGAAGAGTCAATTTTGAAGTGCAGATAATTATAGTGAGGCATGCTCCAAACTTATCCACAATTGAACTTTAACTGACATGTCAAACTGCATGTATATCTTACAGAGTGCAGACAATGGAAAATTAGACAATAGAAAATCCTCATTCAAGATCGAGTTCAGAGCTCACATTTCTCAAAAAGAAAAGTACAAATCAGAAATGATAAAACTCAAAAAATATGAGTTAGAGCATAGCTATGCACACTAATCAAAAGAGAGAACTTGGCAACTAATCCATCTTACAAGTTACTACAGTAATGTATTTTCCCTCCCTAAACTGTACTCTGTAAATAGAGACGGGCAGAAGGCAAATGACTGAGAACAAAATAGATAGCACGATCTCAAGCCAGTTAAAGACATGCAAACCCAAATCAAGCTACAATAGGCCACTTCCAGGGATTCAAAGGTGGATTTAAAAAGTCACCTGCCGATGCTTTACGGCATTATACCCACTCATTTCGGATAACCCTTGCATTCTCTCAAATACCACAGCCACTATGACCGAAGCAATTCAAGTAAACCAAACGGGTCATCCAGAAAACAGAAATAGCACAATCTAGAGCATACTTGCAGTATTTCCTTTCAAGCAAGAAGCTAGCCATCGAATCAGCGACTTTCTAGTTTCCTTCCTTTCCCATCCTCAGTAGTGAGTACAGACTATATTAGCAGACCTTAGCCCTTCAGTTTGTGTTTTTACATGCACCGACCCAAACACGAATCGATGTGAGCTCAACCAAACCATCTACTTGAACTACCACATTGCGTCCTTTCATCGAAGAGCTACCAACTAAACCCGCATTACGCAGATTCTACCCACATGATAGCAAGAATAACCAGGTTCATTCTCTCACATTCCTAATATCTTCCCTTCGCCCACTTGCCCAAGGTCACTGCAGTCCACCTCCCTCTTCGAATGAAACGGAAAGCTCTCAAATTTTCACCTCATACCCACCATTCCTAGCCGGTAATCACCGATGATCAGGAGTAAAAGGATCACATTCCACAACCAATCCCACGGAAACGGGTAAGTACAATACAAGTGTCAATATTTTCATACAAAGGCTAAATTAAGTGCCAAAATTCATTTTCACTCACTTTGAGTACCACAAATTCAAAAAATTGATCACTTGAGTGCTACTTCCAATTGGCCCTGCCGGAAAAGCCGAGATGGCCGTTAGAAAATATTATTTTAACATTTTAATATTTATTATTATTTTTTTAATTTTATTTTTACTTTTTTGCTTTTCTTTTTGCTTTTTTTTTTTTAGGGCCAACGAGAGTCATCGGTGACCCTCGCGGCCATAAAGGTGACCCTCGCGGCCATGAAGGCCTTGCTTGAGGCCTCGCCCAAAGCCGGCGAGGGCCCTTGAGGCCTCACCCACAATCGATGAGGGCCCGATGGCCAGCATGGGCGAGGCCAGCGAGGGCCCTCGAGGCCTCACCCACAATCGATGAGGGCCCGATGGCCGGCAACCCTTGCTGACCATGAAACCCTCACCCTCGGCTGCAAAGGTCTTGGGCAAGGCCGTCGGGGCCTCGCCGATGATTGGCGAGGGCCCTCCCCGCCTTGCTCTCACCGCCAAGGCCTTGGGCAACGGCGTCGGGGCCTCACCGACAGCAGGCAAGGCCGCAAGGACCCTCGCCCACAGCCGCCCAAAGCCAGCGAGGACTCTCGCGGCCTCACCAGCAGCCGGTGAGGCCCCAACGGCCTCGCCCAAGGCCTTTGCGGCCAGGGGCAGGACGTGTGGCGAAAGTGGTACTGAAATGAGCGATTTTACTCTAGTTTGGCAGTCAAGTAGGTCCAAAAAAAAAAAAGTTTGATATTTAAGTGAGTATCGACAATTATACTGTACTTAACCCCACAGAAACCAAAACCAGGGCCTACAATCATGCAAATTTGCAAGCAAAGCAAAACGGCTCGCCTCGATTCAAAACCCTCGAAAATCTGGAGCGATCTTGAAGAAATTGAGTTGAAGCAAACCTGGAATGCGAGGCAAACGGCGAACGAGAGTCGTCAAACTCCTCGTCTCTTTTTCTTACGACTTGCTAATGGTGTGTTTGGATTTTGGGACCTAGGGCTTCCAAAAAATTGTGTTCTTTCTCTCTTTTTGTTGCGCTTTGCACTGTTACAATACTCCCGTTGAAATGGGTCTTAAATTCATTCGTGGCTCATTTAAAATATAAATAAATCATAAATAGGTCACTTAAATCTTGAAAGGTGTGCTTAAATGAGTTTAAAAATTAAAAACCTAAAATAAATGAGTCTAAATGGGGTTAAGCTTAGGGTGCGTTTATTTTTCTATTTCTCGTTCCCGAACAATTTTTTAACAAAAACGTGTTTGGTAAACTTGTTTTGGGGATAAAAAATGAAGAAACACGTTTGGTAAATTTGTATTCTTTTTCTTTTTTTTTAATATTTTTATTTTATTTTTCCTCTTTTTTTTTTTTTTTTTTTTTTTTTTTTTTTTTCTTCTTTTGGCGGTCGTAGGCCTCGGCCATGGCTAGCGACCGGCCGATGAGGGCCAGCGGCCTCGCCCAGCCATGGCAAGGCTCGCCGGGCCACCGCCAGGTCGGCGTCACCTAGCGATGACCTAGCGAGGCTGAGCCTCATCGGTGGATAGGCGAGCTTGGCCTCACCGGATCTGGGCGAGCCCGAGCTTGCCGAGCCTCGCCTCGTGCCGGTGAGGCTCGGCTTCGCCGGGGGTCGGCGACGCTCCGACGAGGTCACCGGCCCTTGACGGTGTCACTGGTCATGGCCGAGACCGACGACCAGCCAAAGAAAAAAAGAAGAAAAGAAAGAAGAGAGAGAAAAATTGTTTCTCCAAATTGTTCCGGAAACAAGTTTTTTTTTTGTTTTTTGTTTCTGTTCCAAATTTGTTCTCGAGAACAAAAAAATAGATTTGGAACAAAAATGCAAACAAACGCGTTTTTATTCTTTTTTTGTTCCTAGGAACAAAAAAACAGAAAATCTGTTCATGAATAAAAAAAAGAAATACAAACAAAGCCCCTTAGAATCCATTTCCAATCTAAGGCTCACACACTATCTTTCCCTCTTTGGCCTTATAAAAATATTTTTTCATAAAAATTTACTTTTTATCTTCCCCTTTTTTTTTTTTTCTTCTTCCATATTCCTCGGTTGGTGGCCGGCATGACGATAGTTCAAGAGGGACAAACTTGATGGAGGCCGACAATGCTCGAGGTCGCTAGCCTCAAGCAAGCTCAAGGTCACCGACTACTAGCGAAGCTCAAGCCTCACCGATTTTAGGTCTAGTTAAATGAGTCGGGTGTAAATCGAGAATAGATCGAGAATTTTGCATTACGGTAAATGGATCATAAACGAGTTAAATAGATCGATGTGGTAGGACCATTTATGACCTAACCTAAACTCGATATGAGCCGTCCATTTGACAAGTCGACATGTTATGATGTTGAACTTAGTGCAATCGAATGCCTCTTACTAAAAAGTTGTAGATAAAACCGATCTGTCTATTAATGTCCATCGGATAGCATCCAGAATTTTTTTGGTGATCATTTTGGCAAAAAATCCAGACACTAAGGGACTAACTTCATGAATCTCTAAGCAAATACATGCCATTTCCTATCTAAATTATTGGCGGGGGTTATCCCTCTTTCTTAATCATCCCAAACGTAATTACGTTGTTCTGCTGTATTCCATGGATTGTCTATCCTTAGCCTCTATGTCAAAATTAGACCGGAGAGATAGTAGTTTATCGTAGGGCGGATGTCAACTATTCAAGTCTATATATCTCTAACTCATGAACTTAACTAATACAAAGTTATAAAATAACACCCATATTTTCCGATTCTGCAGTTCAATCTATTATTTCTCATCCATGGACGTTGTTCTTAAATTGTATAGTTACCTATCTATAAATTATTTTCCATCCTCTATCATTTTGCTTTGAGAAAATTCTAAATAAAAGTTTGAAGTGCCTTCATCTTCTCAAAAGAGGATCCAAAGTCGATCTTGTTTTAAATAAGGATATATCTTTGCCAACCGACAAGTATATGCATCTCATGTGCTGATTCTTATGGCAAAATTAATAGATTTCTCAATTTTAGTTCTTTCTCTTTAAATCTAACTTCCCAAAACGACATAAGAAGCTCATTTGGGTTGACTTTTCAAGTCAATCCACGTTAGGCATGAACACTAGACTGAACAAACTCTACTCGGCCGATTTTGGTCCGGTTTTAGGGTTTACAAGGCAGGTTGCAGATTTTCAAAAACTAAGAACCGATGTCAGCCTAAAATAGCCCACCCTTAACTTGCATTACTTTTAAAATTGTACAGCAAGAGTTCTTACACTTTTTGGATAATACTTACTTGTCCTACAATGCCAAAATTCGTAATAGCTTTCCCAACTGAACGGTCCTCTCTACAACTTTTGGCAAAGTCAAATTTGTCTTCAACTTAGTAAATGCTGGCACATCAAGTAACCTTTTGGGGAAATGCATTGTTTGATCTCTACCTCCTCCGAAGAATTCGATTCTTTCGAGACATAAGCGGCTCTCAACCCTTTATAATAACGTGAAGAGGCCGTGGTTTTTTTTCTCTTTCTTTTTTTATGGTGTTTAACACTTAATATTCCTCACCTGCCCAACAGCACAGGCAACACTAAGCGAAAGACCCTCCTCTGGCACTTAGCAGTGACGCCATTGAACAAGGACCGCACACTATCTGGGCATCCAAATTTGAAGTATTGATGGGGAGAGCTCATCACTGTCGCCACTCCACCGCTACCACCACCACCAGCCACTAGGGGTGTGCAAGGGCACACTATCTGGGCGTCCAAATTTGAATTGATGGGGGAACCGGCCACTCCACCGCTACCACCACCACCAGCCACTAGGGGTTTGGGCGGTTCCCCGGTTTTGGGCGGTCCGGTTCCGGTTCCTAGTTCCTAATCTTGGAACCGGTGGCGGTCGGTCCGGTTCCGGTTTCAAGGTGGGAAACGGGACCGTGGGAACCGGACCGAACCAAATTTTTTAATATATAATTTATATACATAGAATTAATAAAATATATAAATATGATAACTTATTGCAACCAAAATTGCAATTTGAGGTAGAACCTCTTATATGGCCAAGAGACTATTAAAACCATTTTTGTTACTTTTTTATTTATAGAAAAAATCTCCTTGTTAGTTTCATCTTCTAAGGCTCCAAGAGTCTCACATCAACTAAACATTCAAAAGGCAGAAGAGAGATTGTCTATAAAATTTAAGCTAAGCCCAACCTTTAGCCAAATTATTCATGGCTTTCATGGTTAAAGTTAATTGTGAATTGCACATGGGAACACGTGTGATTAGTTTTATCGAATCGTCCGAGAACCGAATTGGATTGATTAGTCCGGAGCACGGTCACTCTTTAGTGCAAAAAAGTAGAACCGATTTTGTTGGACCGGACCACCGGACCGGAACCGATGGTCCAGTCCGGTTCCTGGTCCTAGGACCAAACGGTCCGGTTCATGGTTCGCAATTTTGGGAACCGGTGCTCCCGGTCCGATTCCCGGTTTCAAGGTGGAACCGGACCAAACCGAGAACCGATCACCCCTACCAGCCACTGCTGCAACCATATCTCTGCTCCACAAGCTCAAACCCGGCAGAAGTAAGTATGGTAAATTCCACTTCAAAAGAAACTGGATTGAGAAAGTTGAGATAACGAGGAGAAAAAGTTAGGAAATGGACTTGGAGAATTGAATGAATAGCCGTAAGTATAAATCCATGATATTCATGCATGTATTCCCACTTGAGGTGCAAATCTGGTTCAACAGGTGAGAGACAATTGATGCACTAATCTCTAGGGACCGGCGGTTTGCCAGAACAGGTAATTATGGCTAAAAAACAGGTCGGCTCTCTACACCAAACTCCTACAAAAAGATCCACCCCTTAGTCCGCAGCAGATGCATCATCATCAAAGGACCTCAGAAAGAAAAACTCATGGAAACCATTGGTGGATCACCAGTTAGAGCATACAGAACATCAAGAAGGGGAATCTTAACCATCACATATCATACAAACATCACTATTCAACTTGCTAAAGCCAGTTTATAAACCAAGTTAACTGACAGATCTGGTGGCATCCAACCGCAATGCTTAAAAGATCAACTAGCTAAAGCTAATTGAACAGGTTGCAGTATGCAACTCCCTCCTTATGTCACAACCAGCAGGACTACTACAAAATAGAAGAACCCCTCTAAAAGTGATTCATTTACAGAGGAAGCAGCGTCATAGAGACATGCTGGTTATGTGACAAACTTACTATGAAACAGGTCCTAAGAAATCACCCTCCAAGCTGACCAACGCCTGAAACTCCCTCTCCACCTCGAGCCACTTTGTTCCAATCACCATGAATCGGACCGTCACATCTTTACCTATCTTGGAAAGCTTGTCATTCAGGAATATAGGATTCTCCCCAGGCACGTACTTGTAGTCCGCCATCTTCAGGTTGGAAAGGTAGACATTCTCGACAGGCCCGCATCTTAAGAAGACCCCATGTTTGAGGACCTTGTGCACCACTCCGTCCAGGATTTCTCCCCGGAAAAGCTTGAAGGTGATGCCGCTGAAGACCACAGGGAAAAGGACGTCTCCAGAATGTTGTCTTACTTTCCCTTCGCCAATGCTATCCAGTGTTGTCACAGCACAGAAATAACCCAGGTCCTTTGTTGCCTTCTTACACGCAAAGTCGTCCAAGAGGCTTATTATGATAGACCTTTGCAGCATTAATCCCTTCGCATCCAGGTCTTCTGCTGAAATGATCACATTCCATGGCAACTGCACCTTCAGAAACATTTCCGAATGCTATCTATGAACATTAACAGAAGTATCAGTTTTATCCACAACTCTTTGGGAACAACCATTCAATTGCACTAAGCTCAAGATCACGAAATGACAGTGCAAAGTCCAACAATCTAATCATTAAGCAACTGGTAATACGACGCTACCACATTCCAAAAAAAAAAAAATACCCTTAGATGCTCCTCAACTTCCAATATGTTAATTCTAGACATTTGAACAAATGCAATCAATATAATCCATGGACTGTATTTGAGGTATTGGAGCTTTTGTCAGCAAAATCCAACCATTTTACATCACTGGAGTACTAGGCCCTCATACCTTGGGAGAGATAAGATGCAGAATTGAAACTTGAGACAGGAGAAAAATAAATTTTTAGGTGCAAATAATTATAGTGAGACATGCTCCAAACTTATCTACAATTGAACTTAACTGACACATCAAACCGCATGTATGTCTTACACAGTGAAGACAACGGAAAATTAGACAGTTGAAAATCGAGTTCAGAACTCACATTTCTCAGAAAGAAAAGAAAAAATCAGATTTGATAAAACTCAAAAAATATAAGTCAGAGCATAGCCATGCATACTAATCAAGAGAGAGAACTTAACAACTAATTCATCTTACAAGTTACTTCAGTAGTGTATTTCCCCTCCCTACACTGTACTCTGTAAATAGACACAGGCTGAAGGCAAATAAGACGGAAATCAAAATAAATTGACAGCACGATCGAGCCAGTTAAAGACATGCAAACCCAAATCAAGCAACAATAGGCCACTTCTTCGATAGCCCTGGGATTCAATTGTGGATTTAAAAAGCCACCTGCCAATGCTTTACGGCATTATACCACTCATTTCGGATAACCATTGCATTCTCTCTATTAATATTGGCCTCTATGACCAAAGCAATTCGAGTAAACCAAATGGGTCATCTAGAAAACAGATTTAGCAGACCCTAAAGCAGTTTCGCAGCATTTCCTTCCAAGCAAGAGGCTAGCTGCTGAATCAGCACGTGACTTTCTAGTTTCCTTCCTTTCCATCCTCAGTAGTCAGTACAGACTAAATTATCAGAACTCAGTCCTCCAGTTTGTGTTTCTACATGCAACGACCCAAACACGAACCAATCTGTGAGCTCAACTGAACCATCTACTTATACTACAACATCGCGTCCTTTTATCGAACAGCTACCGACTAAACCCGCATTCCGCACATCCTACCCACATGACAGCAAGAACAACCCGGTTCATTCTCCCACATTCCTATTATCTTTCCCTTTGCCCACTTGCCGAGGTCCATTTCTATCTCGGAATGAAAACGGAAAGCTCTCAAATTTCACCCAATACCCACCAGTTCTAGCCGGTAATCACCGATGATCACACTCCACAACCAGTTCCACGGAAACCAAACCAGAATCTACAGTCACCCAAATCGGCGAGGAAAGCAAAATGGCTCACCTTGATTCAAAACCCTCGAAAATCCGGAGCGATCTTGAAGAAATCGAGTTGGAGCAAACCTGGAGGAGAGCTACTGGACGAGGACTGTCGTTCGGACCAAGCGCGTAGGCAAACGGCGAACGAGACTCGTCAAACTCCTCGTCTCTTTTTCTTACAACTTACTGAGGGTGTGTTTGGATTTGGGTGCTAGGGCTGCAAAAAAATTGTGTTATTCTCTCTCTTTTTTGGATTAATGGATCTTAAATCTATATATGACCCATTAAAAACATAAATAGATCATAAATATAAGTAAAAAAACGTACCGAATTTATCGGGAATCGGACCGGACTACCCAAAAAACTTGTCCAAAAACCGGTCTTGTTTGAATGGATTGGTAACCGGTTCCATTTTGTGGGAACCGGTTGAAATCGATTCGGATCCCAATTCTAAGGAAAGGCCCACTAGTGTTAAACTGGTTTTTGAACCGGGTTTTACTAATGTTAAAAAAAAGAAAGATTTGTTAATCATTTTAGATATATGAACAACATCCTATAGTAATTGTGGAAATAAGACTAATATTAGACCCATATTTGCTACTAATGTTTATGCAATGTTTGTATTTTTGCTTTGCTTTGTGATGTTTGTTTATGATAATTAGCTTTGTAGATTTTTAGCATTTTTTTTCAGTTAAAAAGTTCATGTACTTATTGATTACATGTGCTTAATGTTTCAATACAAATTATAAAAATTATGTTGTTATTTTCTTGCGTATTTTTGTTTCAATACAAATTAGAAGGATTATGTTGTTGTTTCCTCACGTATTGATATAAAATTCAAAATCATATAGGATATCAAATGATTGCAAAACAAGTTTAGACCTTGGAATCAGACTCGAAAAATAAGATAAGTTCCAATGCAAACAAGATAGGGTACAGGATCCAAAAAAAGAGAATCAACTATAACATGATAGGATATGGGATTCAGGTTTGGAACCAATCAATCCTAATAAATAGATCATCCAAATTTTAAAGAACCCACTTAAATGGATTTAAAAATTGAAAACCTAAAATAAACCAAAACTCATTTTTAACCCAAAGCTCACACACTCTCTTTCCCTCTTTAGGCTTATAAAAAAAATTTATAAAAATCAAAATTATAATTATTTTCTATATTTCCCATTTCTTTTCTTTTTTTACCTTTTCTTTCCTTTTTTCTTTGTTCCCCTTTCTTCTTCCATCTTCCCCCGCCGATGGCTGGCACGGCAACTAGCCAAACAGGAGATGAGCTCGCCAAGCTTGAGGTCGCCAACTATTAGCAAGGCTCGAGTCTCACCAATCTTAAGTTTAATTAAATAGATTGGGTATATTTCGACCAAAAAAAAAAAAATAGATTGGGTATAAACTGAAAATGGGTCAATAAGTTTACATACCGATAAATAGATCATAAACAAGTTAAATGGGTTGATTTGTGTTAGATTATTTATGATCTGATCTAAACTTGACCTAATCCATCCATTTGATAGGTCAACATGTTATGATCTTGAACTTAGTGCAATCAAATGCCTCTTACAAAAAGTTGTGGATAAAATTGAGCCGTCTATTAATGTTCATTAGATAGCATTCGGAAATTTTTCTAGTGATTATTTTGACAGAATACCCAAACACCAAGGAATAAGTTCATGAATCTCCAAGTAAATACATGCAATTTCCTATCTAAACTATTGGTGGGGGATTTCCCTCTTTCTTAATCGCCCCAAATGCAATTACTGTTGTGTTCCATGGAGAGTTATTGTCCATTGTTAGCCTCTATGTCAAAATCAGGCCGGAGAGACAATGATTTACCTTATGACAAATGTCAACTATTCAAGTCTATGTATCTCCAACTCATGAACTCAGTTGATACAAATGAACTTAGTTGATACAAAATTATATAATAGCACCAAATTTTTCTGATTCTACAATTCAATCTATTATTTCTCTTTCATGGACATTATTCTTATATCAAATAGCTACCTATCTATAGATTATCTCCATCTTCTATCATTTTGCTTTGGAAAAATTCTAAATAAGAGTTCCAAGCGCCTTCATCTTTTCAAAAGAGAGTCCAAAATCGACCTTGTTTTAAATAAAGGCCTAACTTGTCAACCGGTAAAATCTTTACCAAGCAACAAGTAAATACATCTCACATGCTGATTCTGAGGATGTAGATGAGCAAGTAAAATGAAAAGTGAAAGAAATGCTTTTGGACAAAAATGCCCATTATCATGGTTGGAATTAGCACTTAAGATGCATGTGCTCGCCGGTCAACGATGATTTGGCTAGCCAATGGATTAGTCTGTTATTTGAAACTAAATAAGTCACTTTAAGTCCTCATTTAAAATTAAGTATCACAATTCATACTCTTACTTGAAATAAAATGCGTGTTAGATCCTATTTTTGAGAAAATGAAGCCACTTCGACCTCTATTTGAATTTTTTCTTTTGCTTTGGTTTAATATCAAGAAAAACTCCAAACTTATACATATTTAATAAATTTTCCTCAAATTACCTGAAATTGGTACATTTGCGATAAATTTACTCTCTATTAATTTCCGTTAAATTGGATTAATACTAAAAAAAAGCTACAAGTACTACACTTGACAAACAAAGGATAAAACTCTAAACTAATACACCCATTAACTATCATATATTATCCAACTCAGTAATTTAATAATAAAATTTGACAGAAATTATCAAACAGCAAATTTATTACAAGTGTACTGATTTAGGGTCTTTTTGCTTTTTATCTCAAACCTATAAGTATGTTACTACATATAAAAGATATTATTTATACATAAATCAAATTAAATTGTAATAGCTGACAGAAATTGCAAATTTTTAGAGGGTCTTTTTGCTTTTTACAAACCTATAAGTATGTTACTACATATGATATTATTTTACATAAATCAAATTAAATTGCCATATCTATTGCTTCAAATTCAATATTCTTTAGTATTTTTAAAAACTCTCCTTCTTTCTTTATGCATCACCATTACGCATTGAAGAGAGAAAGAAATGGCGCAAGCAAAAACCAGTGCTTATTTGTGCTAGCGAGTTATAAAAAATAATCTAAATAATTCTAAACGAAAGAACAAATTCTTCTCATGGCACGAGCTGACACAGCAGACGATATATACAATAACTCTATGAAAACCATATCCTTCATCGTTGTCATTTTAATTCATATCTTTGAGTGTTATTATCCATGTTATACTCCGAAAGAACTCCATCTACGAAGAAAATGAAAGCATCGATGAGTGACCAATTCGTGAACGTAGTATTCTATATATAGTGGATGTATTTTCCAACTAGAGATTTCCACAAAATTAGTTGATCGACCGTGTTTACCAGATGAACAGATTGTCATCCCACATCATTGGAGCACATCCCCATTCAATCTTCTCACGAGGAGAAGGAGAAGGCTCAAGCAGAAGGGATTGGTTTTGATTTCGCTTTACGCACACATAAAATCTCAGAAACCATATCTCTTCAGGAGGTTTCCAAGAAGAACTATGTGCGATCCCTCACAGAAAACTCTCTACTACTGCAATAACACGGTCAAGGAAAGAGACAGGCGTATGAAGCATCCTAAAAAACAATGGCACAAAGCAAAGCTTAACCTCAGAAGGTTCCCTGTCATGCAGGTTGTTTATGTATGACTTCAGGATCAAAGGAAACTCATGAAGCAACCAGAAATCACCGCGTCAGGCCGCTTTTGCTTCTTTTCGAGCACTCAAAACGGTGTATCAAAATTCTGCCCTTTTACGGGTGAAAGTTGAAAGTATCCATGAAAATAGATCTGCTTCAATCATTGCCAAGAGAACAAGCAAATAGTCAAAACGCCATTTCTTACACATGTGGTCCAAATCAAAGTCACCAAGAAGCTCACAGCAGCTTCTCATGGATAAAGACCCCACTTCCAAGACTTCGAGAAACATAACATGTATTGGACGGTTGCCAAGGAGGAACCCAAGACCATCAAATGGGGTTGGAAGAAGAAACATCATGTTGTATATTCACCTCCACAATTGGCCAACATTCTCAATGATCAATCAAAACTAGCATTCAAGAACTTTAGCAGTTCACTTCTTTTGCTTTCAGCCATCTTGTCCTCCTTTGATTTGTCAAGTTTCAAAAGAATCTATAACATTAAAGATGAATAAAATCAAGAAATACCCTCAACCATCTGATGAGTAATAGTAATATAACCAATTCATAGCAAAGAATATCCCTACCTTTTTGCCAGAGACAGCACTGCGACGAACACCATCATCTTGGTCCCGCCCCAAAAACTATAAGTGTACAAAAATCAGGATACAAAAGGCACAACAAGAGCAAGAACATAAGGGGAAACTAGAGATGTCAAATCACGGTACACACCTTAGAAAGCTGCACCGGACCGCTACTTCTTTCATCCTGCTCACTCTATTTAAAGCTCATATTGCCAGACACACCATAGTGAAAAATCCAGGCAAGCCAGTCAAGCCGCCAATAACCATGCCAGAGATCCCAGCTCCAATTTCGAAGAGCAATTAAAAAAAGCAATGAGCATCTTATGGACCTTAAAATCTTGAACATTAAGAGATCGCAAAATAACTTGTACTGCTTGATGTATTCCTAAACGTAACCTTGTCTATAAAATGCCAAACCAGTGCTAGAATATCCATAAGTAATTTACAAGCAACAAAGCCTTTTACAAATCTAAGTTTTCAAAACAGCCAAAACTAGCTAACCATTCAAAAGTTCACCAATAAAATAAGTCATAACATCGATAACATGTCATATAATTCATCCCCACAATCATCTGATCTCCATTGTAAATTGAGTAATCCAACACATGAGCTGTAAATACTTCTTTTCTATGAGGATGTTAACATGAATTCAACAGGGAGACATGCAGAAACTCTATCCACAGTGCCAACTGCTTCACTTTTTTGTTTGTCAATTAATCTCACATCTACAAAACTTAAATCCAATCTCTCTCAACCAACAACTTAGCTGGTTCAGAAAAGCCAATGCCAATGAAGAGAAAGAAACTTGGAAATGCTAGAGCACCAATCTTATTGATAAAATAATCTCCTACTAAATATACATGCAACTTTTTTTTCTTTTCAAAGATGTGATATATATCAGCCACACAAATAGTTGGAAAATAACTGCCTATAGTCAGGTTACCATAGCAGAAATGTAAAATCTCCGCTTACCTCCTTCACTTTATGCTTATCACGTTTATGATGACGATTCTTGCTCCTATCCTTTTCCTTGCGCTGCTTGTCAAGAAAAGAAACAGATGGAGAGTGATAAGGCAAAACGAACGAAAAAATAGAAATAAACATAGCTAACAGAATGCAAAACCAAACACAAACCTTCTTGGGCTTGTCACTTTTTCTTGGCTTCTTTGAGCGATGAGACGTGTCATGCCCGCTTTCAGAACTATCACTTCACAACACCATCAAAAATTTTGCCATCAGCCAAGAAGCAATTGGCAGCAGTGTATTGTTTAAGCAAGACATGCCACATTTGAATCATGACAAGTGCAGATATACACAGGCAACTATGGAGAAGCAACAGCATATAACATCCACTTGACAAATTTGAGCTGTTCTCCAATTGCAGGGAGCCAAAGAACACATCATACAACCCCTCATCACACGGCGCAAATGCATAGCTGATCTAAGAGAGCTCAAAACACCAAAGCTCCTTTTCCTATGTCAAGGAAACATAACTGTGGAACGCTCCGATGGAAGGACAACTAAACATAGCTCCAGAAACAACAACCATCGAATCAACAAACGATCCTAACTCAGAAATTCACGAATGACAGAAAGAGGAGCGATTCCAAATTCGCTAATTAACTATCAGGGAGGTCACCAAAAGAGCTAGAATGTTATAAAAAAAAATGAGCTTTTCCTTAATTGAAGCACCTGGAGTAATCCGAGGAAGAGGAGGAATCCGAGGACGAGCGGTGGCGATGCCGGCGACGCCGCTTGCCGTTAGACCGGCTCTTCTTGCGGACTTTGAGGGCGTCCCTCTCCCTCTCGCGGCGGCGGCTGCTGCTGCTCGTGCCGCCGTTAGCGCGGTGGCGGCGACGGCGGCGCGACGGCGAGGAAGCCGAATCGGAGGAGGAGGAGGAAGAGGAGTAGTCGGAGGAGGAGGCGGAAGATGCCGCCATTAGGGTTTTCCCTGTCGATTGGAGAGGGCAGAGAGATTTCGTACAGCCGGGGCGAGGAATGATGCAGACCGAACAACGACGGAAAAATATAAAGAAAAATATAAAAATAAAAAAAAGGCGGTGGATAAAAAAAGTTGTAGCCCAACTGAATAAAGGCAGAGAATGAAAATGTTTCCATGTCGGGTAAATTAGAGACAATAAATCGAAATCTATCCTGTTGGAACCGATTCATAATTATTGAAGTCGGGAATCGAACCGATCCCCTTATGTTTATAGTTGGACCGGCTGGTTGTAGAACTAATTAGAGAACCGAATCTAATTAGTGACGTAATGATTGAGACATTGACAAATTCTTTTGATTTAAAAAAATATGAAGCTCATAATGTATCTATCTCTTTCTTGAAAAAAGAGGGCTAAAATCCGGTTTTACATGAGGTCTAAAATCGAACATTGAATCGATCAAGGGTGGCTTCTCAATTCTCTTACCAAGAAATTGAACTTGTATGATTATTCGCCGGATAATAATAAAATGCGGTCTTTATATTTGGCAAAATTACTAAATTAGTATGTCGTATAAACTAGAACATATACGGATTATCATATTTAATAATTCTCACATTAAATCCATCAAATTTAACAATTTTTTAATTTAATTTCTCCTCAACAATCCACTATTAAGAAGGGCCAAATCAGCGCCATAATTTGTAACTAAAGTGAACTATGAGTTTGAAAACTTAAGTTCAACCTCCATTTTTCATCAATCTAGGTAGAGTTCATTTAAATTGCCGTCAAAGGGCCATATCTGGATCACCTCGAGTAGCATGAACCATGGCGAGCCTCAACGATGGGGACCTTCAACCTTGACCTTAACGACCGGTGCCACCAATAAGCATAGAGAGTGTATGAGAAAGAAGATGAACAATGTTTGTAGAGGGCAAAAGTGGAATACGCAGTTATCATTGAGGGGAAGATTGGAAGAAAAATAAAAGTCCTTCAACCCCAAAATATCATTACGAAAATGCTGAGAGCCCATGGTACCTTCTCTCCCTGGCTTCACTTGTTTTTGGGCTTTTAGTTTGGCCAATGCTGGTAGTTTCCCAAAACAATTCAATTTTTTTTTTATTAAAGAAATAATTACATCAATGATTCCTAAATTTTAATTCAATATGCAATGTTGTCTCTAAAGTTGTAATTTGTTTAACATGGTCCATTAACTATATAAAAACGACTTAGTCCACAAACTATATGAAAATGTTCAATATTATAGGGGAACCGTATTTAATATTTTCATACAGTTTAAGGACTAAATTGAGTATCAAAAGTCAACAGATCACATTAGATAAATTGAAAATTCACAGACCACATTACGCATTGGATCAAAGTTTAGAAATCATTTGTATCAAAGGAATTTATAGGCTTCAAATCCTTAAATAAAGCTAAACCAAATACACCGTTTAATAACTTAGAGGAAGAGTGATGCACGACAATGCAAGATTGATCGACAAATACTAAAAGATTGATTATCACTATCCAGGATGAACTACTGCTAATTTGGGATCGATCTGAAGTGACTTAAATTAGACTAATGTTGACCAGGACTTGGTATTGACAAACGACGTCTTGGGACCAAGCTGGCAAGGTGAGAAATTAGGGTATGCATGGACTCAATTTTACAATTTCTAGGGTGATATACTGACGTAATATATATATATATATATATATATTACCTCTAAGTTTTGGGAAAAACTTCAAGTGAAAAAGTAATTATTCTCATTATTTCTGAACATTTAGAAACTTACAAGTCGTTCACCTTGAATTTTCTTCTTTCAACTAGCAAAAAACGCAGGAATTGTAAGTGAAGAAAAACAAATGAAGATCAATAAGTAAAGAAGCAAATAATATCCCGAACATTTTATCCGTTTCAGGAAAAGTAAATTTGATTTGTCCGAAAACTGAAAAGACATAATAAAATTAATTTTATAAAAAGAGTGAGAGATGGCAGCAACGATATTGTAATTATCTCAACTACTTCTAAAATTACCTTGATCCGGTGTCTGGTAATAAATGTTATTTTACGCTAACAACAAATCTCATGAAAGTTTAAGGTTGTATTCTTCTATCGTAATTGTTTTAACTGCGATAGAAATGTGAAATGAATTTTCCTACTACTTCGTATTTCACACACTTGAGCTTGACTAAAAAACTCAATGAGATTAACATTGGTTGATAACACCTTAAATAAAATTGACTTAAATGATTCAATTGAGTCAAAAATCAACTTAATTCAGCAAGTGATCTTGCCAATATTTTGATAAGACGTACCAATAATAATCTTTTATTCATTGGGGTAAGAAATTAATAATATTCAGCTATCAATTTTGTATCTTCATTAAATAACCTTGTAATTCTATTTTCAACACTTAATCTTCAATTTTAGCAAACAAGTCCAAATTATCCGGAGGTAACAGTTATTGATATCCTTACAAATTAATTCTACATGAAAATGGGCACTAATTCGAAGTTGAGGAATAGAATGTGAGCCAAAAAGGCTATCTCCTTATCTTTCATTTAAGATATTCCAGCCATGTCACAAATTTAATTGAAGGAGAAGATAATATAAGTTGAAAAATCAGAATTAACTCACGGGGGGCACAATTTGCACGGTTAGAGCAGGCTGCTTGAACATGCACAATTACCATCTTGACAATTAATAACTCAATTTCTTTCTTCTTTTTTTTTTTTTTCGAATTTTCTAAGAACTCGAATCTCCCGAAAATTAATGTGAAGAATCAATGAGCCGATGATGTTTTTGTCTATCATTTTGCTCCATTATCGTATATAGATTTTTTTTTCCTAGTAAGACAATTATATAAGAGATTTCAGTTGGAGTGCCATTTGAATTATGTACATGATGAAAAAGATACGTTAATCCCTCCAAATTCCAACAGCAAAGGCCAACATTTTAAGGCAAGAACACTACACTGTCCAAGAAAACAAAAACAAGCTTATGTCAACCCTCAAGCATGCAACATTCCGGCGACGTACGGTACTCCGGCCGTGCGAATCCACCTGTCGCCCTTCATGAATCGCCCTGCCGTGAAGTCCACAGCATGCTGCGGCGTGATCGTCTTGATGCCCTTCCACTTCACGCGCCTGGTGGTGCTCGCGCCGGGTCCTCGGTTCTTATACTCACCGTAGAAGCAAGTGTTGAGACCAAAGTCGCCGAGCCAAGGCATCCACCCCTCGGGCTGGATTATGTCGTCGATGTATGACTCCATGATTATCGTCCTTGAGTAAGCCCTCCACGGCCTTCCAAGGTACGAGAGTATCTGCCCCTTGAAGGGTGTGTATGAGGGGTCTGCAGTGATGGTGCAATTCTGGAGGATGAGCGCTGACGCCTCGCGCCTCTGCGACCTCCCCTGAGCGGTCACAATGCACTGTTGGTTGTCCAGCGGCTTCCGGATGAGCATCTTGCAGTTCTGGAAGACAGCGGCCGCGTCTCCGAAGACAAAGTCGATCGTGCCGGTGATGGTGCAGTCTCGGTAGAACTGGCGCTTGCTGTGCGTATAGAGCGTGTCCTGGTAGCCATCCATGTGGCAGTTGTGGAAAATGGCCATGTCGGATCGAACCATGAGCGCCACGGCCTGGTGCTTTATCGCTCCAGCACTGTTCTCAAAGCCGATGTCCCTCGCTATGAAGTTGTCTCCGAAGACAGCTACAACATCAAAGGAATTGATCAGCATAAGTTTCTGGATACACTGCTAATCGATTTCGAGTATGCAAGAAATCGATTCACTAGGTAAGTGGCTCAGGATGTCATCAGTTGAATATCGATACGCGCTTCGTCTGTAAATCAACTAGACTCGAGCCCTCCTTTCTTGATTAAAGAGATCGATCTAGAACTTTTTATACCCAGAAAGAAATAAGACGTGACGAAACTTACAGACTGTGGCAGTTTTGAATGTGGTTGTGCCATCAGCATAGTTCTTGTTGAAGCTGATCCGGGTCTTGGTCGGGCCATCGCCGACCAACATGACATTGGTCATCTTCTCATCGAACACCACCTGCTCCTTATAAACCCCAGCCTTGATGTGGAGCACAAAGGTCTTCTTGCTATTCAATGGAATGTGCTTTAGGGCTTCATTTATGGTCCTGAATCTTCCACTCCCATCCTTGGCAACTACAAGATTCGGCTTAAGGTTGGCCACTGTCTTGCTGAGAAGCTTTCGCTTCGTCAACAGGATCGGTTCAAGCACGAAGGGATCATCGAGGCCGAGGCCTTCCTCCTCCGTGAGGAGCTTGCGTTTCTGCAGGCTAGTTGCCCACATTGAGAAGTCGTCGCCGTGTCCAATCACGTTGTCGTCCGATAGGAGCTTGCGGTTAAAGTTTGTGAGGTTCATCTTAGCAAGGGCCAAGGAGATCTCGTCGACCATGGCGAGTACATTGCTGGTCAATTCTTTGGAGCTCTTCAACGCCTCCCTCATCTTGTGGCCCGCGTTGCCCGTGGTGTTCTGGAATCCGTCCAAGCAGGTATCTTGGTAGGTGACCACGGCGCTGAGCCAGACTTTCAAGTCGGCCAACGCATTGTCGAGATTGCTAAACTCGAGCTCGCCCAATTTGTCGAACGATCTCTCGAGGTCGTTGATTGCAAACCCCATCAACTTCTTGCAATTATTTAGAGCCTGCTGCGCTCTCGGGGTCTTCTCCAGCTCTTTCAGCACCGTTGATTTCTTCGCGGCCTCAGCAATGTGCTTCATCGCGGCTTTGAAACTGGCTTTTATGAGCTCCTTGGGATCGGCGGTGTTCGCACCAGCCTCTTTGAGGCTCCGCACGCACGCTTCTTTGTAATCGGTCGGTTGGCATATCCCCTTGATGGCTTTGATCGAGGCCGAGACCTCACTGTTCTTCTCGCTGGCTTTCGACGCCTGGCTGGACACGTATACGCCAAAGGTCACAGCAGCGCCGATCACGACCAGGATGAATGAAGAGACCACGATGATCGCGATCCTCCTCCTCCTCTTCGGGTCACTCCCATCAGACATAGTTTAAAGTTTTCTTGAAGAAGTTCTTGGAAGAACCCAAATGAATAGCAGGAGACGGTTTGCTTTTTTTAGGGAGATGAAGATGCATTCTTATAAGAGAGAAAAGAAGACAGACAGATTTCTGTGAGAAGTAGCTGGCGAAGTTGATGTTTTTGGGGGGACAAGGCTGAAGAAAGATAAGAAGATTGTATCAATCCATTCCAACAAGAATTTGGCGGACTCTTGCAATAACGTTGGCTGTCTAAATACCGAACTCTTACTATAAATATATAGATACAGGAGAGCTTGGCCAACGTTCAAAAGGTGGCGTCTTTTCTGGCAATATTTGCCAATTCGGTCAGCCCTAATCTCATCACGAGCTAAAATTGCACAAGAGAATCATTTTTTACGTTTTTAAAAAAATCTTGTATGGCTTAAAGGTAAGGTTGATTTGACAATCAGCGGAGATTTATTCGTAACTGCCGGACTAGGATTTAAAATTGGAAAAACCTTTAGGCTGGAGAGGTCCTTATCGTGAAAATATCTCCCCATATGATTCGAGGAATCGGGTTTGTATTTGTTTGCCAATTTGGTGCATTTCTTAATGAACAGGCAAGGGAAGGCCCTATTCTAGAAGAACTAAGGGAGGGATATGGAATATTTTGTGAGGTTAGGATAAACAAATGTATTAATGGAAAGGGGTCGCACCGTAAATACAGAGTAATCTGATCCTTTTTTTTTTTTCCCATTGTGGATTACTGTGAAGTTCATATTAAATATGCATGGCATGGTTACAACATCTAATACAGAAACACGTTCATGGTTAATCTACTATGTATATACGAAATCTTTCGATTTTGCATGATGTAAACTTTGAAGTGAAAGTGGGGATTTATTTTCAACTAAAGTTAATTTGTTCTTACTTATGGTTTTACTCGACTTGATTAGCAAACTAATTCACATATACCATATATCAAAGTGGGGGCAATAGCCGACAAAATCATAAACCTATTATAAGAATGCTGATTTAGTCTAAAATATTTTAATTTAAACAATTTAATTATGAACATTATTACAATATGCTAGTGTCACGGCCAAGAGGTTTCTGTAGCTAAAGGGCTGTGCCTCTTCGAGGAAGACCTCCTGCGATTGCTAGGATTCCCAACAAGAGAGATTCTGAAACATTCCAAGGGCAGGCGATACGATAATTGAGCCGAAGTCTAGAACTCTCCTGCCATTAGTATCGGTAGTTGGTAGATTGGGCAGTACGAGTCTGCCGGATGAATTCTCGATCAATGGTTATAATCCGAGAGACTTTAGTATAAGAAGGGGTGCCATCCCCCTATCTGTAACCATCCAACCATTTCAGTAACTCATTTCTCTTCGGAGTTTTCTCTCTAGAAACTTTCTCTCTCTACGATCCACGTGAGCGAGTCAGCAATCGATCCGAGCAAAGCTTAGCTTAGGCATCCCGACAATCTTAGTCGATCCAAAAGAGCCTGAGTCGCCGCACGATCACGATCCCAATCAATCGGCCTGTAACACTAGTCTAGTACTTACAACTAATTTTAGCAAAAATCCGCAGAGGTAAATGATAGCCGTTTTACATGGCACGACTTGCATCCATGTGAATAATTTTTATGTTTTAATAAATTTCTTTTTATTTCTTTTTATTTTATTTATTCCCTTTATTTTGCCCTCACCTGCCACTAGTGAGGCCCCAACTACCCTTGCTAGCCACAATGGAAAAAATAAATTAACCTTTTAGAAATTCAGAAAATTTATTTAAAAATTGCAAAAAAAAATATTTATATTAGCACGACTGTGTTACGTAGGACAAGTAACATTCACGCTAATGGTTTCTGATCTAAATTAGTTAGAAGAATTACATTGACAAATTATCGAAATTTTTAAAATTAAATTGGTCAAATTAAAAGATTTGTGACTGAATTGGGATAGGTATAACGGACTTAGGACTTTTTGAGTGATTTTCTCAATTAAAGTGACTACATGAATTGGATCTTGTATACATAATTTTGAAAAGCATAATTAAGGCAACGATTTGTAGATTGTACTTAACAAATTATTACAACTTGACAATTCTGAATCGAATAATATCCTTCGACTTTAAATGCCTTTCTATATGCCTTTTGACAACTAAAGTGAACATACTTTTAAGTGCTTCCACATATCTTCATTGCTTTTTGCAGAAGAAGTAAGTGGTCGGCACATATATTTATAATATATATGCCCTAATCAAATATATATTGAACGCATGAGTTGGCATGTAATTTACAACTATGGAACCATATCTTTACCATTTTTATTATCACTTGTTTCAAACTATTTGAGTCGATCAAGAGAAGTTCGAGATATCTTTGGAAATATAACATGACTTGTCTATATAATAACGTATACATATCTTGTAAAGCTTGGTCATCACATTTTTGATATCTTGTTCGATATTTGTGAAGTGGGTTCGAGTCGGTAACTATGAAAGAAGATTCTTTGCCATAAATATAAAGATTGGTTATCAAACTATTATTGATTATCAAACTATTTTATCTGACAAACAGATCAAACCTTGCTATCATAAGCTTGCAAGGTCAAAAAAGAAAATCTTTTCATTCAATGGCGATTATGCCATGCCCTTCAGAAGGCCCCACCATCTCAGCTGCCTCTGGAGAAACCCTAAATTATGATCATCATCTTCATAAGGCCAAGAACATATTGAACATGAACGAAAAGATCGCCGACCCCGCCACTTACCGTCATCTGGCGAATCAAAAGATACCCGTACAGGACGATGAGAACGGCGTCATTGGCTCAACCAACCTAGACCTCAAGCTCTTCAACCAAGGCGAGCCATCCAATGCTAAGAAGAGCGACGAATCCTCAACGGATAAGAACTGCAAGGTCACGAAATCTAGGGTTTTCGCGTGCAACTTTTGCAAGCGAGAGTTCTCTACCTCGCAGGCTTTGGGTGGGCACCAGAACGCGCACAAGCAAGAGCGGGCCCTCACCAAACAGCACAAGGGTTTGGAAGCTGACTTGCTTGGGTTTCATCCGCACTTGTCGTATTATTCCTCGAGTGTTCCTCAAATGCCTGTTTATTGGGGTATAAGTAGGGCGCTGGAGGTCCACCATGAGTCGATGATTCAGAAGCCATTTTACCCATCTTCCGTGCTTCCCGGGTTCGGGGGTCTAAGGCAAGCCTGCGGCATGAACCCGAACTCAAGACCACCTTTCGATCGTATGAGGGTCGAGAGTCTTCAATCATATGGCAGCGGCGCCGTTGGTCTTGGTGAGTCTCCCCCTCCTCCTCTTGCTTTTGATGGAATCACTGGTTTTCTTGTGCGCCAAGCTCAAGTTGATGTGGGTCGTGGTAATAACAAGTCAATGAAAAAGGAAGGTGATCATCCGAATGAAGTACTTCAAACAGATGGTTCTGATCCATCCGGAATTGATTTGACTCTTAAGCTTTGATGATACGACTATAGTGTTACTTTTTTACTCATTTATTTGGTTTCTTTTTTAGTATTTTTCTCTTATGTATTGTTCGTTGAGATATAAGATTATAGGACTATAGATTTTCGAATGAGCTAGGACGATGTAGAGTGCATATCGCGTGTTCACATATGCTCGATGAATGTTCATAGCCTATTTGACTCGATCTATGCCTATTTATGTGTCTCCAATATTGTCTCTTCTCCATTGTCACTCATTATTTCTTAATTGCATCCTCGTGAAATTTGAACTTGGAGTCGTTTCCAGTGACGCAAAGAATGGTTGAAACCAAATTATCTGATGACTGGAAGATCCCATGATTAATGAGGAGGGTCATCTTATCAATCGGAAGGAGTACTACACTTCCTTGCTTGCTAGTTTCATTCAGAGCCAACGCGTACTTAATTACTTTGAATTTTATCCTTGGAATGCAATGTTACATACGGATGGCTCATGAATTGGACTTTTAATCAATAGTTTCGAAACTGAAGATCACGTGTTTAGATGAGGACTATCACATTAATAAACAGAATAATACACCATAAGCGTGTTTAAGTCTCCTAAAATTTGCTGAAATTTCATGCAAATTGCATCTTTGACCAATCAAAAGGGTAACTAATAGGGCCGGTTCAACTAAGGAACAAAACGGCCTTACCCGATCAGTTCTGATCGGTTCCAAGTTAGTCCGCCTACTTATTCAGTTTCGGGTTAAAAAGTTCGGGTCAGCCTTGACCTATTTAGTTCCAGTTGCACACCAAGAATTGTTGATTCTACTTGAGAACCGGCTTATAGGACCAATTGAACAAGTTCAAAACCAACTCAAGACCTATAATATTTAAGACACTTTCTACTTTCTTGTGATGAAGTATTTTGTTTGGTCTTATGTTTATTCTTTGTAGGCAAAATTTTATATACAATTATAAGGTAAAGAAAAAATTGTCCAAAAATCCTAAACCTATTGAACGGTAACTAGTTCAATCGTAAACTTTTGAATTAATTCAATTTAGTTCTAAACATTTTAATGATATTTCAATAGAGTACTTCCGATCAATTTTAGCATAAAATCACTGATATGATTGTCGGCCAAAAAGAAAAAAAAAAAGCGCAAAAATCGTCCATGTAATGATTTGTGGCCAAAATTGGTTAGAATGAATTTATTGGTAAATTACCAAAAAATTTAGGACCGGTTGGACAATTATGCCAAAGATAAATATGCTTGATTAAAAAAAAAAAAAAAGCTAGTTCCCGAACTGACTCTAGAATTGGCATAAAACCAAGTTGATCGGTTTGGTTTTCGATTCCAAAAACTAAGTATTGACTCTCATTAGGTAGGTTTTCAACTCTTAGTTTGTAGCTTATTTACCTTGGAATCGATCATCCCTAAATCAAATAATTTAAATGGGCAATGGCAAAAGGAAAAATGAAGAATAGTGGTTACATTCTTTTTCTCTAAGCACGTGTGATAGAGTTATATAAGTTTGGTGGGCTGAAGTAGCCAACTTAGTTGCAAATTTGCTAACCGGCACGACTTGCACGCGTCTTGCCTTCTTATTCTAGCGGCAACATTAGGAAGCCAAAAACAACATGCACGATGGAAACAGAGATGATGCGTCAATGATATTAGAAGGACAATTGCCCTCGAAAGAACCATACTTGTCATGATCTAAAATTTCACCCAAAATTTAAACATTGAATAAATAAATAATTCAGCCTCCAACAACGTACATAATTTTGTTGGGTTAATTCCAAAAAAAAATACCAACTTTAGGTCGATGGACAAATCTGGCCCAAACTTTTTTTTGTCATGTAAAAAAGCACCAACTTTAGGTCGAGTGACAATTCTGGCCCAATTTTTTTTTTTTTTTGAAAAAAAATTCACAAACTTTAACTTAAATCCTAAATCTGGCTCCTCTTAACTTAGATTCATTGATTGTCCTTACCAATAAATCCATGTGCACTTGCTGGCTAACATCATCCATTGTCTTTTTGTTTGAGCCATGGCTTGAAGAATAAAGGTGAACTTGTGTCGTCTCCTATACTTCACTAGCAAAAAAAAAAAATTCTAGATTAAATTTCTTTGGCCAGACTTTATCGTTTTGTCGTAATATGAAACTGTAGATCACCACCCATAAAGAGAAACCATGGATGAGATCCACCAACCTCACAGTTAGAACCTTTTCTCCTGAAATAAGGTTAACTTCAAATAGAAAGTTAATGGTAGGGGTTAGATTTTGAATAAAAGTGAAAGTTTGTGATTTTTTATGAGACAAAAAAAAAAAATTGGGGCCAGAATTGTCACTTAACCTAAAGTTGGTGCTTTTTTATGAGACAGAAAAAAAGTTTGGGCCAGATTTGTTCCTTGACCTAAAGTTTGTGCATTTTCATGAGACAAAAAAAAGTTTTGGCCAGATTTGTCCATTGACCTCAAGTTGATGCTTTTTTATGGAATTAGCCCTAATTTTGTTTATGCATAATTGAAACTCCCGTTATGAAAGATATGCTCCTACTTTTACCACACACTCTAATCCATTCTTCAAAGAAATCATCAAAAGCACTAATCTAAATGCCTTTACGTTCCAACTCGACAAAATTAGAAAATATTTTGGATAAGCTTAAACTCAATAAATAAAAACTCTAAATCTAAGGTAAGAGATCGTCTTACTACTCGATCGATGAGCATAATAGCTTAGTAACATAAACGAATAATATCACATAACATTTCAAAGAAATGCCAATCACTCCTTTGAAAGATTATATTATGTATTCAACTTACTCTTTAACTACTTTCCATATTCAAAGTAGAAAATTTAATTACACAAGAAATGCAACATGTATTCTACATGATTCAAGCTAATAATTTAATCCAAGTCGAACATGTTAACCAATTCATCTTTTATGAGCATATAAAAATCTACATATTCACAAAAAAAAAAAAAAAAAAAAAAAAAAAACGTTACAAGCACTAAACAACCATAGCAAATTTCCATCAACAATTGTCCGCTAACGGAATAAAGATATCAACATACTAAAAACAAGGGCATATGCTACCAAAATCCTCAAATTATGCCCATTGTGACCCAACTTACCCTAAACTTCTTTTTAACTCTAAATTTCATTTTTTGTCTCCATAAAACCTAAACTTGTCTACCGTGACACAAATACTCAACTTTTTTTGTGTTACAAGAAAAACCAAACTTACACATATATGACATGTATACCTTCTATTGAAATTTCATTCAAGGAATATATATCACACTAATATAAGTTTGGAGTTTTTTATAACATAAAAAAATTGAGGTATTTGTGTCACAATATGCAAATTTAGAGTTTTTAATGATACAAAAAAACATTTGAAGTCTTTATGTTATAAAGGGTATAGTTTTGATTTTTTATAATGTTAATCCTAAAAACAAGTATTCATATGCTATTTCCAAACATATTACTAAAGTTTATTTAAGATGTAAGTCATACATTATCTACAAATGATTACAATCATATATGCAATGAATAAAGATACAAGCTATAAATAATATTCAATTTATCATTCAAATGCATGCAAATGAATGTACTAGCTTCATGATGCGCGGATACTACAATATAGCTCATCAATATACATAGATGAGTATCTATTCTATACTCATCACTAGTCAAGATTCACTCAACCAATAAGATATAATCATCGCCAACTCTTGAGGGACAGAATGATAAATACATTATCACTAGTGCCCTCTATATCAAAGAGGCAAAATACACCATTATACAATCACATGATGATAGCAATTTCATAAAATCACGTCACAAGCTACACAAGCCATATCTTATCGTGTATAATTCTTAGGACTTCTTATCCCCTCAACCTTGTAAATACTCATCTTAACTGCAGAACATCTATTTTTTTCTTATAGTCTTATATACGTATTTATGCAAGGGAATTCGCCCTCTCATCAATGGGCCATGGGCGAAAGCCTTCATCACACGGTGTCATTGGTATACAAATCATTATGAGATAAGTGTTTTAGAAATCCTAAAACTTGTCACGAAAATGCATTTAAGTCCTAAAACTTGCAAAAAGTGCATTTAAGTCCTAAAACTTGTCAAATTGTTTCAAACGAGTCCTAAAGTTGACGCCGTTAGCCTTTTCCGTTAAAAATGCTGACGTGGCATTTTAAATAATTTTTAATTTCCACGTGTATTTTTTAAATTATTTTTTATTTTTTTTATAAAAAAGATATATTTAAAAACTAAAAAATTAAATTTATTCTTATCTTATTTTCACAAAAAAATAAAAAGAAAATTTAAAAATTTTATTTTTAAAAATTGTTAAAAAAAAAAAAAAAGAAGAAAATCAGCCGCTTCTTTGTTTTTAAAAACTAAATTTTGAAATTTTTTTTTAGTTTTTAGTGAAAATAAGATAAAATGAATAAATCTAATTTTTTTTAATTTTTTAATCTAATTTTTTTTTAAAAATGAATAAAAAATAATTAAAAAATCCACGCTGAAAAAAAAAATTATTTAAAATGCCACGTCAGCATTTTTAACGAAAAAAGGCTAACGGCGTCGACTTTAGGACTCGTTTGAAACAATTTGACAAGTTTTAGGACTTAGATGTATTTTTTGCAAGTTTTAGGACTGAAATGCATTTTCGTGACAAGTTTTAGGACTTCTAGAACACTTATCCCAATTATTATTACATCATAATTACGATGTTCAATCATATAAAAATAGCTCAGATAATATTATTCTATTTTTTTTATATTCCCCGTATAATTAATAGAACCAAATATCCATTTATTATCATTTGCAAAACCACTAATAAACAATCATCATTCGATATGCAAATCATTAACACATAACAAAGGACACATTTTGCAATAATAACAATTACAAATAATAACACACTAATCTCTTTTGTGTTTTTTGTATAAATAATAATCAAATAATTATGTGCACTTCAACATATAAATTTTAATCCTCTGAAAACCATGTTATCATCATTTAGTAGAGAACTAATGCAAATTCATAAATCATTTAGATGAATTTTTCCTAAGAGAATCGACATTTCTATAATGTAAATAATTCATACATTTTTCATTATTAAGACCATGTTTGATTAAATTCACCTTAATCATTTTAAAACCGATTTCCTATAATTCTAGATTTCAAGAATTACATAATTGCCCCCAATAAAATCCCCCATGTTACAATTTTTACCCCTAACTTCCCATCTTCACTTAATCAAGTCATAATAATTAAACCGAGTACTAAATGTCATTCATTTGTTATCTACAACATAGGAATATTTCGTTTACACTATAAACATGTCATAAATATTATAAAATTATCAGGGAAAGTACATCACAAGTGCTAAAACTTAACATGGGTGAATATTTAAGTTCCAGAACTTCCAAATGACCCCACCCTAGTCAGTAGCCAATAGTCTAGGCGAGGGTCGATGACCCTCACCAATGGTAGGCCAGGGTTGTTGGCCATTGCTAGGGCCCGGCAACCTTTTGGGTGACAATGGGGTGGCGACGGTGAGGGTTGTGGAGACCCTTACCGAACCTATTATTTCCCTTTTTTAAAATAATTTAGTTTTTTGATTTATTGTTAATTAATATATATTAAAAATTGATTTTAGGGGCTTATAGTGCCACATGCATATTTTTTTTCAAAAAAAAAAAAATTGCCACATGTATTATTTTTTTTTAAAATCGCCACGTCAATAAAAAAAAGTCACAGGAAAATGCTATGTCAGTCGTTTGACCAGAATTTCTCACCGTTAACCTTTAGTGTTCCATTTTTCTCCAATTTTAGTACTTACGTGTACCTTTTAAAACTTTCGACACTTAAGGATGCGCATGATAAAATTTTTTTTCTCTATTTCTTTGTTTTTTTGTTCCTCGAAATAGGTTTAGAATAGAAATCCGTTAGGTAACGCAATTTTTTTTTCTATTTCTGGAGTAGATTTCTATTTTAGAAATAGATTTTGAGGAAAAATTAGAAGCTAAAATTTTCAGCTTTTTTATTTCTGAAATAAAAGTGAGAAATGAAAACTCTTCTTATTATTTACTCTCATCACTGCCCCCCACCCGCTCGCTGCCAGACACTCGCCACTAGATGCTGCCCCCTAGAAATAGAAATTTTATTTAGTTATCAAACGAATTATTTTTCCAGAACCAAAAATTTTAAGTCGTTATCAAACGTTTTTCTTTACTCGGAAACTCGCCCAAAGAATAGAAATTGAGAAATCAATTTCTGGTCAAAAATTGACTGTTCCAAAAATGTTATCATGCATGCCTTAAGTGTCTCCCTATGCCAAGTTTTGGTACTTACAATGTCTACACCCCTAAAATTATCAAAACAGCCTACTGTTAATTGTGCAATTTAGTTCAAATTGACTAGTTCAATATATTATCTGGATTAAGCAATTATTTTAAAATTAACTTAACTATCTATTACCGTGAGGTTTCTAATGTTGTGAAGTGCCCCCAACATTTTCAGTTTTGTAGATTAGTCCCCTAACTTGGTGTAATTACAAAGTTGCTTCTAAAACTTCAAAACTAGTTATTTTGAACTATTTGATTTCCTTTTATTAATCTAACTTAATATCACACTAATTAAAATTTTGAATTATAAAATATCACTATAAAAAGATTATTGTCAATTTTAGAAATCTTCTAGACCTAGACATACAAAAAATTACTAAAATGCCTATTTGGGTCTAGTTTTACCATTTTATCACTTTTTCCCATTCAAGATGAAATAAACCCTATAATATTTCAATTCAGGCAAGAAATCACCATACCTCAACATGCCAATCTTGAAGCCCAACTAAACTTCAAATTGAAATTTAAATTAAATGAGCAAGCAACAACCAAACAAGATCAAGAGTATCAAGTAAATCAATCCAACTTAGTCCATTAGGTTCTTAACTTACCCTGATTGGAACAAATCAAAGCTCTAATTACCTTGAAAGAAAAACAAACAATATGAAAATTTAAACAATCCTCACTCTTTAAAATCAAAATTAGTTCAATAGAAAAAACAAGTCCATCAATTTACCTTGTAAGACACTTTATGGGTGAATGTAAAAACTTAAGGCAACACAAATTGGACATATTTGTACTTGGTTGAAAGTTGAGTTAAAGCTTGTCTTTCTTTATTGAATATTGGCAGGTAAGAGCGACTAAAGTTAAAGAAGTGGAGATGCGGGAGTTTTGGTTCGTTCAATAGGAGGAATGGAATGGTTTTATTCTTTTCTTTTCTTTTTTCTTTTTTTTTTTATTTTCACCCGATGGTCAAAATAAATTGTCATGCATGATGCCATTTTAGGGGTTAAGTTCAATGGCACAAATTAAGATCACGTGGATTGCTATTTCGGTGACAAGTGATTTGGATAAAAAATATGAAGATATTAGGCAATTTCTGATGATATCTTACATTGCGGTATATAAACAAGGAAATTGGTATATGTTCTAACATCGCCAAGTCAAAAAACCCCACTAAAATCATTAGTAAAATCTCTCGGACATTAGGAAAATCTTAACTCAATAAATCTCAACTTTGAAAATATCCTATGCGTCTTTCGGAGTATATTGGTTCCGTTGGGAAAAATTAAGTACGATAGCTTTTTAACCATTGTTCATATAATCAACTAATATTTCAATATTTATTAATTTAGGCATATAAAAGTTAGTAAACACATATTTTTAATTTATTTCCTTCAATTATGACTCCTCGTAATGAATCACGTTTCGAAAAATCATGAACAGGGAAGGTATCTTTCAATCTTTTTGTACGTCACACAATTTTGTAACCTAATTGAAATTTTAAACATTTTGATCAAAAAAATCCAAGTCAATTGATGACTATCTTGATATACCAAATATTATCAATTAATGTAAAAAAATTTGCATGCCACAATGACATTAATTGAGGCTTATTCAAATTTGAGTCAAAGCAGAAAATTTCGAACAAAATTCCCTTTGATATTGACGTCTTGTTTGCCATAATAAGCACGTGCGTTGCACGCCAGTTATCATATTCAATATTTGTGAACTTGGTTTGAGTTCAAAATGATGAAAGGAGAATGCAACAAACCTAAAAATTGAATTAAGGTTCCATTCCAACATGAATCTTAGTGACTCTTGCAATAATATTCGCCGTCTAAACACTCAACTCTTACTATATATAGGAGGGCTTGGCCCATGTTCAAAAAGTGGTTTCTTTTCCGGCAATATTTGCCAATTCGGTCAGCCTTGAAGTCATCACGAGCTAATATTGCACAAGAGGAATCTTTTTTACTTTTTTGTTTTTTTTTTATAAGACTAAAAGATGTGATTGATCGGATAATCAGAAGAAATTTATTTGGAAAAGTTGGACCATGATTTATACTTGGGAAAAATCTTAGGCTGGAGAGGTCCTTATCGTGGAAATATCTCGCATATGATTCAAGGACTTGATTTTATCTTATTTGCCAATTTGGTACATTTCTTAATGAACAAGATCGGGAAAGCCCTATTAAAAAAGGAACTAAGGTAGGGATATGTAATATTTTGTGAGGATAGGATTAACAAATATATTAATGGAAGGGACCGTGCCATAAATATGAAGTAATCTGATTCTATTTACTTTTTTTCCTAATTTTAAAAGAGTTAATGAAGAGATGTGGATTGCTATGAAGTTCATTATAAATAAGCATGGCATGGTTACGCAATCCAATTGAAAGGAAACACATGAATGATTTTCTATGTATGTACAAAAGTTAATTTTGCACGATCTAAACTTTAGTGTTAGTGATGAACTCTTTTCAACTAGAGTCAAATAGCTCTTGATTATAGTTTTACTCGACTCGATCAATAAATTAATTTGTATATACCATATATTGAAGTGACCACATGAACTAAATCTTGGTTCCATAATTTGGAAAAGCATAATTAAGGCAACGATTTGTGGAATGTACCTACCAAATTATTAGAACTAGACAATTTTGAATCAAATAATATCTTTGTACTTTAAATGCCTTTCTATATGCCTTTTCCATACATTGCATGCCTAAAGTGAACATACTTTTTAAGTGTTCCCTTATATTTTCATTGCTATATGTAGAAGTTGCAACTGGTCGGCACATATATTTAATGTGTAGATATGCCCTAATCAAACATATATTAAACGTATGAGTTGGTGGGTATTTCATAACGATAACACCATATTTTTACCATTTTTATAATTAATTGTTTGAAATTATTTTGAGCAAGTCGAAGGGAAGTTCAAGATATATTTGGCAAAATAACATGACCAGTCTACATCTTTGATATCTTGCTCGATATATGTATGAACTGGGTTTGAGTCAGTAACTATGAGAGGAGATTCTTTGCCATAAATGAAAAGGATTGATTGTCCAACTTTTTTTTTCCTAAATAGACTGAACCCTTGCTTTCATAAGCTTGCAAGGTCAAAAGATCTCTTCATTCAATGGCGATTGTGCCATGCCCTTCCGAAGGCCCTAGCATCTCAGCTGCTTCTGGAGAAACCCTAGCTTGTGATAATCATCGTCACAAGGCCAAGAACAGATTGAACATGAATGAAAAGACCGCCGAAGTCGAAGCCGAAGCCGAAGCCAAGTCCAAACCTGCCCCTCACCATCATGTCGCGAATCAGGAGATACCCATCGATGACGACGATGACGGAGGCGTTGGGTCAACCGACCTAGACCTCAAGCTCTTCAACCAAGGCGTGCCATCCAATGCTAGGAAGAGCGGCGAATCATCGACAGATGAGCATTGCAAGGTCCCGAAAGCCAGGGTTTTCGCATGCAACTTTTGCAAGCGAGAGTTCTCCACCTCGCAGGCTTTGGGCGGGCATCAGAACGCGCACAAGCAAGAGCGGGCGCTCGCCAAACAGCGCAAGGGGATGGAAGCTGATCTGCTCGGGGTTCACCCGCACTTGTCGTATTATTACTCGGGTGTTCCCCAAATGCCTCTTTATGGGAGTATAGGAAGGGCGCTCGGGATCCGCCACGAGTCGATGATTCACAAGCCTTCTTACCCGTCATCCGTGCTTCCAGGGTACCGGCTCGGGGGTCTAAGGCAAGTGTGCGGCGTGAACCCGAATTCGAAACCGCCTTTGGACCGGATGAGGGTCGAGAGTCTTCAAGCATATGGTGGTGCCTCTGGGCTTGGCGAGCCTCCTCCTCCTCCTCCTCCTGCTGCTGCTTCGTTTGATGGAAGCGCTAGCTTTGTAGTGCACCAAGCTCAAGTCGATGTACGTCAGGATAATAACAGACCAATGAAGAAAGAAGGTGATCATCCAGAAGAAGAAGTGCCTCAAAGTGACGGTTCTGATCCATCCGGAATTGACTTGACTCTCAAGCTTTGATGATACGATTATTTCTTCTTTCCTTAGTAAATGTTCTTTGCTCATTCGTTTTGGTTCTTTAATTTTTTACATATGTTTTCTTGCTTGAGATGTTAAAGAACAGGGATTACAGCTTTATGGATATGTCATGTGCACACGATGAATGTTCATAGCTTTATTTGACTCAATATATGGATATTCAAGTGTCTCCAATGAATCATTGACATTTGCTAATTGCATCCTGGTGAGGTTTGAACTTGGAGTTTGTTTCCAGGGACGTCTACTGAGCCAAATTAATTAATGACCGGAAGATCGCATGATTAATGAGAATTGTATCTTATCGATGGGAAGGTTTCGTACACTTCGTCTTCTGATCTCATACTTTACCCAAATCGAACTTAATTAACTAAAGAAATTCTTGTTGTCCGAATGCAATGATGCCTACGGATGGCTTATAAATTCAGACTTTGAATCGGTATGTTCCGAAACTGAAGAACACACAATTAGTTCAAGGGAGGATTATCATATTAATAAACAGAATAATACATCATATACGTATTTATGTCTCCTAAAATTTGCTAAAATTTCACTTAAATTACTTATCTTGAACAATCAAACCGTATAGAATGGGTAATGACAAAAGAAAAAAATGGAGAGCTGTGGTTGGATTTTTTTCTCCTTCTTTATATTTGCTGTCCACACATGTAAGTTTGACTTTAGTGAGTTGAATATCTTGACTATTTTATATTCCCCTACGCCAATATTGAGATTGACATGTTTGTGACTGCATATCAAACCTTATTTATTTACTATTTCTTAAGTTCGGACAGCATTTCCGGTATTTGTGTGATTTTTATGTCATGGTTGTCTTACTTTCGTGATCAAATCCTTAGCTAAATTATCTAGAGGCTCATATCACTTGGGCCATGATAGACCGAGCTTATGCAATAAAGTGTCTCGATCAAATATGCATGAGAAAATTGCTAAGAATTGGAGTTTGTGTTAATCACTTAGACCTGTCAAATAGGGTTCCGGTTGAGATTGGATGGGATTGAAAATGGTCCGACCAAAATTAACTCATTTAACTTATATTGACTCATTTTTATGCGATACAATTTTAGCGATTCATACTTGACTCAATCTGAACTCCAATTCTTAGCAATTTTCTCCTTAATTATTACTAGAAAGGGCGACTCCATGAATCACTCACCGAGTTGATGAGGGAACTTGGGTCATGGGCTAGCACTTCGTATGGCACATGAGTAATGTGGAGATGTGGGTAAGTGCCGCGCTGCCTCTAAGAAACAAGAACACTTGTGTGGATGGTTTTTGGGGGTCGGGTTATGGTTGGGGGCATGAAGGTGTCGGTGAGGCAACGGATGGTTGTTGATCTTGCCCTGGCGAAGGGAAGCGTTCTTCAAAATGTCCATTCAATTGAAGAAAGCACAAACGTGAAGAGTTTGAGTTGTTGTATACTAAATATACCTGTATCAATGTTGCATCATCAACATTCCGGGGCTCAAAAGTGTATGTTATTGTTTATATGGATGCTTCTATGCTCCTTCGAGTTTTAGTCATATCTCGTTGAAATTAAATGTGTATTTTGTTGTAATCTTGATATAAAATCTCATACTGTATAACAATCAATTAATGGATGTGATCTTTTATTATGTCATCAAATGCTGAACAAGCAATTCAGGAATGGTTTCTATAGAGATTGTAGGAGCAGCCGTCCTTATATAGAGAGTTTTAGTATCCAATTAGTTTGTTACCTATAAATAATTAAGAGAAGAAGAAGTTATTGCTGTTGACATGAAGAGGAGCGACTGTTGATCTTGAAAAGTGACGATGATTTGATAGGACACATATTCTCAAAAGATGTGCTATTTGGTTATTTGGTTATCAGTCAATATGATAAATTACACATTAACTATCATAACAACTTTCTATTTTTTCATAGCATTCTCTTTTCTTCTCTTTGCTCACACAAATATGACAAGCACATTCAAATTGAAATTCCAAAAGGAAAATTGAACAATTATTGAACTCGTTTCTTTGTTATTTTGATATATATCCTGAAGGTATATTTCTTTTAAATCCTGTAGCAATAATAATGGGGCAAATTATACCTTAAAGTACAATATCATCACGCATTAAAATTTCAAAAAACTATAAACCACTACTAGTATCGGCAATCAAATTTTCTCATCATCTAGTAAATCTACTTCTAAGGTCATTCCACCATAAAAATTTGGAAAAAAAGGACCGACTAAGAAAATGATTAGCTGATACGTAGGAGGTCGCTCTTGAAGAAGTTGTTGGTGTTGCTGATATAAGTGCAGATCAAGGAGCTGAAGGTAGAAAGGTACTCATAGTTCATAACATCAGCTGTTGTTTTCTCAACTGGCCCTTTCTTTTGGAGACTTATGGTGGAATGACCTCAATAGCAAAACCACTAAAAGCTCCAGATGCAACATGGATTGATCAGCGGTTGGATAAGCAACGCCAACAAAATAAAAGGTCTCAAAACATTTATGGGTTGCTTAGCCAGCGATTGATCACAAAATAAACGTTATACTATACGAGACTTGGTATGAAGATTATGACAAAATGCACATAAACTCAACGAGATATGACTGAAACTCGAAGGAGCATAGAAACAACTCCGACTTAACGTTTGCGCATTCTTCAATTGGACGGACATCTTGCAGATGCTTCCCTTCGCCAGGGCAAGATCAACAACCATCCTTTGCCTCACTGCTACCTTCACGCTGCCATCCATAACTCATCCACCCATGTGTTCTTATTCTTTAGAGTGGCGCCCACCCATGTCTCAACGTTGCTCATACACCATGTGAAGTCCTAGCTCATGACCCAACTCGAGCTCCCTCATTAGCAATGTCAAAATGGGTCATAAACTCGTATATTTTTGTCCTTATAAAAGTAGATTATATATGGGTCGGCATCGAGCTTAAAATATTGGTCATAATGGATTTTAAAGAGAAAAGCCCAAACAAGATGGGTTTTAGTGGGTCTCTTAGAAATCTACTTTCAACCCAGGTTAAGAAAAGAGGTTTTACTGCCTTAGCTCCTCCCTATATGATCGTATTATATGAAAATTTCGCTAGCCTCGTACAAAAGTGAAGTGAGCGACTTTTGCATTCGTTCTAAATCATATGTTATGTGATATGTATAAGAACATAACGAGCGGCAAGCTTTCATCTTTCTTTCTTTTTCTCATAATCTTTATTTAGCAGAAAAGGATGCTGATGAGACTTAGGAGATTGTTATTTGTTAATGTTGTAACTTATTGAAATAGTTGATATGAGGCATGAGTCCTTAGTTAATGTTTTCTCTGAAGTTACGATAACAAGGCCATGTAGGTTTGAGACTATTAAAAGCGTGTATAATGAGAATCTAATCATAATCTAGCATCAGTTCAATTGAAAAGTGACGATCAGCGAATTGCAGTACATCTTCTCTTTTCCCCTTATAACAAGAGATATCCAGACCCTACGGAGAGACTAATCACGTAAGCGATCCATCCATTCGGTACAATAAGCCAAACCTACTGTCTGCTTGACATGCATCCCAATCAATCTCGCGTCTGAATTTTACAAAACTATAGCACGAGATTGCCTTATTTGATCGTTGATCTGTCGGCCTCTTACAATCAACTCCAAGTTACTCGACTATGTCATGAAAAGTACTATACAATGAACCCTTTTAACTCAAATTTACACGATCACACCAGCTGAACACATCACCAAATGATACTTAACATCAAAAAATGAGCGAAAGATAATTTAATCCAAGCAAGACCATCGCGAGTACCTAACTAATCTCTTCTTTCTTCTGTCTATAATACACCTTCATTATTTTTAAAGTGATGCATATATGGTATGAGACATCATACTGTACAGAATCGAATTGAAGCATCATTGAACACTAACCGTGCAAGTTCTGCATATTTCTCTCCACTCCTTCTCGCGGTTGCTCTTGAATGCTTGCTCATGGCATGACCCCTCTCTTGTACAATGCATCACTGCCTTCCGCCCCCGAATTTATAAAGCTCGGTTGCCTCATTAAGCTATCAGTCCCATCAGATGCCAATACCACTTGGGCATTCCAATGCCAAGGCTGAAGAAACGGCGAAACAGGAGTAGAACAAGCAGGACAGGGGTGAAGTATTACCGATCCCCAGTTCCGGGCTCCGGGCTTTGCTTCCTTCACTCTCCTCCTAATCAGCAATTTCCCCAAGTCTTCCTTTCTCATCTCGGACAAGCTCCGCACGATCGAAATGCAAAGAAGAAGCACAAAAACCGCGTCCTCCTCGGGTATGAACTCCACCGCCAATAGCTTCCAGTTTATAAGAGCAGTTGCTCTTCCTGTTGGGTGTTCCTCTGTGAGACGAACCACCGTTACAAAGTCCAGTTCTTCTTCGTCCAAGTCCAGGCCTTCATCTCCTCTATCGTCCAGCTCTGTTTCTTCGACATCACTCTTGGGGTTGACTTTCTTGACTTTGTATTGCATTCTCCGGCCTATCAACAACTTCACCTGAAATCGGTGCATATTTGCCTGAAAATTCAGACCAATATGTGCCTGAAGATTGTAAATCTCAAAAATGTTTCTGGCCTTACCGATGAATCAGAAGACGTTTGATTTCTCAAAGAAAATGAGAGGCCCGATTTTGATGTTGATGACTCCGATCGCAGCATCAGTTCATCTCCAGAGGAAAACTGCCATGCAGCATCCCACTGCTCTGGAGGCTCTTTTGGCAAAGCTGTACCCACTACTTTTGCTGCACTAGATAATAGCAATTTGTTTCAGGGTCCTTCAACAATGAGGAATACACGAGTAAGAAAAATTGCTCGAGTCCCCATTAGGGCATAGAAGAGAATATCAGCACAAGCTCCCAGCCACCCAGTTCTCAAATTTATACCCATAAAGGATTTTTCACTGTCAACTTATGAGGCTGCAAATTTAGCATTGACATTGTATCTCAGAAATACAAGTTAACATGGAGGGATAAGTAGTGTTACTTGCATGTCATGTCACTTGCTTGCGAAGATCTAAGTCACAGCTCCTTCACTGTAAAGACCTTTTCTTTTATTAATCTTATCTTTGAGTAATCCTAATTTTAACTTTAGCCAAAGCAAAACTCTGTCAAATGGGCCTTAAGTTGACAAGAGATCAGAGTGAACTATGAAATGACATAAACCAGCAAGGTTGAAAAGTACAAGTGTATGGCTAAGACCGTTTCCTCAGCATTACGGTATTGACTGCTAAAAGATGACACCGGGACTCATAACACACAGAAAATGGAAAAGTTTTAAGAACATACCAGGAGCTCTGCCAATGGAACCAGCGACATATGACCAAGGACCTTCACGTATCTCGGTAATCCGATCTTCCCACTTAACATTTGATGGATTTTCGCCAACTCTTCTCCAGAAGCCGCCTCCCACCCTTTTATTCAACAATGTCAAAACTTATGTCATTGGGAGCTAGAAGAAATTGTGCAATCTCAGGTTTCATAATCTACCTGAAGTACTGTTACTATGACATTGCATGAAATTATGAGCAAGGAATAACTAGTTTTGCAGCTGATTGATACTCCCAACACACAGAAAAGTAGCAGAACTTTACCTTATTCGCATGACAAAACATTCTCTTCCTGCATGATCAAGAACAGTCCTTGACAACCATCGACCTTCTTGAGGCCGATAATGGTTCATCCTCAGTATTTCATCGGAGATCATGGCTCCTGAATCATCAGTGACTCTATCCGGCACACATTTTAACAGATAGGGAGCTTGAGCCGGGGGAGTTATAGAAGAAAAAATACCAACCCCTTGCTCAACTTCTCTGCCTAAAGTAAGAGTCGGCGCCCTAAGTAAATCGTTCCAAAGAAACGCCTCAGCATTCTTTAACTTACTTCCTTTGAAACAGCGACCACCACGATGACGAAATTCAAGATTAATGCCCCTGGTTCCAAACTCACAGTAGAGGTGCCAAACCATTTGCCAGGAATCATACAAAATGCTGGATAGGGGCTTATCACTCTTAAGCTCTTTGTGGCATCGTACAGCGCGGAGACGCACAAAATTACGTGTCATCTTCTCCTGTATCGGCTTCATCTTTGGACCAAGCCTCGCAAACACACAGACCTGCAATATGTGCCATCAGTGCAATTTCAGCTTTTTAGTCAGGTGTAAGCCTTACTTGTTAACCACTTTCTCAGGTAGCATTTGATGCATAAAAGCAAAGATCTGCCAAAACAACCTGAGTCACATGATTCAGCAAATTGTCCTAATATACAATCCACTTAAGAAACTACTTATAGACCTTGTCACTGTCCCGATTGCCAATGCCCATTAGAACCGCACTTCAATTGAACTGAGTTAAGTTGGATATAAGATGTTATACACTGTTCTAAACCACCCATAACATCTGTGCCCTATTGCTGTGGATTCATATAGAGAAAACATCCGATGGTAAAGCCCATAGACGTATCCCTGGCCCCTCAAGTCAAATGAAATTAATTCCCTTAACTGCCGCATTCAAATACAAATGAACCCCCTCAAACTAAATCATTCCGAGTTACCAAAGCTCTTGCCGAGCTGTGCTTGCATAATTTTCCAAATCATAACTTGGCCTAGGCAGAGGCAGAGAACTCTATTATTTTGCAAACTAACCCCCTCATGTCAAAAAATTTTCATCTCCTAGGCTTCAGTACTTGAGTAAATCTACCTCAATGGACCATGATTACTACAACAATGGAGGAAGGGATGCATCGAACAATAGTCTCACCTCAAGCAGGAATCTACACATCAAGGATTTGTATCTGGTGTTGACATCAGTGTCGAACACTTCCCAGTATACTGGTGGCTTAGATGAGGGTACTCCTCCCTGGTCCAAAGCGATCTGCCCTCCTGCTTTCTCATAAGGTTGATCAAATGTTCCTTCCCACAGCTTCTTGGTCTCTTCCACTTCTTCTTCCTTGACAGTTTCCCACACTCTTGCCACCTTGCTGACGTCACACTTCACTTCTTTCATGTCTTCTGCATATACTGTTGGATAGCTCTGAATCATTTTTTGCCAAAGCAGAAATTCTAGTAAGAAAATGAGGCTATTTGTATATTCATTTCCACAAGAAAGAAAAAGGTAATTCAGCATCTGTTTCTGTTTGTTTGCAAGATCTTACAACGATTTTCATGATGTATTTAATTAGTCATTTATATATGAAAGAGAAAATAATCCTAAAGAAATCTTATATTAGAAGATGTGAACACAGTCGCAGACAAATAAGTAGTTTCTTAAACCGAATCTCTCTACCAAACAAAAATGCAAGAAAACACTTTATCCAAACATCAGTGACCCAACAAGAACTTAAAGAAATAAACAGAATCCATTAATCTCACCTGATGAGTTAGCCACATGATGAGAATATCGCAAGTAGGCACGAAGCAGCTGCACTTATCTGAAACTCTCGACAAGACAAACAAAAATCCCTTATATCTTTGTCTCGCTGCTATCAGGTACATAATCTCAGTCATGTAGGGCTTTGAGAACTTCGAATACAAGGTCCTTTGCTTCAACACTTCACTCAAAAGATCTTCACTTCTCACAAACGGGATGGGGGAATCTGAATTGGCTTCATTCTCAAAAGGCTCAGATGGGTATCTGCGCATCCAGATTTCTCTGCATCTATTTAATGCATATTCTTCATTTTCTTCATTAAAGATGGTTGGCTTACCGATGAGCGTCGAGAATCTTGATTCACAGTATTGCCCGTAGTTCACCTGGAAGCAGTGCCTTTTAATAATCAAACTTCGAAACTAGACAGCATCTCGATAGGCCTTAACATTATCTAAATGAACATCCAAAGTTTCGAACGAATGAACTAGTTAACGGAAACTCTAACTGGATAGTCTCCTCGTTTTCACATGAGCGACGTCCACGAACACCAGCACAAGCAGTCGAAATCAGCTTACTTTTCACAAAAAGTTACCTACTTACAAACGGTCACGAACTCCATACACTTCAATCCTTCATACTCATTACAGAACAGAGTCATCTAAAGCATATCGCAAAATCAACTGAAACTTACCGGGTTCAGTGTATGACAAAACCAAACCCATTCAATATCTAGAGGAGGAAGAACCAGGGGAGGCGCCGACCCCATTGAGATTTCAGCAACCAACGGCATCCACAGCTCATCATACCTGCAAAAAGAAGAGAACCCATGGCTTCAATATGGGAACTTTGATCACGGGCCACTTGAAAAGTGCTCAAGATGGGAACTTTTTTCACCTCCGGATGGCCTCAACAATGGCGGGTCTGTCGTGAAGCCAAAGCGACTCGTTCACCGTCCTCAAGAACCCAATGTTCCGCCGGACCGCCGAAACAAGATCCAAGCTCACTCCCGCAGTGTCTCTCTCGGACACTTCGCTGAGGCTTCTCGACACCGACATGATTCAACAGACAGTGCCGAGATCTAATCCGATCGTGGTCAACGATTGTCAAGACATGGAGCAGTTCCAGTGAACGGGTGATGGGTGGGGACTGTCTGCGGTCGTGCTGCTGGGAAGAGAAAGCGAAAAATGGAATGTCGTAAACGAACGGGGGGACAAGAGATGGGGAAAGAAAGAAAAGGGTCTTCGCCACGTGGCAGGCGGATTTCGGCTTTCAGGTGTTGGCGAGTACTTACAAGAAGAGCTTAGACCGTTCGTTGCTTTTTCATCCTCGGATTTCAACTCCCCAATCGATTGAATCTCTTGCAATAACATCCATCATTGCGGCTAAAGTAACTTTAATTCAACATCGCATTTGATTATAATGAAGACAGCCTCAATCGACAATTAAGACTAAACTCAAGACATTTCTACATGAAATGAAACACATGAATACTTATCGCTTAACTAATTCAGGAAGGTCAATCATCTCTTTTATTATATGCTTTTTCTTTGCTTTGGAAAGAATAGAAATTGCGTGAATGCCGGATTTCCCTCGCTCTCTCTCTTCACGTGGATTCCTTTCAATGATCAAGGAACCATCTTTTTTGGTTAGTGGTTGTTCAAGGGATTAAAATAAGGTGGGTTATCCATTATGACATAGCCAAGACAGCGAGGCGCTCATTAAAGTAGGGAGCAAGTTCTTATGGCCAAATGAGCACTTCCCAGATGCAGAAGGAAGAGATCTTTGACAGGTGATGAAGCAATATTATAGGTTTTATAAATTATTCAGATGTTTTCTCTGTCAAATGAAGCGGGTACATGTATGAGGCCGCATGCGCAATCATGCCATGGAGATCTCCACAAATTTCACATTCAACAACTCCCATAAAAAAAACTCTAGTTCTCAAAAAGTAGGTTCGATTTCGCATCACCTTATCATGTGTGGAACAGAATCACTACTTCGAATGCTCCCTTATAAAGTATTCGGTTCACTCATTCGCCTGAAATACTTATTATTGCTAAATTGAAAAGAACTTTGTCTCGGGATTCTTGCCAATGCAATCCTTGTTTATAACCTAATGTTGTTACCCCAAGGTGCATGCTTTTACATATTCAAGAAGGGCCGGAGGATTGTGGGGGTTACTGTCGATGGGGGAAAAAAGAAGAAACAGGTGGCCAGTAAACGAGTCCGGATGCACGAAAGAAATGTGACGGCATCGATGTGGACATCCACCTTGTAATTCCGCTTTCATTGCGCGCCCACGGCGCCATCAACCTACAAAGAGATTTGGTGAGTCATTGCTTCGATTTGGTACGCAGTTTTTTTGGCCTTAAGCAAGGTCCCCACGGGAAAAGAAGAATGTTCCTATCCACAAATCCGCAAAGCCATCTCCATCCGAATCCGACCCCCACCCCACCGTCACATTTTCAATATCTTTGGTTGATGGATTCATTGATCATCGCAACCAATGGACTGAGTCGAAGGAATTGTGTCATAGTGCTAGTGGATATATACACCAAGCGTGCTTAAATATAAATGATGTACCAACCTTTAAGCGGTTGCTTTTAAGCCGACCTACACGTCCCAATGATTTTGACATTTCATTTGGGATAAATTCTACCTTCTGTCTTTATACTTTTGTGTATTTTCTAATCAAATCCATGTACTTTTAATTTGTGTAATCAAGACCAACTACTTTCTTGAATTCTCTAGTTTAATATCTCTAACACTAAATTCGACCAAACCTCGCTATTATGACCTTCGGAGTATGACATGGATAACTTTTTTTTTTTCTTTCGACATTAATGTCTAGAATACCTAAATCTTATCTGCATTATGCTTTAAACATTTCATAGTGGCTAAATTTTTGTCCACAACATCCATCAAGGCATCCATATCAACTAAATTTTATCCACAACTCAATTTGATCTAATTTGATGTTGCAAAGACTTGAATAGAATACTTATGAAAAGAGGAGGGCTTATATATAAATATACACCGGTGAACAATAGAATGGCTTACTTAGAAAAATTAAAAGTACAAAAGGAAAATTTTTAGTGTAATTTAAATCCAATTGCTTGTGTTATCCCTCGTCCAATCATGTATATTCAACATTTTTTCGGACTCCCAATCCATTTAATGATCCCTGCACATCCTGTAACTGTGTAGCTCATCTCTATGTCAAGAAATTTTCTAGTCGATCTCAATTCAAGCGAACTCTGACGTCCTAGTCTCATTTGCATGATTTGACGTGTGAATCGAGCAATCACATCTTGATCAATGAGTCGATCATCACATGCACAGGCTTCCTTCCCTTTGTCTTTGTTGACAAGTGGGCATCAAAGACAGAGGGACCAACCCAGAATTCAACGAAGACACGGGCCCAGTTTTCAGAGTTCAATGCCTCAATAGGTCATCACAAATTAAAAACAGCCTTTGCTTAGTCAAAAGAATTATGCGCAATAGCGCTATTGGATATATGTCCGAGAGTGCTTAAACATAGCTGATTGGTCGATTTCAAGTGGTCGCTATTAAGCTGACCAACACACCCCAATAATCCTAACGTTGTAATTGGGATAAATTCTACCTTTTATCTATATACTTTCGCATATTTACCTTTTATTTGTCTAATCAAGTCCTTCCACTTTCATTTATTTTCTAACTTAATATCTCTAACATCAAATTCAACCCAATCTCGCCATAATGACCTTCAGAGTATGACATGGATAACTTTTTTTTCCAACATTAATGTCTTCAATAGTAAATCTTATCCGTATATGGTGGCCAAGTCTTTCCACGACATGCATATAGGCATCCATCTATATTGGCTAAACTTTACCCACGAGGCCTAATTTAAAGTTGAAGAGATTTGATTAGAATATTTATAAAAATAGAAAGATTTATATAATATATATGTAGTGAACAATGGAAGGCTTATTTAGACAAAAATAAAAGTACAAAAGTAATATTCTTCGTGTAATTTATGTTCATTTACTCGTGTTCTCCATCCAATGGTGTATATTCAATGATTTTTCAGACTTCCAATACATCCAATGATCCTTGCACATCCTGTGATTGTGTAGGTCATCTTTATGTCAAGAAATTTTTTAGTCAATCTCAATTCAAGTGAGTCCAACGTCCTCAAATCTCATTTGCACGATGTTCATGTGAAGTGAGCAATCACATACTTGATCAATGAGTCGATCGTCACATGCAGAGATATGCACAAGTTTCCTTCCCTTTGTCTTTGTTGACAAGTGGGCATCAGCATCAAAGACAAAGGGAAAAACCCAGGAATCAACAAAGACATGGGTCCTGTTTTCAGTGTTCAATGCCTCAATGGGCCATCACAAAGAAACAGTCTTCGCTCAGTTCCTTTTTCCCTTCTCTCTCTCTCCTCTCTTTCGGCCCTAGGAAGGTGACGAAAAACTGAAGTTTTGGCAATGCACCTAAGTTTAATAAGTTGAGGCTGATGTTCATGTATAAAAAGAACTGTTGACCTGATTTCCTAAAAATATCCTAAACTTCAACTCTAGTTTTAATTCTGCCCCAACTTCTTTTTAAAAAAAAAAAAACGCTCAAACACTAGACTCAATCCATCCCAAAAATACCAGCTTTAAGTCAAGATTCAAATCCAAGTGAACTTTCTTTGTCCGTGAGAAAAATTAACTTTTTCTCTAACCTTAAATGTGCCCCCATTAGCCTTCCACCGTCCAACAATCGCCGTTAATCATCCCTAGTTTTTCTAATTCAATAACTGCTTCAATTTGAGGTCAAGAACGGCTTCAATTTGGGAATAAATTTCCATGGGGCCCCGTTGATATGAATTGTTATTGACATGAAAAAGCTACATCGAGTTAGGAGGTGACCATGGCCATGTATTTTAGAATAGATTGAAAGTTGTGTTTATTTTTATTTTACAAAACAATTTTCAGGACAAATTTGGGATTAAACCTAAAATTTATGATTTTTTTCTGAAGCAAAATTAAGAGTAATGCAGTTTACAAGTGTTGCTAAAGCACCCGACAAAGCTGAAGAGATATACAGTTCCAAGAAGAAAGAGCAAAGAGAAAACCAGAATAGGAGGTAAATCAAATATGAAGAGCACCAGCTCAAGATCAATGAGCAAAAAAATCAGGCAGGAATGGTTCCCTCAGAAATCAAATATGAAGAGATCATTCAAATCATGGGATGATCAGCATTAGCATGGTATGTCATAAAAGTCATCACAGGGAACTCACTTCCTTGCAAGAATCCCAAAACACGCTTCCCCAATCGAATTGGGTCGACGCCTACAAGCAAGCGGAAATCAAGAAATCTGAAAAGCAGAACCCTTTTTTTTTCCTCTCTTCACCGAGCCTCAAATGGATGAATTTCAGCATCGAGAAGAGGCATTCGAAGAGACAGAAATCAATCCGATCCACTCCCTTCAGAGCAATCTAGAAACAGAGTTTTCTCACTCACGTAAGATCAGCTATACATTAGCATGGTTTCAGTCGAAATCATCATCGGGAGTAGAACCATGCAGTCTCCCCAGGAACCCATCAACACAGACACGAAACGACGAAACCCAAAATCAGATCAAGACCCAGAAACTTTTCCCGATCGACGAAGGGAAACCGTCCATCGCTGCGATCGGTTTTCGACGAGAAAGAGCTCAGACAAATGTTGGAAACAAGATTTCAACTCCCTGACCCGTGACGGGTCTCGTAATGAGCTGGGATTGTGAACATTTATCATCACTGCTGAAATCGGCCCAAAACAAAACGACGGCGACGACGACGACGACGATGATTACCCATCAAACGAAAAAACAAACGGCGAAAAATAAAGGAATCAGCAGGAAAAGAAAGAGAGGATTTCGCCCTGAAGATTCGCGAAAACGAAGAAGAGTCGCGGCGCTTCTTAGCTTGACAGCTTCTGCATCGAAACGATGAGAATGGGGGGATTTTATAAAGAAAGGACGACGGGAAGCTCGAATTAGGGTTTTGCTCTTTTATGGGCTATGGGCCCATTGCTTATCGGGCCTGAATAGATTTTGGGCTAGCATAGTTTGATTGCTTGTTTTGCAAAAAGCTGATTGCTCGAGGCCCTTAATGAGGAAAACAATAATAATTTGGATTAATACAACGAAAAATTTTAAATCGATACATTCGTCACAAATCCATTAAAAATTAATTTTTTGACCACTAAAAATTCCAAACTAGTACTTATATAACAAATTTACCCTCCATAAGTTTTTGTTAAATTGAATTAATAACACACAAATTCAGAATTTGATATATGTGTAATAAATATAGGGTAAAACTCTAAATTGATATATCTATCAACTGTCACATATTACCCAACTTAGTAATTTGACAGTAAAATTTAACATAAAAAATTGAGGGTAAATAGTAGAAAGTTATCATTTTGGCTTTCTTTCCTATCCAAATTTAAAAATTCTATATAAATCGACATAACAACATTGGTCTATTACAAAGTGACGAGCACAGGAACTCTTTATTGAAAACCAAGAAATGAATCTCTATATGGCTAGCATTACATTCTTATCAAAGAAACAAGCACAAAATCAAAGAATGAACTCAAATCATTTCACCATCAATCATGCCATTAGAACTGCCTCCTTCTCTTTCCTATTATCATTGTCATGGGCCACACAAGTAACCAAAACAAGGCCCATCTCTATTTACTTCACCAGGCTCTTGGGCCTCACCTCAATGCCTTCAACCACAAGTCCACCTTTCAGTTGATAGCCCTTCACTTCTCTCAAGCTCATCCTCACCTCTCCATCTCCTTCGCCACCACATCCCACCAGGAACTCTCCAACCTCCACCTCCATCCATCCGTCCCCTCGGTCGCTCGGCACTTCGCCACCGCCTTGGCGCTCCCCTTCCGCCTCCCAATGCTTCATAACCATTTCCGACCGGTTCGCATACATCAGGCCCTCGAGGCGGCTCTTCTTCTGATCGGCGTGTTGCAGACGGGCCGTGCCTTGTCGGACCCAGCCCCCATCTCGATCGACGTCTCGAGGGGCATCAGGTCGAGCCCGAAAGCACGGTCAAAGACCTTGAAGATGAGGTGCGCCTCGTAGAGAGTGTTCGGGGACAGGGCTTTGATCTTGATGCTCCCTTTGATTTGTAGTGGATCGATCGTTCTCAGCTCAGCCACCTCTATGAACCTGCTAAAGAAGAAGATTGGGAAAAGAGCAAGAATTACTCTTTTTTTTCCTGATCAAACCATGTTTGATGAGTTTTCCAACTTGAAAACTCCTCTTGATCAAGGTCAAAAGTCAATGCCATCAACATCAGGATGTGGCTCTGACCTCATTATGCACTAACTTGTATGAAAATTTATATGAAGAGAATATAAAAATAGAAAAAAAAAAGGTCAAAATCTTGCCTCGACTCGGGCAGGGTTTTCCAGATCCAATGGGCGGGATCGTCGCTCCAGTTTATGGAAAGCTCTCTTGCTGATAATACGTAAGATATTGCTCCGGATGATCTCTCCAGCTTGAAGCTCTGAGAAAATACATCGAATATCAGATCACTCATCCGAATGCATGAGCACAAGTATGAAGATCGAATGTACTTTTCAAGGTATTCCAAAAAATATAATGTTGTCGGAGGAAAATGGTTTTATTTTAATACGCAACCAGCGTTGAAATATATATACATAGGCATGAAACGTGTAGTGAGCTAGAACTTCGTTATCAGATAGAAAGAAAAGAAGGCGATGGCATGAAACGTGTAGTGAACTTGTCTTGTGGGAATTTTACCTTTCTGCCACCATCTATGAGGAGAGGGCGTTGGCAGAGCCAAAGAAAGAGCTCTTTCTTCGAAGAGAACTCAACAGGAGCGGCCGAACGGGAGACGATATCGGTGTGATCGGGCGGCAGGAACCGTGCCCAGACAATGTCGGAGTCGGCTGCTGACAGGAACGTGGAGGACACAAGGGAGAGCCGGCACACTTTGGCCGGAGACACAAAGGAGAGGATCGCGGAAACGCAGCTTTCCGGCAGTGCATCCATGTTGGTCGGCGTGAGCAGCTCCATGGGAAGGATTCAGCCGGAACTGGAAAGAGGGTGAACAGAAAACTTAGCTAGATCGTCCGAGCGTGCTTAAAAGTTGCTATTTTATGGTCTGGTTTGCTGTTATATACACGAGAGTTCATGTCGATCGTGTAAAGAAAGCTGACCAGCCATTCAAGGTTAGCTGCTGCACCAGATGGGAACCTTCCCTGTTCATCTAACCCACTTTTTCCGAGAGGAAAGAGGCATATCACAGGAAATATTATTATAATTATAATTATAATTATAATTATTATTATTACATTTAAATTCTTAAAACTTATCATGAAGAAGAAGTGCAATCCGGTCCTCATACTTTCAAAATATGTAATTAAATTCTAAATCTTATTACGAGAGCGCGATTGAGTTTTAAAACTTTAAAAAAAGTGCAGTAGATAGAACAACTTAATTTGACCAAATTTAACGAGTTTTAGGACTTATTTGTGTTTTTAAAAATTTTAGAACTCATTCATAATAATTTTAGGGCTTTTAATATATTTATCCCTAATAATATAATAAAATAAAATAAAAGGACAAAGAAGAGCATTAGGATTTGTTCCGGGAGGTACAAGAAAAGCCAATTTCGTAATAAATTAATGAATTATGAAGGTCAGGAATGTCAGGATTTGCTCTCTTTAGAAAGGTCAAAAAGGTTGCATAAAATCTTAATAATACTTATTTTTGGGAAGACTAGAACTTATCTTCTCATTTTCAAACTTGGCAAAGTTGCCCAGAAACACGCATGCCAAATCACAAAAAGGACATCGGAATAAAGAATAATTACATCCAAATAAGATGAGTTTAAGTATGATCTCTTGATTATAAAAGAATATGTCGAAGTATGTGTAGATAAGACCATAAATTTCGATAATTTTTTTAATTTAATTTAATTCACCAAAGATGCGGACAAATGAGATACTATTAGATTCATTACTGTATCACGCGAGATTTATATATATTAGACTACAAATCATAAAGCACAATTAATTCGATATTTTTTATAGTTAGATCCCGTCTTTTGAGTTCATGTGAAGTCATCATTTAAAAATAAAAATTCATTCTCACTCTTTGTTTATCTATGGCGTATGTTTACATGATGCTTATTAATCATTTAATATGGAGAACATTTATTTACACATGAAATCATGCAAGATCGATCATAATTAAAGGCGTTAAATGTTATCTTTTTCTTTTTTTTAATACAAGCGGCCCAACTGTTTGTCTTGACTAAATTCAATGGATGCATACATATCACCTTTGTCCATGTGCATTGTATATTGAACAAGACTCCACCTTGGGGAAAATGTTTGTGATCTCAAGTTTACTCTAATCTGAGAGACTATGATTTGAATAAATCACATTCATAGCACAACACAACACAACATCATGATCACAATTACACAAAATCGATGTATAATACGTCACCACCATATTGAGCACTTAACTGCTTGGATTCCTTTAATTATACTTATGGTTGAATTATAGCTATGATGTCATGTAATTATATGGTATTGTGAAAACCAGGTGGAGATAACTTCTTTTTTTGGTCGAAAAGAAGTTTATAGCATTCTCATTCAAGTAAGAGTTTGGATAGTAGAAGCACTAGCTTAAGAACATAACAAGTCCAAAAGACAAGAAGGGGGATAAAAAACCCAATTAGCTGGAAGGGCCTTTCTTCGATGGGCCTTGACGACCCAATCTGCCACTTTGTTGCATTATCGTCAGCAATGGGTTATTTTCAGGTTTGGGAAAGTAGTAACACGTGCCTGCACTTCACATATCAACGCATCTATTTTCCAATTGACTTGCGATGTACTTTCCACCAAAGCTTTCACCAGTTCAAAGTTATCTGACTCCTACTCCATCTGCCATTCTTCTTTCCCTTCAAAGTACTTTAGGGTTTGTAACATAGCTTGTGCTTCCACCTGGATTGCTGAAGAAACTCTGACCGTGCGCACTAGTCCATCGACGAGGACGCCTCTGCTGTCTTGGCAGACGCAAGCTACAGTTGCTTCCCCTGTTTCTTGAAGAAAAGAACCATCAACGTTAATTTTGAGCACACCGTGCGTTGGAGGAGTCCAGATTTGTGGTGAGCCGTGCGTCGGAAAGGTCCCGGTCCGAGGCGAGGTGTGTGTCAAAGGGTTCCCGGTCTGATGCGAGCGCTATAGCGAAGGATTCCAGGTTTGCAACGAGCCGTGCATTAGAGGAGTCGAAGTCTGAGGCGAAGCTTGCGTCAGAGGCGTCCAGATCTGAGATGGGGAGGTCTACACCTGCTCTTTTTTGGTCTCTTTTCCCACCCAACCGTTGAAGTTTTCTTCCATGGCCATTGCTGAGGTGATTATGTGCTGAGAATTCAATGGTTTTGCTCTGAAACACCAATCGTTGTAGGATTTCTAGATCTGCCACAGTAAGAGGGCTAATTCTTGAAAGAAACTGAGGTATGTTGAAAATTGGACAACCATTCCTCTATCCGAGTTATTTCGTGACCATCTTTTTGTATTTTCATTGCAGCGCCATCGTAGACTTGGTTTGTCCATGGACAACGGAGGAAAAGATGCTTGACTGACTCTAGATATTTGTTGCATATCGTGCACATGGCCTCAGGTATAATATGTCTCCGATATAAATTCTCATTTGTTGTTAATGCATTTTGACAAATTTGCCAAAGGAAAAATCTGACTTTGGGCTGACTTTGGGAATTCCATATTCTGTTCCACAATGATCGTGGTACTTGATAGGACGATGATGCATGGTTTTGCTTCTGAATTACTCTTTGTGCCTTGAGCTTGTTATATGCACTCTTAACTGTGAATTGACTTGTTTTGGTTGGCTTCCATACCAATTTGTCCTTTGGAAATTGGGGGTTAAGGTGGATAGCTAGAATTTCTTTACACATGTCATGGTCAAAAAGTTCTAGTACTCTATCTTCCTTCCAAGTAGCGGAGTCTCTGCTTATAAGTTCCAAAACCCGCGATGGGTCATCTCTATTTGCAGGTCCTCCAATTAAACCTCTCGGTAACCACTAATCATTCCTAATATTGATTTTTTCTCCATTTCCAACCACCCACTGGGATGAAGGACCTATAGCGTTTCTTCCCAAGATTAGACTTTGCCAACTCCACGATGGTCTTGAGCCTTTCTCCGCATGTAATGCATTTGTATACAGAAAGTATAGTCCTTTGAAAATTCGACTCCAAAGAGAATTTGGATTTTGAATTAGCCTACATGCTTGCCGCCCCAATAATGCCTCGTTAAATTTTATTAGATCTTGAAAGCCTTGCCCACCTTCATCCTTTCTTGCTTTAAGAGTGTCCCAGTTTTTCCAATGTGCCGCGACCTAATTTTCGGGTGCACCACCTAAAGTTTAGGCTAATGAATTACTAAGTTTTAAACTTAGTTCGGACTCTCCCAAGCTCATACCAATTCGCGACTTAGGTTTCTGTTTATTAACTAGGAGTCGCCACTAATCAGTTTACGGTAGGTCGATTAGACACCTAAGTAAAATAATGATAGAATTATTTTACTCCTACGAACCAGAGACTAAGGGTACGGGGATTTGGTTACACTAGAATTCTCTAATGCCCTTTCGCACCATTTCTTTTTTTTTTTTTAAAAATATTTTTGCAAGCGCTTGGATTTATTTTAACCTAAATTACTAGCATGTCAAAAGGTGATCACACGGTGTTCAACCATTATTAAACATTCAATAAATAAAATAAATTGTATCACACAAAACAAATGATTTTCTGGGTTTTCTTTGAAATTAGAATTCTTTTATAAAAATGCATTTTTAACTACATGACCTAATTTTACTAACAAACAAATTCTAATTAAATAACTTATTATGAAAACTAATTAACATGCACCTAATATATATTTTTTTTATTGAAATTCGAAATTAATAAAAATCCTAATTAAACTATCTGAAAATATAATTTTCTAATTTATTTTGGGGATTAATTTGACTTAAATCCTATCCTATCTTAGAAAAATATTTTAGAAAAATGAGATTATTAAAGATGCGTAAAAATTATTTAAGAGTCTATTTATATAAAAAAAATCAATCATATTGTATTCCAAAAGTTTACCTAAACATGCAAACTTAAAAAAAATGTGGTCCTAAAAATGCAATCCTAAACCTACATGCTTTGATGCAAGATTTTGATTTTTTTTTGATTTTTTGATTTTTATATTTTTTAGTGTTTGTCCAAGACAACCGATTATCAAATAAACATTATATCTAAACTAATTAAGATAATCATCAAATAAAGGATTAAAATAATCGAAAAAATAACATGTTGTCTCACAGTCAAATTAACGATTATAATTTAAGCAATTAAAATACTATTAGAATGCCCAAATCTGATCTGAAATCTTATGGTTCAAATTAATAATTATAATAGTTTAACAATTAAAATACTATTAGAATGCCCAAAAATTAATATAATTAAAAAAAGATCCGACGTCTTACGGATCAAATTAATAATTACAACAATTTTGGACAAAAACCCTTGTGGTTAATGCCTACAAGATTCAAGAAATGATTGTTGACATACCATGTTCTAATTTAAGCAAATAATAACAAAACTTAAAATAAAATAATAACATAAAATAAAATAAAAAGAGAAATAAAAATAAAAACAAAACTAAACCACCTATGGGGAGCTTAGGAAGAGGGCAGCGATGGTGGGCGGCGCCGGGCGGTTGCTGGTCGGCGTCGAAACTCCGGCGGGAGCTAGCGGGCAGCGACGGTGAGAGGCGTCGTGGGTGGCGATACCAAAGCGCGGTGGCGTCGGGCTCCGGCGACGCAGCGGGGCGCGGGGGTCGGCAACCGAGCAGAGGACAGTGGGCAGAGGCGCGGCGAAGGCGAGCGCAGCGACACTAGTGGCTTGCTGCACGACGAGGCAGGGACCAGTGGACGAGCGAGGGCAGGGGCAAGCACTCAGGCAGAGGGACGGCAACCGGCGTGGCGGAGCGGGGCTAGTACTTCGACGACTGGCGGAGACAATGGGTCGCGGCGAGGGGATAGAGTCGCAAGCAGCAGGCGAGTCGGCGTGGGCTGCAGGCGAGACGGGCTGCTGGTGCCGGGGACAAGCGGAGGCGCGATCGTCAGACGTCGAAGCTGCTGTGGTGGCGGCGACGATGGGCAGATTGCGGGCTGCTGCGTTGCTGGGCGCGGGTGGCAGACGGACAGCAACGGCGTCACGAGGGCGGAAAGGGCTGCGGTCCGGCTCGGGCTGCTGATGTCGTTGCTCAGAGGTTGGTGAGCGGAACGGAGCGAGGGCACTGCAGGCGTCGCGGGGCTAGCGGCTGTTAGCGTCGCAGGGGAGGTCGAGCGGCAGTGACAGAGGCGCAGTGGCCGGCGCCATGCGGTGTGGGCGCGGTCAGCAACAGCAATCACCGGCCGGCTCCTCACGAGGAAGATGAACAGTGCTTCATCTTCTTTCCTTTTTCCTTTTTTTTTCTTTTTTTATTTTTCCTTCCTACTGCTGCACGTCCCCTCACGCCACCCCTCCTACTGAACCTTTTCTTCTGCTGGCTTTTCTAAAAAAGAACACAAAAAGAAAAGCTTTTTTCTTTTTCTTTTGTGTTGTACTTTTTCTTTTTCTTTCACGAATTTTTTTTTCATGATTTTTCCTCTCGAATTTTTCTCTGAATTTTTTGAATTCGCTCCCTCAGTCAAAAAAAATGTAGCTCTCTTTTATAGTGATTCCAGATGGCCACTTTGTATGGTATCTTCCGAGTTTCCATCTTCTGTCGCACTAAATCAAAGTTGTAAATCGGAGCGTAATTTTGCAATCAGCTCAATTTTGCTCATATTTCTTCCATTTTGTAAAAATTCTTACCCTTTATTCACTCGATTTTTAAATTGCTTCTACATTTAACAAAATCCGAATATTCATCAGAATTTCAAATTTCCATGCATAATCAATCAAATTGATTTCCCTCATTTTTTCCTTTTATTTGTGATTTTTATTTTTTATTTTCCTAAGGTTACCAAAAATTAGGTGTGAACACAATGCAAACCTGCCCTATTCTCATTATTTTTCCACTAGAAAGCCGTTATTTTCCTTTCAATGGCTCGGCAAATAGATAGGGGGATTTTAAAAATGGACATAGCATATTGTGATAGAGCTTGCACCACAGTTTTAAGCATAATTTATTTTCCTTGCCTTTGATAAAAAGTTCTCTTTCCAGCCCTCCAGTTTCATATTAACTCGTGCAAGAATCCAGTCAAACATTTGCTTTTTAGATCCACCCCAATCAGAAGGTATCTCGAGATATTTCTCTGTCTTTCCCAACTCTGGTACTCTCATTTCTTTAGTCAAGTTACTCCTCAATTCTCTTGGACAGTCTTTACTAAGAGCATGCCAAACTTGTTCAAATTTATAGCTTGGCCAGACACAAAGCAATATTGGTTTAGGATCATTGCTACATTTTGACATTCGACCAATTTTCCTTCCAAGAACAAGATTAAATCATCCGCAAATAGTAGATGGGATAGTGATGGACAAAATCTATTCAGCTTAATTCCCTTAATGCTGCCATTTTCCATTTCTCTTTTCAGCATCATAGATAGAACGTTTGCCACAACAATAAATAGGTACGGAGATAGGGGGTCACCTTGCCTTATCTCACGAGTAGGCTTAAACGAGGCTGTAGGTTCCCCGTTTACTTTAACATTGAAAGATACCGTAGAGACACATTCCATGACCCAAGAAACCCATTTTAAGCATGCTTGCTTTGAGAAAATCACATTCCACACGATCATATGCCTTCTTCATATCTACCTTCAGCATTGTATGAAATTTCTTTTTCCGTTTTCGGATACGTAGCTAATGAAGCACTTTTTGCACTATTAGTATGTTATCTTGTATTTGTCTCCCACTTACAAAGGCACTTTGCTCCGTTGCTATCATGTCAAGCAGCCACTGTATTAGTCTATTTGCCATGATCTTTGAGATTATTTTATAAGCAAAGTTACAAAGGCTGATAGGGCGAAATTGTTCCAACCTCTTTGGATTGTGCATTTTCGGTATAAAGGTGATATATTTGTGATTCAACTCAAAATTAAGTCTTATTGAGTTAAAGAAAGACTTTACCTCCCTAAATACTTCTTCGTGAATGTCCTTCCAATAATGTTGATAGAATTTTCCACACAAACCATTTGGTCCAGGAGCTTTGAGGGCACCCAACTGAAAAGTTGTTGCAGTAACCTCTTGTAGGGTCACTTCTTCAATCAAATCTTGGTTCATCTCCTCTGTTACAAGGTATGGGATTTGGTCAATAACTGGTTTGAAGTTTCTTTACCCTGTAGAAGTATAAAGCTCTTTGAAATACTTGGCTGTCATCTCCTTTAATTGTATGGGGTCTCGACACCATTTATTTTGCTCATTGTTCAGCATTACTATCATGTTTCTTTGTCGCATTTGCACTATGGTTGCATGGGAGTATTTAGAGTTTTTATCCCCCATTTGAGCCAACTGATCCTAGATCTCATACCCCAATATACTTCTTCATGTCTCCATAGCCTCTTTATCTCCATTTTCAGCCAATCCATTTGCTGTATGTCATAATGTGAATTTGAGTTGTTTGTGATGTCCTGCATCTCTCTTTTCAGCACTGAAATTTGTGTTTCTGCATTTTTTAACCTCCTTTTACTTCAACTCGCTAGCTCTTCAGCCACCTTTTTAAATCTAATCAATAGATTTACTTTCTCCCCTCCAAAAGAATTCCGGGTTTCCAATACAGTTTATTCATACTCCTCATCATCTACCTAGAAAGCTTCAAATTTAATTTAAATTTTTTTTTTTTTTAACATTTGACCTGTTGGGGAAAAAGGTTTAATAAAATGGGGCTATGATCCGACCCTATAGCTGGCAAAGCAATGACTTCTGCATAAGGGAAAGAAACCCTCCAATCCGTACTACACATGGCTCGATCCAGCCTCTTCATAATCAGCTCATCCCCTTCTCTATTATTTGTCCAAGTATAGGCACAGCCCTTACTTTCTAGATCCATAAGAGCGCAAGCATTTGTAAACTCTTGGAAAACTTTACATCTATAGGTTTTAGCCACTCTTTCCCCTACTTTTTCCCACTCATATAAGATTTCATTAAAATCCCCAACACACTGCCAAGGGTCACGGTTCAGCCTAGTCAACTGATAAATTTCCTCCCACAACTGTAATATTTGCTGAAAATCATTCGGTGCATAAACAAAGATGATGCACATTCTCTGTTTCGTCTCTTCCAAATTGCATATTAAGTCAACAAAAGACATAGTGCTAGACGTAATGAAAATGGTAACCTGTTCATTCCTAGAAAACTGCTAATCCCTCCGCCAAGCCTCTTGGATTCACTGTGAAGCCATTCTGAAACTTTAGTCTTTTCTTTATTCTTTTCACAACACCTTCTCTATTCTCCGTTTTCAATAAACACAGGACATTAGGCTTTTCTTAAGCTACTAAAGCTCGTAAAGACTGAATTGTTAGGGGGGAGTCTAAACCCTGACAATTCCAGCATATAACTTTCATGTGTAAAGACTGAATCGTTAGGGGAGATTGCTTCTTGAGAGCTACTAGTTATCGCAACTGCTAGGTACTTGCTAAGCGCTTTATAAAATGGCAATAAAACTTAGTTTGCGGAGGCGAAAAAACTATATTGAATAACTTCTCGATTGGAATTATATCGATAGTAAGAGTTTTATTTTTTATTTTTTATTTTTTTATTTTTATGGAGTTCACGTGAAAAATCAAAATTGGTGTATTTATGGAAACCGTGTGAAAGAAATGCGTAGACCCGTGCTTGTGGAGCAGGGCTCTTGACTGGCTAAAAGTGGATAATACGTGCAAGCCGTGAAGATCACGTAAAGTTGTATGAATGCACGATGATTTTAAAGTGGGGGAGAGGCTCGATCAAAGCCAAGGTAGAATTCTTGAGAAAGGATCATCATCATTATCATTCCAATTAGTCATTGCAACGAAAATTAAACGGAATAATTATATGAGAATTTATCACAAAAAATTAGAAGACTAATTTGGATATCTGTATGATAGGTCTAGAATTGATTGGACGGTATTCTTGGAAATATTTCTATGGAATAAAATGTAAGCTTGGGAGTCTTTTGTTACATGTTCCGTTGACTTGGGATGAAGTCGGCGTGGATTTAATTAATGTTAAGCTGATGATTCATAGGGAAGAGAGGAAGGAATCAGTTGATGAGAGGCCCATCAGGACTTCAAGTACGTTCGGGGATGCAGACAAGACTCTTGAATCCTTCGTTTGCAAAATTCTTAAAAACATGATCGACGAAAGCCGAAGGCACGAGAATTACGTCGTTAAAGAGGAAGAAGCTAAATCAAAGGACGACCCGGAATTTATCCTGTCAAGATTCCCTAGGTCATAAATGATACAAACATATTGGCAGCCGGCTAGCATTGAATTTTTCCTGAGACTATCCTAAAATTATGAGTTGACTTTGAATATTGACCTGTCAACGGGTTGACGATGACATTTACACTACGACCCGAATTGGAAGAGCCCATTAGCACTAATAATATGAAAATACGTGAACGAAGAAAGAAGGCCGTTGTAGGATAGAGAATACTCAAATTGTAAATACTTGCTTGAGCGAGAAATAAAATAGAGTTATCGATTTTATGCATGTGCCCGTGGATACGATAATTGCAAAATAAACTGTCGAGGATATCAAGGGAAAAAAAGAAATTAGATTTCATGAAAGTAGGAAGTCATCTTTGTATTATATAACAGTATATATTAAATTAATTAAAGCATGCATGTTGAGGAGACAGAGAGATTCCTCGAACAAAAATTAGAATGCCCACTTGACATTCGAAATAAAAATAATATGGTGGGGAATGTTGGTTCTATAGAGAAAACATATCGAGGGCTAAAATAAAATTAGGTTAGTAAAATTCAAAAGCTCCGCTTTTGTCTTCTTATTTTATCTTACTTGAACGCGTGCACGAGGTTATAAATAAAAAAAAAAAATCATGCTGCTGTTTAGAGACATTGATTTACTGATGCCTTTTGTTTTTATAAATAAAAGAAAAAGTACTCTCGCAAATACGAAATTATTACTAAATTTGAAATTTTGACTAAATCCTTAAATTTTAAGTTCGAGATTTTGCTCAAAGCGGAGCTTGGGTCAACGAGGATAGCCGTTTGAAATTTAATATTGGGAATGGATGTGTCGCGACCTAAATTTCGGGTGTGAACCACCTAGGGTTTGGCTAATGGATTATTAAGCCTAGACTTAACTCGGGCTCTCCCAAGCCCATACCAATTCGCGACTTAGGTTCGAGTTCTTAACATGCAATTGATTTTCAATTAGGAGTCGCCACTAATCTATTTTTGGTGGGTCGATTAGAAACCCAAGTAAAGTAATGGGAGTTTCACTTTACTCCTACGAACAGAGATTTTGAATACGGGGACTTGATTACGTTAGATTTCTCTAATGCCCTTTCGGTACCTTTCTCCTTTATTTTTAAAAAAATGTTTGGCAAGCAACTTGAATTAATTTCACTTTCCTAACATGTGAGGTGATCATACGGGTGCACAAACCACCAATTTAACATCCAAGAAAACAAATAAATAAATTGCAAAAACTTACCTCAAAGCAACGAAAGCATCTCGCAATGTTAAATTAAAATCCACATCAACAACCCTAGATATGGTTTCTAATTAACACGCAATTTTCTTTTTGTTTTCACTTAATTAATAAAAACCATGCAATATGCAATGCAGTATTAACTAAATGACCTAATTCTAATGACATGTAATTTCTAATTAAATGGGCCTAGCAAAAATACTAAATGACATTCATCTTAATGAATCAAACCCTAATGACGTGCATATGACATTTTTTCTTTTCCTAAAAGAATGCATTTTATCCTAAATAATAAAACTAATTTAACCTATGACATTTTTTGTATTTTTTATGAAATTCGAAATTTGGTGAAATGTGAAAACTACCTAATTAGATTAAGATCCTATTTAATTTATTTTAGGAATTAGGTTGAGCCAAATCCTAATTTAAACTAAAACATTATCTTAACCTAAATAATCCTAAAATGCAATATGTCTAAAAAAAATACCTAAACTTCTAACAAATTAAGAAAAAGTATTATATAAAATTAAACTAAGTGCAATTTAACCCTAATGTAATGACGTACAAAATATGCCCTAATTCTCCATGACATATGCATGATGATTTTTTGTTGCTTTTTTTTGTTTTATTAATTTCGAAAAGAAAAAAAAATCAAATAATTAAACATGTAATTTAGGCTAATAAAAAAAATCTAACATCCTAAATTCATGTCTTAATATACGAATAACCCTAAAGCATGCAATATTATAACTCAAACATATTAAAGCAATTAAGACAAAACATATCAACCAAAATCATCGAAAATATCACACATCATTCAGATCAAAGGGTAATTTTCGCTAGTAAAATCGATAAATTGATCTTAAGCCTTAAAGATCAAAATATCAATTTTATTCCCTTGATTAATTATTTCATCTAAAGCCTTATAGATGAAATAAAAAACCCAAATGTCGGTTGCGAATCAAGTGGTGTGTTGAAATTTCCAATCATATATTAAGGACTAATTATACTAAAAAAAAACAATATAAAGTAAAATAAAAATAATAAAATAAGTAAATGAATAAAATAAACTTACAAAAAAAAACTACCTAATGTGGACTTAAGGGAAAGAGCAGCGACACGCAATGGCTTCGGTGAGTGGGTGAAACGCGGGCGGAGCGGAGGCTACGCGGACTGAGGTGCGGCTCGCTGCCGGCAGGTCTTTGGGCAAGAACGGCGTTCGCGGCGGCTGCAGATCGCACGGGCTTCGCAGGTGAGGAGGAATCGCGGCTTGGTGACGGGCGGAGACACAGATCACCGAAGGAGGAGCGCCGGGCTGAGGTGAGCGCCGATCGAGGGGGCTGCAGTCTGACGGTGGTGCGCGGTGTTCGAGCAGTTTCGGGCTTCAGGCGAGAAGGGACAGAGGCGTCTTCGCGGGGCACGGTGGCACGGCTGGGTCACGAGCAGAAGCGGCTTCGCTGTTGGGGTCGAGCTGAGGGCAGAGGCGCAGTGGCTGCGAAGGTGGCGCGGGCAGTGGTGCTCGGAGACCGGCTGAGGGTGGCTCGGAGCGGCGGTGACGGGCGATTCGGCTGCCAGCGTTGGGTTGCAGGGGGGCCGTTGCTGGTGCTTGCGGGTTGCAGCGGCGATGAGCTCAGTGGCGTCGCGAGAGGCGGATGGCGACAGAGGCGCGGTGGCCGGCGGTTTGCTGACGGAGCAGCGGTGGTGGCAGGCAAGCGGAGGAGCGGCGGCTTCTGGCGTCGGGCGGAGCGGAGCGGTGATGGTGGAGATGCGGTGAGCAGCGGAGGTCAAGCACTCCGCGGAGAAGACGAAGCAGCCCTTTTTTTTTTTTTTTTTTTTTTTTTTTTCTTCTTCTCTCTCTCTCTCTTTCTGCCGCACGGTCCCTCTCTGTCTCTGTACTCTCTCTCTCTCTCTCTCTCTCTCTCTCTCTCTCACGTCCCCTCGCAGGTCTTCTCTTCCTGTTTTCTCTCTGCAAACTTTTTGGCTGACTTTTCTTTTTGTCAGAGAGGGAAAAGCTGAAATGCCTTTCTCTTTGTCCAAAATGGACGAAAACCTTTCTTCACACGTATTTTCTCTCGAAAGTTTTTTTGCTTTCCGTATGCCCCCTGTTTACGAAAAATGAACCTCTCTTTTATAATGATTCCGAACGGCCACTTTGTATGGCATTTTTAAGTTTCCATCTCCAAATACATTAAATCATTTATAAATCGAGGCGTGATTTTTTGCAATCATTTCGATTTTGTTGGATTTCTTCCATTTTACAAAAATTCTTGCCCTTGTTCACCGATTTTTAATTGTTTCTGCATTTATCAAAATCTGAATATCCATCAGAATTTCAAATTTCCATGCATAATCAATCAAATCGATTTCTTTCATTTTTTTTATTTGTTCAAAAAATGCAATTTTATTTTTCCAGAATTAGGTGTCAACAGGATGCAAAGTGGATATTGGGGGAGAAAAAAGGGATAAAGATTTGAAGTGGACAATGTGCTTGGCAAAAGGGTGAATGTTTTAGGGCGGACGCAAAATTCAAAAGTTGACTCTTTGGTATATATTCAAGATAAGTGCGATTGAAATATAAAAATTAGTTGCAAAGTACAATTGAATTCTAAAATTATCTAAAAAGTGCAATTAAAATTTGTCAAATTTATGCGATTGAAATATAAAATATAGTCATTGTTGGAGTAATTAAATATTAAATAATAAATCACGCTGTGATCTAATAGCTTAAGTTTTTAGAACGGTCGACGGTAATCCCACAAAATCTCATATGGTATCAAAGTATGAGATCATGAGTTCAAATCTTTCTAAGTTCTTATTTGCCTTCCCAATTATATATTTCACTCTAATAGTTTAAACTTTTAGAATAATTAGTAGTGGTCCCACATAAAATCTCACAGTTGCAAAAGTCAAATTTTCAAAAATGAAATCAACTCATCAATTAACTTAGTCGAATTTGGCTAATAAAAATGCCAACTTGATAATTTTTAATATTTTTTAATGCATGTGGCATGAATGCGGCACCAACAAGGTGCAACATCATAAAAAATCTGGATAAGTTATAAACAAATGAGATGAACAAATTAAAAGAAAAAGGATAAATGATGGAAGGATCGAGTTATACAATGATAAACAATGAGTCAAGAATCAAGTTATACAACTTTTTTTTTTTTTGTACTATTGAATTATACAACCTAAGCACTGAGCAGAATAAAAACTAAGCACATACCAAAGAAGTCGCAAAAAGTCCCTTATAAAGTCCTGATAAGCGAGACCAAAAAAAAAAAAAAGTCCTGATAAGCCCTCCTCTATGCTTATTGTTCGTAAAGCAGGTCGAAAATCTCTTAATGGATAACATGTGTTTGCAAATTTCTCATTGAAACAAGAAGTAATCAGTAAGGGTGCATCATTAATAAATTTCGCATTCTACAAACTAGGGACAAACATACAATCCATAGTGGTATCTATAACTATTTTGAGGTCGTTGGAATGTAGAGGACAAATTGGAGCCTCCAATGGAGCTCTAGGTGGCGGAGGCAAATGCGGCATGGTTGGGAGGCCATGGTTAGGAAAGAAGAGAAAGACACCTTTGTAGTAATGGATGTGAACCACTCGGAAGGTTCTCATCTCTAGCTTGTTGGACCTAGACGACAAATTGGAGCAATCGATGCCCCTCCGGGAGGTGATGGTGGAGGCGTAGTTCGTCAAACCACAAAGAGTAGTACGGAGAGTGGAGTTGTCAAAAGGGACGGAGAGAGAGAGATCTTTTCTTAGTAACCTAACGGGGAGAAGCAACGAAGAGAGAACGTAGACAGAATTTAAATTTTTTTTAAAGGTGGGTTCATTTTTACAAGTGTCGCTCTCTAAATGGTCAATCTTAAATTTTACATGGCAAATGTGATGTGCCCAATATTTTATCCAGAAATCATGCAAATCGGTCTCATGTCTGAGCTAGGATGCTACGTGAGCTAACAATGAGAACAAAATTAACAAATGAATTCTCGTCAAAAAAAAAAAAAATTAAGGAGTATTTGGTAACCAACCAAACTATAATTATTTCTATTATTTGGTTTCTCGGAATTAAAAAAATAGAAATTTAATTGGTAGAGTTTTTGTTCCTAGGAATATATTTGCAACAAAATCAAGAAGTAAATAAAATTAATAACACGCAAAATCAGAAATTGATATATGTGTAACAAATAGAAGGTAAAACTCTAAATCGGTACATTTATCAATTGTCACATATTACTCAACTTAGCAATTTGACAGTAAAATTTAACAGAAAAAATTAAGAGTAAATTTGTCATATTTTTAAGTAGAAAGTTATTATTTTGACTTTCTATCCTATCCAAATTTAAAGATTCTATATAAATCGACATATCAACATTGATATATTACAAGGTGACAAGCACAAGAACTTTTTATTGAAAACCAAGAAATGAATCTCTATATGGCTAGCATTACATTCTTACCAAAGAAACAAACACAAAATCAAAGAATGAACTCAAATCATTTCACCATCAATCATGCATTACAACTGCCTCCTTCTCTTTCCTATTATCATTGTCATGGGCCACACGAGTAACCAAAACAAGGCCCATCTCTATTTACTTCATCAGGCTCTTGGGCCTCACCTCAATGCCTTCAACCACAAGCCCACCTTTCAGTTGATAGCCCTTCACTTCTTTCAAGCTCATCCTCACCTCCCCATCTCCTTCGCCACCACATCCCACTAGGAACTCTCCAACCTCCACCTCCATCCATCCGTCCCCTCGGTCGCTCGGCACTCTGCCGCCGCCTCGGCGCTCCCCTTCCGCCTCCCAATGCTTCATAACCATTTCCGACCGGTTCGCATACATCAGGCCCTCGAGGCAGCTCTTCTTCCGATCAGGGTGTTGCAAACAGGCCGTGCCTTGTCGGACCCAGCTTCCCATCTCAATCGATGTCTCAAGGGGCATCAGGTCCAGCCCGAAAGCACGGTCAGAGACCTTGAAGATGAGGTGCGCCCCGTAGAGATTGTTTGGGGATAGGGCGTTGGTCTTGATGCTCCCTTCGATTTGTAGCCGATCGATCGTTCTCAGCTCAGCCACCTCTTCGAACCTGCTAGAGAAGAAGATTGGGAAAAGAGCAAGAATTACTCTTTTTTTTTCCTGATCAAACCATGTTTGATGAGTTTTCCAACTTGAAAACTCCTCTCGATCAAGGTCAAAAGTAATTGCCATCAACATCAGAATGTGGCTCTGACCTCATTATGCACTAACTTGTATGAAAATTTATATGACGAGAATATAAAAATGAAAAAAAAAAGTCAAAATCTTGCCTCGACTCGGGCAGGGTTTTCCAGATCCAATGCGCGGGATCGTCGCTCCAATTTATGGAAAGCTCTCTTGCTGATAATACGTAAGATACTGCTCCGGAAGATCTCTCCAGCTTGAAGCTCTGAGAAAATACATCGAATATCAAATCACTCATCCGAATGCATGAGCACAAGAACGAAGATCGAACGTACTTTTCAAGGTATTCTGAGAAATATAATGTCGTCGGAGGAAAATGGTTTTATTTTTATACGCAACCGGCGTTGAAATATATATACATAGGCATGAAACGTGTAGTGAGCTAGAACTTCGTTATTAGATAGAAAGAAAAGAAGGCGGTGGCATGAAACGTGTGGTGAACTTGTCTTGTGGGAATTTTACCTTTCTGCCACCATCTATGAGGAGAGGGTGTTGGCAGAGCCAAAGAAAGAGCTCTTTCTTCGAAGAGAACTCAACAGGAGCGGCCGAACGGGAGACGATATCGGCGTGATCGGACGGCAGGAACCGTGCCCAGACAATGTCGGAGTCGGCTGCCGACAGGAACGTGGAGGACACAAGGGAGAGCCGGCACACTTTAGCCGGAGACACAAAGGAGAGGATCGCGGAAACGCAGCTTTCCGGCAGTGCATTCATGTCGGTTGGCGCAAGCAGCTCCATGGGAAGGATTCAACCGGAACTGGAAAGAGGGTGAACAGAAAACTTAGCTAGATTGTCCGAGCGTGCTTAAAAGCTGCTATTTTATGGTCTGGTTTGCTGTTATATACACGAGAGGTCATGTCGATCGTGTAAAGAAAGCTGACCAGCCATTCAAGGTTAGCTGCCGCACCAGATGGGAATTGCCTGTTCATCTAACCCACTTTTACCGAGAGGAAAGAGGCATATCACAGGAATTATTATTATTATTATTATTATTATTATTATTATTATTATTATTATTATTATTATTATTATTATTACATTGAAATTCTTAAAACTTATCGTGAAGAAGCAATCCGGTCATAATACTTTCAAAATATGTAATTAAATTCTAAAACTTATTACGATAGCGCGATTAAGTTTAAAACTTTAAAAAAAAGTGCAGTAGATAGAACAACTTAATTTGACCAATTTAACAAGTGTTAGGACTTATTTGTGTTTTTTAAAAAATTTGGAATTCAATTGCACTTTTATAATAAGTTTTAGGGCTTTTAATATATTTATCCCTAATAATAAAATAAAATAAAATAAAAGGACAAAGAAGAGCATTAGGATTTGTTCCGGGAGGTACAAGAAAAGCCAATTTCGTAATAAATTAATGAATTATGAAGGTCAGGAATGTCAGGATTTGCTCTCTTTAGGAAGGTCAAAAAGGTTGCATAAAATCTTAATAATACTTATTTTTGGGAAGACTAGAACTTATCTTCTCATTTTCAAACTTGGCAAAGCTGCCCAGAAACAGGCATGCCAAATCACAAAAAGGACATCAGACATTGGAATAAATAATAATTACATCCAAATAAGACGAGTTTAAGTATGATCTTTTGATTATAAAAGAATATGTCGAAGTATGTGTAGATAAGACCGTAAATTTCAATAAATTTTTTAATCTAATTTAATTCACCAAAGAATTGGAAGATGCGGACAAATGAGGTACTATTAGATTCATTATTATATCACGCGAGATTTTCATATATATATATATATGAAAATGTAAGCTTGGGAGTCTTTTGTTACCTGTTCCGTTGACTTGGGAAGAAGTCGACGTAAATTTAATTAATGTTAAGGTGATGATGCATAGGGAAGAGAGGAAGGAATCAGTTGATGAGAGGCCCATCAAGATTTCAAGTACGTTCGGGGATGCAGACAAGACTCTTGAATCCTTCGTTTGCAAAATTATTAAAAACGTGATCGACGAAAGTCGAAGGCGTAAGAATTAGGTCTTTAAGAGGAAGAAGCTAAATCGAAGCACGACCCGGAATTTATTCTGTCAAGATTCCCTAGGGAATCTAACGTCATAAATGATACAAACATATTGGCAGCCGGCTAGCATTGAATTTTTCCTGAGACTATCCTAAAATTATGAGTTGACTTGGAATATTGACCTGTCAACGGGTTGACGCTGACATTTACACTACGACCCGAATTGGAACAGCCCATTAGCACTAATTATATGAAAATACGTGAACGAAAAAAGATAATTTAAGATTTGAAATATATTTAAATAAGGCCGTTGTAGGATAGAGCAATACTCAAATTGTAAATACTGGCTTGAGCGAGAAATAAAATAGAGTTATTGATTTTATGCATGTGCCCGTGGATACGATAATTGCAAAATAAACTGTCGAGGATATCAAGGGAAAAAAAAGAAATTAGATTTCATGAAAGTAGCAAGTCCTCTTTGTATTATATAACAGTATATATTAAATTAATTAAAGCATGCATGTTGAAGAGACAGAGAGATTCCTCGAACAAAAATTAGAATGCCCACTTGACATTCGAAATAAAAATAATATGGTGGGGGATGTAGGGGTAATTATGTAGTAATATTGGTTCCACAGAGAAAACATATCGAGGGCTAAAAAAAAACATTAGGTTAGTAAAATTCGAAAGCTTCACTTTTGTCTTCTTATTTTATTTTACTTGAACGCGTGCACGAGGTTATAAATAAACAAAAATAAAAGAATTTCATGCTACTATTCAGAGACGTTAATTTATTGATGCCTTTTGTTTTTATAAATAAAAGAAAAAGTACTCTCGCAAATACGCTATTATTACTAAATTTGAAATTTTGACTAAATCCTTACTTTTTAAATTCGAGATTTTGATAAAAGCGGAGCTTGGGTCAACGAGGATAGCCGTTTGAAATTCAATATTGGGAATGGATGCAAAGTGGATATTGGGGGAGAAAAAAGGGATAAAGATTTGAAGTGGACAATGTGCTTGGCAAAAGGTTGAATGTTTTAGGGCGGACGCAAAATTCAAAAGTTGACTCTTTGGTATATATTCAAGATAAGTGCATTTTTCTTTTAGGATCAAAAGATAAGTGTGATTGAAATATAAAAATTAGTCGCAAAGTACAATTGAATTCTAAAATTATCTAAAAAGTGCAATTAAATCGTAAAATTTGTCAAATTTATGTCATTGAAATATAAAAGTTAGTCATTGTTGGAGTAATTAAATATCAAATAATAAATCACGTTGTCATCTAATAGCTTAATTTTTTAGAACAGTTGACAGTAATCCCACAAAATCTCATATGATATCAGAGGAGAAGGTCATGAGTTCAAATATTTCTAAGCTCTTATTTGCCTCCCCAATTATATATTTCAATCTAATAGTTTAAATTTTTAGAATAATTAGTAATGATCCCACACAAAATCTCACAGTTGCAAAAGTCAAATTTTCAAAAATGAAATCAACTCATCCATTAACTTAGTCGAATTTGGCTAACGAAAATGCTAACTTGACAATTTTTTAATATTTTTCGAATGCATGTGGCATTAATGCAGCACCAACTAGGTGCAACATCATAAAAAAGCTAGATAAGTTATAAACAAATGAGATGAACGAATTAGAAGAAAAAGGATAAATGATGGAAGGATCGAGTTATACAATGATAAACAAAGAGTCAAGAATCGAGTTATACAATTTTTTTTTTTTTTTGCTGTACTATCGAATTATACAACCTAAGCACTGAGCAGAATAAAACTAAGCACATACCAAAGAAGTCATAACAAGTCCCTTGTAAAGTATAAAAAAAAAAAAAAAGTCCTAATAAACCCTCCTATCTGCTTATTGTTCATAAAGCAGGCCGAAAATCTCTTAATGGATAATATGTGTTTGCAAATTTTTCATTGAAACAAGAAGTAATCAATAAGGGAGCATCATTAATAAATTTCGCATTCTACAAACTAGGGACAAACATACAATCCATAGTGGTATCTATAACTATTTTGAGGTCGTTGGAATGTAATCACGAAAGTGGGGAAAAAATCCTAACCTGAGCTCGTCGGATGCAGAGGACAAATTGGAGCCTCCAATGGGGCTCTAGGTGGCGGAGGCAAAGGCGGCATGGTTGGGAGGCCATGGTTAGGAAGGAAGAAAAAGACACCTTCGTAATAATGGAAGTGAACCACTCCGAAGGTTCTCATCTCTAGCTTGTTGGACCTAGACAACAAATTGGAGCAATGGATATCCCTCCGGGAGGTGATGGTGGAGGCGTAGTTCGTCAAACGACAAAGAGTAGTATAGAGAGAGGAGTTGTCAAAAGGGAGGGAGAGAGCAAAGTGGAGGCTCCAGGTGGCAGAGGCAAAGGCGGCATGGTTGGGAGGCCATGATTAGGAAGGAAGAAAAAGACACCTTTGTAGTAATGGAAGTGAACCACTCAAAAGGTTCTCATCTCTAGCTTGTCAGACCTAGACGACAAATTGGAGCAATCGATCCCTCTCCGGGAGGTGATGGTGGAGGTGTAGTTCGTCAAACGACAAAGAGTAGTACGGAGAGAGAGAGAGAGAGAGAGAGAGAGAGAGAGAGAGAGAGAGAGAATCTTTTCTCAGTAACCTAATGGGGAGACTTGTAACAATTTCGCATTGTGTAATATCGTCCACTTTCGGCCATTTCGCATTTTGCTGGCGGACAAACCGCTATCCCAGCCACGGTCTTTTCCCTCACGGCTTTAAAACGCGTTACATAGATTAAAGGGACCTAGAACTCATATAAACTAGTCCAGGACTCCCTCCCTAGGCGATGTGGGACAAGAGAGGGACTCATTTCTTGCGCACGTCTAGGGATCGCCGCTCGGGCTGTCACACTCTCCACCTCTTAACAGAAGAGTGTCCTCGTTGTGGCCCCACGGGCGTCAGAACAGCATTCTTTCTGTGGCCCTACACGCGGTCGGGAGTGAGCTCTGATACCACTTATTGGACACAAATTGCGCAACCCCAAGATCTCCATAACCAGAACAAGAACGTGCATAATTGAGTAGAAAGATTAACGTACCTGTTTTGGGATCCATCAAACATAAAGCGGAAGTAGAAAAAAGGATTACCTACATATCAAGGGGATCCACGCATCAAGTCCTTCTCCTCTATTGCCCTCCATATCACTGGCTCAATGAGGCGGCTCCCCTCACGTTTAGCGTTAGGTAAACGCCATTTAGGTGATGATACATGTGAGAATTAGGGTTAGAGGAGAGACTTGAGCATTATTTATAGAGTTTCCAGCCAGTCCCCCTCATTACGGGCTAGGCTCAACTCGGCCCACACAAGCCAGCCCATATTAGACTAATTAAAAAACCTTGGAATAAGTGTTCAGGAAGTCAAAACTTGTCACGAAAATGTATTTCGTCCTAAAACTTGCAAAAAGTGCATTTAAGTCCTAAAACTTATCAAATTGTTTCAAATGAGTCATAAAATTGACACGTTAACCTTTTCCGTTAAATATGCCGACGTGGCATTTTAAATAATATTTTATTTTCCGCGTGGATTTTTTAATTATTTTTTAATTATTTTTTTTAAAAATAAATTTTTTAACTTTTCTTTTTATTTTTTTGTGAAAATAAGATAAGAATAAATTTAATTTTTTAGTTTTTAAATCTAACTTCTTTTATAAAAAAAATGTAAAAAATAATTTAAAAAATACACGTGGAAATTAAAATTTTATTTAAAATGCCACGTCAGCATTTTTAATGGAAAAGGCTAACGGCGCCAATTTTAGGACTCGTTTGAAACAATTTGACAAGTTTTAGGACTTAAATGCACTTTTTGCAAGTTTTAGGACTTAAATGCATTTTCATGACAAGTTTTAGGACTTATGAAACACTTTATTTAAAATGCAACGTCAGCATTTTTAACGGAAAAGGCTAACGACGTCAATTTTAGGACTCGTTTGAAACAATTTGACAAGTTTTAGGACTTAAATGCACTTTTTGCAAGTTTTAGGACTGAAATGCATTTTCATGACAAGTTTTAGGACTTATGGAACACTTATCCCAAAAACCTTCTATCTTACCGTAGACCAAACCCCGTAAAACGGTAAACGTTAAACGGTAAATTACAATATCAATTAATGTAGTCCACAATTAGAAAAAATCTTACATTCTCCCACTTGGATTGTATTAATTGAAATCGTACTGTATGTGCGCACATTGGTCCAAAGATAATTCTTAATAGTCAATTCTATCCCATAAAGTCTTAAATACCGAATCATGGCGGTAACTGCATTCCATGGTCACGAATGTTCTCAACTTTATTGATATGGATTCAATATGGTAGTGTAGCAAATGGATAACATCTCTCATAGAGAGATCCCATTTGTCATTTGTCAGTCACCATTCTCTTAATTTTAGGCGTCACAAAAACTTGTGCCACTAGAGAATGCTTTATGGTTCTAATGAACCCACATATGTCTTGTCCTTACGGTTAACCTTTCTTTATGTATTACAGGACATATGCACAAGGCTAATAACCGGATACCCCTAGCCTTCACTCAAGGTTTATACAGTACCTTGAGACTTTATCAATATGTATTCAACATAATAACAACACATTCAAAAATATTTTATTGAATACAAAAGTTGATACATATCAAACTGTTACTAAATGTAACAAACACAGATGAAACCTTTATCAGAGTAAAGCCAAAATAGCTTCCACTAAACAACATCTCATGATGCTCTTAGCTTAAATACACATGGGCGTAGGCCTTTAATTAGTGGATCTGCAACCATATCATCTGTGAAAATATATTATATTATTACGTCACCTTTCTGTACCGTTTTCTTTTGGTCAAAAATTTTGACCACCATATATTTAGACCCCTTGAGACCTCTGTAGTAAATAAATAATACTACAAATTTGTTATCTCAATACAACCGTATGGGTCAATCCATAAAATTAAAAACGGTCAACTCCTTTATGAGGTTCCGGAGCCTAATAGCCCAAGTAACAATCTAAAAGAATGTTACTATCACTGCTTACATAGTAGAAGATGACATAGAATTTTATTTACTGCACTTCCTGCTAACATAAATATGTATTATGTTATTTATCTCTTATCATCATAACAGACATAAAATTTACATCTAATTAGCATATAATCTCTTGTCCTTTTAAGTACCTCAAAACTTTCTTGACAGCAACCCAGTGATCACGTTCTGGATTTGACTGATATCTGCCTAGAAGTCTCGTCACAAAGATGATATTTAGTCTAGTGCAAATTCAAGCATGCATTATACTTTTAAGTGCATTAACATAAGGTACACCATTTAATTAGATTTTCTCAATATTTAAATAAGGACAATGTGATAGATTCAATCCATCACCCTTAACAATAGGAACAATTCATGGCTTGCAAAGAATATTTCCAATATACGATCAGCAAATGTCTTCCGATAAAATCTAATAAAATATGATGAGAACCATCCTTACGGATTTCAGTGCAAATGATAAAAGATATATCAAGATTACTGCTTGTATACAAAATATCATGCACAGAGTATGAGAAAAATAAATTTCCTCCCACTGACTTTGCAGTATATTGAATTACTTTATTCCCAATTGAACAAAATAACAACACTATGAAACTTTAATAATATTGTCTTGAAACTTGCTTAAAACTATGAATAAGACTTTTCAGTCTACACACAAGTTTACTTGAAACATCTGTTGCAAAATCCTCCAATTGCACTATATAGATTTGTATCTATTTGGCGTAACTCCATATCAAAATAAATTATTAATGCCACGTTCACTCTGAAAGAATCTTTTAAAGAAATAATTATTTCTTCACTATAAACTATCCACCCCTCTTTCAGAGTAAAAACTTTATTATCTTTTATGACATCTAATCACATACTTAATTGAGCTCTCACAAATAAATTATATAGTCTGATGGTATAACTGATCGTCTTTCCCTAACAAATCTCCTCAATAAAGCTGCAATCACTTCATTCTGCACTTGAGAGGTTTAAGAAATTTCATTATAAACTATATCAAAAATAGTACATTGAACCTCAACAAGTTTAGTCTATGGTACAGGAGATTTCACAATTATCTGTATAGGTAAAGACAAAGACCTAGTGATATCAATCGTACTATTATCCTTAATAGTCTGAGAGCAGCTATTCCCTACAATTACGTCGAACTGTAGAAACTTTACAGTATGTGATTCCATAATATTTGTACCTTCTTAAGGGTCATAAAATTGATACCCCTTTTAACAATCTGGGTAAGATACAAAATAATTCCGAGTGGATCTAAATTGCAATGCACTTAATATTTGATTAGATAATCTCACTTCTGCATGACACCTCTAAATTTAATATGATTCAAGTAATATATGTCAAATCTATAACTCAAAAGAAGTTTATGAAACAATTTTGATAAGAGACACATTTTGTATGTGAAAAAGTTGCTTTCATAATATCAGCCCACAAAAGACCGGCTAAATTAGTCTTACTAATCATACTCATCACCATGTTCATTATGGTGCTTCATGCCTTTTAGCCAAATCTTATTGTCAGGATTTTCAGGCATAGTAATTAAATTACCACCCCAGATTTACCAAGTTTTTGATAAATGACCCTTTAAGCAATTAAGTATTGTCATACTTGCCAAAATACTTACAGCTACTATTAGGCTTGACAACCTTCAAGACTAATTTTTAACCAGTTTATTCTTTATCATAACCATTTTCCTTAAATAGAAAACTTTTGGAAACAACCTTTTAACCATATACGAGGTGTATATGTCATTAGGACTTAAACACAATTTTTGCAGATGTGTCCTAATTTCGATATCAGACAAGACATAATTTCAAGCAACTAAGGCTTCCATCATTTTATAGCAGTGCAGTCCGCAAGCAAACCTCTTTTCAAGTGTTCCAGAATGGAACGCTTCATGGATAGTAAGCAAATTCTATTACTCTTTTCTCAAGCAACAAATCATATGTTCACAACTTAAAATTTGAAGTAGTAAAAACATCAATAATAATGGAGTTATAAATTACAGAAAAGTGACTAAAAACAAGCAATGTATATAATTAGCATCATGTGAGCACCGTGTAACTTGACGTACAAGTACACATCCAGAGAGTTAGACGCATAATCATATAATCACCTTTGGGCAGAATACATGACATGGAGTTGTACACTTCCCACATGATAGTGGTTATGAGAATATATTCCAATTCTTCGTGAATTCATCACCTTTGGGCATATGAATCATTAGAATCAGTCACTCCTCCACCACACCATCATGTATCCCTCCATGAACTAATACACAATTACCTCCTTTGGGAGTATGACTACGCATTAAACTAGGGGACATCCCAATAATCGCACGAGACCAAAATTTCTCAAACCCAATCAAGCGTGCCACTTTGGCGGTCACTACTCAATTGAATCCTTGAAATTATCTCATACCAGGGATATAAACTTTACTTCTCACATACACCATATACATATAATTTTAACTTCAGTGATAGGGGCATCATATCACCAAAATCACATATCATGCTAATTATATTGTTTTATAAAAATAATCATATATTTATATATAAAGAACCGAAAGTCAGACTTCAATGAGATCACCGATCATAGCAACACAAGAAACTTCTCATAATATAGAAGAAAGCATCTCTTATGTACCCCGATTACTAATAACCAAAACAACATAAAAAGAATGCCGATCCAAATGATCCCTCATAAGTTAACATCAATAGCAATATAGAGTATTCAGATTGACAAGCTTAATAGCTGATCAACTATTGATCATGAATTTTATAAGGCAAAACATGACTCCAAGGCCAATAGCTGATTTATTAGCCAATTTTATTTTTATTTTTTGCCAATTTTTTAAGTAACAAATTATCATTACATCAACTAGTGGCTTATAAATTGAGTCAAAACACATAACCAAATATATAATCTTATAACGGTAGATATTATTGCTCTACGTAAATGTTGTCATGCTTCTTAACCATAAACCAATGTTCAACTTGATAGACCTTAACAAGTGACCAGATGAATTTAGGTAAAATATGCAATAACTTAACTAACATACATTACCCACATTCACCAGATGTGATAATTAATATAATCAATTTGGTCACGAGTTCTTAAGACGTCCATCATTCAAAGGTTATCAGAAGAAACAAAAATACATCAAAATGCGTATAAATAACTATGCTTGAGCAACAAAAGTTCCATAACTTTTACTGTTTCTCATGACCTCAATACACAGTTCAAATACTATCCCATAATGGTTGTATCTCATTAAGCCAGCTTTAGTTCACAATAAAGTTTAATTTTTATTAATGAATCACACCATTATAATATTTATGTGATAACATACCAGTAACCCAACACTTGTATTTCCAAAATCACAGAAAATACAAGAAAAAAACGCAAAAATACACTAAAAATACACGTATTTAGGGCTTTGTATGTATTTTCACATCCATAAAATAATCAAAAATATAAAATAAATACATCACAACGTAGAGGAAGATCATACGAATCCAACGCTACTAGCCACGCGCCGATCGGAGTCTCCACGCGCCGCTTGAGTGCGCGGCGAGTGGAGCTCACACGCAGTGCGCGTTCGATTCCCAGGCAGCGCGTGGGGGCGCATACGACCTCCTCCGGTGACGCGCCGCCAACCGTCTTGCTCGTCTCGTCAAGCCCAGTTTGAATTTGTGATTTAATTTTATTTTTATTGAACAAAAAATCTCGAAAATCACAAATTAGGGCAAAAACTTTATGCGTTCAAGTTCTAGGGTTACGGTTGCTCTGATACCACATGTAACAGCCCGAGCCCCACTGTGTAATATTGTCCACTTTGGGTCACTCGCCCTGGCGCGGACGAACCGCCATCCCAGCCACGATCTTTTCTCTCACAGCTTTAAAACGCGTTACACAGATTAAAGGGACCTAGAACTCTTATAAACTAGTCCATGACTCCCTCCCTAGGCGATGTGGGACAAGAGAGGGACTCATTCCTTGCGCACGTCTGGGGACCGCCGCTCGGGTCGTCACACTCTCCACCTCTTAACAGAAGAGCACGTTCGGGGACCGCCGCTCGGGCCGTCACACTCTCCACCTCTTAACAGAAGAGTGTCCTCGTTGTGGCCCCACGGGCGTCAAAACAACATTCTTGCTGTGGCCCCACACGCGGTCGGAAGTCGGCTCTGATACCACTTGTTGGACGCAAATTGCGCAACCCCAAGATCTCCATAACCAAAACAAGAACATGCATAATTGAGTAGAAAGATTAACATACCTGTTTTGGGATCCATCAAACATAAAGCGGAAGTAGAAAAAAGGATTACTCACATATCAAGGGGATCCATGCATCAAGTCATTCTCCTCTATTGCCCTCCGTATCACTGGCTCAATGAGGCGGCCCCCCTCACGTTTAGCGTTAGGTAAACGCCCCTTAGGTGAGGATATATGTGAGAATTAGGGTTAGAGGAGAGACTTGAAAGCACTATTTATAGTAGCCAACCCGTCCTCATTACGGGCCGTGCTCAACTCGGCCCACACTAGCTAGCCCATATTAGACTAATTAAGAAACCTTCTATCTTACCCTAGACCAAAACCCGTAAAACGGTAAACGTTAAATGGTAAATTACAATATCAATTAATGTAGTCCACAATTAGAAAAACTCTTACAGGAGAAGCAACGGAGAGAGAGGGTAGACAGAATTTAAAAATTTTTAAAAGGTAAGTTCGTTTTTACAAGTGTCGCTCTCTAAATGGTCAATCTTAAATTTTACTTGGCAAATGTGATGTGCCCAATATTTTCTCCAAAAATCATGTGAATCGGTCTCATGTCTGAGCTAGGATGCCATATGAGATAACAATGAGACCAAAATTAACAAATGAATTAAGGAGTATTTGGTAACCAACCAAACTGTAATTATTTCTATTATTTGGTTTCTCGGAATTAAAAAAAAAATAGAAATTTGATTGGTAGAGTTTTTGTTTCTGGGAATATATTTGGAACGAATCAAGAAGTAGAAAAAAATTAATAACACGCAAAATCAGAAATTGATATATGTGTAATAAATAGAAGATAAAACTCTAAATCGGTACATCTATTAACTGTCACATGTTACCCAACTTAGCAATTTGTCAGTAAAATTTAACAAAAAAAAATTAAGGGTAAATTTTTCATATGTTTAAGTAGAAAGTTATTATTTTGGCTTTCTTTCCTATCCAAATTTTAAAATTCTATATAAATCGACATATCAACATTGGTATATTACATAGTGATTAAAAATTCTATATAAATCGACATATCAACATTGGTTTATTACAAAGTGACGAGCACAGGAACTTTTTATTGAAAACCAAGAAATGAATCTCTATATGGCTAGCATTACATTCTTACCAAAGAAACAAGCACAAAATCAAAGAATGAACTCAAATCATTTCACCATCAATCATGCCATTGTAACTGCCTCCTTCTCTTTGCTATTATCATTGTCATGGGCCACACAACTAACCAAAACAAGGCCCATCTCTATTTACAGGACCAGGCTCTTGGGCCTCACCTCGATGCCTTCAACCACAAGCCCACCTTTCAGTTGATAGCCCTTCACTTCTCTCAAGCTCATCCTCACCTCCCCATCTCCTTCACCATCACATCCCACCAGGAACTCTCCAACCTCCACCTCCATCCATCCGTCCCCTCTGTCGCTCGGCACTCCGCTGCCGCCTCGATGATCTCCCTCCGCCTCCCAATGCTTCCTAACCATTTCCAAGCGGTTTGCGTACATCAGGCCCTCGAGGTGGCGCTTCTTCTGATCAGGGTGTTGCAGACGCGTCGTGCCTTGTCGGACCCAACTACCCATCTCGATCGACGTCTCGAGGGGCATCAGGTCGAGCCCGAAAGCACGGTCAGAGACCTTGAAGATGAGGTGCGCCCCGTAGAGAGTGTTTGGGGACAGGGCTTTGGTCTTGATGCTCCCTTCGATTTGTAGCCGATCGATCGTCCTTAGCTCGGCCACCTCTTTGGACCTGCTAGAGAAGAAGATAGAGAAGAAAGCAGGCATTAGATTCTTTTTTTTTTTTTTTTTTTTTGGTGTGGTAAAACCATGGCAGATGTGTTTTCCAACTTGGGAACTCCTCTTGATCAAGGTCAAAAGCCACTGCCATCGACATTAGAATGCGGCTCTGACCCCTTTATGCACCGACTCGTACGGAAATTTATATGACGAGAATATAAAAGTGGGAAAACAAAGAGTCAAAATCTTGCCTCGACTCAGGAAGGGTTTTCCAGATCCAATGCGTGGGATCGCTTCGGTTTATCGAAAGCTCTCTTGCTGATAATACGTAAGATACTATTCCGGACGATCTCTCCAGCTTGAAGCTCTGAGAAAATATATCGAATATCACATCACTCATTCCAATGCATGAGCACCAGAACAAAGATCGAATTTACTTTTCAAGGTATTCTGAGAAATATAATGTCGTTGGAAATAATTGTTTTTTTTTTATTCGCAACCGGCGTTACTACGATCAGGATACATGCACGTACCTTGACTTACATGCCCAGGTCTTGATCGAGGAACGATATATATATGAAACGTGTAGGAAGCTAGAACTTCGTTATTGAAAAGAGAGAAAAGAGACGACTCGTCATGTGGGAATCTCACCTTTCTGCCGCCATCTACGAGGAGAGGGCGTTGGCAGAGCCAAAGAAAGAGCTCTTTCTTCGAAGAGAAGTCGACTGGAGAGGCTGCCGGGGAGACGATATCAACATGATCAGACGGCAGGAACCGTGCCCAGACGACGTCGGAGTTGGCCGCCAACAGGAACGTGGAGGACACCAGGGAGAGCTGGCACACTTCAGCCGGAGACACGAAGGAGAGGATCGCGGAAACGCAGCTTTCCGGCAGTGCGTTCATTTCGGTCAGCGCGATCAGCTCCATGGGAAGGATTCAGCCGGAACCGGAAAGAGGGTGAACACAACACTTAGCTAGATATTCCGAGTGTGCTTAAACGCTGCTCTTTTCAGGTCTGGTTTGGTGTTATATACACGAGAGTTCATGTCGATCTTGTAAAGAAAGCCGACCAGCCATTCGAGGTCAACTGCTGCATCAAATGCGAACCTTCCCCATTCATCTAACCCACGTTCTCCAAGAGGAAAAAGATACCCCATAGATATTATTATTATTAGGATAAGTACACTAAAAGTTTTAAAATAGTCTAAAATGCATAGTTAATAGAAGAACTTGATATAATTAATTTAATAAATTTTAGGAGTTATTTGCATTTTTTTTTTTATAAATTTAGACTCAAATGCACTTTTAAGATAAAGTTTAGGACTTTTTGGTACGTTCATCCCAATAACAATAAAAGAAGAGCACGTGACAAAGTAGGGTTTGTTCCGGGAGGTACAAGATCTCGTTATGAGTCAAGGGATTATGAGGGTCAGTGATGTCGGGTTTGCTCTTCTCTCTTTGCATAAAATCCAAATAATATTTTGTTTTTTTTTTTGGGGGGGGGGGGGGGGGGGGTGGGGGAAGGAAGACACGCATGCCAAATCACAAAGAGGACATCAGACATCTGAATGAAGAATAATACGTCCAAATAAGACGAGTTAAACGAATAAACGCCAAAAAGACTTTCCGAATAATGAATGAGAAAGATAGTTTGACAAACTAGGCATAGTTAAAATCAATTATGAAACATATTTAGCACGAAATAAAATAATCAGAAGTTGAAATACAAGTTAATAGATTTTAAAAAACTTGGAAAGTATGATCTCTTGATTATAAAAGAATATGTCGAAGTATGCATAGATAAGATCGTAAATTTCGATAAATTTTTTAATCTAATTTAATTGACCAAAGAACTGAAAAATGCAGACAAATGAGGTACCATTAGATTCATTACTATATCACGCGAGATTTTCACATATATAAATAGATTAGACTACAAATCATAAAGTACAGTTAAAGCACCGGAAAATCAATTTATCTTTATTACCTTTCCGAAGAGAAAATGGATTATGGGAGTGTGTGACTTGAACTATCGATTGGGTCTTGCAAATAGATATATGCCTTTATCTACCACATTGGAATTCACAACCAAATGTGTATTTGTTCCAACCACCCCGTAAAAGCCCTATATAGGGGATAGGCAGGTTTGTTTGAAAAGAATCTTCCTATATTTTCAATAGATAGATCTCATCTTTTGAGTTCATGTGAACTCATCATTTAAAAATACAAATTCATTTACATGATGCTTATTAATTATTTAATATGGAGAACGTTTATCTACACCATGAAATCAAGCAAGATTCGATCATAATTTAAAGGCGTTAAATGTTATCTTCCTTTTTTTTCCCCAAATGGCCCAAAAGTTTGTCTTGACTAATTTCGATGGATACATACAAATCACCTCTGTCCATCTGTGTTGTCTATTGAGCAAGACTCCACTCTCGGAAAGATGTATGTGATCTCAAGTTTACTCCGAGAGACTATAATTTGAATAAATCACATTCACAGCACAGCACAACACAACATCATGATCACAGTTGGAACGTATAATACGTCACAATCATATCAAGCGCTTAACTACTTGGATCCCATTTATTATACTTATGGCTGAATTATAGCTGTGCTGTCATGTGATTATATGGTATTGTGAAAACCAGGTGGACATAGCTTCTTGAGAGATAGCTGCGTGGTACTTGCTAAACACTTTATAAAACAGCAATACAACTTAGTTTTCGGAGGTGGAAAACTGTACTGAATAACCTCTCGATTGGAAAAATATTCGAACGTAAGAGTAGCATTTTTTTTTTTTTTTGAGTTCACGTGAAAAAACGAAAGCGGTGTACATATTAGAAACCGTGTAAGAGAAAAGAGTAGACCCGTGCTTGTAGAGAGGGGCTTTTGACCGGCTAAATGTGGATAATACGTGCAGGCCGTGAAGATCACGTAAAGCTATATGCATGCACGATAATTTTAAAGTGGGGGAGAGGCTCCATAAAAGCCAAGGTAGAATTCTTGAGAAAGGCATATTATTATTATTATTATTATTATTATTATTATTATTATTATTATTATTATTATTATTATTATTATTATTATTATTATTATTATTATTATTATTATTATTATTATTATTATTATTATTATTATTATTATTATTATTATTATTATTATTATTATTATTATTATTATTATTATTATTATGTAATCATTCAATTATAGTTGTTGCGGCAAAAATTAATCGTAATAACTACATGAGAATTTCTTGCAAAGGTTTAGAAAACTGATATAGATATCTGTATGATAGTTTTAATGCACGATATCTTGAAAGTATTTTTATGGAATAAAATGTAAGCTTGGAAGTCTTTAGTTACGTGTTCCGTTGACTTGGGATGAAGTCAACGTCGATTTAATTAATGTCGAATTGATGATGCATAGGGAAGAGAGGAAGGAATCAGTTGAAGAGAGGCCCTTCAAGACTTCAAGTACGTTCAGGGATGCAGAGAAGACTCTTGAATCCTTCGTTTGCAAAATTTTTAATTATGCGATTGACGAAAGCTAAAGGCACGAAAATTAGGACATTAAAGAGGAAAGAAGCTCAATCAAAGCATGAGAGGACTTGGAAGTTTATTTTGTCAAAATTCCCTAGAGAAGAGAAGCTAGGTCATAACTCATAATTTATACAAATATATTGGCAGCCAGCTTTAGAACAAAAAAACAAAAAAAATATTGGCAGCCAGCATTGAATCTTTCCCAAGACTAACCTAAAATTATGAGTTCACTTGGATATTGACCCGTCAACGTGTTGATGCTGACATTTACACTACGCCCCAAATTTGAACAGCCCATCGACACTAATTATATAAAAAAAAATACGTAGACGAAGAAAGATGATTTTAGATTTGAAATATATCTAGAAAAGGTTATTGTGGGATAGAGAATATTCAAATTTTAAATACCGACTCGAACGAGAAATAAAATAGAGTTACCAATTTCATGCATGTGCCCATGGGCACTATAATTTTAAAATAAACTGTCGAGGATATCGAGGGGAAAAAAAGAAATTAGATTTCGGAAAAATAGGAAGTCCTCTTTGTATTATAAGATTAAATTAATTAATCACGCGTGTTGAGGAGATTGAGAGATTCCTCGAACAAAAATTAGAATGCCCACTTGACATTCGAAATAAAAATAATATGGTGGGAAATCTCGGGGTAATTATGTAGCAATGTCGGTTCCATAGAGAAAATATATCGAGGGCTAGAAAAAAAACATTAGGTTAGTAAAATTCAAAATCTCCATTTTTGTCTTCTTATTTTATTAGTGGAAAGCGTGCACCGGGTTATAAATAAAGAAAAATAAAAGGGTTTTATGCTGCTGTTTAGTGACGTTAATTTATTGATGTCTTTTGTTTTTATAAAAAAAAAAAAAAGAAATTACTCTCGCGAATATGAAAGTATTGATAAATTTGAAATATTGACTAAACCCTTGCTCTTTAAATTCGAGATTTTGATAAAAGCAAAACGAGTTTTGGGTCAATGAGGATAGCTGTTTGAAATCTAATGTTGGGAATGGATGTGGGGCAAATCTTAAGGAGAAAATAGTAGAGGCATGCAAAACAAACAGTCTGCACACTAGACTGAACCAGCCAATTTAGTCCGATTCTTGAGCTCGAGAGTATCGGTTTAGTTCCTGATTTCTAAAAATAGAACCGACGTCCTAGTATTTTGGTTCTTGGTTCTAAGAAGGAATCGAATCGAACCGAATATATATACTTGTTTTTAAAATTCCTTTGGGAAAAATAAAAGTGATTGTTTTTTTTTAATATTTCTTTATAATAGAAGACATCAAGTAGTGAGAAAAAAAGTGATCAGTTCTATTTGACCGGATCAGAAATTAGATCAGGTCAAAAACTGATCACCCTAAAAAATAGGGATGAATGGGACAATGTGCTTGGTAGGTGCATGTATTGCATGAGAATTAAAAATACTGCAAAAGGATGAATGTTTTAGGGCGGACACCAAATTCAAAAGTTGACTCTTTGGTCTATATTAAAGATAAGTGCATTTCTGTTTTGGTCAAAAGATGAGTGCGATTGAAATATATAAATTAGTGGCCAAAGCACAACGGAATACTAAAATTATCAAAAAAGTGCAATTTAATTTTTAGAATTTGTCAAATTTGTGCAATTGACATATACAAGTTAGTCGCAAAAGTCAAATTTTGAATTGCAAAATTTATTGAATTGGTAATAAGTCTTCCCTTAGCTTCATCTAATTTAGCTAACGAAAAAGCCGACTTGACATTTTTTAATATTTTTTAAATGCATGTCGCATTGGTAATTGATTAATCTCCTGCAATACGTTCCGGTTGTTCAAAACTGGCTTTGGAAAGTTTAAATACATAGCAAGTACGATATAAGCTACACGAATTAACTACTTAGTTTTATGTTAAAACCAGGTTAACCAAAGACCTATAAACTGTGAAGGATATAAGATCTATCAATAGTCACTAAATTTGCTGCAGAGGGGTATCACTAGAAGGAGTCATTTAACCCGTAATCAAACGAAACTTGACAATTTCTTGAACTCGAATCGTACGTGATTTAGGGTCTATTCGTTTCGCGGAAAATAAGTCATATCCAGAAAATATTTTCTTAGAAGTCATTTTCCAGAAAAATAACAATATTTTTGGTGTTAATTCGGCTAAAACTTAAAAATATTTTGGAAAATATTTTCCGATGTTCGGTAAGGAAAATATTTTCCGCTCACCAAATTGGCAAGCTGCGAGTGTTAAGCTCAAGGCTCACCAAATCGATGAGCGCAAGTTTGAGATCGACGAGCTTGAGGTTCACCTGGTCCGACGACTAGCCAAGAAAAAAGAAGATGAGAAACAAAGAAAAGAAAAGAAAAAAAAAAGAAAAAAAGAAAAAGGAAATTTAAAATAATTCGAATTAAAAAAGAAAAATAAAATTAAAAAATGATTTGAATAAAAAAATAAAAGAAGAAGAAGAAATGAGAGGATGAAGTGAGGATTTATAGAGGTGTGAAATAAAGAGATCAAGTGAGGAAAATATTTTTTACTTTTCAAAAGTAGAAAACATTTTCCCCTACTTTAAGAGACTTTTTTCTTTTGATGGAAAAGGAATTCATTTTCCGTGAAACAAATGGAAAATCCGGAAAATGTTTTTCGAAAATTATTTTCCGCGAAACGAACGAAGTATTAGTATTATCCGAATTATTCTATGAGGATGACATTCGGGAAAATCGGAAGGAAGTGAAATACAAACTTCAAGAAGCAGCTGTTATATACAATCCATGAGCATCCAATATTTTGGTTATACAACAACCTTAAAAAGTAAGCACATACCAAAAGAGTCGCTCCATGTCCCTTGTGAAGTCCTATTAAGCCCTCTTCTCTGCTTATTATTCGTAAAGCATGCCAGATATCTCTGTAGTAAATAACATTTGTTTGCAAATTTTTCATCGACATCAGAAGTAATCAGTAAGAGCGCATGATCAATAAATTTCGCATCCTACGAATTAGGAACAAGCGTTGGAATGTAAACACGAAAGAGAAAAAAACCCTAACCCAAGCTCATCAGACACTAAGGATGAATCGGGGCCGCTAATGGGGCTTCGGGAGGCGGCAGCGGCATGGTTGAGAAGCCATGGTCAGGATCGGAGCCACCAATGCTCCTCTGGGAGGCAACGATGTAGGCGTGGTTTATTGGACAACAGAGAGCAATGTAGAGAAGGGAGTCTTGAAGAGAGAGAGGGAGAGAGCAAAGCGGAGCAACAGAGAGAGAGGGGAGAGAATTTCAAAATTTCTGAAAGGTTATTTACTCGTGTCGCTCTCTGAATGGTTTATCTTAAATCTTAAATGACAAATCTTGTACGCCCAATATTTCTCCAGAAATCATGTCAATCGATGTTTGAGTTCGGATGTCATGTGAGACAAGAACAAGACCAAAATTAACGAATGAATTAGAGTTCGATCCAAAGAGTCCACGGATCAAATTGCACAAAATCAATGTTTAGGGGACAAATCTGAAAACCGAGCCGCCCACAGATCATTTTTAGCAATTGTCTCAAGATAAATAAACAAATAAATCGATTGGAAGTAGGCCATCAAGTGTATCCCGGGCAGTGACTTTTATCAAAGTATTGTGAGGTACTCTTTCGGTGCTCTATGCCACGCCATTTGGAAAACGCGGAATGACACTCTTTCGAGGCCAAGTCTTGTTCATTCCCGCGATGAAAAAACATCTCATCAAAGCTATGAAGGATAAGGCACTTACCTTCAATCACGTTCTCGACACACCGAAAAACAAGAGGATCCAAAAAAGTTGGGAACTCGACCCCACTATCTTCTCTTCAGTGGTGTCTATTGCCTCTTTGCAATTTTGTTGAGGGTTGTCCGTGCTTGACTTCCCATTTTGTTTCTTTTTTTTTTCGACACCCTTCCACTCGTTATCGGGCATCTTAAGTGTAAGGGAAACCATAGCTATGGAGTCCTGTTTGATTAAAAGTTAATTCAATGCTTACATTACCACAAAAAAAAATTAATAAACAAATAAATCGATGCGGAAAATCTGCAATATTGTCCTGGTTTTTGGCGCCTTATCTCGTCTCCCAAAATCAGAAACCAACGAGCAAACTTTCCGAACCGGAGGAACCGCCGGAGCGATCTTCGCTCCGTCCGAATCCATGGCGGCGCCGTCAATCGACAAGCTCAACCCCGCCGTCCTCCGCTCCTCCTACTTCTCCAGCCCGCCGACGTCGTCTCCGTCGTCGCTCCCGATCGCTTCGCTCAGAACCCACGAGTTCTCGCGCTCTTTCAGCTCCGTTCCTCCTTCGAGTCCGACCGGAATCCGCCACCACCGGAACAAGCCCGTCGCGACCGTGTCCCGGAGGTTGCTCCTCCCTTCGGTTTCGGGCATCTGGGAGGCGCTCACCGGAGGCAGTGGAGGCGGCAATGCTCGCGAGGCAGCTCTCGCTATTCGACGTGGGATGCTGCTCTTCAGACAGGTCGTTGCCGCTTTTTTATCATTTTGTTTTCGTTTCTTTTTTTTTTGTTTTTGTTATGTTGGGTTCTTGGGTTTGCCTATAATGTCTCTGTTTCAGCATATGCTTGTTCTGATCGACGGTGATCAGCTTGGTGGGCATGGATTTTATAGGTTAAGTGGGACGTTGGCATAGTGGTTAATCTTTCTTCAGTCTCCTGTAGGGGGATGTTGTTGGTTCTTTGCTGGAGTTTGATAAGGCGATGGAGCTGGATCCTCGTCAAAAGGCATGTGAGTCGCTCGAATTTTCGTGAGAACTGCTCTGTAAATTCTTCTTGCTAATGTCGTGATGTTTTTGTGCATAACTGGAGGACTTCTTTCGGTGTGTCTAGATCTTTGGCAAAGAGGGCTGTCGCTTTACTATCTCGATAGGTAATTGAATGATGCTTTATCAGCTTGCGCATTTTGTTTGAGTACTGCCGGCCCCAGTCCACCTATTACCTCTGCCTGTGGATGCTTGTTGAAGTTGTGTTATGCTAATGCGCTTTGAATTCCAGAGCCTTTCAGTGTTCATGTAATCTCTATAAATTTGTGTTCTATGATGCTTGTTGAATTTAGGATGCAAGAACAGTCTGATCTTTAGTTTGGTCTATTTTTATAAAGGTTCGAAGAAGGTGCAGAGCAGTTCAGAATCGATGTTGCACAAAATCCAAATGACACTGAGGAGTCAATTTGGTGCTATCTTTGTGAGGCTCAACTTTATGGAGTGGATGAAGCAAGGAAAAGATTTCTCGAGGTAAGTGCTTTTCTTGGTCCAGCAAGTGCAGTAAAATCACCATGTTGAAAAGATACTGCATGAGCTAAATTAGCTCTTCCAGCGGGCCAGACCAAGAATATTACTCATTGTTGGGGTTTAGCTATTCCCTTGAATTTTGGATGTTTGACCTCATGCTTTCAAATTGGGTGTACACAAAGCATGGTTATGGTACCTCTTGCAATTTTGTAATGGCTTTCTACTTGCATTTACTTTTCTGGAAAAGATATTTCGACACAACTCATTTACAATAAAAGCTCTGTATATGATTGTAGGTGGGGAGGGATCCACGACCTGTAATGCGGGAGGCATATAACCTGTTTAAAGATGGGGGAGACCCAGAAAAGGTGCTCAACTCGAATATCTTTTTATGGAACTGAAATTACTTTGCATAAGATTTTAGGATGTGTTGATTGCATCTCTTTACTTCTTTGGAAAGCGCGGAAACAGTTGTTCTCCTTCTTTTTCTTTAGCTTCTTTGTTAAATTTAGGAATATGCCTTTCAAAGGACCTGCTGCGTGAACACTTTTTGGCCTTCCCCTGGACATTTTGTTTAACTCAATCTTGGCTTCTATAATTTCTAAAGATTTGGTTTCTGTTTATCAGGGTAATTGGTGTGGAGATTCTCTAAGTCTGGTTGATAGCCTAGTTCCTGTATATCTTAATTCCCTTGCTCATTTCTCAGGGGCCTGAACTGATGTTATGAGATAATCAAGATTCTACCTTCTTTTAGGACCTAATATTGTTTAAATTTGGGAGGGTTAAAGATTATCGATTAGTGAGCACTCCGGTTATTCTAGTGCGTGCTTCCGAGCTCATCTGCTTATTGGGATGGTGTATACACATGTTCATTCCAGATCTTCTTTGTAGTTTTCTCCACTTTGATCTTCTGATACCAAATGTCCTGAACAAAAAGTTGGAACTTACTGGTGCCTCTGTCTGAAAATAAATGCAGTCTCAGTTGAAGCCACAGAAATAGAGTTGAAGTTGATGCTTAAAACTACTAAAATGTACCTGCTTGGTGGGCTGAACCAGATAATTAAAAAAAATAAAGGGAAAAAAATGTGGAAACTAACTCTTGTATTTCTCAGTTCAATCGCTAAGTGAGTAGTTAACTCATGGTTTGTGCAGGGATACGGTACCAGTCTATCAATATTAAGACAGTGAGAAGACTTATAAAGCTTTATAGGAGAATGAGTGGACATCATAATCTTTTACTGTTTCCTAATAGAATAACATTCTCCAATCTTTTCAACACACGCATGCTCTCATGTGCTTGTTATTTTCTCATGTTACATGAAAATCATTTTACTCCACCTGTTGCAATTTGAAAAATTAACTTCTTCACGACCACTTGCTGCTGATAAGTTCATAGCAAAATGGGAGTGTTCATAGATGGAATAGGGGCCAGGGAGTATAATTAAAGCCAGGCGAGAAAAATTATGTGATCCGTAATGCTTTTTGCAGTCAAACCTGATGCCTTCAGGCAGTAATATTTCTTCGTGAAATTCATCATAGTTATCTGATTCCATTGTAGCTTGTTGCTGGATTTCTGGAGGGACGGGACAGTGAATACTTCTATGCTTCTTTGTATGCTGGTCTTTACTACGAAGCAGAGGTTTGTTCTCAAAATTTATACAATTAGTTGGTCCTCAACCTATAGAGGAAACTCTTGCGTAAAACATGCTTTTGCTTTAAGAGGTTTCTCCGATGACCACTGAATTGCTAACCGAGCGCTCTAGCTGTTGATCTTCTCCTGCGCAACTGTAATCATGACAATGCTTTGACATTACAGAACAAGCCTGAAGGGGCTAAACGTTGTATCATTGCTGCGTGTCAATCCCCTTATGGTGCAAGGTAAGATCGGAAGATAGCACATGCATTTTGATATGTGACAACTCCAATCAGAATATCAAGCTCATGTGTGGTTTGTTTCAGGTCGGATGATTATATGGCTTCGCTGGCCAAGGTTCACTGTCTTTGCAGAGATTGGAGTTCGACCTGAATATTGCATTGCTGAGGGTCAGTTAGAACGATTTAGAAGCTTGCATATCTGATCTTTAAGGCGCTCAGCTTTACTGGCTTATGTGAGTATTTAGTACTACCAAGATAAACTTCTTTAATGATTCATCATATCTCTGACGATTCTTCTCCTCATTTTTATTTGAATGGAACATTGCTTATTTGTCATGACTACCGCAAGCTTGGATCTTTGGAGAGTATGGAAAGCTTATTTAGCAGACACAGTTATCACTGGAGAAATAATCACGTGCATGTCCAAAGCCTCCTTTCCAAATTGAGCTAGGCATTCTGACGATAACCATGAGAATGATGCCTTATATAGTCCGAATATTCTTAGCATATTATGATGACGTCTATGAAAGAGCCGTCCATGTCACGTATACACCTCGTCGGCACCCTGCCCATGAAAACCTAAATTGGCTGATTTTCTTTGCTGCTGATAGGATAAGTGGGAATCTTCATTGTCGCTGAAGCTTATCTAATTTAGCTTTGGAGTACCAATCGATCTTCTTTCAAACATCTAGTTAGAAGTCAAATTATCAAAGTTAGACGACTTATATACATATAACTTTTATGGAAATAAGTAATGTGATGGACAAACACCGAATTTCCCCTCCATTCGGATCGAGTTTGCGTCAATATTCCCCTGTCGTGTCAAACTTCCCATCATTCGATAACATCGATCGTACTTGTTTTACCTTGCATCATCCTCTAAAGGAGTTTCGATTCCAATCCAAGACGTTCGACAAAAGTCTGCTAAAGGAAACCGGAATTAATGCGCACATGTTTTTAGTAAGTTTTTTTTAGCAGTTTCATTCGCACGAGCGAGTCGGAGCAGCCGTGCACGACAAATTTGCAGTGCTGGACAGATGAGGACCCCTGTAAAAATATCCTTGACCCGGTTATCCTTCTTTAGGATTTTGGGGGAGGGTACAAAAGCATCCTCCAACCAGGGTCTTTGGTAGATTCTTTTTGATTACTTGTCTTGATCAGTGACCCTGCAATAATTGGTTAATATAATAGCAGCCAAGCTGTGCTAATTACTGTTTCAATTAAGGTGGGTGGCAATGATTTTGGCTTTTGCAGCATATTCTCTTCAGCTTCCAAGCACAAAGGCCCAGGATATTCTTAAATTGATCCTGAGCCAGCAGATGCTGCTTTGGACTCCCAATTTGGGAGAGGGACTGTAGGTGGGTTGAAATGACCCATATAGCCCCCCTCTGCCGAATTGACTCTGATGGGCCTGCTTGATTTGGACCCTTCCATTGAAACTTAGACAAGCAATATATAGTTCTTGAAATACAGCAGACGATGATCATCAACTTTGGCTTGCCTTCTTTGCCTGTCTTCTCAAGGCAACGTCATACATTGCTTGCAAGTAATCCTCCATATATTTTGGGACACCTGGGCTTTTGCCCCGAGAAAAAAACGCAGTGGCTTCGGGGGAAATTAGAAGGAAAAGGGAGGGGGTAGAAACGTACTTTCGCCATGGCCATAAGTTGGGACAGCGTGGAGATTCCACGATATGCGAATAAAATATCCGGGATCAAAACTCTCGGCCCCCTTTCCGGTTACGTCTCGCCTTTGTCTCTTCGCCTCAGGAGTCACCGCGCAGCGTGCAACCATGTCGCCCTCTCGACACGTGTCGCATTCCACCTCATCCTACGTGCGGTCCCCCCCCCCCCCCATCTCTTTGAAAATCCTCAGGTAACAGCCAGAAGCTAGTCGAAGCTATAAATTCACACGCTTGGTCTTGTCTTTACCTCATTCAAGACATAATTTCTCAACCCTCAAGCTTGACGATGTAAATTATTATCAAGTCGAGATGATGTTGAGATTACGTTACGACAGTATGGAGACGGTGTTGTACAAGGTATTGTGGTCGGCCGCGTCCGAGGTTCACCAAAATCCGAGGTCACCGCAGGTGACACTATCAAACACAACAACCTCGGTGTCTGTCTGTGCATCTCTTTCCGACGCGGCGCCGATGACATCACATCACGAAAGGCGTCGCCCGTGTCAAAAATAGCGCCATCTTCTTGCAAACTATAAAAACTACCAACCGTCCTCTTCCTCCTCCCTCCCTTCCCTTCCTCTCTCCCTTGCACTCCAGAAAGCCTCTCTCTCTGTCTCTCTCTCTCTCTCTATCTCTCCCTCTAAGGGGGCATGCGGAGCTGAGCCCGGCGGCGGAGCTTCGATCGGAATCTGTCTCGACCATGTTGGCGGAGAGGCTCATCGCCGAGGGCGCGCCGGAGGTGGCAGGCGCTGGCGCGGGGGCTATCCCTCGGGCCGCGTCGCAGCGGCAATGGCTCGAATCGGACTGGATTTTCGATGAGCTGCCGGCGGCCACCATCGTCTCGGTCTCGCGGCCTGAGACCGGGGAGTTCAGCCCCATGCTCCTATCCTACACGATTGAATTGCGGTACAAACAGGTAATCCCTCTTTCGTGGATTCCTTGTTGATGTTATGGAGAGTGGATATCCGATGCCAGCTTGGTTTCGTAACCGAGTGAGCTTTCGTATGGAGTCGCTTCTCGTTTGCGATTTTTCGGTTTTGAAGAATCCGGAGGAGGAGGAGGAGGAGGTCGTGTTGAGATTTGTCGGGTTTAACTTATCCAAAGACGATGCATTTCTATTGGGGAAGATATGAAGGATGATGAAATTTGATGCGTGATGTGCTTCAGCTGTTTGCGTCCATGATGATGTTATCCTTTGAGATTAAGTTAGGTCTAAAAATGTAAACATTGACGAAGCTGCGAATTTTAATTTTGACGTACTTTATTCATCGAAGCGGTATTTTGCAATCTTCACATTCAATTTGTTTGGATGCATGAGTTTCAGTGAACGTAACAGCTTGAAGTGATTCGTGGGTTTGCTCTGTGCAACTTTGCTAACTTGTAGATTTTGGGAATGAGAATTGAGAGCTTGAGGAATGCAGCATTAGAGTGATTGAAAGTTGTGCACATAGTTGCCAAAATTGGATTTGTCAAGACCACCATCTTCTTTATTATAACAGTTGAATGCAGGCTGTTGAGGGAGAAAACCTGAGTTATAGCAGAATCGATGATGTGCTTATTTCAATTCCAAGCTAATTTTATTAACCGAACCAAAAAGTCAGATTGTGTTGCTTAATTGATAACATGTTAGACATCGATGACGCTTGAGAGAACTATGCTCAGTTTGATTCAAAATTGTCCTTGCAGTTCAAGTGGCTTTTATGGAAGAAAGCTTCACAAGTTCTCTACCTGCATTTTGCTCTGAAGAAGCGCGCCCTCATCGAGGAATTTTATGAGAAGCAGGAACAGGTGCTCAGTTACATCATTATTCATTTTCAATTTCCCTGATCTCTCGTTCTGTTTTTTAGATTATGTCCAAGGCTTATTATCGTGCTTTTAATCTGTCGAAGTTCTAATGGAAAGATTCTTTTGCAAGGTTAAAGAATGGCTCCAAAGCTTAGGCATCGTAGAGCACATGGCTGTGGTGCCAGATGATGATGAACCCGATGATGGAGCTGTACCTCTACATACTGAAGAGAGGTCTAAAGCAAGGTGAGCCATTCTGCTCCTTGCATCTTATCACCATTCCTTTACATTGGAAATCTTAGCCCTTACAACAAAGTTTGTTACATAGGTATGTTCCATCAAAAGCTGTTTTGCCTATCATACGCCCATCACTGGGGAGGCAGCAGACAGTTTCAGACAGTGCAAAGGTGGCCATGCAGAATTATTTGAACCACTTTCTGGGGAACTTGGATATCGTAAATTCTCGAGAGGTGAGCACATTACCACGTCCACAGTTGTATTACTGAATAGCAATATGTAATTGTTCTTTCTATTTCCTTTCCTTCTGCAATGCATTCATCACTTGAGTTGGCATGGTTGAGAAGATTTGGCATTGTTAAGTGTGGACGGCTACAACTCTAATTTTCTCATATTGCATCGGGAAGCTCTTCATTTTTTGTTTCCCAAAATATTTTCTTACATGAATTGTTTTTGGCAAAGATATGAGTTTATTCAACATTTACGTTTTTACAGATAATACTATGTAACCAAAATAAAAGCTGAACAGTCTGCCCTCCTGCATTGTATTGACCCTTTCTACCACACATTGCTTCATGCTTTTACGCTATTTTGCAGGTTTGCAAATTTTTGGAGGTCTCTAAGTTGTCATTTTCGTCGGAGTATGGTCCAAAGTTGAAAGAAGGTTATGTAATGGTGAAGCATTTACCGCAACTATCAAAGGACAATAGAGAAATAAGTTGTTTGCCTTGTCATTGGTTTGGCTGTTGCAACAACAGCTGGCAAAAGGTATTTAATTCCCTAAATTTGAAATTCAGGTGGTTCGATTTTGTCTTTGAGATTATCACTCAGATTGATCTTTTTATTGATTTGTGAAGTGCGATTGGATATTTCTTGAACTATTCAACACTTACTAGACCTTCAAATTGTCTGTGACCTTTGCTTGATTACAACTAAACTATAAGTTTTTGATGTTATGGTTAAGCATCTTAGCTCACAGAATAGAAACAACTCTGGAGTTGCCTTATGTTCTGATTTGGCGTTGCCTTCTTTTTTGTGATATCTATTTGTATACATTCTTTTCCCGATAAATTTAAGTTGAATTTTAAATATATTCACCTTGTAGTAGTGTCATTAATTCCTGATTTACCATCGCATCTGCAAGATTCCCATGCAATAAGAAAGCAGGAGATTACCAACGAAAATTTGTTGCACAGTTCAACATTCAGATGCGTCATTAATCTAATTTATTTGGTTCTCGATATATATTGCTAATGGACTTGGGCAATTTGAAGCTCTTGTGATTTTTAGGTCTACATTTTATGCCTCTTCTTGCTGTTGTCCAAGAAGGTAGATTATTTCACTCTCTTTTTGCATACTTTACGTGAAATCATTGTGTCATTCAATTGTCATAGGTGTGGGCTGTTCTAAAACCTGGTTTTTTGGCATTTCTGGAAGATCCACTTGACACGGAACCCTTGGATATACTCGTCTTTGATGTACTACCAGTCTCTCGAGGAAAGGAAAGTTCTGATACAAAAGGAAGTCCTCGGTTATCCTTGGCTGATCAGACAAAGGAACGAAATCCTCTATATTATAGTTTCAAGGTAAAGTGAGAATTTGCAGCTTTCTTTTGTTTGCGGAAATCTGGCCTGGGAAGTACACTAGCAGGCCAAGAAATTATTATTCCAGACTTCTTTGTTTCACACAATTGTGGACATGCGTGCTCTTGGGTGTGTGAGTGATTGAGAGAGGGGGAGAGAGATTGCATGCTTGGATACGTGTGCATGTATATGGCACTATGAAATAAGTTGAGAGCTCAAACCAGTAATTTTGTGTAGGCTATGGCAATATATATTAGTCTGGCAGAAGTTTACTGTCCATTTTTCCAGTTTCAAAGCTCCATATTTAGTATTCAAACGAGACCATTTATACAATACCTTTACCAATCCAAGATTCTGTAACTTCTATATTGAAGCAGTTGATAAATAAATGCAGAAAGATGTTAGATATAATCAAATTGTCATTCTGCAAAACCTCAAGTAGTGGGATTGATGAAACTAAGAACATGTATCTACCAGATGGATAATTTTACTTCTACTTATTTTACTTTTTTTAGTATTGGAGATTTTTCTGTCGCATTGAGACATATTATGGGCAGGTCGATTGCAATCAGAGGATTGTCATTGTATCGTCATTGTCAGTTTTCTACATATCCTAATAATGTTACAAATGATTAATGGGCTTCGCATTTACATAAAACAGACATTTGTTATTTTTTTTATTGTTTTCTGGCAATTATATATTATATTTACAAGTGGTTTGGAACATCAAAAGGTTTCATGTGGAAATCGGTCCATAAACTTACGGACAACGAGTGCTGGCAAAGTCAGAGATTGGATTTCTGCCATTAGTGATGCTGCTCTAAAGCCTCCAGAAGGTTGGTGTCATCCCCATCGCTATGGTTCCTTTGCTTCTCCTAGGGGTCTGAATGAAGATGGGAGTCAGGTTCAGTGGTTTATAGATGGGGAGGCAGCTTTTGAAGCAGTTGCCTCTGCAATAGAAGATGCTAAATTTGAGGTTGTTCATTCATCTACACTTGTAACATATTAGAATTTTGGTCATCTTATGCTCAAATGATGAGGTACCTGTTTGCAGATATTCATTACTGGGTGGTGGCTTTGCCCTGAATTGTATCTGAGACGTCCTTTTGATACTCATTCTTCCTCCCGGCTTGATGCATTGCTAGAAGCAAAGGCTAAGCAAGGAGTTCAGGTGAAGATGCAGAAAAACCTGTCCTCTGTCATAACTCATTCTCTTGTGGTTTCAGCTTTTCTTCACCTTTCAGTGAGATTTTTTTAACATTACTATATTTCTCCATATAAAGATTTCTTCTCCAATGGATTCAACTCTATCCCCAAAAGAGTATCTCAAAATTGTAATAATTGTGATATCATCCTTTCAGATGAATTTTTGGTTTCCCACTTTGTCCACATTTTGTGTTTGGGAGTCCACAGGATCAGATTCACCACTGGTAGAGGGAAAGAGCTAGACTAGAAAGTTTCAATATTTGTAGCGAGGTTTTAACTGTATATTGTATTTTCTCTTCTTTCACATGAATATTAGGTTTTTAAGCCATGTTTACAGCTAATTTGGTTCCATAAGCTCAAATAATTTCATATGTACTTTAATTTGGTTAAATAAGTAGGCCATCTGTATCAAATAGCAGAGGCCAGATCTAAGGCCTTTGCCTCTTACCTCTATGTGATGCAATCAGATTCTTCTCCTTGCTCATTGTCCTTCTCTCAGATCACCTGTTACTACTTTCAATACATCACCTAGTAATTCTGTATCTCTTTATCCTGCAGATTTACATCCTTCTTTACAAGGAGGTTTCCATTGCTCTGAAAATCAACAGTATGTATAGTAAAAAGAAGCTCCTTGACATCCATGAGAACGTGAAGGTGCTGCGATATCCTGATCACTTGTCTACTGGAGTTTATCTATGGTAAGCAATCGTGTATAAGCACATCCTGATGTAGATGCAGTTCAAACAGATAATGAATAATCTTGTCTGGTCAGGTCACACCATGAAAAACTTGTCATTGTCGACCACCAAATCTGCTTTCTTGGAGGACTAGATCTATGCTTTGGCCGTTATGACACTGTTGATCATAAACTGGGCGATTGCCCTCCTTCTCTATGGCCTGGAAAAGATTATTACAATCCAAGGTACTCAGTTTTCTTTTTCCATTTTTATTGGGTGAAATAAATATCTGTATGAAATATGTTCAAATTGCAATAGATGAATCAATCAGAAATTCATGAAAAGAAACCCACATAAATAATTTTATCCTTGTGTCTTCCCATGTGTTTATCTAATGGCAGCACTCTTCTGATGTCTGGCTAGAGAATCTGAACCAAATTCCTGGGAAGACACAATGACAGATGAGCTGGATCGAGAAAAATATCCCCGCATGCCATGGCATGATGTCCATTGTGCTCTTTGGGGACCACCTTGCCGAGATGTTGCTAGGCATTTTGTCCAGCGCTGGAACCACGCCAAGGTCCCTTGATATTTGACTCAACTTTATGGTACTCACTTCATGAAGATATCATGTAATTAAATCATCTATTCATTTTCCAGAGAAGCAAAGCTCCAAATGAGCAAACAATCCCGTTACTCATGCCTCGCCATTTTATGGTCCTCCCTCATTATATGGGAAGAAGCAGTGAGATCGACATCAAAAGTACAAATGCAGAAGATAACCGCCAAGGCCATAGCAGGCATTACTCCTTTTCCTCACAGTCACTAGTGGATGATATCCCGTTACTTCTACCTCAAGAAGCTGATCAGCAAAGCAGTTTTGATCTTGGCCATAAGCCAAATGGCCCCCATGCACACCGCAATCATGATGTTAAGCCATCTGCTGTTTGCGGAAGTCTTGTACTTACTTTCCTGAAGTCCAAAGCTGACGAATCTGTTAAGGATACTCAGATGAAAAGTTTTGTTGATGAAGTTGATTGCCTCGATTGTGAAAGAGAAAATCTGCCCGAGGTTGCACAATCTAGCAGCAGACTAGCGGATGAGCAGCTGGAGACTTCAGATGAGGGTGACAATGATGTGGCAACTGGAGATGGACAAGTCGGTCCACGGGTCACTTGTCAATGCCAGGTAGATATTTATCATTGACCTTCTGAAAATTCAGAAATTTGGTTGTTGTCCAAGTTTTAGGCGTGATGCTAAAAGTTCTATAAGGAAACTCTGCCATCTGTAGGTTGTCAGGAGTGCAAGCCAGTGGTCAGCGGGAACAAGCCAAACAGAAGACAGTATTCATAATGCTTATTGTTCTCTTATTGAAAGAGCAGAGCACTTTGTTTACATAGAGGTAACGACCACAAGTAACTGATTATCTTCTATGATTTGACAACATCTACTGGATCTGCAATGGATATACTTGTGATCTCCTGTTGTTTGGGCTTAATTTCTTCGTTCATCTTTTGAAAGATACACCATTTGAACTGCATATTCTTCTTCAAAATGATATTGGAATCACTTGCAACTACCACCACTATATTGAATTCTTTTGCCATGTAAAGAACCTGATTATGCTGCTAAGACAGGCATGGAGGGAAAGTGCTTTTCTTGGTCTTTCAACAGATAAATTTGTGGGTTTATTAAAACATGTGATGACGACTCCAAGTCCATTAACCATTGGTTGAATCGTGTATTTTATGTTGTGTGCTCTGAAGCTGCACCTAGCCTGGAGTGGGACATCCTCTTTCACAAGCCAAGTTTCATCTTTCAAAGATTTTGAAGGAGACAACCAACCATAATAAATAAATAAATAAAAGCTGCTGGTTTATGGCTTTAACTGACAGTAAGGAGCCCAAGCGAGACGGACTTTAGTTACCTCAGGAGATGAAACGAACAGATAATTAGAACATTTCTACCAAAAGTGGCTGAAACAAACCTTCAGACTCTGCTACAGAATGAATTGTTTAACCTGTGAGGAGGTGGTCTCAACAATAATGTCATTTTATTACTTGAACATCAAGATTCTTTCTTTCAACAGATATGTGCGACTTAATTTTGCTCTTTTAACGGTAAAATGGCAACTCTTAGTGATGACTTCTTGCTTGCTTTCAGAATCAATTTTTCATATCAGGTCTTGCAAGGGATGAGACTATACAGAATCGTGTTCTCGATGCGTTATACAAGCGCATTTTGCAAGCACACAAAGAGAAAAGAAGTTTCCGTGTTATCATTGTCCTACCTCTTTTACCTGGCTTTCAGGTACTTATTTTTGGATTAGTTCTCTTATTAAGATGAACATGAGAGTTACTTGAGCTTTCTTCCCTTCATGACACTCAATAACAGGGAGGCATTGATGATGGTGGAGCAGCTACAGTTAGAGCAATTATGCATTGGCAATATCGAACCATTAGCAGAGGAAAGAACTCGATATTGCACAATCTCAAAGAAGCACTTGGTGATAAGATGCAAGACTATATATCCTTCTATGGTCTACGAGCTTATGGTAAACTTTCTGATCGTGGCCCTGTGGCAACAAGTCAGGTATCTATTTGGAGCTTCTTGCTTATATCCATTATGAGCTCCTAGTTCTTATTTCTGTTCTCCCAATAATTATTCTGTTGGCAGCTCTTGATGGCCATTAATTTATTGTCCTTGTACAAACAAGTAGTGTCATGCTAGGTAGATGATAGCTAGTTCAGAGAGGGTGTTGCCGTCCAATAGAAGGTGGTGTTACCTGATATAGCAGTGTGTTTCTTGAGAATGAGTTTTGAGTATCATTATTATCTTGAAGATATCGTTAAGTATACGTTCTAAACCATTAGCCAGAACTTCGTAGAATGTCAATTTGTCTGACAGGATGAAGTGGAATTTTTTAAGAATGTTCTTGTGGTATCATTTGTTGCAGGTGTATGTGCACAGTAAAGTCATGATTATAGATGATCGGTTGTCCTTTATTGGATCCTCAAATATCAATGATAGGAGTTTACTAGGATCAAGAGACTCTGAGGTAATGAGCTAGCTCTATTTCACTCTTCACGTTCTCCAATTCGTCACTCTTAGATTCTTCGGCGCTTCTTTCATCTTATTCTGCACTGAGACTAATGATGCTGCTCTTCTCAGATTGGGATAATAATTGAAGATAAGGAGTTTGTGGAGTCATCTATCAATGGAGAGCCGTGGAAGGCGGGAAAGTTCTCTCATAGTCTAAGGTGTTCGCTATGGTCGGAACACTTAGGACTTCATCCTGGAGAGGTTTGTGACCCAATTTCACAATTAAGACTACCGCGATTCCTCATACAACATATTGCGATGTTTTTCCTCAGTCAACATTATTTTGTCTGAATCCTTGTATGCCAAGACCATATATCTAATAGTGACTTCTGGCATACACAAATCTTGCAGATCCACCAAATAAAGGATCCCATCGCCGATGCAACATACAGGGACTTGTGGTTGGCAACTGCAAAGGTACGGCAAGTTTGAGCAAAACATCTGGTCGATGGTATATGTTCGACTTTGCAATGAATTGATTGTATCATCCTTCCGCAGGCAAACTCCAAAATTTACCAAGATGTGTTTGCTTGCATCCCTAACGATAACATCCGGTCAAGGTATGGTGCAGCCGAGCCTTCTCCTCATTCCTTGCTCGTTAAGTCAAGCTCTCATTTATCTAACATCAACTGTGCTACAGAGCTTCATTGAGACACAGCATGGCCTCCTGGAAAGACAAGATCGGGCACACCACCATCGATCTAGGAATCGCCCCCGAGAAGCTGGAGAACAGCACCGACGACGGAGATGCCAAAGAGACGGACCCGATGGAGAGACTGAAGTCGGTCCGGGGATATCTTGTGACCTTCCCGCTTGAGTTCATGAGCCAGGAAGATCTGAGGCCGATGTTGATAGAGGGCGAGTTCTACGCATCACCGCAAGTATTTCATTAAGCAACCAAAATACAGTAGGGGCCGTAGGAGAGAGAAAACATTCATATTTATACATATTCAAGAGTTAGATCATTTTTAGAAAGGGAGGTCCACGCAATTGTATAGAAGTTTACAGAAACAATTGTTGGAGGGAGGGGAAAAAAAAATGGTAGCTTACTCCTACGCTAACACGGTCGTCGGACAATGCTAACCGAATGCCACATTGGCTGCAAGTCAAAAGTCATGTACAAATAGCAAATTAATTTATGCATTTTTTTAAACCATATGTACAGGGGTTGTGTTTGTATGTCTGTAATTATGTACAAAGCTTTGAACATGAGATTGCCATTGCTTGCGTAAGCATACAATGGATCAGCAATAATGAAATTGGAAAGCTACTTTCTTGCTCTCCTGTCAAACTCTGTTCCGATCTTCGTCTCAGCGACGTGACGAGAGAGGAGAGGCCCGGCCCAGTCACATTGGGCTACTGGAGGAGGACTGGTGGTGGGCCGAGAGCCGGCCCAGTGGCAGCTGGGCCCGCGAGAGTAAACTAAAGACCAGAGAAGAGAGAGAGAGAGAGTCCTCGGGCGCCGCCGTCAGATCCGGTGCTCCGGTCACGCTGAAGGAGCTCCGGCCGCCGTCTCCTCTCTTCGCCGACGGGGCTTCTCTTCGCGTCCTCGGCAAGTAGGCTCTCATGTCCTTCCTCCTCCTCCTCCTTCTGCGCAATGCCGCTGAATTGATCTGTTGAATCAGTGCTCCTGCGGTTTCTCCCTCCCCCCTGATTCTCGTCGATCTACTCGCCATTTCATTTACCATTGCTACCTGGTAACGCTTTTGTCAAGGGATATCGGCACGAGAAACTCCTAAGAAAGTTGTAGGACTAGCTAGGGTTTTGGATAGTATTTAGCTTTTGATTATTCCGGGTTTGATGAGATTGCAGATGCGTGTAATGTGGCTGCGAAGCCGAGCTCCGGAGTTGAAGCTCTCGTACACTTGTAGGACTAGAGTGGACTTACGACCTTGTCATCGACATTCCGCCGTTTGGAACTTGTGTCGTTCTTGTTAGATCGGGCAGGCTTCGGCTGGTAATGAACTTGCAATGTTCGTGCCACAGCCAGGAAAATAGAAAAGCTTGAATTGTGTTGGGTCTCATGATTGATTGATGCTGCACTGCACAAGTTTCCTTTTTTTTTTTTGCTTGTTTTTTAGGAGAGCAAGGCCTGTAATGAACTTGGATCAGACATTTCCCTAGGTAATGACGTTGTCTAGATTACTTGAGAATGTGGCCTATTTTGGGTTAGGCAAATGATCCTATTTTGAGCTCGGATAAAGCAATTGCCCCGACCTAGATGTGAGTTCGGGGCAAAGGCGTTTGGATAAGTCGTCCTCTTTCTTTTCCTCCCTTTCTCGGTAGTTCCTACCGGAGAATCGTCTAAGCATTGTCAAACTGGATTGTTCGCCGCCAGTCATCCGCACGTCTTTCGTTTTCTATTGTTAATCGGTTTCCTCCTTCAGAATATCGTGGTTTTTGGGGACTGATATCTGCTTTTCACTTGAGGTTACAAGAGTATTCCATGGAGACGACCGTAGCGATGATTGTCGATGGAAATGCTAGTCTGAAGATCGACACGCAGCATCTGAGGGACCTTAATTTTCATGTTGGCTCGATGTACCAGTTCATCGGTGAATCAATGTCATAACCTGTCAATTATCACTTTTTGCCCCCGAAGATGCAATTATATTACTGATGTTCCCCCAAGTGCTATGTTATTTTTATAAAAAATTAAAATTAAAAATTAAGAAATAGTTTGGTAGATAAATAAGAGACATGACTTCCCATTTGGGTCACTTTTCGCGTTTCAATAGGGTGGGCGCCGGACCTTTTAAAATTTAGATCGAAATGAGTAAATCCATTTTGTTGAGAATAACTGATTCCCTGAAACCGGATTCGACACTAAATCAAATCCCTAAAACGAATGCGGAAGACGAGCCCAAGAACAAATATGTATCACCGATCAAAGACACACCACGGAATCGAGCGTACCTTATTATCCACAGATTAAACACCAACGTTGAAGTTTGAGGAAGAATCCTGATCCCGTTCTACCGAAGAGCGTACTGTTGCTGTAAGGGGGAGAAAACTGTTGTTTTGGGAGCGTAGCGTCTTACGCTTCATGGAGGGAGAGAGAGACTGAAAAACAACGTACGTACGCCAAAAGGTACGTTTCCTTTTTCTTTTTCTCTCTTACATCTTTTCCAAAACACGTATCGCTTCAACATAAAACATTCCTCCAAAAGACATAACCCCTCGTATCTAAACAACGTAGCCTTTCACATCGCAACCGTTCCTCCAAGGGCCCTTATCTTGCGGGCCGGGCTTTTAGGCCCAACATGGGCGGACGGGCCCACTTAGGCCCATCATCACATAGACTAAAACCATCACATTTCTTTTATTGAAAATAAAATTTCGACCCAAGCTGTTTTAACTATAACTTATACTTGACCGAAGTCAACCATAAATTATAACGCATGAAACTCCTCAAATACAAATGTGGCCCAATTGACAAAGCAACAAATATAAATCATTATGATATTTGATCGATGTTCATGGAAAAAAACATTACATTCTACCATAATTTGCTTTCTTCATTGCAATGGAATCTATGACGTTTTACGAGCAAGTGGTATGCAACATCACCGAAGTTCACATAGGAAGAGCGGACAAAAAAGGCACCAGACACACAGCCACATAGGGCGCGCATGATAAAATTTCTGGAATAGAATTTAATTTCTAGCCAGAAATTGATTTCTCAATTACTATTCCATTGGACGAATTTCTAAGCAAAAAAACGCATTTAAAAACGATTGATAAAAGAATAAAATTTTTATTTCTAAGAGCGGCAACAACTAGCATCCGATGGCCAAAGTCCGACATCTAGCAACCGGCGGCGAGCGGCCGAAGTACATAGTCCGACGTTCGGCATCCAACGTCTAGAGTCCGGCATCCAGCGGTCGGCAGCCGGCATCCGACGTCTGACTAGCCGGCAACCAATGTCCAACATCGAGAGTCCAACGTTCAATGTTCGGAGTTTGACAGTCAACAATGGGCAGCGGCAGGCGGCCGACATCCAATGGCCGGTGGCAAGCGACGGGCAGTCGGTGGCGAACGTCTAGTGGTCAGCGGTGGGCCTCCGACGTCTAGCGATTGGTGATGAGCGGCCAACGACCGACGGACATCCGACGGCCAACAATCGACGGCGTAGGCCGAAGTCCGGTGGCCAGCGATTGGCAACGAGCAACCGGTGGCGGGCAATCAACGAGCGACGGCGAGTGGCGGGCGTCCAATGTCCCACGGGCGGCTGGTGGCTAGTGGGCGATGGGCGGTAACAAGAGTGAATGATGAGAAAAATTTTGATTTTTCATTTCTGTTCCAAAAATAGAAAAGCTAAAAATTTTAACTTTTGATTTCTACTCTAAATCTATTTTTGGAATAAAAATCTGTTTCAAAAATAGAAAAATTAAATAGCGTTACCAAACGGATTTATATTACAAGCTTGTTCCGGGGAACAGAAAAATAGAGAAATCGAGAAATAGAATTGTTGTCATGCGTGCCCTTAGGGTAAGGGTTACATTTTCCACCCTCCAAGCTCCCCGTTCCCATTGCTGAGCTAGCAAGCCACTCAACCTCCGACATGTGGTACAACCTTCAACACTACTTTTCAAGTGTCCTGTCCCGGATGTCAACACTAAGGTTGCGTTTGGCAATCGGGATAAAATTCGGGATAGGATATGATTTATCCTATCCTACGTTTAGTGCTCGCTCAAGATAAGATAAAGTCGGATATAATGGGGATATAAACAGGATAAAATTATCCCATAAGGGAGGTGGGATAAAGTTGATAGGATTTATAATATTCATAATAGAAAAATTATTTTTCTCGAATAACAAACTTATTAAATTAACAAAATTAAAATTATATTTCAAAATAAATAATATTTGCATTCTAATTTAAGAAATTTAAAAATTTTTATTTGTAATTAATCTTATTTTAATTTTTATATTCAACTTTAATTCTATCTTATAATAAACATTCAATCTATAAATTAAATATTTATATTTATTATATATTTTAGGTATTTTTGTATTTTATGTATGTTAGTACAGTTTACTATTTGATAAAATTTTATTAAAGAATGATGAAAGGGGAAAAAAGAAATAATAAAGAAAATGATATAAAACAAAGGAAAAATAAAATAAAAATAAATTAAGAAATAGTGTTATGAGAGATTTTTACCATTTCCGTTTATGAATATTTAGGTTCATTTACAATGATATACCGTTTATATAAAAAAAAATGTATATGATATGATGTGAATATATCCGATTTTAATCTGTGATTCATCAAATAATGAACAGGATATAAAAAAATCCCAGGATTTCATATCCTATCATATACAATCCTATCCTGATTAGAAATCCGAACGACCAAATGTAGCCTAAATGTATGTGGCACGCCCCATCCTCAATATACACAACACCCTCTTTCTCTCTTTGCTTCATCCATTTGAGCAATCAAAGGTCCGAGGATTCAGGATTCTAGGGTTTCTTCACCCATTTCGAAAAGAAGAAGATTAGGCGATGGTGTAGAGAGAGAAGCAAAAATAATTTGAATTCCAATGCTACATCTTTTAGAACTTTGAGTCAATCTATGATGCTAAATTCCAGTGTTACATCTCCTAGAACTTTGAGTCAATCCACGATGACTATTACTGATTATAGTCTTCAATCATCCGATACTCAAGTTGCTCTTTGGATCGGGGAATTAATGATGTAACACATTAATTATCATTTTATGCCCCCAAAGATACAATTATATCATTGATGTTTACTCAAGAAAGTATTTTAGGTTTTTTAGATTTATCATTAGATAGCATTGACCCATAAATCATAACTTATAACTCGAAGGGAAATCACAAAAATGGTTCTTGCACAAGTATACCCATTCAATTTTTATTCCGATACTTTATATTTGTCACGTATTTGGTCAGTGAACTAATCTTCAATCTTGATTTTAGGATCAATGTCGATTTTTTCGTCTAGATGCAAACAAAAGGTGCAAGTAACAACTAAAGATTTTCATGTGGCATTAACATGTAATAATAGTGCAAAAACAATGGGCAATCGCGTGTTGTTGCGGAAAAATAACTTGTTATGTAGTTCGACACATCAAAAAATAATAAACAGCTTTTTTTTAAACATGGTTTGATGTTTACAAAAATTATCTATAATAGGTAACATTTGTGATTATTATAATTCTTTAATTTCCATTTAATTTACTGTTTATTTGTCTGAAGTGATAGTAAAATGTTCTTGTGCTGTATACCTTTTATAAACTATGTAGGTCTATTCAAATAATTAAATATACAATTGTTTCAATCAATTCTGTTTGAATTCTATTATTTTTTAGTGACTTCATAAGTTTTTTCCTGTTTCTTATGAAAGAATATACATTTTGAGTTTTTAGGATCCATAGAATTTCGTTAAAAAAATAATAGGAACTCTAAAGGTGAAAGAACAAACCTTCAGATCTTTCTTTATCTTTTTGGATTTTCCTCCTCTTCAAAGGATTAATCAACAAACATAGACGAAAAGGTACATGTTTTTCTTATTATTGATAAATGAAAAGAACTAAGGAGAGAGAGAGAGAGAGATAATGAGGAAAAGCAATAAGGGCAAACGGGGAATTTGATATTTTTTACCACTATTTTACTATACATCAAAGGCTTAGTGGAGTATTCGAATTTATGGTATCATAGCAGAACGAATTTTTTTCATAATAGATATATTGGCACATACTAATTACATGTGCAAAGTGCAATATTATTATTATATATAGGTATATATATTGGAAAAAATATGAACAAAATATAGTATTAGAAACGTTAAAAGATAATTAAAATAATTATGAAAGAGCCCGGAGATTCGAGCTTGGCTCCCACCGCAGCATTTCCAACCACTGGCCCCACGATTTGATATTGATAGTCTTGGTCATTCTTTAATCTAGTCATAAGACGACAGAGAGCCCATGAAAAATTGACACATGGCTTGCTCCTAGGGAAACCTTAACCAATGACCCATCGTGTCTACCGGCAGCAATACTCTATATGATCAGCACTCGGCAGCAACTCTCGAGTATTTTGGTCCATTTGAACTGGGGGAAGCATTACAAGAATAGGCTAAATCCTCAATAGGTTGTCTCTCCTACCGTGCTGGTCAAAAGTGTTCCTCTGGAATTATTGTTTGATTGTGCTGGTGTAAGTTATGCCTCCCGCCACTGACGGAGTTAATGAAAGCAACCATCGGAGCCTCATGTGGCACCTAATTCCTTCAGCCGAGTGGCTTTGAAGAAGAAAATGTGCACGAGAGCAAAAGCGGCACTAAAGAAGGACTTGAACTCGTGGACAACGGACTTGAAGCTTGCGGACGATGGAACTTAGGAAAGAACAAACGACGGCGGACGATGGACTGAAGCTTGCAATGAGCGAAGGGGATTAGGCAAGGAGTGGCGAGGACCAAGTGCCGAGCGGTCGAGGATAGGGTGGAGAGGAAGAAGAAAATGCGAAAATTTGAAGTAAGGACCTAATTCTAATTCAAGTTGGGGATTTTCTTTTTCTTTTTTTACTCAATTGCAAATTTTGTACAAAATTACCACTATCCCAAGTCTCAAGAAATTGATTACAAGCAAAAATTTGGCCGACTGGTGAGTTTAAGCCTTATTGGAGGTTGATTGGCCATTTTAGGTCCTTAAATCTTTTTATAAGAAAATAAATTCACTTTAAATTCTTAATTGAATTTTTTAAAATAATTAAATCAAAAGAAAAGTCAAGGACCGAGGGGAAGGGGGTGGAGAAAGTGGCCCTACTGACTATCCATGCAAAGAAGGTAACGCCTAATCATTCACAGCTAGTGGATATTTGTCCCTTGACTGCGCGATGACATGCATATGAAGTTTTTTTTTTTTTTTTTATATCCAGGGAATCCCGTACAGCCGGCAGCCGGCAAGTAAATCCTGGAGAGACACTAGCGGATAACCCATCACCCTAACGTCGCGCTTAAGATCCCGTGCAACCCGCAGGATTCGAACTCCTCCATCCTGGGCAGATGTCATGAGAGCGCTTATCCAGCGGAGCCACCGCAGGCGGTGGTGACATGCATATGAAGTTTATTGCAAGTAATATGAGTTTCACTTAACAAAAAGAAGAAATTAAAGACTTAGCCAAAAAGAAGAAAAAAGAGTTTCTCAGCAACAAAGTTAATGTGCACTTAATTGGTATAGTATTTTTATCTCACAATATCCTTGGCAATACTCTTAAAGTGTCTTTACATCTAAGTGATCCTAAAATTCGGATTTAACCTAGACGAGTCCTTTTAAGGACTTGAGTTTATTTTAACAAAAGAAAGCAACAAAGTTGATGTGCAGTCTCTTCCTACATGTGATAGTGGCTAGTGAAAATGAGGTCTCTTCATGCATCTGACCGAGGCTTCTTGGCATTTTTTCAAAGTTTGAGATTTTTAGGAAAAAACTCAATACAAAAGCTCTGTCTGTTTTACGAAAAATGAATGACTTGACATTTTTTTCTAAAAATGACCGTTTGTGTTGCTTGAAATAATTATTCATTAGAAAATATTTTTATTATTAACAACAATTTTGTTTAAACATTTTTGTGAACAATGAAAATATTTTTTATTCATTTCTTTTTATAAATGATTTAGACAATTATTTTTAAGAAAATATTTTTCAAATTATCCATTTTTCATGAAATAATGAAGTCCAATTGTAATTCTTTTTCTAATATAAATAAGTATTGTCAAGGTACTAAAACTTATGGAGAGGGATTACTTTGACCATGAGTTTTACCTAAACTAATTTACCAAATTAATATCTTGAAACTTTTCTGACATAAATAACAGAAGAGGATGAAAATCCTCTACTTTGAGAGTGCTTTTATTGGCATTTCAACCAATTCTCAACTGTGGATGCATATAAATAAGGTATTTATCGACGGTTGAGATATGCTGAAATAAAAAAATTCCGCATCCAAAAAAGAAAGGATTAATGACTGTTAGCGATAAATATTACTTTTTGATGGATCTACGGTGACTGAACATGCCCAGTGCATGTTGTCTGCTCTAAGGGCCTCTGCTATTTGAAACCACTGTATAGAAATCTGGATATATTAACAAAAAGAGCAAAAAAAAAATAGACATGGTAATCTTGGGTCAATAAAGCAGAACGATTCGACGTGTTTGGTTCCGTGGGTCGCCATCGAATCCTAAAACGTGAACCTCTCGTAAAGGCATTTTTGTAATATATGAGGTATGAGGCAGGTGGGCGGGCGGGTCTTTGGTCTGGGGATGCGCGGGTGGTTGATCTGGGGAGGGGACATTTTTGTAATATACGTGCGCGAGGAACTACCCAGCAAACGTAGCCACAGCGGGGGCATGCAAATTTGCTCGTTCGGACAACAGGCTGTCCGGTACAAACCCCTCCAGCTCTCAGCTCATATCCCCCGAAGCAGTTCGTTCGTTCAGAAGACAGCAATCTGCAGACACTCGAAACCAGGAAGAAATGAGGAACAAAGATTTAGCTGATCACGGTGGTGGCCAGAGGTAAGCCTCCACGACCTTAAATATATAAAAAAGCACTGGAGCCCAGCTCTTCCTGCAAGTTCTGCAAGTTCTGCAATTCTAAGGATTCTGAGGGAACTCATTTCAGTATCTTGAGATTCTTTCCTGTTTCTATCTCTGATCATGTCACACTGAAAATACGGCTGTTTTGGCCGCATTTTAGCCGCTGATGTACTGTTCACTCAAGACCCCCGGGAAATCTTTCACTTTGCCTGAAGAAAATGGCTTGTTTCTTGCAAAATGCGTTCTCGTAATGACAAATTGGTAAATATTCATGTTATCCGTTTGATAAAATTCTGTCACATTGAAAAAGTGACACGGCTGTACATCGACTCTGCTTCTTTCTTTTGTCATGAGCTTTTCCTCCTAAGAAAAACCTCTGTTAGCTTTGCTCTGTTTCTAGGCGATAAGCAGGGGGCTTACCTGGTAGTTTTGTGCTTCTGGTTGGCTTTATTATGTGAATGTGTAGTAAGGGAAGGTTAGGAAAGTTTTATACGTGTTAAGGAGGCATCCCCTGGTTTGTCGGAAAGAAGAATTTTCACTAGCTTAATTAGCCGTGAATCAAAAGACGGGTTACATACCCTGCAGTAGACAAAGTTTAGACTCCTGCAATGTATACTCATTAGCTATGATTGGCACTAGAAGCTTGGCATCATACCGCATCGAATTTCCTTTAGAACTTAAATGGTAGTTCTTGAAAGCTTTTGGAAAGACTGCCATCTTATGTGAAGCAGAAAGAGCTCAAAACTTGAGCTTTTCCAAGAGACTATACACTAACAAGTAATTTGCTGATTTTATTTCCAAGAGGTGAAGCGGAGCAGGCAGATCGAATTGCTGCATGGATCGAATTTTTTGAATCCCTAGAGAAGAACTTGATTCCACTTGTCGAGTGTACTGATGTTCCACCCAACTCTACCTATGCAAAAGTCAAGCGTTTCTACAAACTGCTGAAAATCGTCAAGATGGGAGGGCAAGATATAGACCCAAAGTTCCGATTTGCCTTCGCTCTCATTGATGTTGCTCTTGGAGCTGTCAAGTGCTGTTTGCCGATGTATGTCTTGCTTGGTGACATGCCTTGGTCAATTTTCTTTCTCTATGTCGTCCTCGTAGCATTTATATTTGTCGTGAATTAGAGAATGGTGATAGTTTCCTATTCTCTTGATGCCATGGTTTTGGCTTTAATTTGTGTCCTAATGCTCGTTTGGAGATGAACCTCGTGTTGTTCTATTATTACTTCAAATACCTTTTACATCATAAGGAGAATATGTAATGATGATAAATAGTGACAGTTTCTGGAGATGGACCTTGTTGTTGATTCATTATCTTAACAGAAAAGTGAGAATGAGTAATCTTGGTTCAATGTAAGCGTAGACGTGTATAGATGCATGTCAAATGATTAAAAATGTTTTTATATGTAAAAAGGGATGGAGAGTCAGAGATTTTCTGGGAATGAAGTCGCTTTAAGCCCTCAGCATTGATAGATTTTTTTTTTTTTTTTTAAAGTTGAGAAAGAGGTTGTAAGCTTAAGTGAAGTCAACTATTTCCATTTTGTTGGTTCAATTTTATGCATACTTGAGGTCAAGTGTCAAATGCGGACCATAAAAAACCCAAAGCAAATCACTAGAAATTCCGTTTTTTGCACCTCATGATCATGAGAAACTCATAGATTAAAGCATTGGAACACCAAGTTGAACCAAGTTGTACCACCAGTCCTGTGTTCTCTATTCTTTTTTTTATGTTGTTAATATATCCAGGATTTAATTCTCGATGTTCTTAGTGACTCAAACTCTTGGAATAGACAATGTAATTGGGGACATATTTGGTGACTGTAAATCTGTCGAAAAATAAGATCTATTGCTAATAGTCATTGACCTATTTCATGGACATGTGTTATGGGCCGATCAATTGGGATCGTGACCATGCGATGACTCATGCTCCTTTGAATTGCCTAAGCCAAGCCGTGCTTGATCGATCGCACACTCGCTCGCTTTACCCAGATCGTAAAGAGAGAAAGTCCCTAAAGGAGCATTAGATAAATTGAAATGTTTGGATGGTTACAAATCAAGGGGAGAGCACCCCTTCTTATACTAGAGGCCTCTAATTACATCCATTGATCGGTTTTTCATCCGGCGAACGAGATCGCACCGCCATATCTACCAACTACCAACACTAATGACATGAGACTTCTAGAATTTGGAGAGTAATGACCGTATCGCCCGCCCTTGGAAAGTTCTGGAAGAAATCTTGTCGAGAATCCTAGCAATCACAGGGCAAGGTACGGCCATTTAGCTACCGAAACCTCTTGGCCGTGACACATGAATCCTTGTATGCCAAGACCATATATCTAATAGTGACTTCTGGCATAGACAGCATCTGGTCAATGGTATATGTTCGACTTTGCAACGAATTGATTGGATCATCCTTCCGCAGGCGAACTCCAAATTTACCAAGACGTGTTTGCTTGCATCCCTAAAGATAACATCCGGTCAAGGTATGGTGCAGCCGAGCCTTCTCCTCATTCTTGCTCCTTAAGTCGTGCTCTCATTTATCTAACATCAACCGTGCTACAGAGCATCATTGAGACACAGCATGGCCTACTGGAAAGACAAGATCGGGCACACCACCATCGATCTACGAATCGCACCCGTGAAGCTGGAGAACAGCACCGACGACAGAGACGCCAAAGTGATGGACCCGATGGAGAGACTGAAGTTGGTCCAGGGATATCTCGTGACCTTCCCACTGGAATTCATGAGCCAGGAAGACCTGAGGCCGATGTCGATAAAGGGCAAGTTCTACGCATCACCGCAAGTATTTCATTAAGCAACCGAAATACAGTAGAAGCTGTAGGAGAGAGAAATCATTCATATTTATACATATTCAAGAGTTAGATCATTATAGGAAGGGATTTTTATGCAACTGTATAAAAATTACAGAAGCGATAATTGGAGGGAGGGGAAAAAAGGTGGGAGTTTACTACCACGCTAACATGGGAGTTGGACGATTCTAACCAAATGCCGCATTGGCTGCAAGTCAAAGTCATGTACAAATAGCAAATTAATTTATGCATTTTTTTAAATAATATGTACAGGAGTTGTGTTTTTATGTCTATAATTATGTAAACCGCTACTGAACATGAGATTGCCATTGCTTGCGTAAGCATACAATGGATCAACAATAATGAAATTGGAAAGCTACTTTCTTGCTCTCCTGTTATTCTGTTCTGACCTTCGGTTCCGTTTATTTCGCGAAAAATGTGGCATTTTAGAAAATATTTTTCAGAAAGTCATTTTACAGGAAAATGTAATTATTTTCTCGATATTTGGATGAAAACTGAAAATGAAATAGAAAATATTTTTCACTATTTAGTAAGGAAAATATTTTTCTCCATAGCGAAAAATATTTTCCTCCATATACTCTTTTTCATTTATTTTATTTTTTAAAATGGATTTTTAATATATTTTAAAATTTTATTTTTAATTATTTTTAAAAATATTTTTTTCTTTTTTCTTTGTTTTCCATCTCCTTCTTTCTTGGCCGGTCACCAACCACAGTGATAGCCCGCGACCAGCCACTGGCGAGCCTCAAGCTCACCAATGAGTACGAGGCTCGCCGCTCCCAGATTGGCGAGCGCGACCATCGAGCTTGAGGCTCGCCAGATCGACGAGCTCGAGGTTTGCCTAGCGACGGCCGATGACTAGTCAAGAGAGAAGAAGATGTAAAAAAAGAAAAAAAAAAAGAGGAAATTAAAAATAATTCGAATTTAAAAAAGAAAAAGAAAATTAAAAAATAATTCCAATAAAAAAAAAGGAGAGGAGGAAGTGAGCATTTGTAGAGATGTGAGATAAAAGAGATCAAGTGAGGAAAATATTTTTCACTTTTCAAAAGTGAAAATTTTCCCCTAATTTAAAAGAATTTTTTCCTTTCATGAAAAATATTTTCACCAAAGAATTTATTTTTGGTGAAACGAATGCTGGAAAATCCGAAAAACGTTTTTTCGGAAATTATTTTCCGCGAAGAGAACGTAGCCTTCGTCTCAGCGACGTGAGGAGAGAGGAGAGGCCCGGCCTAATTACATTGGGCTACTGGAGGACTGGTGGTGGGCCGAGAGCCGGCCTAGTCGCAGCTGGGCCCCAGAGAGTAAAGTAAAGACCAGAGAGAGAGAGAGAGAGAGCGGCGAGGGCGATTTCGCCTGCGCGAAGATGGCGTCTTCGGGCGCCGCTGTCGGATCCGGAGCTCCGGTCACGCTGAAGGAGCTCCGGCCGCCGTCTCCTCTCTTCGCCGACGGGGCTTCTCTTCGCGTCCTCGGCAAGTAGGCTCTCATGTCCTTCCTCCTTCTGCGCAATGCCGTTGAATTGATCTGTTGAATCAGTGCTCCTGCGCCTTCTCCCTCCCCCCTGATTCTCGTCGATCTACTCGCCATTTCATTTACCATTGCTACCTGGTTTCGCTTTTTTCAAGGGATATCGGCACGAGAAACTCCTAAGAAAGTTAGAACCTCGAAATGGAGCTTGCACGAGCTAGGGTTTTGGATAGTATTTAGCTTTTGATTATTCCGGGTTTGATGAGATTGCAGATGCGTGTGATGTGGCTGCGAAGCCGAGCTCCGGAGTTGCAGCTCTCGTACACTTGTAGGACTAGACTGGACTTACGACCTTGTCATCGACATTCCGCTGTTTGGAACTCGGTTTCGATCCTGTTGGATTGGGCATGGTTCAGCTGGTAATGAACTTCCAATGCTCGTGTGACGGCCCAAAAATAAAAGAACTTGAACTGTGTTGGGTTTCATGATTGATTGATGCTGCACTGCACAAGTTTCTTTTTATTTTTCTTGGTTTTGAGGATGGCCAGGCCTGTAATGAACTTGGATCAGACATTTTCCTAGGTAATGATGTTGTCTAGATTACTTGAGAATGCGGCCGATATTGGTTTAGGCAAATGATCCTATTTTGAGCTGGGATCAAGCAATTGCCCCGACCTTGATGTGAGGTTGGGGCAAAGGCATTTGGATAAGTTGTCCTCTTTCTTTTCCTCCCTTTCTCGGTCATGTGTGCGCCTTTCGGTTTCTATTGTTGATCAGTTTCTCCTTTCAGAATGTCATGGTTTTCCGGGGACTGATATCTGCTTTTCACTTGAGGTTACAAGAGTATTCCGTGGAGACAACCATAGCGATGATTGTCGATGGAGATGCTAGTCTGAAGATCGACACACAGCATCTGAGGGACCTTAGTTTTCATATTGGCTCGATCTACCAGTTTATTGGTGAACTTCAGATTCAACCTGATAATGAGGTGAGAACAACTTTCATTGTTTAAGATTTGAGTTCTGCCGGCAAATTGAATTGCACATGATGTGTGTGTTGTGCTTGGTGGTATTGACCATTTGGGTTAAAAGAGTGTTCTTGCTTTTCAGGTGGTGTTGCAGGCTCGGGTGGGTAGAAATGTCGATGGCCTCGACCTCAACCTATACTATCAGTCTTTGCAGCTTGTTAGGCAGTTTCAGGCTGAACGCATGAGGTGTCAATCAACTTAACATACCTTTCTACCAAGAAAGGATCCTCAGAAGTTCCTTTAGGAAGGACACGAGGGTAAACAAACTGATGAAACTGTTTCCTTTCCAACCCCTCGGCATCAACAGCAGCAACGGCAGTTGGGATTATGTCTGTCTGGACGGATTGAATTTTTTGTAAGTGAAGGAAGCTGGAAGTAACGCGGAGTTGATGAAACATCATAGCATCTAAACTAAGCATCGCTCGGCAGGGCACAGGAAGAAGCAACTGCTGTAGCTATTTCACTCGATGGATGAAGCTGAGGAATGATGATCGACGTGGAGTTCAGTGGCGAAACGCCGGAGCTATGGGGGAAGAAATCAATGGAATCACCTGGGAAGGAGAAGCTTGAAGGGCAAGGCCGTTGCCGATGCAGGAGAGGCAAGTGATGGAGCGAGCGAAGGTCTTCAAGGCATTGCCGCTCTGGGTGAACTCCATTTTTCGAGCTCTTCGCTTCCCTCTCTGTATTGACGCTACGCTTTTTATGTGGTGGTCGCTGAAAAATTGGCGGGATTGGGAGAAGAATAAGGCGCTTGATCTCAGGCTCAGTGAATCAATGTCATAACCTGTCAATTATCACTTTTTTCCCCGAATATGCAATTATATTACTGATGTTCCCCTAAGTGAATATGTTAGTTTTATAAACAAAATATTAAAAATTAAGAAATAGTTTGGTAGATAAATAGGAGACGTGACTTCTCGTTTGGGTCACTTTTCGCGTTTCAATAGTAGAGGTGTCAAAATGGGTCATTGACCCATTTATGCACCCATATATGTTTAAATAGGTCGTTAATAGATCAAGCTTATTTCCCAATGCACCCATAATGAGTTTTAAAAACAAAAAGACTGAGATATATGAGTCTTAAATAGGTATGAGAGCAGACTCATTTAAGACTTATTTATCAACCCATTAAAATGAACTCATTTACAATTTCCCAATGCACCCATATTCTTTTTTCTTTTTTTATTCTTTCTTCTTCCTCCGGTCGCCGGCACGACGATGGCCAGCAACCGGCCGGGCGAGCCTCGAGCTCGCCGGATCTGGCAAGGCGGAGGCCTCGCCTACGCCAATCTAGCGAGACTCGAACTCGCCGGCATTGGGCAAGGGCGCGCTTGAGCTCGCTCGATGCCGGCGAGCCTCGAGCTCGCCAAATCTGGCGAGGAGGAGGCCTGGCCGACGTCCAACGAGGGGCAAGCTCGAGCTCCCCCGATGCCGGCGAGCCTCGAGCTCGCCGGATCTGGCAAGGCAGAGGTCTCGCCGGCGTTGAGCAAGGCTCGAGCCTCGCCGATCTGGCGAGCCTCGAGCTCACCTATGGCTGGTAGCCCGCCGTCATCGTGGCCGGCGGTCGGCCAAAGAAGAAGAAGAAGAAAATTATATTTAAAAAATAAAATAAAAATAATTAAAATTTTAATTTTTAAAAATAAAAAATAATCAAAATTCGATTTTTAAAATAATTATTTTAAAAATTATAAAAATTGTCCATTAAATTTGTGTTGTAGAAAATTATTTTAGCAATACCATTTTTAAAAAAAAATATATATATATATAAGAAATAAGCTTCAAGTATTTTAGTAATATAATCTTTAAAAAAAAACATAGGAATAAGTTTTTCTAAATTTAGTTAAATATGAAAATATTTTATTAATATGGGTTGGGTCGGGTATGGATCGAAAAATTTACATTAAGATAAATTAGTCATAAATAAGTTAATAGGTCAATTTGGGTGGATTAATGATCGGACCCAAATTCGATCCATTCATTTAACAGCTCTGATCATAAGGGTGGGCATTGGACCTTTTAAAATTTAGATCGAAATGAGTAAATCCATTTCTTTTATTGAAAATAAATTTTTGGCATAAGCTGTTTTAAGTATAACTTATACTTGACCGAAGTCAACCGTAAATTATAACCCGTGAAACTCTCCAAATACAAATGTGGCCCAATCGACAAAGCGACAAATAAAAATTGTTCTGATATATGGTCATTGTTCATGAAAAAAAAAATTCTTTCTTCATCGGAATCTACGACGTTTTACGAGCAAGTGGCACGCAACATCACCGAATTTCACATAGGAAGAGCAGACAAAAAGGGCACCGGACACGGAGCCACTTAGGGCACGCTTGATGTGAGGGTTACATTTTCAACCCTCCAAGCTCCCCGTTCCCTCTGACCAAAAAAAAAAAGAAAAAAGCTCCCCGTTCCCACTGCTGGGCTGACAGGCCACTCAACCTCGGACACGTGGAACAACCTTCAACACCACTCTTCCGGTGTCTTGTCCCGGATGTCAACACTAAACGAATGTGGCACGCCCCATCCTCAATATACAAAACCCCCTCTTTCTTGCGAAAAGTATAAAAAAAGTCTTAAACTTATTACATTAGTACCAATTCAATCCATCCGATCAATTTTGGCCGGCCGACACTGACGTAGATGTCGGCCGGTGGCCGAACGTTAACGTGGCAATTTTTATGATTTTTTTATTATCTTTTCGAATTTTTTATTAATTTTTCTTTTCTTTTTCCTTTTCTTTTATGCCTTCTTCCTGGCGGTGGCCGCAAGCCTCCGGTGAGGCTCGCCGGCCACTGGGCGAGGGCCGCGGGGGCTGCGAAGCCCCGCTGCCGTCGGCGAGCATCGCGACCCTCGCCCGGCCTCTCCCAAGGCCGCCGATGAGACCGCTTTGTCCAGATCTAGGTGAGGCCAACCTCGCCCTGGCCTTGTTGCAAGCGAAGGCGGCTTCGCCCACGACTAGCGAGGCCATGGCAGCCATCCGTTTGAGCAATCGAAGGTCCGAGGATTCAGGCTTATGGGGTTTCTTCACCCATTCCGAACGTGGATTGTTTTTCCCATTTTGAAAAGAAGAAGATTAGGCGAAGGTGTAGAGAGAGAAGCAAAAATAATTTGAATTACATGCTACACTTTTAGAACTTTGGGTCAATCCACGACACTAAATTGCAATGTCACATCTTCTAGAACTCTGACTCAATCCACGATAACTATTACCAAATCGTCCCATACGCAAGTTGCTCTTTGGATCGGGAAATTAATGATGTAACACATTAATTATCATTTTATGCCTCCAAAGATATAATTATATCATTGATGTTTACCCAAGAAAGTATTTTAGGTTTTTAGATTTATCATTAGATAGTATTGACCCATAAATCATAACTTATAACTCGAAGGGAAATCACAAAAATGGTTCTTGTACGAGTATACCCATTCAATTTAGATTGCGATACTTTACATTTGTCATGTATTTGGTCAGTGAACTAATCTTCAATCTTGATTTTAGGATCAATGTCGATTTTTTCGTCTAGATGCAAACAAAAGGTGCGAAGTAAGGGCTAAAGATTTTCATGTGGCATTAACATGTAATAATAGTGCAAAAACAATGGGCACCCGCGTGTTGTTGTGGAAAAATAACTTGTTATGTAGTTCGACACATCAAAAAATAATGAACAGCTTTTTTTTAAGCATGGTTTGACGTTTACAGAAATTGTCTATAATAGATAACATTTGCGATTATTATAATTCTTTAATTGCCACTTAATTAACTATTTATTTGTCTGAAGTGATAGTAAAATGTTCTTGTGCTGTATATGCCTTTTATCAACTATGTAGGTCTATTCAAATAATTAAATATCCAATTGTTTCAATCAATTCTGCTTGAATTCTATTATTTTTGCGTGACTTCATAAGTTTTTTCCTGTTTCTTATGAAAGAATATACATTTTGAGTTTTTAGGATCCCTAGAATTTCATTAAAAAAAATAATAGGAACTCTAAAAGTGAAAGAACAAACCTTCAGATCTTTCTTTATCTTTTTGAATTTTCCTCCTCTTCAAAGGATTAATCAACAAACATAGATGAAAAGGTATATGTTTTTCTTATTATGGATAAATGAAAAGAACTAAGGAGAAAGGGAAAAAAAGAGAGAGAAATAAGGAGGAAAAGTAAGGGCAATCAGGGAATTTGATATTTTTTACCACTATTTTATTGTACATCAAAGGCTCAATGGAGTATTCGAATTTATGGTATCATAGCAGAACGAATTTTTTTCATAATAGATATATTGTCAAACACTAACTACGTGTGCAAAGTGCAATATTCTTATTTTATATATATCATCATTATTCATGTGATTGGAAAAAATATGAACAAAATATAGTATTAGAAACGTTAAAAGATAATTAAAAGAATTATGAAAGAGTCCGGAGATTCCAGTCTGGCTCCCACCACAGCATTTTCGACCGCTGGCCCCACGATTTGATATTGATAGTCTTGGTCATTATTTGGTTTAGTTATAAGACGACAGAGAGTCAATGAAAAACTGACACATGGCTTGCTCCTGGGGAAACCTTAACCAATGACCCGTCATGTTTGCCGGCAGCAATACTCTAGATGATCAGCACACGGAAGCAACTGTCGAGTGTTTTGAACTGGGGGAAGCATCACAATAATAGGCTAAATTGTCCATCAATAGTCAAGACAAATGTGCGGGCTGAAATAATATTATTAAATACCTAAAGGTAGTCCGACTTGAATCGCATATGCAAGTTTCTTTGCATGGATCATCTTTGATAACTTCTTTAGGTTGTGTAAAGTAGCATATTAATCGGACAATGTATGAAGCGAAAGGAGTCAACACCTAAAACGACATAACATCTGACGCAAGTTACACTTATGAGGGCACGAATAGACATCCACGTAGCTTTTCGCTCGATTTGACTTTTTGGGGAGTGATTGGCGTGGATGTCAAGCGCGACCGCAAACTTTTCACTCTCCTTTCACCATTTTTTCAGCTCTACATGGAAAGTTGCCATCATCAAATGGGATAGACTGCTAAATTAATCCAATTCCAAAATACAATCAGGGTTCCACCACTAGATCAGTTAATGATTTTTTGGTAATTATCGTCAGAAAACGTGGACAGATTCTTTTCCCTTTTTTTAATCCTCGCAGTTTCTACATTTTTTTTTTTTTTTTGACTCTTCAGAAGAATTGTCGCTGGGGTATCTTTCACCCAAGCCTAAAAAATCATCAACACATAAGCATTCCCATGATAGGGCTATGAAGAATTTCTACATCGGTTGTCTCTCCTACCGTGCTGGTCAAAAGTGTTCCTCTGGAATTATTGTTTGATTGTGCTGGTGTAAGTTATGCCTCCCGCCACTGACGAAGTTAATGAAAGCAACCATCGGAGCCTCATGTGGCACCTAATTCCTTCAGCCGAGTGGCTTTGAAGAAGAAAAAGTGCACGAGAGCAAAAGCGGCACTAAAGGACTTGAACTCGTGGACAACGGATTTGAAGCTCGGGACAACGGACTTGAAGCTTGCGGACGATGGAACTTAGGAAAGAACAAACGACGGCGGACGATGGACTGAAGCTTGCAATGAGCGAAGGGTATTAGGCAAGGAGTGGCGACGACCAAGTGCCGAGCGGTCGAGGATAGGGTGGAGAGGAAGTATAAAATGTGAAAAATTGAAGTAAGGACCTAATTCTAATTCAAGTTGGGGATTTTCTTTTTTTTTTTTGACTCAATTGCAAATTTTGTACAAAATTACCACTATCCCAAGTCTCAAGAAAATGATTACAAGCAAAAATTTGGCCGACTTGTGAGTTTAAGTCTTATTCGAGGCTGATCGGCCATTTTAGATCCTTAAATCTTTTTATAAGAAAATAAATTCACTTTAAATTCTTAATTGAAATTTTTTTGAAAATAATTAAATTAAAAGAAAAGTCAAGGACAGGGGTGGGGGGAGAAAGTGGCCCCACTGGCTATCCATGCAAAGATGGTAACACCTACATCCACTGCTAGTGGATATTTGTCCCTTGACTACTCGCGACATGCATATGAAGTTTATTGTAAGTAATATGAGTTTCACTTAACAAAAAGAAGAAATTAAAAACTTAGCCAAAAAGAAGAAAAAAGAGTTTTTCATCAACAAAGTTAATGTGCACTTAATTGGTACAGTATTTTTATCTCATCCTCTGCTTGGCAATACTCTTTAAGTGTTTTTACATCTGGGTGATCCTGCAATTCGGATTTAACCTAAGTGAGTCCTTTTAAGGACTTGAGTTTCTCTTAACAAAAGAAAGCAACAAAGTTGATGTGCAGTCTCTTCCTACATGTGATAGTGGCTAGTGGAAATGAGGTCTCTTCATGCATCTGACCGAGGCTTCTTGGCATTTTTTCAAAGTTTGAGATTTTTAGGAAAAAACTCAATATCAAAGCTTTGTCTATTTCACAAAAAATGAATGACTTGACATTTTTTTCTAAAAATGACCGTTTGTGTTGCTTAAAATAATTATTCAATGGAAAATATTTTTATTATTAACAACAATTTTGTTTAAATATTTTCGTGAACAATTAAAATATTTTTCATTCATTTCTTTTTGTAAACGATACAAACAATTGTTTTTTAGAAAATATTTTTCAAATTATTCATTTTTCATTAAAAAATGAAGTCCAATTGTAATTATTTTTCTAATATAAATAAGTATTGTCAAGGTACTAAAACTTATGGAGAGGGATTACTCTAACCATGAGTTTTACCTAAACTAATTTACCAAATTAATATCTGAAAATTTTTTTGACATAAATAACAAAAGAGGATGAAAATCCTCTACTTCGAAAGTGCTTTCATTGGCATTTCAACCAATTCTCAACTGTGGATGCACGTAAATAAGGCATTTATCGATGGTTGAGATATGCTGAGATAAAAAATCTGCATCCAAAAAAGAAAGGATTAATGACTGTTAGCGATAAATCTTACTTTTTGATGGAACTACAGTGACTGAACATGTCTAGTGCATGTTGTTTGCTCTGAGGGCCTCTGCTATTTGAAACCGCTGTATAGAAATCTGGATATATTAACAAAAAGAGCAAAAGAAAAATAGACATGGTAAAGCAGAATGATTCAACGTTTTCGATTCCGTGGGTCGCCTTCGAATCCTAAAACGCACCTGAGGTAGGTGGGTGGGCGGGTCTCTAGTCTCGGGCGGCATTTTTGTAATATATGATATGGGTGCGAAGGTTGTGAATCGGCGATTGGTCTTTTGGGGGCATTTTTGTAAGATATGAGATGGATGCGCGGGTGGCGATTGGTCCTTTTGGGGGGGAATTTTTATAATATACGTGCGCGAGGACATCATTACCCAGCAAACGTAGCCACAGCGGTGGCATGCAAATTTGCTCATTCGGACAAGCGCCTGTCCAGAGATCCACCCACGCCCCCTCCGGCACAAACCCCTCCGGCTCTCAGCTCATATTCCCCGGAAGCAGTTCGTTGGTTCAGAAGACAGCAATCTGCAGACACTCGAAACCAGGAAGAAAGGAGATCTCAGGCGAAGTGGGAAGGTCAATGAGGAACAACGATTTAGCTTATCACAGTGGTGACCAGAGGTAAGCCTCAACAACCTTAAATATATTAAAAAGCACTGGAGCCCAGCTCACCCCTGGAAGCACAGCTCTTTCTGCAAGTCATTCTGAGGGAACTCATGTCAGTATCTTGAAATTCTTTCCTGTTTATATTTCTGATCGTAGGAGGGAACTCAGTATCTTGAAAGAGTTTCTATCTCTGATCATAGGAGGGAACTCATGTCAGTATTTTTGACAGGGTTTCTATCTCTGATATTGTCAATATCTTGAAAGAGTTTCTATCTCTGATCATAGGAGGGAACTCAGTATCTTGAGACTCTTTCCTGTTTCTTCTATCTCTGATCATGTCACACTGAAAATACCATTCGTGAATGCTTTTTTTTGGTTAAAAAACTGCATTTTAGCCTTTTCCTGCATTCGAGTGCAGTAGAGAAGTTTGTGTTGGCAAAAGTATTAGAATACATAGAATAATAATAATTATTGAAAATACATTATAAAAGATTAGAAAATAAAAAGAAATGTCTGAGACGTGCAAACACTGTTTTTAAGGATAATTCCGCCCCTCAGTAACTCGGTACGTAAGGCTTCAGCGGCTATCCTCCCAAGATACAACAGACCTTCCTCTATACTCCGCACTGAATATTATAAGGAAATAGAACAACTTTTGTGTATAACCAAGCAAAAAGAAAATGAAAGATATGAGAACATATTGTATCTTCACCGATTGTGGTTTGAAGTTTAATTTATATTTAAACAAGAAAAATAGAGAGTCGTTAGGAGAATGTCATAAATCAATGGGAAAATTTCAAATAAGGACCCGAAATAAATCTATTTTCTCAAATAAGGATTCAAAGTGAACTTTGTGTCATATAAGGACCCAAAGTGGACCCATTGTTTCAAATAAGAACCCAAAGTGAATTTTGGGTCAAATAAGGACCCAAAATGATCAAGTTAATCTCTATTGAGGACCTTAGTTCACCGATAGACATTTTTCGGCAATTAAAATAGGGCAATTTTGTTAGAAATTTGTGATTGGAAAAAAAAGGGAAAATTCTAAATTAATTAAGTTTAGGTTATTAATTTAGATGTTTACGTTTTCTTCTTTCTTCTCCCCCGCTGCTCCTCAACGAAACCATTGCCCAATGATCATCACGACTCAGTTCTCGTTGCTCCTCGCCTTGCTTGATTGGTGGAGAATTTGGGTCTCCGCAAACAAACAAAGAAGCATCTGGTTTTCTTCTTGTTTTTGAATTTGTGCCTCAACCGATGGAGAATTTGGGTCTTTGACTTTGTAGAGGATGGGTACAAGGAATGGGGAAAACTTCGGTCTTTGACTTTGCAGAGAATGGGTACAAAGAACGGGGAGATCGTAGAAAACCTAAGGTTTTTTTTTGTTTCTGTTTTAGGATTTGTTAATTTTCCCTATATTTTTTTTGGACAAAATTGCCCAAACTCCGGTGGTCAGAAACGTCACATGCTTGATAGCCAGCAAATATTTGGCTGATCAGCAAGCTCAGGTTCTTATTTGGAATTAATTCAACCACTTCGGCTCCTTATTTGAGAAAATTGGTCAACTTCGGGTCCTTATTTGGAATTTTCCCTAATTCAATTGGTAATTAAAAAGATGACCGTTATAAAATAATGAAGAGTTTATGAATTAATAAATCAAAAGTTATAAAGCCATTAGACGACCGTTATACAACCATTAGAAAGCCGTTATATGACCGTTAAAAAAAACCGTTACAAAAATGATGACTTTCATGACGATCATAATTTCTAATAAATATCTCAAAACTACTGAAATATCTAACAATCCCCACATATTTCAGAAAGTTTTGACAAGAAAAATAGAATAATACTAGGTTATTGGAGAGTAATGCATCGGAACTGATGCTTGTTAGGGTATGAACCAATACTAGAAAAAATGAAATATAATTCACGAAATCATTTGTAAAATTCGAAACTTCTATGAATCAAGAATTTCTTTTTGTGAATTATAATTTTCACCGATCACATTACACTCCCACAAACTTTGTTGTTCAATACGGTTTTGCACTAATAGGCCATGCGCGTGCTTGGTTTATTTATAAATGCTTAAGAGATTTTCGTCAAAAATTCTCATAGGAGCGGCCCCACTCCACACTTATATAGGTGATTACATCAAAAGTATTCTACAGTTTAATACACCACCAATAATGGCTATGGAATTTTATTAAGAGCTTAGCTCAACCTTTTTTTCCTTGCAATTTTGCACTATTTCACCTTAGGATGGACAATAATTTTTAATAGTGCACTAGATCAACAAATGACTTGTTATTACCCATATGAACCTAATTCATGGGATCGTCAATCATATAGGTTGGGTTAATATCATTGTTGATTTTCTTCAGTTGGCTTGTCCATTCCCCTCAATGTATAGTCAAAGGATTGGCCAAAATCCATTTCTGACTTCATATAATTAATGGACATAATTCCATCATTAAGCAGCTGCTTTACCATGTCATCCCTCAATTGGACGCGTCAATTTTTACCATTGAAAATTTTATCTTTGCATGGCTATTGCCTCTTGGCAATCATGATGTATAAACACAAAATGTGTCATTTTTCCAAAGGAATATCTACTAAGAGTTTCTCAACTACTTAGCCTCATTTTCATATATGAGTTTGAGAAGAATTTTTTTCTTTTTCTCAAGAACTTGAATAGTTCTCAATTTACCAAAGAATGGTAAATATTTTCTTCTCCTTCACCCATTGGAGCTTAGGAGGATAAGGCATTTTGTTTACACATATATGTCTGGTAGCACTTGAGTCTACCACCAATTCCTTTCCATTTGCCAAAATATTGGCTTGGAAAATGATTACAATAATTACATCATCAGATCATCTGCTTCAACCAAGTCAAATTTTGGTTAGCAAGATTGTCATTTCCCCCACAATAATTTTTTGCTAATTTCAAAGTCACATCATCTCCACCAAGAGTAAACACATATCTTATAGTGGATTTTGTCTCATCTGAATTCGAGATTCAGTTAACATCACTGTATCCTTTTAATACAATGGAAAATCCACTATGTATGATGCCACAATTTATGATTTCCCTCATATATATCATTATACTGCTCAAGGCAGTGGAGTGATCTACTCAGTCTACACATTGCATAAACTATAATAGGTGAGTGAGCCCAAGGCTTCTTACAATTAACTCCCAACCAAAACTTTTGGCCTTGCCCAACATATTCCACATACATAGCCCACATTTATGAAAAATAAAGCGCCCGATAAATTCAAACTAAGTGTACCAATTCAACAATATGAGCTACAGACCTTGCTTCGGCCAAGAAACGTTGAAGAGACGCATATTGATGTGCAAAATATCACCGGCCAATTAATATGCATCAAGTCGTGACCAACAGTAGCTTTGAAAGCATTAGCGATACCTTTACACACTCACCATATTTTCTTTTTGAAATTTTGATGGTGTGGAAATTACAAAATCACAACTGAACGCCACCAAAGAACAACACAAAGCAGAACCTAATTTACGAATAAATTAATACCAACATCTCTAACATGAATAATTCAGAGGGTAACCAATGTTCATTCGGGAGTTACTAAGATTATCCCTCTGACATTTCAAATCAAAGGCAAAGTTGCACCCCTTCACTTTTTATGATTTTAACACCCAAACTAATATTAGCTTCTCTCAAATCCTTCGTATTGAATTTAGAAATCATGAAACGTTTTATTTCATTCACAACATCAATGTATGTATCAAAAGTAAGCATGGGTCAACATATAAGCTAACAATTTTAAATTCACCAAACAAAGAGAAACTATTTGCGAAATTTTCAGTTTGTAATGCTCACATAACATAACTACACCTTTGGACTGCACCACAGAAGTTGTTCAAGCCTAGCCTTAACATAAGAAAAACACAAGGAAAAAGGGCCAACATGAAGTTTTTGACAAAACAAAGCTGGGGTTAACACTTACACTGCGGTACCTACCTGAAGGGGCCATCCATAAAAATTCTTAAATAGTATCTCATCTATCCAACAGGCATTTGGGAATATACGAAAGGGTAACACTGACAAAATATAAGAGAATCATTCACCAAACAAAGTCAAGCTCTAAGATGCAAGTTCAATCTCCTTATCTTATGCTTAGAAAAAGACCAATTCCTTGAAAAGTCCCAAAAGTAAATATTCTAATATGTGGACTTGCACAAGCATGTGAACTATAAAGTATTACATACTTATAAACGATCAACCTATTGTTACCTCGAGGAATTTGCTCCAGTTAAGAATTAGATTTCAGGGCAATCACATAAAGCATCTACTAAACCAATCAACAAGTCCTCTTATGAATTTGATCAATAAAGAAAAACGAGTCTTTAAGAAAAAAAATTCTCATAACGGTAATTGTCCACAATCAGCTGCTCTCCAACTGAGGCTTTATTCCATTTTGGGGAACCAACATAAGACTCCAGGAAAAGATCAAAGAGACTGAAGCATAGCCCATTCATTCACATAGACAAACACACACACACACACACGTTTCTCCTAACTTGGAGGATCAACGACGTGTAAACTATGATTATGATTTGTCTCAAAATAAAAATAAATATATAAAAGAAAGATTAGCTTGATTTCTTTTTGCTTCCTTTCTAGTTTTCCTTTTCTTTATCCTTTTACCACATAGAATCACAATGCCGTTTTAAAGATTTTCTAGATGGGTAATTTTATCATTTTTAAGCACCCTACATAAAAAGTATAAAAACACAAATTCATAGAATCACGGGCATTTGTTATATGACCGTTAAAAAAAACCATTACAAGAATGATGACTTTCATGACGATCATAATTTCTAATAAATATTTCAAAACTGCTGAAATATCTAACAGTTTGATCCCAACTCGATTGATTTCTACTTAGTGGCGGTCTCTGTTTTTCCCAATTTTCAAGATCGATGTCGTCGTAAATTCACCCTTTGAGCCCATTGAAGATAGGACCTTCGTGTCGAGACTTTAAAACTCGTGTGACCTGAGTGCACACATAAGCGGAAACGGCCGACGCTCCATGACTTGAGTGCATACACAAGCGGAAGTGGAAACGGTAGACCCTCGGGGAAATCTCTCACTTTGCCTGAAGAAAATGGCTTGTTTCTTGCAAAATGCCTTCTCGTAGTGACAAATTGGTAAATTTCATGATATTCGTTTGGTAAAATTCTGTCACATTGAAGAAGCGACACGGCTGTATATCGACTCTACTTCTTTCTTTTGTCATGAGCTTTTCCTCCTAAGAAAAACCCTCTGTTAGCTTTGCTCTGTTTCTAGGCGGTAAGCAGGGGGCTTACCTGGTAGTTTTGTGCGTCTGGTTGGCTTTATTATGTGAATGTGTTGTAAGGGTAGGTTAGGAAAGTTTTATACGTGTTAAGGAGGCATCCCCTGGTTTGTCGAAAAGAAGAATTTTTGCTAGCTTAATTAGCCGTGGATCAAAAGACGGGTTACTTACCCTGCAGTACACAAAGTTTAGACTCCTGCAATGTATACTTATTAACTATGATTGGCACTAGAAGCTTGGCATCATACCGCATCAAATTTTCTTTAGAACTTGAAGTGGTAGTTCTTGAAAGCTTTTGGAAAGACTGTCATCTTATGTGAAGCAGAAAGAGCTTAAAACTTGAGCTTTTCCAAGAGACTGTTCACTAACAAGTGGTTTGCTGATTTTATTTTCAAGAGGTGAAGCAGAGCAGTCAGATCAAATTGTTGCATTGATCGAATTTTTTGAATCCCTAGAGAAGAACCTGATTCCACTCGTCGAGTGCACTGATGTTCCATCCAACTCTACCCGTGCAAAAGTCAAGCGTTTCTACAAACAGCTGAAAATGGTCAAGATGGGAGGGCAAGATATAGACCCAAGATTCCAATTTGCCTTTGCTCTCATTGCTGTTGCTCTTGGAGTTGTCAAGTGCGGTTTGTTGATGTATGTCCTGCTTGGTGACATGCCTTGGTCAATTGTCTTTCTCTATGTCATCCTGATAGCATTTACATTTATCGGGAATTAGAGAATGGTGACATTTTCCCGTTCTCTTGATGCCGTGGTTTGCAAACTCAGCTTTAATTTTTGTCCTAATGCTGGCTTGGAGATTAACCTTGTGTTGTTCTATCATTACTTTAAATACCTTTTACATCATAAGGTGTAATAATGATAAATAGTGACATTTTTCAGAGATGGACCTTGTTGTTGATTTAGTATCTTAACAGAAAAGTGAGAGAATGAGTAATCTTGGTTCAATGTAAGCATAGATGGGTAAAGATGCATGTCGAGGACTATAAATGTTTTTATATGTAAAAAGGGCTGGAGAGTCAAAGATTTTCTGGGAATGAAGTCGCTCTAAGCCCTCAATAGTGATAGCTTTTTATTTTTTTTTAAGCAGAGAAAGGGGTTGTAAGCTAAAGCGAAGCCAACTATTTCCATCTTCTTCGTTCTATTTTATGCATACTTGAGGTCAAGTGTCAAATGCGGACCATCAAAAACCCAAAGCAAAACACTAGAAATTCCATTTTTTTGCACCTCATATTGTTTGATCACGAGAAACTCATAGATGAAAGCGTTGGAACACCAAGTTGTACTCCCAAGATGTGTTCTCTATTCTTTTTATTATTTTGTTAATATATCCAAAATTTAATTCTCGATGTTCTCAGTGACTCAAACTCTTGGAACAGACAATGTAATTGGGGACGTATTTGGTGACTGTAAATCTGTCGAAAAATAAGATGGGAGTTTGCTACCGCTCTAACGTGGGAGTCGGACGATGCTAACCGAATGCCGCATTAGTTGCAAGTCAAAGTCGTGTACAAATAGCAAATTAAATTATGTATTTTTTTTTATAAATAATATGTACAGGGTTGTATTTGTATGTCTGTAATTATGTACACCGCTGCTGAACATGAGATTGCCATTGCTTGCGTAAGCATTGAATGGATCAGCAGTAATGAAATTGGAAAGCTACTTTCTTGCTCTTCCGTCAAATTCTGTTCTTTGATCTTCATCGCGGTGACGAGACGCGAGAGAAGAGGCCCGGCCCAGTCGAAATGGGCTAGGAAGGAGGACTGGTGTTGGGCCAAGAGCGGGCCCAGCAGTAAAGTCAAGACCAGAGAAAGAGAGAGAGAGCGGCGAGCGTGATTTCTGCTGCGCGGAGATGGCGTCCTCGGGCGCCGCCGTCGGATCCGGAGCTCCGGTCACGCTGAAGGAGCTCCGGCCGCCGTCTCCTCTCTTCGCCGACGGGGCTTCTCTTCGCGTCCTCGGCAAGTAGGCTCTCATGTCCTTCCTCCTCTTCCTCCTCCTTCTGCGCAATGCCGTTGAATTGATCCGTTGAATCAGTGCTCCTGCGGTTTCTCCCTCCCCCCCCGATTCTCGTCGATCCGCTCGCCATTTCACTTTCCGTCCCTAACTGGTTTCGCCTTTTCCGAGGGGATATCGGCGCGTGAAACGGAGCTTGTACGAACTAGGGTTTTGGATAGTAGTTAGCTTTTGATTACTCTGGGGTCGATGAGATTGCAGATGCGTGTAATGTCGCTGCGAAGCCGAGCTCCGGAGTTGCAGCTCTCGTACACCTGTAGGACTAGACTAGATTTACGATCTTGTCATCGACATTCCGCCGTTTGGAACTCGGTTTCGATCCTGTTGGATTGGGCATGGTTCAGCTGGTAATGAACTTCCAATGCTCCTGTGACGGCCGAAAAAATAAAAGAACTTGAACCGTGTTGGGTTTCATGATTGATTGATACCGCACTGCACAAGTTTCCTTTTTTTTTTTCCTTGTTTTTGATGATGGCCAGGCCTGTAATGAATTTGGATCAGACATTTTCCAAGGTAATGATGTTGTCTAGATTACTTGAGAATGCGGCCGATATTGGGTTAGGCAAATGATCCTATTTTTAGCTGGGATAAAGCAATTGCCCCGACCTTGATGTGAGGTCGGGGCAAAGGCATTTGGATAAGTTGTCCTCTTTCTTTTCCTCCCTTTCTCGGTCATCTGTGCGCCTTTCGGTTCCTATTGTTGATCAGTTTCTCCTTTCAGAATGTCATGGTTTTCTGGGGACTGATATCTGCCTTTCACTTGAGGTTACAAGAGTATTCCGTGGAGACAACCATAGCGATGATTATCGGTGGAGATGCTAGTCTGAAGATCAACACGCGGCATCTGAGGGACCTTAGTTTTCGTATTGGCTCGATCTACCAGTAAATTGGTGAACTCCAGATTCAACCTGATAATGAGTTGGGAACAACTTTCATTGTTTAAGATTTGAGTTCTGCCAGCAAATTGAATTGCACACGAGGTGTGTATTGTGCTTGGTGGTATTGACCATTTGGGTTAAAAGAGTGTTCTTGCTTTTCAGGCAGTGTTGTGGGCTCGAGTGGGTAGAAATGTCGATGGCCTCGACCTCAACCTCTACTATCAGTCTTTGCAGCTTGTTATGCAGTTTCAGGCTGAACGCACGAGGTGTCAATCAACTTAACATACCTTTCTACCGAGAAAGGATCCTCAGAAGTTCTTTTAGGAAGGACACGAGGGTAAACAAACCGATGAAACTGTTTCCTTTCCAACCCCTCGGCATCAACAGCAGCAACGGCGGTTGGGATTATGTCTGTCTGGACGGATTGAATTTTTTGTAAGTGAAGGAAGCTGGAAGTAACCCTGAGTTGATGAAACATCATAGCATCTAAACTAAGCATCGCTCGGCAGGGCACAGGAAGAAGCAACTGCTGTAGCTATTTCGCTCTATGGATGAAGCTGAGGAATGATGATCGATGTGGAGTTCAGCGGCGACACACCAGAGCTATGAGGGAATAAATCGATGGAATCACCTGGGAAGGAGAAGCTTGAAGGGCAAGGTTGTTGCCGATGTGGGAGAGGCGGGTGATGGAGCGAGCGAAGGTCTTCAAGGCGTTGCCGCTCTGGGTGAACTCCATTTTTCGAGCTCTTCGCTTCCCTCTCTGTAGTGACGCTACGCTTTTTATGTGGTGGTCGCTGAAAAATTGGCGGGATTGGGAGAAGAATAAGGCTCTTGGTCTCAGGCTCAGCGAGTAAATGTCATAACCTGTCAATTATCACTTTTTGCCCCCGAAGATGCAATTATATTACTGATGTTCCCCCAAGTGAATATCTTAGTTTTATAAACAAAAGATTAAAAATCAAGAAATAGTTTGGTAGATAAATAGGAGACATGACTTCTCATTTGAGTCACTTTACGCCTTTCAATAGGGTGGGCACTAGACCTTTTAAAATTTAGATCGAAATGAGTAAATCCATTTCTTTTATTGAAAATAAATTTTCTGCATAAGCTGTTTTAACTATAATTTATACTTGACCGAAGTCAGCCGTAAATTATAACTTATCAAACTCCCCAAATATAAATGTGGCCCAATCGACAGAGCAACAAATATAAATCATTCTGATATTTGGTCGATGTTCATGAATAAATCATTATGTTCTGCTATAATTTGCTTTCTTCATCGCGATGGAATCTACCACGTTTTACGAGCAAGTGGTACGCAACATCACCGAAGCTCACATAGGAAGAGCAGGCAAAAAAGCCACCAGACACGCAGCCACTTAGGGCGCGCGTGATTTAAGGGTTACATTTTCCGCCCTCCAAGCTCTCCGTTCCCACTGCTGGGCTGGCAGACAACTCAACCATGGACAGGTGGTACAACCTTCAACACTACTCTTCGAGTGTCATGTCGTTTTTCCCATTTCGAAAAGCAGAAGATTAGGCGAAGGTGCAGGGAGAGAAACAAAAATAATTTGAATTCCAATGCTACATCTTTTAGAACTTTAAGTCAATCCACGACACCAAATTCCAGTACTACTACATCTTCTAGAACTCTGAGTCAATCCACGATGACTATTACCGATTATAGTCTTCAATCGTCCCATACTCAAGTTGCTCTTTGGATCGGGGAATTAATGTGTTACACATTAATTATCATTTTTTGCCCCCAAAGATACGATTATATTATTGATGTTTACCCAAGAAAGTATTTTAGGTTTTCTAGATTTATCATTAGATGGCATTGACCCGTAAATCATAACTTATAACTCGAAGGGAAATCACAAAAATGGTTCTTGTACGAGTATATTTTGATTGCGATACTTTATATTTGTCACGTATTTGCTCAATGAACTAATCTTCAATCTTGATTTTAGGATCAATGTCGATTTTTTTGTCTAGATGCAAACAAAAGGTGCGAAGTAAGGGCTAAAGATTTTCGTGTGGCATTAACATGTAATAATAGTGCAAAAACAATGGGCACCCGCTTGTTGTTGTGGAAAAATAACTTGTTATGTAGTTCGACACATCAAAAAATAATAAACAGCTTTTTTTAAGCATGGTTTGACGTTTACAGAAATGATCTATAATAGATAACATTTGCGATTATTATAATTCTTAAATTGCCACTTAATTTACTATTTATTTGTCTGAAGTGATAGTAAAATGTTCTTGTGCTGTATATACCTTTTATAAACTATGTAGGTCTATTCAAATAATTAAATATCCAGTTGTTTCAATCAATTCTGCTTGAATTCTATTATTTTTTAGTGACTTCATAAGTCTTTTCCTGTTTCTTATGAAAGAATATACATTTTGAGTTTTTAGGATCCCTAGAATTTCATTAAAAAAATAATAGGAACTCTAAAAGTGAAAGAACAAACCTTCAGATCTTTCTTTATCTTTTTGAATTTTCCTCCTCTTCAAGGGATTAATCAACAAACATAGACGAAAAGGTACATGTTTTTCTTATCATTGATAAATGAAAAGAACTAAGGAGAAAGGGAAAAGAAAAAAAAAACAGAGAGAGAGAAATAAGGAGGAAAAGCAATAAGGGCAAATGGGAATTTGATATTTTTGACCAGTATTTTACTATAAATCAAAGGCTCAGTGGAGTATTCGAATTTATGGTATCATAACAGAACGAATTTTTTTCATAATAGATATATTGTCAAATACTAATTATATGTGCAAAGTGCAATATTCTTATTGTATATAGGTATATATATCATCATTATTCATGTTATTGGAAAAAATATGAACAAAATATAGTATTAGAAACGTTAAAAGATAATTAAAAGAATTATGAAAGAGCCTGGAGATTCGAACCTGGCTCCCACAGCAGCATTTCCGATCGCTGGCCCCATGATTTGATATTGATAGACTTGGTCATTCTTTAATCTACTTATAAGACGACAGAGAGCCAATACATGGCTTGCTCCACCGCTGGCCCCACGATTTGATATTGATAGTCTTGGTCATTCTTTAATCTAGTTATAAGATTGACAGAGAGCCAATGAAAAACTGACACATGGCTTGCTGCTGGGGAAACCTTAACCAATGACCCGTCATGTTTGCCGCCAGCAATACTCTAGATGATCAGCACACGGAAGCAACCGTCGAGTGTTTTGGTCCATTTGAACTGGGGGAAGCATCACGAGAATAGGCTAAATTGTCCATCAATAGTCAAGACAAATGTGCGAGCTGAAATAATATTATTAAATACCTAAAGAAAGTCCGACCTGAATCGCATATGCAAGTTTCTTTGCGTGGATCATCTTTGATAACTTCTTTAGGTTGTGTGAAGTAGCATATTGATATGGGACTTACTTAGCAATTATTGTCTTCATATGGAATAAAATATTTAAAAATGAAAATCGAGAGACGGGTTAAGGACTAAATTTGCAATAAAATAAAGGACGACCACCAAAATTAAACATCAACAATAATACATTGACCATTTTGTAATTTCTTTCGAATAATCGTTTTTTTAGTTCATGTCAGCACTACTTGTATACCTCCAGTGCTTAGTTAGCATGTTTACTCAATATTTGATTAGCTACCTAATAATTGGAGATTAATTTATGGACCTAGTCCGTTATAAGATAGGGGAATGCGCTAATTGAAGATAAGTGAATGCATATATTTAATAGATGAACGATTGCTTAGTCAGCATATAGTGACTTGGAATCATTATATCAACATTAAAAGATTTTTTTAATCACTTTAGATTTAGGCACATCAAGTTCTAATCATCGTTCATAGGGCCAATTACAACCTGGGTTAACAAACTTCTGCCTCAATCCACCGCCAAAAGCTCTCTGCACTTAGTAATCGGTGGAAGGATTCTCAAATTTGTCAATCGGACAATGTATGAAGCGAAAGGAGTCAATACCTAATACGAGATAACATCTGACGCAAGCCTCACTTATGAGGGCACGGATAGACATCCACGTGGCTTTTCGCTCGATATGACTTTTTGGAGAGCGATTGGCGTTTATGTTAGGGGCGACTGCAAACTTTTCACTCTCCTTTCACCATTTTTTCGGCTCTACATGGAAAGTTGCCATCATCAAATGGGATAGACTGCTAAATTAATCCAATTCCAAAATACAATCAAGACTCCACCACTAGATCAGTTAATGATTTTTTGGTAATTATTGTCGGAAAAAGTGGACAGATTCTTTTCCCTTTTTTTAACCCTCGCAGTTTCTCCTCTTTTTTTTTTTTTTTTTTAATCTTCAGAAGAATTGTTGCTGGGGTATCTTTCACCCAAGCCTAAAAAATCATCAACACATAAGCATTCCCATGATAGGGCTATGAAGAATTTCTACATCGGTTGTCTCTCCTACCGTGCTGGTCAAAAGTGTTCCTCTGGAATTGTTGTTTGATTGTGCCGGTGTGAATTATGCCTCCCGCCACTGACGGAGTTAATGAAAGCAACTATCGGAGCCTCATGTGGACCTAATTCCTTCAGCCGAGTGGCATTGAAGAAGAAAATGTGCACGAGAGCAAAAGCGGCACTAAAGAAGGACTTGAACTCGTAGACAACGGACTTGAAGCTTGCGGACGATGGAACTTAGGAAAGAACAAACGACAACGGACGATGGACCGAAGCTTGCAATGAGCGATGGGGATTAGGCAAGGAGTGGCGAGAACCGAGTGCCAAGCGGTCAAGGATAGGGCGGAGAGGAAGAAGAAAATATGAAATTTTGAAGTAAGAACCTAATTCTAATTCAAGTTGGGGATTTTCTTTTTCTTTTTTTCTTACTCAATTGCAAATTTTGTACAAAATTACCACTATCCCAAGTCTCAAGAAAATGATTACAAGCAAAAATTTGGCCGACTTGCGAGTTTAAGCCTTATTGGAGGCTGATTGGCCATTTTAGGTCCTTAAATCTTTTTATAAGAAAATAAATTCACTTTAAATCCTTAATTGAAATTTTTGTAAATAATTAAATCAAAAGAAAAGTTAGTTTTGGGGGCGGGGGAAGAAAGTGGCCCCACTGACTATCCATGCAAAGAAGGTACAGAAGAAATTAAAAACTTAGCCAAAAAGAAGAAAAAAGAGTTTCTCCTAACAAAAGAAAACAACAAAATTAATGTGCACTCAATTGATACAGTATTTTTATCTCACCCTATGCTTGGCAATACTCTTTAAGTGTTTTTACATCCCAGTGATCCTAAAATTCGGATTTAACCTAGGCGAGTCCTTTTAAGGACTTAAGTTTTTCTTAATAAAAGAAAGCAACAAAGTTGATGTGCAGTCTAGTGAAAATGAGGTCTCCTCATGCATATGACCAAGGCTTCTTGGCATTTTTTCAAAGTTTGAATTTTTAGGAAAAAATCCAATACTAACGCTCTCTCTGTTTCACGAAAAATGAATAATTTGAATTTTTTTTTTAAATGATTGTTTGTGCTACTTGAAATAATTATTAAATGAAAAATATTTTTATTATTAACAACAATTTTCTTTAAACATTTTCGTGAATAATGAAAAAAAATTTCATTCATTTCTTTTTGTAAACGATGCAGACAATTATTTTTAAGAAAATATTTTTCAAATCATTCATTTTTCATGAAATAATGAAATCTAACTATAATTCTTTTTCTAATATAAATAAGTATTGTCAAGGTACTAAAACTTATGGAGAGGGATTACTTTGACCATGAGTTTTACCTAAACTTATTTACCAAATTAATATCTCGAAACTTTTCTGACATAAATAACAGAAGAGGATGAAAATCCTCCACTTCAAAAGTGCTTTCATTGGCATTTCAATCAATTCTTAACTGAGGATGTACGTAAATAAGGCATTTATCGACGGTTGAGATATGTTGAGATAAAAAATCCGCATCCAAAAAAGAAAGGATTAATGACTGTTTGCAATAAATCTTACGGATTCACAGTGACTGAACATGTCTAGTGCATGTTGTCTGCCCTGAGGGCCTCTGCCATTTGAAACCACCTCTATAGAAACCTGGATATATTAACGAAAAGAGCAAAAGAAAAATAGACATGGTAATCTTGGGTCAATAAAGCATACTACAAAGTTCGATTGAGCGTTGTCGCTTCCGCGGGTCCCCATCGAATCACGAAACGTAAACCTGCATTTTTGTAATACACAATATCGGTCGGGATGATAGGGGTGCTGCGTTTGGGGAGTGCGGGCGACGTCATTAACTAGCAACTATTCAAAGCTCCCCACTCGCAATGACATGCAAATGTTCCATCAGTGAAAATTCGGACAAAAACCTATTCAGAGATCCACCCAACTATTTAAACATTTTTGTGAATAATAAAAAAAAAATTCATTCATTTCTTTTTGTAAACGATGCAAATAATTATTTATAAGAAAATATTTTTCAAATCATCCATTTTTCGTGAAATAATGAAATCTAACTATAATTCTTTTTCTAATATAAATAAGTATTGTCAAGGTACTAAAACTTATGGAGATGGATTACTTTGACCATGAGTTTTACCTAAACTTATTTACCAAATTAATATCTCGAAACTTTTCTGACATAAAAAATAAAAGAAGAGGATGAAAATCCTCCACTTCGAAAGTGCTTTCATTGGCATTTCAACCAATTCTCAACTGTGGATGCACGTAAATAAGGTATTTATCGACGGTTGAGATTTGCTGAGATAAAAAATCCGCATCCAAAAAAGAAAGGATTAATGACTGTTAGCAATAAATCATACTTTTTGATGGATTCACAGTGACTGAACATGCCTAGTGCTTGTTGTCTGCCCTGAGAGCTTCTACTATTTGAAACCAGACAAACCTGGATATATTAACGAAAAGAGCAAACTAAAAATAGACATGGTCATCTTGGGTCAATAAAGCATACTGCAAAGTTCGATTGAGCATTGTCGCTTCCGCGGTTCCCCATCGAATCACGAAACGTAAACCTGCATTTTTATAATACACAATATCGGTGGGGATGATAGGGGTGCTGCGTTTGGGGAGTACGGGCGACGCCTTAACTGGCAACTATTCAAAGCTCCCCGTCTCGCGATGACATGCAAATGTTCCATCAGTGAAAATTCGGACAAAAACCTATTCAGAGATCCACCCACGCCCTCTCCGGTACAAACCCCTCCGGCTCTCAGCTCATATTCCCCCGAAGAAGTTCGTTCGTTCAGAAGACAGCAATCTCCGGACACTCGAAACCAGGAAGAAAGGAGACCTCAGGCGAAGTGGGAAGGTCAATGAGGAACAACGATTTAGCTGATCACGGTGGTGGCCGGAGGTAAGCCTCAACGACCTTAAATATATAAAAAAGCACTGGAGCCCAGCTCTGTCTGGAGCCCAACTCTTCCTTCACGTTCTGCAAGTCTAAGGATTCTGAGGGAACTCACGTCAGTATCTTGAGATTCTTTCCTGCTTCTATCTCTGATCATGTCACGCTGATAAAATACCGTTGGTGAATGCTGTTTTTGTGGTTAAAAAACTGCATTTTAGCCATTGAATGTAATGTTCACTCAAGACCCCAGGGAAATCTCTCACTTTGCCTGAAGAAAATGGCTTGTTTCTTGCAAAATGCGTTCTCGTAGTAACAAATTGGTAAATTTCATGATATCCGTTTGGTAAAATTCTGTGAAGCGACACGGCTGTATATCGACTCTGCTTCTTCCTTTTGTCTTGAGCTTTTCCTCCTAAGAAAAACCCTCTGTTAGCTTTGCTCTGTTTCTAGGCGGTATGCAAGGGGGCTTACCTGGTAGTTTTGTGCGTCTGGTTGGCCTTATTATGTGAATGTGTTGTAAGGGTAGGCTAGGAAAGTTTTATACGTGTTAAGAAGGCATCCCATGGTTTGTCGAAAAGAAGAATTTTCACTAGCTTAATTAGCCGTGGATCAAAAGACAGGTTACATACCCTGCAGTACACAGAGTTTCGACTCTTGCAATGTATACTCATTAGCGATGATTGGCACTAGAAGCTTGGCATCATACCACATCAAATTTCCTTTAGAACTTAAAGTGGTAATTCTTGAAAGCTTTTGGAAAGGCTGCCATCTTATTTGAAGCAGAAAGAGCTCAAAACTTGAGCTTTTCCAAGAGACCGTACACTAACAAGTAATTTGCTGATTTTATTTCCAAGAGGTGAAGCAAAGCAGGCAGATCAAATTGCTGCATTGATCGAACTTTTTGAATCCCTAGAGAAGAACTTGATTCCACTCGTTGAGTGCACTGATGTTCCACCCAACTCTACCCGTGCAAAAGTCAAGCGTTTCTACAAACTGCTGAAAATAGTCAAGATGGGAGGGCAAGATATAGACCCAAGATTCCAATTTGCCTTTGCTCTCATTGCTGTTGCTCTTGGAGTTGTCAAGTGCGGTTTGCTGATGTATGTTCTGCTTGGTGACATGCCTTGGTCGATCGTCTTTCTCTATGTCGTCCTGATAGCATTTACATTTATCGCATTTTAGAGAATGGTGTTAGTTTCTCGTTCTCTTGATGCTATAGGTTGCAAACTTGACTTTAATGTCTGCAATAATGCTGGCTGGGAGATGAACCTTGTGTTGTTCTATTGTTACTTCAAATACCTTTTACATCATAAGGAGAATATGTAATGATGATAAATAGTGACAGTTTCCAGAGATGGACCTTGTTGTTGATTTAGTATCTTAACAGAAAAGTAAGAATGAGTAATCTTGGTTCAATGTAAGCATAGACGTGTATAGATGCATGTTGATGTCTAAAAATGTTTTTATATGTGAAAAGGGCTGGAGAGGTTTTTTGGGAATGAAGTCGCTATAAGCCCTCAGCAATGATAGTTTTTTTTTTTTTTAAAGCTGAGAAAGGGACTGTAAGCTTAAGCGAAGCCAATTATTTCCATTTTCTTCGTTCAATATTATGCGTACTTGAGGCCAAGTGTCAAATGCGGACCATCAAAAACCCAAAGCAAATCACTAGAAATTCCGTTTTCTTGCACCTCATATTGTTTGATCACAAGAAACTCATAGATGAAAGCGTTAGAACACCAAGTTATAGCCCCAAGATGTGTTCTCTATTCTTTTATTATTTTGTTAATATATCCAGAATTTAATTCTCAATATTCTTAGTGACTCAAACTCTTGGAATAGACGATGTAATTGGGGACATATATGGTGACTGTAAATCTGTCGAAAAATAAGATGGGAGTTTGCTGCTGCGCTAACATGGGAGTCAGACGGTGCTAACCGAATGCCGCATTGCTGCAAGTCAAAGTCGTGTACATATAGCAAATTAAATTATGCGTTACAGGGTTGTGTTTGTATGTCGCTACTGAACATGAGATTGCCATTGCTTGCGTAAGCATTGAATGGATCAGCAGCAATGAAATTGGAAAGCTACTTTCTTGCTCTTCTGTCAAATTCTGTTCTTTGATCTTCATCACGGTGACGAGACGGGAGAGAAGAGGCCCGGCCCAGTGGTAATGGGCTAGGGAGGAGGACTGGTGTTGGGCCGGCGAGAGTAAACTAAAGACCAGAGGGGAGAGAGAGAGAGGGCGGCGAGGGCGATTTCGGCTGCGCGAAGATGGCGTCCTCCGGCGCCGCCGTCGGATCCGGAGCTCCGGTCACGCTGAAGGAGCTCCGGCCGCCGTCTCCTCTCTTCGCCGACGGGGCCTCTCTTCGCGTCCTCGGCAAGTAGGCTCTCATGTCCTTCCTCCTCCTCCTCCTTCTGCGCAATGCCGTTGAATTGATCTGTTGAATCAGTGCTCCTGCGCCTTCTCCCTCCCCCCCTGATTTTCGTCGATCCGCTCGCCATTTCATTTTCCGTCGCTACCTGGTTTCGCCTTTTCCGAGGGGATATCGGCGCGTGAAACGGAGCTTGGACGAGCTAGGGTTTTGGATAGTAGTTAGCTTTTGATTACTCTAGGGTCGATGAGATTGCAGATGCGTGTAATGTGACTGCGAAGCCGAGCTCCAGAGTTGCAGCTCTCGTACACTTGTAGGACTAGATTTACGATCTTGTCATCGACATTCCGCCGTTTGGAACTCGGTTTCGTTCTTGTCAGATTGGGCAGGCTTCGGCTGGTAATGAACTTCCAATGCCCGTGTGACGGCCGGAAAAATAAAAGAACTTGAACTGTGTTGAGTTTCATGATTGATTGATGCCGCACTGCACAAGTTTCGGTTTTTTTCTTGCTTTTGAGGATGGCAAGGCCTGTAATGAACTTGGATCAGACACTTTCCTATGTAGTGATGCTGTCTAGATTACTTGAGAATGTGGCCGATTTTGGGTTTGGCAAATGATCCTATTTTGATCTGGGATGAAGCAATCGCCCCGACCTTGATGCGAGGCCGGGGCAAAGGCGTTTAAAAAGTCGCCCTCTTTCTTTTCCTTCCTTTATCAGCAAGTTCTACTGGAGAATCGTCTAGACATTGTCAACTGGATTGTTTGCCATCGGTCATCTGCGTGTCTTTTGCTTTCTATTGTTGATCTGTTTCTTCTTTCAGAATGTTGCAGTTTTCCCAGGACTGATATTTGCTTTTCACTTGAGGTTACAAGAGTATTCCGTGGAGACTGCCATAGCGATGATTGTCGATGGAGATTCTAGTCTGAAGATAGACACACAGCATCTGAGGGATCTTAGTTTTCGTGTCGGCTCAATGTACCAGTTCATCGGCGAACTCCAGATTCAACCTGATAATGAGGTGAGAACTTTCATTGTTTAAGATTTGAGTTTTGCCGGCAAATGGGTTAGAGATTGCACGCACGACGTGTGCATTGTGCATGGTGGTATTGACCATTTGGGTTAATAAGTGCTCATGCTTCTCAGGCGGTGTTGCGGGCTCGAGTGGGTAGAAATGTCGATGGCCTTGACCTGAACCTCTACTATCAGTCTTTGCAGCTTGTTAGGCAGTTTCAGGCCGAACGCACAAGGTTTCAATCAACTTAACATACCTTTCTACTGAGAGAGGATCTTGAGAAGTTCTTTTAGGAAAGACATGAGGGTAAACAAACCGATGAAACCGTTTTCTTTCCAACCCCTCGGCATCAACAGCAGTGACGGCGGTTGGGATTATGTCTGCCTGGACGGATTAAATTTTTTTTGTAAGTGAAGGGAGCTGGAAGTGACGCTCAGTTGTTGAAACAACAGACGATGATGAACAGTTGAACGCTGCTTGTTCTCATTGTGGCAGCATTGGAATCGTGTGAATGGGCTAGAGTTTCCCTGTTTATTATTCCCGTCCGATCTTCTTGGAGTAGCGTGTCAAGAAACAACACGGGCAAGATCACGGACTTTGGGCTCTTAGAAATTCAGGAGGCCGAGCCGGGTCGCGAGACTCGATGAAATTGTCCGCCTCTGCTGTCATGTAGAGATGACTCGAAAGCGAAATAGCAAAGACCGAAGTATCCAAACGCGAAATTAAGAAAAAAAAAATAAAAATCTATTTAGTAATGTCAATTAATTTTTCTATTTTCGAAGAATGAAAAAGTAGTTAGTAAATAGATTTGTAATAGAAATAAAAAGTAGAAAAAAAAGTAATTTATTGTTCCTGAGAATAATTTTTGTAAATAAGTCATTTTTTTCTTTTTTTTTTCTTCATCCTTATTACCCGTCACTCCTTGCCATCCGTCGCCTCACACTGCCGCCTGCTGTAGATCATCGATTGTGGCCTCCAAGAGGAGGAGCAAGAAAAAGAAGAGAGAGAAAAGAAAATTCTAAAAAAAAAAAAAAAATTTAAAAATTTACATTACAAAAAAATTTATTAGTCGTATTAAATACATTTCTATTCATTTTTTCTATTTTGATAATGGAAATTTGGTGTAAATTTGTAAACGCGTTTCTTTATTCAAAAGTTATTTAAAGATTATAAATAGAAAAATATTATTTATTTTTTTAAAAATTATTTTTGTAAATGAATGGAATTATTACCAAATGCATCCTTATTAATATAGAGTTGAATTGCTTTCCCATGGAGTAATTCTTTTCCATATGGAGATTGTGAATGAATTTTTAAAAAAAATGTTTCTTGAAATAGAAATGTTGTTATTAAAGCATCCTTATTAATATAGACATGGAGTAATTCTTTTTCATATGGAGATTGTGAATGAATTTTTAGGGCGCACATAATAACCATTCTATTCCTCTAATTTTCTATTTTTTTGTTCCTGAGAATAGGCTTGGAATATAAATTTACTTGGTAATAAAATTTTATTTTTTATTTGATGAAATAAATTTTTACTCCGAAATAGATTTAGAATATAAATGAGAAGTAAAAAATTTCTACTTTCTATTTTTGGAACAAAAATAAGAAATAAAAAATCTTTTCATCATTCGCTCTTGCTATTAGCTGGCCCACCTATTAGGTGCTAGTCGCTCGCCGTTTGTTCGTCTACTGCCTCCTATAGCCATTCATGAGGAGAAATTTTGTGTTATCAAACAAATTTCTATTATAAGAATAGAAATTTTGTATGGTCATCAAATGTGTATTTTTGTTGACAAACATGTAAAAGGAATTAGAAATAGAAAATTTTGTTTCTGGACAAAAATTGATTTCCAAAATAGAATGATTATCATCCGCGCTCTTAATTTCCAGTTTGTCGTAATATGTCGCAAGATGCGAGTGCCTGGACTTGCTTTTTCCAAACCATTTAAAGCTTTTCATAAACCTTTTAAAGCTTACTTTCTTATGAACTTTTAAATACAAAATATTATTAATCTATCGTTAGATGATAAAAAAGTTCACACTAATATAGTATGTGGTGCTGACAAATGAGGCAGAACCGGTGGAAAATGCTATACCATGGTGGCAGAATAATGAGAATAAGAAGACGGGGGAGATCAGCTTGAACATACTTTTTAAGTGGTTTCTTCCCCTTCTTTCCCTTGTGAATGAGGGCTCTCTATTGGGAGATTTCATTCGGTTTCTGTCCAAATTTCGAGACACAATGGATATTTTTTCTATTCAAACGGAAGATGAGTCTTAAAGAATTGAAATTCCATCTTCTCTCACGCAAAGATTGACCAAATGTTCACTCTATATACTGTAATTATATACCTACTAACTCACTTTATCTAAATCTGATTTTCTACACAAGCCAATCCTATGTAGGCGGGGATCGGCCCCACGATTTCGTCATCCTTCTAATCAGGTTTGACTACGACGAGGGCGTTTGAAGGGATCGTTGTCGGCAGACCGCTATCCCTAGTAACTTTGTTCGTGATTACATGAAAATTCAATTACATTTCCATTGGTTTCGCCTCTATTTGGCTGAAATTGGATTGCTTATGAAATATTTTTCACCGAAATTGATTCATAATTTTTTGTTAAGAGAAGATAAATTATGTGGCGATTTCAATCATGGATCCCAAAGAATAGATACAACTCACGACAACACAATACAAAACACTTTGTCAAAATTAATTGATGACAAAGTAAGATGATAAAGAGACATAATACTGAATTTAAATTGACAATGAATACGACTTCAATATGGGAATTGAAAGATATTTAAATTGTGGAAGAGTAAAGATAAAAATAAATTTGCTAGAAAATTGAATTCTTTGGTTAATTGAAGAGGGTCATCTGCATAAATATACTTTGGGTATTTATAGCCTAACATAATCGATAACCACTTATGCATGGTTATTAATTAAATCTTTAGACTTGTCACAATCTTAGGTTTCATAGCTCCCCTTTGAAGGGTTATTACTTGAATTTTGAAGCATAACTTCCTTACCACAATCTTAGACTTCATAACTCCAAATAATCCTTTATCTAAAGCAAATTCCAACCATCTTTAATTCTTATATAATAATCACATGGTAAAATCATAATCGATCAATAAATCGACAGCGGTACATAGTTGTCAATATTCATGATTGTCCTTGCATATAATGCGTGGTGATCAATATAACTTTCACTCATCAACATTGAAGTCGATTGATAGCCAGTCACCATCACATAATATATATCGATAGCTACATTTGATCCTCGATGTCCAAAAGTCGATCGACATTTTCCCTCATGCCGATAGTTCCGTCCACAATCGGCCAAACCCAGCCCCAAACAAACCAACTTTTCACCGTCGTCCTGATCTACAACAGCATGGGCGCGTCGGCGGGTAGGCACTTGCTAGGACGAGATCGAAAGCGTACCGCTCTGACGCCTAACCGTGGAAAAAAATTAAAGGCCCAAAAAAGCAGATGGCTCGGCTGTCCCGTTCCCGTGCACCGCCCCACATGCGATTGTTGGGCAGCACCACCTGTCGCGCATCCGCTGGCCTCTCGCTCTGACTTGATTCCGCCGCGACCATCCTGGGCCCCCATCCCCACATCCGACGGCGGCGACGCCACCTTTTCGCACCTACTTTCGTCCGACCCGCGACCATCGTGCGGTCGCGGTTGGCCCTAACCTCTCCCCTTTTCCTCTCTCTTTCTCTCACTCACGGTTATTTTTGCTTTTATCTTTTGTTGTTAGAAAGTGCTAGATTTACATCGTGAACCACGTGCGACGGGACACGCGGACACGATCAGCACACGGAGCGGCGTGCAGCGTCGTCTCGATTGTGAGTCACGCTGCATGCGGTGCTGTCGCGTTGAAAAAGGTTGACCCCTAAGCTGTCGGATGCTGACCACGCTTTCCGCGGGCGGATCGGCTTCCTTTTCGCAACTTGGATCCTCTGTTCGAGCTCGGTCTATCTGAATTTTTCGAGTAAATCTGTCAAAATAGATTATAAGCAACTTGATTTTTAATTTATATTTAATGTGTTAAGTTATCATATGAATTAATTATAATCAGTGAATGAATCATAAATGAATTCAGAATGCTAAAACTAAAAATAAAATGAATATTAAATGAGTTCACAATACTCACTTATATGATTTTCTTTGCACTTTCTTTCACTCTTTTACTCAATCTCATACTTGCTCATTCTGCGTCCTCACTTTAGTTTAGATTGGCTATTCTAATTAGATTACTCTTCGCTCGATCCATCTAGAGCTTTCTTCTCAAAGTAGAAAATAGGCATGCTCTTTTCCACGCCCACCTCCTAAAAATAGCTTGTTATAAAGATATAATGATAGGACAGGGTTTAAATGAAAATCGTCGTCATTCTTGTTTTGCAATGCCCGTTCCCTTCCTCAAGGGGGCATGCCTCGAATCCTGCCCTTTTTCAAAAAAAAAAAAAGTTTCTTTCTTGGGCGGATGACATGCGCAAGAGTCTCTCCGAACATTCCACTAGTTTCCGTTAGGTAGAGGGTAACGTTAAACAAAGAAACTACAGATCACCGTCCCTTTTTCCTAAGTTTACAAAGGTCAATATTACTGTTGTCTCGACAGCTATTGACAAGCCTCGGAGAGAGAAAAGCAGAGAAGAAAAATCATTTCTGGGCCCCAAAAATATCGGGGCAGCATCTTCGTGTACAGCCGATGCGCGTGTCGGAAGCCGCACCTTAACATCCGTGCGATCACCGTTGGTCTGGTGGTACAGGAACTGGCCTGTCTTCCACAAAATCACGGTTCGATTCGGATCATGAGCAGACCCTGGGGACAACTTGCGCTGTGTTGCTTGATTATGACATGCATCATATGCAGAGATTTTTCGATTATTCATTCATGTTGTAGTAGGTGCGAGATCCTTATAATAAATATAAGAGAATATGAGTCACCCATTTTTTTTCTAGGGGACCATGTTCGATTCTTTCGCCGTTTCAGTCATTAATAACCTTCTCTCCCTAGGAAATTCCGATTCAATGTCTGTGTACTATAGGCCTTCGCAAAAGCAGCATAACTTCGAATCTCACTACCCACTCCCACAAAGGAAAAGTGGGATTCTTGAATTAGTCAATTTCCCGCATCACTATTTGGTCCATGATTCCACAAATTGCAATTATATAACAGGGTAAATGGGAGCACCTTTCTTCCTCCCTTTTATGATGAGCAGGTCACTAGTTTAGCCCTTTTCCTTTAGCGGGTAGATGCAATTTTTTTTTTTTATAATCACACAAACAGTCCTTAAATTTTGGCTCAATATGCAATTTGATCCTTAAATTATCAATTTATTCAATGTGGTCCCTAAATTTTAACTCAATATGTAATATGATCTCTAAACTTTTAATTCATTATGTGTAATTTATGAACTCTTGATATATGTTCAATACAATTTCTAAACTGTATGAAAATATTCAATGTAGTTCTTTTATTAATTACAAACTAGGGCTTATTGATTAAATTGAATATTTTCCTATAATTCATGGATTATTGAATAAATATCAAAAATTCAGAGATAATACTAAATAAATTAAAAGTTCAATGACCAAATTAGATACTAGCTCAAAGTTCATATACTATTTGTATCATTTGTCTTTCTTTTTTTCGTCAATTCTCTTCTTTCGTCCTCTTTCTTTTTTCTTTTTTATAAAATTGCTAAGTTTTTTTTTGCGATATCTTGTCTCAAACCTCGAGGTGATGAGACGATAAAGATTCTCACACACACACCTACCTACCTTGCATGGTCAGCAGATATTATGCACTTTAAAGAATGTATATAGATATCTATATTATAATAAGGTATGGATGAACAGCTTTTGCCGGTCGATGTCGAATTTAGAAATGCAGACGGGATAGGCGGAATGTCCAGCACGACCTCTTCCCTAATAGGAAAATCGATAAGCATATAAAATATTATGTGCTACTCATAATTATCAACAGCGAAAGAAAAAATACACGCGCCTCCTTTTGTGGAAAAAAAATAATTTATATATTTAAATCCCGCATCGCAATCACAACTCCATAATTATCCCCCTCCCCCAACCCCAAGGTTTTATTTAATATTTCGTGTATTATACTATAATCGTATGGTTGTCGTTCGCGTAGTTGGCATAACGATACATACGAATTATATCCTCGCTGATTTGCCCGATAGGCACGTTGCGAGCCAATCACGAGAGGCCACGCGAGCTTGAGATTAGGGTTCTATTAAATTTTTATAAAGTTGATGAGTAGACCTTTAGGCGATATGATATATGGTTCGTTTCTAGACGTATTATCCATGTAGTTTGTTGCTATCGTCAATAATTTCTGACCACAGGAGGATGTATTTTGTAATGTAGGCGTATACACGTGTATGTTTATAAACTCACCGGAATCGACCTAACTTCATGAGGAAGATGACAGAAATTGAAACAAGAAAAAGGTGGGAGGGGGGGGGCGGAGTTTAATGCTGTTGAAATTTTCCAGACAGTACCTCCGTGGCATATATATCCCGTTCATTTCAACAAAAAATTTGAACCGATATCTTGTGACATGTATATTTTCATCTTACAAAAAAAAATCCCAAATACGTGTCCTCATGAAACATTTACCATAAAGTTACATTTCATCTCACGAAAAACTCCAAATCGGTCAAATTTGTCCTCTCTTAAAATCCATTTGCATTCTAACAGGATATTGTATAAGATGCTAATGGATAATGAATTTGGATCAGGGGTAACCGTTTGAGTGTTTTTTTTTTTGTGAGACAATTAATTAAATATGTCAGAGTTGTGCAAGTTTAGAATTTTTCACGAGATGAAAATTAGTCTAAAATAGATATGTCATGGGGTGCTGATTTTTGATTGTTTACAATATTAACTCAGAAAACAAAAAACCACATGCCGCAGGCATTTTGCAAATGCAATCGATTTAATCCATAAAAATTCCAAGCATACCAACTTGGTTCCCTTGATTAATTGTGTGCTGTTGTCATTATGTATCTAATAAATATTGGTGGGTGACGCATTGGCATTCCAAAATATTCGCGAAGTAATCTCCTGTCTTATTTTATTTTTTTCGCTAAATATTAATATATTCCAATGAATAGTTCACGGTCGCGGTCATTAAGATATTTAATTCTTCCTCTTCAAACAGATTAATTATGTAAAAAAAAAAGATTGTTTACGGAATTAAAAGCAATTTAAAAGGGAAAAAGTCAGCTTTTGATACATATAACTAACGAGAAACAAATAACTGCTAGAAACGAACCCATTTCATTATTATTAAAAAGAGGACCATCAAAGTGAAGTTTTATACGTCTGTCTCTCTCTCGGGTTAATCAAATTCGGTCCAAACAATACCAACATTCAACCGTTGACTTTCAATGGGAAGGAGACACGTGTCACGAATTACGGGATGCGTGAAGAGAAGAGAAAAATTATGGGTATCGAGATTTCTGTGCACACTGCACATAAGGAAAATAGGCAACATGCACCTAAATTTGAACAGGCCATCCTTGCTTGATTTTTCATTGCGTTGGAACATGTCAAGCAAAGCACGCCTGCTTTAAACTAAGAATTTGCCTTAAGAATCCATGTGATCATGCAAATTAACAAGTCTTATCCAATCACGTATCTATTCACTCCAGTACGCTGAATTAGACATGAAAACTTTTGTAAACCCAAAGAAATAACTCCAAAAAAGAAAAAGAAGCTCTTCACGTGATAACAAAGCCCTTTGTAACTATTCATGTACCAGATCATTAAGCTTCAAATGCTATTAAGAAGGCTTCAAGAATTAGGCAGATGTCTAATCATGCGATATTTTGAGAGCACTTAAAATTCCCTTAATCACTCGGCTTAAGACATGAGAAAATGCAAGACCATGATGAGTCCAAACCGACTTATTTGGACATATACCAAATTTATACGAAGTCGCATCAAATTCCCATATTTTTTTCCCTATCATGGGGGCGGTTGATGATGATGGATGCTAGAATCATTACAAAAGCACTGTACAATCGCAGCATCGACTCCCATAATTGTAGAGGGAGACAAAAAAATCCCAAATATGTGCCCTCGTGAAACGTTTATTATAAAGTTCCGGTCAAATCTACTCTCTCTTAAAATGCATTTATATTTTAACAGGATATTATGCAAGATGCTAATGGAGAGTGAATTTGGATAAGGGATAACAGTTTGGGTTTTTTTTTTTTTTTTGCGAGACAATTAATTTAGGGTAAATACGTCAAGGTTGTACAAGTTTGAAATTTTTCACAAAAATGAAAATTAGTCTAAAATAGACATGTCATGGGTTGCTGATTTTTTATCGTTTACAATATTAACTCAAAAAAGAAATAAATCACGTGCTGCAGGCATTTTGCAAATGCAATCGATTAATCCATAAAAATTCCAAGCATACCAACTCGGTTCCCTTGATTAATTGTGTACTGTTCTCATTATTATATCTAATAAATATTGGTGGGCGACACATTGGAATTCCAAAATATCCGCAAGGTGATATACTCTATCTTATTTTATTTTTTTTCACTAAATATTAATATATTCCGATGGACGGTTCACGGTCGTGATCATTAAGACGTTTAATTCTTCCTTTTCAAACAGATTAGTGATGTACAAAAAAACAGATTGTTTATGGAGTTAAAAGCAATTTAAAAGGGAAAAGGTCAGCTTTTGATACATATAACTATCGAGAAACAAATAAACGCTAGAAACGAACCCATTTCATTATTATTAAAAAGAGGACCATCAAAGAGAAGTTTCATACGTCTGTGTCTGTCTCGGGTTAATCAAATTTGGTCCAAACAATACCAAAATTCAACCGTTGACTTTCAATTGGAAGGAGACACGTGTCGCAAATTACGGGATGCGTGAAGAGAAGAGAAAATTTATGGGTAATGGAGATCTCTGTGCACATAATGAAAACAGGCAACATGCACCTAACTTTGAACAGGCCATCGTTCCTCGTTTTTTTTTTTTTTTTTGTCGATTCTACTGTACTTTTATGCTAACGCTCACTTTTAGACTTTGCCCTACCTCCATGCAAGACGTGGGAGTCGAAACCCATTCTTGAAACTCATTCGTCCCCATCTCAATTTTCGAAAAAGTGGAGATTCGAACCCCTCACATCTCCCTTCTATGTTGGAATGGTGGCCACTGCGATAAATCTCAGTGGTTTTCCTTGCTTTTTCATTGCGCTGGAACATGTCGAGGAAAGCACGCTTGCTTTAAACTAAGAATTTGCCTTAAGAATCCATGTGCCCATGCAAATTAACAAGTCTTATCCTATCATATATCTATTCGCTCTATTCCGCTGAATTAGACATAAAAACTTTCATAAACCCAAAGAAATAAGTCCAAAAAAGAAAAAGAAGCTTTTCACGTGATAACAAAGCACGTTGTAATTATTCATTCCCCAGATCATTAAGCTTCGAATGATGTTAAGAAGATTTCAAGAATTAGGTAGATATCTAATCATGCGATATAAGATATTTTGGGAGTACCTAAAATTCCCTAAATTACTCAGGCTTATTAGGACGTGAGAATATACAAGACCATGATTGGTCCAAACCCACTTATTTGACATATACCAATTTTATACGAAGTCGCATCAAATTCCCATATATGTATGTATATTTTTTTTCCCTATCATGGGGCGGTCGATGATGATGGATGCCAAAATCATTACAAAAGCACTGTACAATCGCAGCATCGACTCCCATAATTGTAGAGGAAGACAAAATTCACTTTTCCTTGAATTTCCACAATTTTACAAACGTCAAAAAACACCATCATCATAATAAAAATAAAAGTAAAAAATATCTCCTATTCTCTCTCTCTCCTGTTCGAGAGCCACACGAATTTACAGGAACAGTAAGCAGATGCTGCGGTCGTTGCATGCGTCGACTTCTTCGTACTCTGCTTCTCCTCCCACCACCATAAAAAAGATCGAGCAGCTGCACCGACCGCCGCTGTCCTCAGCACCTTTCGATCGATACGCGAAGCGGACGAGAAAGAGACGGTCGGATTCGCCTCGCTTATGGACTGCGACCTCCTCCTGCCTCCCCGCCATTCTCGATCCCTCCGCTTCCTTCCCCTCTCCGGCGCTGCTCCTCCCTTCTCCGGCCGCTCCCTCGCCCTCGCTCTCCCTCTCTGAGCCTCGCCTGATTCCCGCCGCCGTCGCAGTCGCGGCGTTGCACCGCCGCCGCCGCCGCCGCCGCTAGGGGTATCTCTCTCTCTCTCTCTCTCTCTCTCTCTCTCTCTCTCTACGTGTCCGTGTGTTTTCGTGATTATCGTGTGGCAGTCTGCTCCATGCGAGGGAACGGCGAAGCGAAACGACGAGATAGTCGCGTCGAGTCATCGCGGTTTTTTTTTTTTTTGGCCCTTTATTCTGGCTCGGCATTGTTGGAAGTTCCGACGGAGGGAGAAATTTCGTTTTTTTCCTGAGGGAATTTTTTTTTTCTTTGGCAATTTTGTGGATGATTTCGAGTTTTTCTCTCTCGAAAGAATCATGGGATTTTACCGAGCTGCTGGTTTCATGGAGCTTCTTCACGTTCTGGAAAAATCTTGTCGAGCCTTTTTCTGCTTCGAGAGGAGTGAATTTCGATCTTGACTTTCGCGTTTCTGCTGACTTTCCCGTCTTCGTCAGAAGGAGGAGCAGAGCAGTAAGCGCTGCTTTGGAAAATGTTCGCGTGACCTTTGTCTTCGCCATGACTAGGAGAAGCAACGCTCTCGTGGGATTCAGTCCTCGAGAAGTCGCTAGCCACCGCAGACCCATCTCCTTCTTTCCACACTGAATTTTGAGCCTGAAAGCAGAGAAAAAACCGTGGCGGCCTTTCCATTGATTTCCGAGAAAAGGGAAACAGTCCCGGAAATGAATGCCTGCCCGTATTTCCTTTTTGCTGCTTTGGCTTTGTTTATTCTTTTGAAAAAAGGAATGAGACTAAACCGGATTTGGTGTTATTTCTTGTCTGGGTTCGATGAACTTTTCTTCCAACTTGCGCGTGGTTATGGAATTCCATGTAAGCATAAGCATGATTATGCCCTGCAGTGTCCTTTAGATTCCCAGGTCTTTTGGAGGTTTGTGCTTTTACGTGCTCGAGCTTAGCTATCTGAGTCAGATCGTGTTGTTCATCTGGTCATTAGATCGCTCCAAAACCATGTGCTTTCGTCCTCCGTGTGGTTTCTGAGACTAGTGGATGGGACGAGTACGAAAAGGAGAAATGAAAAAGGACATTTTTTTCCATCGAGGACTAGGTTTCCCGGAAAAAGAAGTTTCTTTTTTAATTAAAAATTAGTCTTGTTTCAGTTCTATCTTTCCGTTAAGAACCACATGTAGTATGCAATCAAGATAAAAAGACGTTCGGATGTTGAATCTCCGGTAGGGCTTAAGTCATCTTCATTGTACAGGTCATGGGGCATTTCTCCACCATATTCAATGGCCTGGCAAGATCATTTTCTTTTAAGAAGGGAAGGAGCACTGGGGATTGTGATGTTAGAGAGGCCGCAGAAACCATGGCAAAAGAGGCGAAAAAGAATGACTTGATACTGTGCTCATCTGGCATTGTAAATGTCGATGGCTCGGAAAACTTCGCTTCGGTTTTCTCTAAGAGAGGGGAAAAAGGAGTGAACCAGGATTGCTGCATCGTTTGGGAGGTATGTCTTGAAACCTGAATGCATGAGATTCTATTGGGGTCACATTCATTGTTCCCACATTCATTGTTTATTTTATGAAATTCAACTAGCTAGCCATTGTCATTTGCAGGAGAGGAATTGTTCTAATTTTACAATTGCTTGGAACATCTGGTCGCTTTTCACTTTGAAGATTCTGTTTGAACAACCTGTCATTTGGTGTATAGAAGTTCAGAGTCTATCAAATATCCACTTGCTCAGCTTGTTTCTTGTCTCAAGTCGTTTGTACATCGCATGCTGCGAAGACTGATAAATATGTGCCAATTTGTGTAGTTTCCTTCTTTTTGCTTCATTTTGAGCAGAACTTATATTTTAAGATCACCCGTATACCATGGATTGTTACTCATGGCTGGTATATTCTAGTTTTTCTCATTGAAGTTTATATATACTGATGATCTAGCTTTTGGTGATAGGAATTTGGGTGCCAAAATGACATGATCTTTTGTGGGATATTTGATGGGCATGGCCCATGGGGACATTATGTGGCAAAAAGGGTCAGACAGACGATGCCACCCTCTTTGTTGTGCAATTGGCAAGAGACTCTTGCTCAAGCTTCCCTAGATCCAGATCTTGACTTGGAATCAGATAAGAATTGTCATCATTTTGATATATGGAAAAGTTCCTACTTGAAGACTTGTGCCACCATTGATAACGAGCTCGGGCAGCATCGAAAGATTGATTCGTGCTACAGTGGGACCACTGCTTTGACTATTGTCAGACAGGTATTAGCACAAACACCTCAAATTTTCTTTGCTTTATGTAGGCTCTGTATGGAGTGCGTTCATGAATCTGCTGTCATGGTAATGTGATAGTTCTTTTTGGCTGCGGTTGCCACGTGATATAAGTTTATTGGATCTGGTTTGTTGGGTTGCAAAATAAGAACTGATAATGAGGAGTGCATCTTCCTAACGATAGACTTTCGAGAGGCAATATTAAGATGGCTAGCTTTCTAGGCAATTCAGATGTATAGTGGACTTTGTCCTCAGCAAATGTAACTTCAAATCTGGACCAGACAAGAAATTTCAATATATTCATGACATGGAAGGTCAGTTCCATCAATAGATTTCTATATGCACACTCCATACAAAAGAAACAGTTGATGAAATGAACAACCATTTTGCTGTTACTAAGATTAGTGATTGGCCCACCAGGGGAGTTGTTGATTAAGCATTTCTACTTCTTCAGGAACCGTTCCTTCGGTGGAAGCTAATGAAATTGATATTTTGGCAGGGGGAATACATCATCATAGCCAATGTAGGTGACTCACGAGCTGTATTAGCAACTACTTCTGAGGATGGGAGCTTACTTCCCGTTCAGCTCACTGTTGATTTTAAACCCAATATACCTCGTTAGTCCCCGTGCCTATAACTCCTCTCATGGTTTAGCTTCTCTTCTGATCTTCACACTTCTGTTGATCTTGCTGCAGAGGAAGCTGAGCGGATAATACAATGCAATGGGAGGGTATTCTGTTTAGAGGATGAGCCAGGAGTGCACCGTTTATGGCTGCCAGATGGTGAATCACCTGGACTTGCAATGTCTAGAGCCTTTGGAGATCACTGTGTGAAAGATTTTGGACTTATATCTGTGCCTGAGGTGACACAGAGAAACATAAGCAGCAGAGACCAGTTTGTTGTGCTGGCGACTGATGGGGTATGTTTTCTGCCATTAGTCGTTTGAGCTTTTAAAGGTGGGACAAAAAAGAAGAAAGTCAATAGCTTAGCTTCCTCAGAAAATGTGCATTCCAGTTTGCCCTAGACTTACCCATGGCGAGTTTTCAAATCAGAACTGTCAAAACAGTAACAGGCATGTAGTGGTGCTATCTATAATAGAATATATGCTCTGGCAATAGAGGTTTTCTAGTTTCTAGACGGTAACATTACTCCTGAAAAAATATTTAGATTTACGCAAATGTCAAATTTGAACTGTTAGTCACCCAAGTTTCAAGTACTCCACATAGTGACCCAAATTTCAAAAGCCATGTGACCGAACTTTTTCATCTGGCATATTATCATGACAAGCAGGAGTAAGAATAATCGTCCTGCAAGAGTGGGGGAGAAAATGTCACCTCTCCTTAAGAGCGTCCTTGTTGATATCATGCGACCTTCATCAACCCTTTTGTTTGCACGGGCAGTTAGATACTATTTCGCAGTATGAAGTATTTTTGAATAGCGATCGCTTCTTATGTTGCTCTTTTTTTCCCTGTCAGGTGTGGGATGTTATATCCAATCAAGAAGCAGTGGACATTGTATCCTCAACGCCAGACAGGAGCAAGTCTGCCAAACGCTTAGTCGAGTGTGCTGTCCATGCATGGAAACGCAAGAGGCGCGGAATTGCAATGGACGACATATCAGCCATTTGTCTCTACTTCCACTCTTCCCCTCTATCTCAGCAAGTTCACCCCATCAAGTCTCCGAAGTAAACCATGTGAGGAACGGTTCATCTAACGGGGATCGCCACCCATTCTAAATTTGATCCAAAAAGTCCAGATCGTGCTGCTTTCACGCGCCCCTAATGCAACCACGCAAGCCCAGCTGTAAATATAAGCCAAGTGTTATAATATCGGCAGTTGTGCCGACAATTTCCTCTGCATAGATTAGCGCTCAGGCAATCCCTTCGGCTTCTTTAAGGAAACAGTAGCAGTTTTGTAGTTAAATCCATTTCTTTCACGCGCTACCGATGAAGTTAACTGTACTCCTTTACGAGGCGGGGGTGGAACGTTGCATCTTCATTGGCATGGTCAGGGAAAGAACTCAAATTCGGGCAGGACTGGCTATTTGTCTTCCAAAAGAACCGATTCATCGATCCAAAAACGATAAGAGGGTCAACACTCGTAGGCTTACAATGTCGAAAACTTCTATTCTGGCTGCGAGACGAAATCGAATGTCTTGACTTTTGATGTTGCGTTTGGTGATTCGTTGCGAAGAATCTGCAGTTGATGAGTCAGCGATGTCTGAATGGAGATGGGCCAGGGAAGCATATTTACATGAACCGGATGGAGCCCATTAGTGGCCACTGGGACCTGCACGAGGTTTAAAAGATTTCCCATGATTCTGGTGCACTTAGGAAACACATGTTACATAATTCCCGTCAAAAGAATAATCCTGCGTCGCGCGACTACTGAATTCGGGAGAACCACGGAGACGGCAAAACCTCGCAAGATAAAAGCTGTCACATGATACATAAGAGTGGCATCAGAAATCATAATTCCCGTCAAAATAATAATCCTGCGTCGCGCGACTACTGAATTGGGTTGGGCTTTGCATGTAATGTCGTGACACTCTAATTAATGTTTTGAATTTTCGAGTTAAGACTTTCTAACGTGATGCAGAGCACGAGTCAAGAATTCACATCCGATCTAACGTGCCTTAGAAGCGTGAGATGGCGGAATCTGTAGCAGAAATGTCTGACGACATCTCTAAAAAACTTATCTTCCCCATGTTATTCTGGGCCATGTTTGTCAACATCGATGGAAAACAGCAAAGCGCCGCTTCTGTCGTTGTGGGTCTCATTAGGACTTCCGAAACTAAGCATGCTTCAACGAGGCACCGCACAACATGAGTGACTTCTTGACCTGTCCTTCATTTTAGGTCATGTACCACCTACCGAGCCAGACCAAAACGCGTAGTCCTATAATGATGGAGTAGATGACGTAAAATTTAATCTCTGCCATCCCCGACCAAGTTCTCTGGCACGCCTGGGAAAATTACCCATCAGCCCTAAACATATTATGCATATATTAATTCATTCTAAATATTTCAATTCCACTTATTTGGTCTTGAACATTTGCACAAAATTTTAATTTAATCATTTTGGTGAATTTTCACTTGAGATCGCTGACGTGGCAATCCAATCATCACCGTTATCTTACATGGCATGTCGTTATGTCAGCAATTTTCCAATGGAAATTGGCCAAAAAATTACATTAAAATTTCTAGCAAAGGTTTAAGATAAAATTGACAAAATAGAAAGTTTATGACTAAGTTAACATTGGTAAAAGATGTTAAAAATTGATCTGGTAATTTTTCCCATGATGTTCTGTTTATAAATAAACTCAAGATGCTTTCACATGCACATCCCCGCTACATGACAGTGAGCTTCAAGTGAGACTCCGTGATTTTTTTATAATACAAAAAATCTTATGCTTGTACGCCTATGTCACAATTATTTCAAACTAATTTTCTTGTCACGAAAAATTATGAATTGAGACACTCAAATCACATTCATTCCAAACTAATTTTTGCATCATAGAAAAACCAAAATCGATACACCCATATCACATTTATCCAAATCAATTTTTGTGTTACAAGAAATCCCAAACTAATATACCCGTGTCACATATACTCCAAACTAATTATATATTACAAAAAAATCCAAAATCTTAGATTTTGATATCTAAAAATTTGCTGATTTTGGCTTAAGTTTTGAAAATATGTAAAAATGTCTAACTTTTAATAACACGGAAATTAGCTTGGGATAAATATGGTACAACCGTACTAATTTGAGATTTTTTGTGACGCGGAATTAGTTTGGAGCAAATGTAGGGCAGGCATATGTATTTAGGACTTTCCATAACACAAAAATATAGACCATTTAAGGCAAGAATAATAGCCATTATATTATAATTTTTTTCTATTTCTAATTTATGGATGAGTTTCTAAGCAAAAAATACGCATTTGATAATTATATAATAATTTTCTATGATATGAGTCAAAGAATGAAAAGGAATTTGGTAACTAATAGGAAGTTCCTATTTTGAGGCTAAGGAAGGGTCATATGTGTGGGATAGCATATTTGCCACAAATTTTATTGTTGTTCTCTTTGGCTCGTATCATAAGCAAATTTTCTAGTATCAGAGTCATGGCATTTTTTAGCACGTTTTTAGTTTGATGTTGATTATTCACTACAGAAAGGGAGACTTTTTAGACAATGACAAAATCCTCCGAAATTTCCACACCAACTACTATGAATGCCCCAGTTTCTCTTAGCCCTCCTTTAGAACTTCTCTCTTCCAATGTCTCTAAGATTGACTATCTTTATGAGGTTTCCTATCTCAATGAAGATAGTAAAATTTCAAACTCACCTTTTACTTATAAATCGGTATTCTACTTTTGCTAAACCATTCTCTTTTTCACGTATCCGTTCTATTAAGCAGCTTATTAAGCATACTCCTAAAGAAGTTAAAATATATGTCCAGTCCTCAAAATTTGACCAGCATCCTATCCCAGTCACTCAGTAAGAACACTTTGTCACCCTTATGACTTTCCAAGATAATGGATATAGCAGGGATATGCGCACCTTCACTTTGGTGCTATTAGACTTACTTTATCCTTCCATGGAAGGAAAGAGTTACCCATAATTCATAGATGGCCCTTCTAGACATCCGTTTTCTGGACTACTAGCATGCTTGCATGGATACTATCCAAACTACCCTCAATGTGGGAACACTGTTTATTATTTCGTTCCCTAACTTCAATATGGCTCTCTTGGATCCACGACTTCTCTTAGACTTCTCTTAGCCTTTAAGGTTTAGCTACATATTACTGGAGCACCTCAGGCTCCAGATTTTATTGTTGCTAACTTGCATTATCAAATGGTTTATTGGTTTCCGAATCATGTCGTTGACCTCAACTTCCTTGGTTTTGAAGATGCTTTGTTCATTTTGATGGATAATGATCAAACTTCTTGTATTCATGTGCCTAAACAAATTCCTCAAGATTAGCTAGTTAAGTTGCTCCCAGATACGTGGGTAACTAACTATGAAAAAATTCACCAGAATTCTAGGCCCATCCAATTCACAGAGTCCTAGTTTACTAAGAAGAAATATGGCACAGTTGTCATCAAATTTAGCAAGGAAAAGAAAGAAGCCGCATCTTCTGTTTTTCCTACTATTCTTATAATGCAACCCTGTGCAGCTCATGTTCCAACCGACAATGGCCACCCAGATCCAAAATCCACGATTGAATGTTTTGACCAGGAAGAACTCCTATTCATTACTACAAAGATCTCAATACAAGACACTGCTTTTGGGATCATGATTGTCAGTGTTTCCTTTTTACAGATCCTCTAGATGAAGAAGAAGATGATAAGCTATCCAAGAGAAGTAAACTGTCAAAAGATAAACTTTACCAGAGATACCTTGATGGAGACCCCACTGTCAGACCTTTTGGTGAAAATGGAGGAAGATACCAATTCATGATCTCATATGGACCACCTCGATCATACCCTCCTCCAAAAATCCCTGAACCATGTGAACCTCTTCCACCTCCTCAACCACCACCCAGAAAGAAACCTTCACCCCAAAAGTTAGTTGTCTCACCCTTTTATAAACCCATCCATAAACGGGTTAAAAAGAACTATTTTCCTTTAGAAGTACCCCAAGCACCTTTGCCCTCATGTTTCCTAAAACCAGCAGAACCACTTATCCTTCCATCTGTCTGTATGCTCTAACTCTCAGACTTTCCACCTTTGGAAAGATCTAACTATAGTGCCCCATTCCCGACATTAGAAGAGTTTACAAATGTTCACAATCGATTTCGTCATATTCCTAAGGTCCCAAATCCTACATATATTGACAATAATGGAAGACAAAAGAAAGTCACGGCTACTGAGGCTGTCCTGAATTGGCATTCAGAAAATGCCTTGGCCCAAAATAATGTTCTCAAGCTTTCTACTATCTAAGCTCGTCTTGATCATATTGACCAAAAAGTTAACCAAACGGCTTTGGTGACAAATAAATTGCTTAAGACATTCTAGAAGAAATTTCAGCAAATGAAATCTGGAATATATGTTTCTCATTATCATTTGGAAGACCAGACGGCTGAAATGAAAAAATTGAGGAGACAAATCAAGCTCGTGTAGGATGGAAAATTTGTTCCTCCTCTAAATCCATTTTTCCAGTTTTGGCAAACGATTCCAATAGAGGTAGGCCCCTTTGGGGCTACATCAATTATCTCAATTATTGATGAAGCTGCAAAGCAAAATCAAAGAAATATTGTTACGCTCCAAAACTGTATTAGAGAAATAGAAAGACAAAGAAAAATTAATGAAGAAAAGAGGCTAGCTCCTGAGCCTTTTCCGGAGCCTCCCTTTGCTCATATGGTCTCAAATCCACTTGAGGCATTCTTGTGAGATCAAAGTAGACAAACGATACTAACTATTGCTACATTTGACTCTGCCAAGAAAAATACTTTTGAATCGGCCTCAAAATTGGACTTTCTTTCCTCCGAAAATACTTCAACCTCTAAGCCACAAACACCAATATCCTGTGTGCCTCCTATCTATATGACCGATCCCCCCAAAGTAGAGATGGAATCAAATTCATCCGAGTCAAAAGTAGTACATCTTCTTGACCCAAACCCTAAACAAAAGTCTTCAACCTCAAAATACTATTTCACGCTCAATGATATCTCATATTTCAAATAGCTAGACAGATTACAAGAGTTTTATGCTTGACTTAACACCAAAGCATTTCTTGTTGAAAGTTGGTATGAAATACAGACTAAGTTTGTAAGTAGATTTACTGGAAGACTAAAAGATTGGTGAAGAACTGTTCCTGACCAAAATCAAATGACATTTTTACTCTAAACAAACTTCCATCAAACGATCCAAGTACCTTGTTTATGGCACTCCTAGTAAGGGATGGCTTTTCTTCATTTTCATCACTAGACAATTCCAATTTCGTGATCAAAGTCATCTCCTCACGTCCCTCTACCTCCATTTGACGTGTTATTTTGATACATTAACTTCACATAATATAGTTAGAAATTTAAAAATAAAGATCAAACATTTATAAAATAGTAAAATAAACTACTACTCGTGTATTTCAAATTGGAATGATGACAAACGAACCCATCTTGTCATTCCTTACGACAAATTCGAAAAATTCAGGTCCCATGCCCAAAATGTTGGAGAATATGCAGCACTCCCAAGCAAGTGGAGGATCAGAACCATAGCTAAACTTCTCTAGGTTTGGAAAAGTTGCGGGGTAACTTAGGAGAATTTTGCATGGGAACAAGGTCCAATGCATGAAGAAAATACCATAAATGGACCACCATCGGCTTCTCTCTATTAAGGGGATAGAAACATCAAGTGGTACTTCTTCTAATATCACTTAGACGAATACACCCTTTTTGTCACTCCTTTTTTTTTGGACTTTTCTTTCCTTCTGTGAGATTAGAAAGTCACATATTTTAAAGATTTCATTGACCGCATAGCCCACGCTTCTTTCATTTTTTATTCCTTTTTTTAAAACCAGCCCATGCTTTGTTCATATTGTCTCCTCTTCAAGCACGCCCAGAACACCCAAATCAAAAACCCCTCAAATTCCAGTAGCATAGGCAAAACACCATAGACGGCTAAAACACGCTCCTTCACTAGACTCCGTCGGTCAGCGGACCAACGCGGCCACCGCTAACCACCAGGCCCACCAAAACAACGAGTATCGACTTCCAGTCAAGAATAAGGACGTAAAAGCCATATCTCATTCACACTTTTTGTCAAACACGTGGCAGGCGTTGGCTAAGAGGAGTTACAAACCAATAGCAAACAATGAGCAAGCGAGAGTCAACTTCGCACACCTAAGAAGTATGAAGTACACACGGCAAGCCTCGACCATAAACAAAAAGAACAACCGTGCGCCTAACTTGGACATTTTATCATATAGTTAATATAGGCAAATTGAGTAAGAAACGGAGACGACCGAGCCCGAGCATGAGTTCATAGAAATCGACCCCTAAGACCTTGCAACAACAGCCCGCACCTAAATAAGGCCGAAAAATCGCATGAACCAGACGAAAACGGTCTGGTTTGGCAAGCCTAAAAAAGGGCATCAGGGGGCGTTCGGATGGAGGAACCCTCTTGACTCAAGTCGTCATCGAGGGAGCTGTTGAGTGAAGGGGGGCGAGCAGCGTCGAGTCGTCATCGAGGGCGTCGCCAAATGGAGGGGGGCGAGCATCATCGTCGAGGGCGTCGCGGAGCGGAGGGGGGCAAGTGGCGTCAAGTCATCATCGAGGGCATCGCCGAACAAAGGGAGGCGAGCGGCGTCGTCGAGTCATCACTGTGGGCGTCACCGAGCAAATGGGGGAGAGCGGTGTCAAGTGGAGGGCGTCGCCGAGCGGCGTCAGGGGGCAAACGATGTCGCCAAGCAAAGAAAATCAAAGGAGAATCGAGAGTCAGGATTAGGGGTAAAGTAGAGAGAGAGAGAGAGAGAGGAGAAACGAATTTTGAATGAAATTAGGATTTCAATTTTTAGGATTAGGAACAAGGGGAACCGGGAACCGGAACCTCTCTCCTTGAAATCAGGAACCGCGCTCACCCCTACTTGACATAAAGATATTGCTAGAAAAATATCGGAGGTTATACACCCGGTATTTTAACTATGCTTTTGGAGATATCTTTGCTACAAGAGTTCGAAGTAAACCCATCACCATACAATTCTTTCTTTAAGATCCTTGGCTCTAGCTTACCAAATAAATATATCATTATTGGTAAGGATATCCTTACACAAGTTCCTAAACTCATAATTATGCCTAATGGACTAAGGTTTAAAGGGCAGTTTCAAGAATTGTGGACATCCAAAGATTATTCACTATTCAAATGAGCATTTTGGATTCAAATTTTATAGACCCTTCTTGGGGCATGTGCAAACTCTCTCACTTGGACTTTGTCCAAAAATGCTTCAGCCCTCTGTAGAAAAATCTTGATTTCTTTATCAATCTTCCTTTAAAAAAAATGAGGATGTCAATCCCACCAAAGTAAGTCACTCCAAAATGAATCCAGAACATTTGCTCTTAGTATAAAAGGAATGCTCGGATTTGCTTCATCAAGGGTTAGTTGAGCCCTCAAATTCTCAATGGGCTTATAAAACATTTTATGTTAACAAGCAAATGAAGTAAAGTAGAGGAAAGATGAGATTAATTATCAATTATCAGCCTCTCAATCAATTTTTACGAGATAATAAATTTTCTCTACCTCATCATAATTCTTTATTCTCCAACCTCACCCAAGCCAAAGTGTATTCCAAGTTTGACCTTAAAACTAGACTTTGGCAGTTGAGAATTCACCCTAGAGATAGGTACAAAATTGGATTTTGTACAAAAAATCAATTTTTCCAATGAACGATGCTCCATTTTGGTCTCAAAATAGTTTATTCGTTGTTTCAAAAGGCTATGTGCAGAATTTTCCAGCGTATCCCAACTACTGCTCAAATTTACATTGACGATATCCTTCTATGTAGTCTAGATGAGGATAATTATTATAAATTTTTAGCCCAATTTGCAGACCTAATACAAAAGCATGGCATTAGGTTATCCCAAAAGAAGATAATCATTGCCCAGAAAGAAATTGAATTTCTTGGAATGCATCTTAAAGATGGAACTTATTATTCTGGTCCTCATATTGCTGAAGACTTACAAAAATTTCCTAATGAAAATCTTTCTCACAAGCAGGTTCAACAATTCCTTGGGATTGTAAATTATCTTAGGGATTTTGTCACAAAAATCATAGAGTTTGTAAGTCTACTACAACAAATGCTTAAGAAAAATACTCCTCCATGGGGACTACAGCAAACTAAGTTTGTACGCAAGCTTAAGGAAATTTTGCAGCATCTCCCTCATTTACAAATCCCTTCCACGGGGAAAAGGATCTTGCAAGTAGATACAAATGCTGAATATTGGGCTACCGTTCTTTTTGAAGAAATTGAAGGAAAACGACAAGTTTGTGGACACAAGAATAGAAGATTTACTCAAGCGAAAATGCATTACCATTCTACGTTCAAAGAAATTTTTGCAGTAAAATATGGTATCAAAAAATTTGAATTCTATCTTATAGGACATTATTTCCTTGTGAAGATGGACATGTCCTCGTTCTCTCAAATGTTGAAGTTTAAGTAGAAGCAAATTCCACATTCACAACTTCTTAGATGGATAGAATGGCTTTCAAAATATTCCTTTGAAATTAAACATATTGCTGGAAAAAAAATATATATTTGCTAATTTTCTGTCCAGACAAAAAAATTTGCAACCACCACATCTATAAACATGTATGTGGTAAGAAATCCCAAAGGCGGTTTCAAAGCCCAAGAAATAAAACCCAAATGGCCTTCGTATTCATACCCACTAGAAATCCCTAAGTTGATCCAAGCCAATATTCTTGTTAAGAATCTTGGAAGACTTATGTGGCAATATCATTTCCAAATTTTTAGTGAATATGATGGTCTTCTCCTCAGACCAAATGGGCTACATCTTTTTTTTTTTTTTTGGTCAGTCCTACTCTATTCCTACTCTACACTCACTCTCAGACTTTTGCCCTGCCTCTTGCAGGGCGTGGGAGTCGAAACCCACTCTTGAAACTTACACGTCCCCATCCCATCCCCCCTGAGAAGGTGGGGATTTGAACCCCTCACCTCCCCCTTCCATGTTGGAAGGGTGGCCACTGGGGCGAATCCCAGTGGTTAATGGGCTACATCTAGAAATATCAATTTATTCATCATTTCACCTTCTTTCTAGAAGAGGAATTTTCAGAGATGTTCAAGTGATTTTATTGGTATTTGTTTAATCTTTATACTATTGCCATTGAGTTTTCGACAACCTTCTTCCTAGAAGAGGAATTTTCAGAAATGTTCAAGTGGTTTTATTGGTATTTGTTTAATCTTTATACTATTGCCATTAAGTTTTCGACAGCTAAGATACCTCTTATCATCAACAGAATTATCTAAGGAGAAACCAAGCATAAATATTTTGGGGAAATGCTTTGTCAGTTCAAACCATTAAATGCATGGAAATGTATTTTCCAAGCTCAACTCAGAGCATGCAGGCCTAACCCAGAAATTTATACAATTGTTTTATTCTTTAGGCCCCAAATATTTGTCTAACCGAAGGAAGATATGTGTAAAACTCCAATAGACATTGGAGTATCCACATATAAAACTCAACCTGTTCTGAATGAGATTTTCACAACACTTCATTGTAGAATCTCAGCTTATCCTCGACAGTATCGAGGGTTGTAAAGAAAATTGTGTCAGCGCAATCAAGTCATCCCACAAGAAGCATGGCCAACATAAGATGATCCCGCTTCTTGCTTCTTAGGATCATTATGATGACTATCGTGTAGTCTGTCCGACAATCAATTCTTGCCTAAGAAGATATTACAAAATCGATGTACTGAACACTTCTGAATCACCAACAAATTCACAGGATCCAATTTCATCATCACAAGAACCATGAGGAGGACCACTGTCACAGGATCCTTTTGATCCTAGTAAATTGCAGGTTACACTCAGACTAGGTCTTAATAAAGAAAGTCCATCCCTTTAGCCTGAGTATCTAACCCAACCTAGCATCCCAACAAGTTCCACTAATGCTTCGGCAAGCTATCATCAGTCATCCAAAAGACAAAGGCCGTATGAATTAAATATGAAATTTTTTTTAGCAATTGAAGAGATAGAGAAGCTTGTCGAAGCACTCTGGCAACAGTATATTAAAAAAAAAAAAAAAAAGCACTTTCAATCCTCTTGATATTCCATCCAGCTCATACCAGCCTCTAAATGATATAGGTACTGAACATCTTGAAGCCCTAAAAATCGAAAGAATCATCTAGGAATATTAAAGGCAAAAAGATGAAAAAGACTCGGATTCAGACGACAGTACTGAGGAGCCTATTCATAGGCATAATAGGTGAAGAAATTGAAAATTCTGCCAAGAACTTATTCAAGACAAAATAAAAGAGACAAAGGATTCACGTGAAGAAGCCGAAAAGTTTGACTCAAAATACTTAAGTACTGTAGTGTATTGTTCATGTATAAACTGTTCATAATACTGTAGCACTGTAGCAGAAGCGGAAAAAGTATGATAATGAGCGAAAAAAGTCAATCTATCGATAGGAAACTTGACAGATGTAAATAATTGGCCTTTGTCAGTCAAACAATTTATATAAAATTCTAGTGTGTTGTTTCATGCCTATATGAGATGGTGTATGCAAACCTTAAGAGGCGGAGCGCATCCTCCTTAGAAATAATATTGTATGGTTTGTTATGAATCCCTAAAAAACTATTTGCTCTTCCTTTTTGCCCGGTATAATTCTTCAAAACTAGAAATGTTCTAATCAATTATGGTAGTATAATCTGCACTTACCACAAATGTAGAATCCGTGCATTAGAATTCTGCTACTCTAAAATTTTCTATGATACGAGTGAAATAATTAAAAAGAATTTGATGGCTAACAAGTAGTCCGTACTCTGAGGTCAAGGAAAGGTTATGTGTGTAGGATGACATACTTGTCACAAATTCCTGTTTTCGTTCTCCCTAACTCATGTCATAGGCTAATTTTCTGGTACCCCCTCTCAAACGGCGGTAGAAGGTGGGCAGGAGAATGGCTAATGATCGACGATCAGCGGCCAATACTAATGGGTGGGCAATCAACTAGTAATAAGGGTTTTTCTTTCTTACTTTTATTTTAAAAATAAAAAAGGTAGACAAATTTTACTTTTTAATTTATTTCAAATTCATTTTTATAGTAAAAATTTATTCTAAAAATAGAAAATTAAAATGACTTTGTCAAATAAATTTTTATTCTAAACCTATACTTGAGAATTGAAAAATTAGAAAAATAGAAAAAACAGAAACCCTACACCACTTGTTTCAGCAGGCCTCGCAATAAATTTCTGGATAAGGGCGGGCATGCGGAAACGTCGTCAAAGGTAAGGAAAAACAAATGAATAAAAGGAGCCGGTCCTGTCCGTACGCAAGACGCAAGGCCAGAACGGGCAATTCGCCCCGCGCGGGCTGTCTAACTCAGAACCGCCAATCGAAGTTCGCTTTGACCCGGCAAGAAGCGCGAGCTGCTGAGAAGAAGTTGGACGACACGACTTCACTTCACCCCCCAAAAAAAAGTTGTTGAAAGCTTTTTCCTTCGAATAATAAAAATTTAAAAAATAGGAGAGAAAATTCGGTTGCAGATGGCGAGAGCCGCACGCGCGTTTGATTGGGCGAGATCTCGCGAGAAAATCCCATCTCGTCCCTCCTCCTCTCGGGGCGCGCGATTTTCTCGTCGCTCTTTTATCGCGCGGAGAGCCGAGGAATATCCCCCTTCTTCCACCATCATCATCTCGCTGTCGACGCGACGCGCAACGTGCGCGCACCGCACGCTACTTTTGTCCCCCCCGGGAGCCCCTTCCCCACGCGCGGCTTCGGACGAGCGTCGGCGCGTGGTGGTGGATTTTTTTAATTTTGATTTTGACGGGTAGAGAAAGAGAGAGAGAGTCGTGTACCGTCGTCGTGATGGACCGATTTGAAAATTGCTGGGGGAGTCTTCGATCCGTGTAGTTCCAAATATTCACCGATTTGTGCTTTTTTTTATAGCAATTTCTCTTCCTTATAAAGACGCCACTTGGGCAGGTGCGTTAACATGGACCCGTTCTAAAAAGTATGGATGCCTTTATTCTGAACTCTTTTTATAACATGAAATATTATAAATTATATTTGTCACGATATCTTTAGTTCTAACTTTTTCTTATGCTATGAGGAATCTCAACTTATATTGATAAGATACATTTGCCATCAATCAAAGTTCAATCGAACGATTTTTTCAACCGAAACATTATTTTTATTTTAGTTACATCACGTGAGAATCATTTACTTTCTTCTGTTTTTATATAAATATAAGTTTTAATAATGTCATGGAAAAGAATTTAAAATAAATATTTACAGGGTTGGTAAGTAAAATTTGGGATTTTTGGTAAGTTGAGGATGACTTGAGAATTATATTAATGATTGTCTGCGACCTTTACTTAACATTTAAATAAAGAGACTTCACCGTCCGTGAAGTCGTGACCTTTTTATCCGCGTTACGCATGATCATTGCTGACAAAAAATAGATAATTATTATTGAGGAATATGATATAATATAATAAATGTTGGGGAGCATGTCCTGATAGGTCAGTCCAATCAAATTCCCAGAAGCAAAGTACTAACATGCGAGGTTAGAACCGGCCAGGTGTCATCTGAAAGTGGGGCATCATTACTGAGAAAAGATGAGGGTCCTTTTTCCTCTTTTCTCTCTTGCTACTGGTGGTGGTGGGGCCCAGGTCTGAGGGGGGACACATCATTGTGTCGTATCATTCTCTCCTCCCTGCTTTGGAAGTTGGGAAAAAACTCACTTAATGATAAAAAAATATTTATATTAGTCACTGCCCAAAAGATGAGGCGCTGATTAATCTGTCCCTCTGTCTCTGTCACAATGTTTTTTTAGAATAAAATAAAGAGGAGAAAACAAAGAAGGAACCCAATAAATAAAAGAAAAAGAACCGTCTAAATCCCTCAATTATACCCACTATAATATATTTGCCTTGAACTTTTTAATATAATATAAAAAATCTCAAATTTATATTTATATGATATATTTACCTTTATTACTAATCCGTCAAATGATTTTTCAATTAAAATAACATTATTTTTTGTTTCATTTAAGTTGTGTAAATGTCATGTCTACGTAAACAAATTTTTAACATGCTTATTAATAAAATCTTGATGAAGAGTAAATGCATTATATAAATACAAATTTGAGGCTTTTGATATTTAGAGTAAATATGTTATAGTAGACAGAATTTATAATTTTTTGTGAATTTTTTAAACAATAAAAAATGAAATAAAATAAATGAAATTTAGCAGATCTCGATCCTCGGCCACGTCACTCATGTGACCACCGCTGGGTATCCGACGGTGGCTTACGTTACGCTTCGCCCCACCCCAAAAAGTCAAAAGGTAGGAACGCTTCCTAAGACGAACGGACGGACGATCACGTGCGCGTATGACGACATCCGCGGATTACTTACTTATGCTTTTAATTGACCTTTCGTGTTAAGAAAAAAAATATTTACTCGTTGAAGAAGAGGGTTTGCTTAATAATCAGTTGGGTGATGACGTATTCAACGAAAATTATAAAAATTTGCCAATCGCCTGCGTGCATGACCGAATTCAGAGTCTCAATTGCTGATTGATATTAGGATAAGTTGATAGATTCGAAGGAATCGAATGTCAATAAATTACTCAGACCAAAACTGATGCCCCAATGTCGATAATTTAATCGGCAGGCCGCTCTAATTTAGGCGAAGAGTTGGTGAATTATGCAAATAAAAGTCGATGAATAGTTCGAATATTGATAAATTGTGATTCTATGAATAAATAAGAAAGGAAGTAATCCTATAAGGTTGTTGTTGAGTTACAAACAAGTTATGTCATAAGATTTTGCCAAGTCATCGGTCATTTTGGGAAAATTCCAATAAATGCATAAAATGCATTCTTTTTCTCAAATAAAGGCTTAAAATGGACTTTATTTTAAACAATGGCCTGAAATGCCGTCATTTTCTCAAATAAAAGTATAACTTTATGGCTACTTGAGGGCATTTTAGTTAGTTTCCTTTTTTTCCTTTTCTCTATGTAGGAGAGGGCTGGGCGAGGGTCACCCTTGCCTGATCTAACGAGGGCCACCCTTGCCCTAGGGGAAGTTGGCCTCACAGCCATTGACAAGGCAAGCCTTCGCTAGATTGAGGTGAGGGTCACCTTGCCAACGGTTGGCAAGGGACAGGCTCGCCCTAGGTAAAGTCACCCTTGTTAGTGGTCAAGGGTTGCCAAGTCCTCGTCAACCCTAGGTGAGGGTGGTTGAGCCCTTATCGACCCTCACTAGTGGTCAACAAGCGTTGTCGAACCCTCATTGAAAAGGAAAAAAAGAAAAAAAGAAAAGAAAATAATACAAAATAATTTAAAATTAAAATTTTAATTGCATGAAAATGCCATTTGATTAGTCAAAATATTTAGCCAGTTGGCAACCAATGAGGTTGAGCCCTTATTTGAAACAATTATGGTCACTTTACACCTTTATTTGAAACAACTATAGCCTTTGTAGACACTTATTTGAGAAAATTATGGCACATCAAACTCTTATTTGGAATTTTCCCGGTCATTTTTCTAATTGACAGTTTCTTTAAATTTGCCGACACTTATCCATATAATTAACGGAAAAAAGTGGGTTTTGTTTGACTTTTTATGAATAACCTCGTTTACTCGAAGTTTTAAGAGGAAAGTTAGAATATAAATGTAAAAAGAGATGACTGGTAACAATCTTTAACCTATTATGAAAATAATAGTCTATTATGAATCACAAACAAACAAATAACAGATAGTTATAAATTGTCTTTGGATTCACTTTTAATAATTTACGACTCATAACAATTTGTTATTCCTACAATAACCCTAAAGACTAGTAAAGTCTAAATATAAAATCAAACAATTATTATGACCTCCACTCTCTAAATGTTGCGTACATTGCCATCTAAGTTATGGACATGCATGTCTATTTTGGAAATGACCATTGTCATTTTGGAGAGAAGAAAATCATTGCTTGATTCGGATATATGTTCTTCTAGTCTCTCCAACGGCACCTTCTATCCTCGCCACCCCTTAACGATTTTTGTTTGGTTTCGTGCCTAATGGTGTGTACATATTATCTATGTATTCTTAAGGAGCTATTGAGCAAAAATTAAGCGAGATCAAGATACGAAACAAAAGTAACGTCGAGAGGGCACGGTTATGACCCGCGCTTGGCAACTAATTGAAATTTATTCGTGTGAAAAAAGATTTCATATTTTTGGATATGGAATAAGGGAAATCTGCTTGAATGCATCTTCGCTTGATAACAAGCTCTATATACTCCTTAAGTTTATAGTCTCCCCTCACCTATTAGTTCATGTATATATGTTATACTAATTGACAAACAAACACAAATTTTGTCCTACATAGGGTGCATTTGTTTCAATGAAAAAGAATAATTTGAAAAACACTTTGCTAAATCATTTATACCTCTTACAAAATTGAACAAACAAAAAAAAAATTCATCATCCACAAAAATAGTTAGACATGAGTTGTTGTCAATGGTGAAATATTATTTAATGGCCGATTATTTTTGAAGGACTATAGACGATTATTTTTAAAAAAATAATTTTCAATTTGTTAATTTTTTGCTAAATAAATGGAGCTTAAGAAAAACATAAAAGATTAATTGCAGAATGCATTAAAGATTTTTTTTTTTGACAAAAGCAAAGGGAGCCCAAAAGAAGAAAAATAAAGCCCATTAAAGATTAATTGCATAATGCATTATATATATGTATATATTCCAGAACTATCTCTTTACTTCTATTTCTTTATTAATGAGTAATTATTAACTAATCAACGTACAGTTTTGTCAACTGTAAATGTGGACCAGAAGTTGAGCCTTTGGGACCGTTCTCCATAGTCTGTCTTTTTAACACAAATAGTCTCGGAATCAGATAGCATGGACGAAATACAGCCAAAAGACTTTATTTTTTAAAAAAAATTTATGGTGTGCACTCATGCCAATTGACGACATAATACCCAGTGCATGAGGATCGACCTTATAACGCTGAAGTCATCAATCAGCATCGCCGCCTGGTCGACCAAAAATATAAACGAAAAATAAAATGGATTTTGCCGTTATTATTATGTTTTTTTTTTTAACGCTGAACGGAGAAATGAATTTTGTTAGTAGAGAATTCGCGCATGACATGATTCCCAGCTGCGGTCAAAAGAAGGAGACGTGTATCGATAGAATTCCTCGCTATAAACGGGAAAAAAATAAAAATAAAAGAGGAAAGAACGAGCAGTATATATATCGCCAAAGAATATTCTACGAAAAACGATAAATTAAAAGGTAGATGTAGCTATCAAATCGTCCCGTAATTGTCCGCGGCAGATTCCAAATTTAAATTGAATTTTCTTCGCCGGACACTAATTCAAATCTATTTTTCCTAGTATAGCCCATATATCACGTTCCCACTTTCGTAATTATATTTTTATCATCTTTTTCAAAATGCAAGTCCCTCTAAAAAAACCATTAATGCCACAAAAAATCCTAATTATATCCACTACTACACCAATATCTCGAACTTTTTTGTGTCGATAAAAACCCTAAACTTATTAATTATGATAAAATGCCCTGAACTTATACTAGTTTGATGAATATATCATAACTAAAACTGAATAAGTACTATATGTGTCACACTAAAAAGTTAGGAGTATTGGCGCCACAATACATAAGTTTAGGATTTTTTGACATGAAATAAAAGGATTTGTGTCGCAATGCATTCTAATGTTTTTTGTGGTATCTATCTTAAAAAGAATAGGTGAAAATGATCAACCTTCTATATTCTTTTAATAAACAACGATCAATTAATGAATATCCCTTGCAGGACGTGATTAGGTTGTATGGTATGCACATGGTGGCAATAATTGGCTGAAAAATAAGTATAAATGAAATATTGATTGGTACTACTTCCTCTCTGGAGGGTCCGCCGAACAAGATCATAAAAATTTAGACCAAAAAAACAAGATTTTTCAGAGGAAAACAAACTCGTGCGTATGCGAAATTAAATAAATATCTATATAATCGAGAACCGACTTTTTGACTCCTGGTATGATGTATGATATATAAATAATTTAGTTAAATCAATCAGTCGGGGATATTATTCTTTGCGTGGGTACGCGCTGCTAATTCTTTTTCTGCCACTAATATGGGGAGTGGCCCTTTGATTTCTGGTCCATTTGTGACGTCAAAAATCCGTCAAAAGCAAGATATGATGCTTCGGTGTTGGGAGGTTACCCACACACATCGTTGTCGAATAGAAGAAAGTATATTGTGCACCAAAAAAAGGGGAAAAAAAGGTACATGTTATGCGAAACTTTTAGTGCATTGACTTTATATTTAGAATCTGTTGTTAGTGTCTTTTGGTCATGCGAAGTGTCAGGAATAATTAGAATATTTCCCTTAATTCTCTACATCTTTCGATATTGCGCACTACATCTCACTTTAATGGTGTAAATCATTGATTAATGTGTATTACCTTGAATAATCATCTAATAAAATTTATAAATAAGCTCATGTAAATAATTCAATTCTCTCTTTAGCATTATTCTTATCTAAAGCATGCTTAGTAACTATGACGAGCAACGTAACATTTCTTGTAAAGGACGCGATACTGAGTATTTTCAAATCGAGATCGATATGATTTCATATGGTTAATAAACACTATATGAGACATTTAAAGCTTCCGTCGTTAAGTTAGTTAAGGGCTTATTTGGTAACATGCAAAATAGTGTTCGATTCTTAAAATAAAAATCCGTTTAGTAACTTTTTTGTTCTTAGGATTAGATTCAGAACATAATTTAGAATTTTTTAAAAAAAAGTTGTTTCTTTATTTTCGGAAACAACTGAAGAATCAAACACATTTTTTCCTTTTTTTCTCTTTTCTTTTTTTCCTTTTGTTCTTCTTTTTCCTATAGCCAGCATAAGAGGAGCCTCCGCATTTTAAGTCACTAAAAAATTTAAAAGTCGTACTAAATACATTTCTACTTTGAAAATAAAAATTTTATACAATCATCAAATTTATTCGAATCCTCATAAACTCATCTAGGAATAGAATAAAAAAAATTGAGTAGAAATTATTTCGTAAAACAAAACAATTATCAAACGCACCCTAACAAGTTCCAAAACTTGCAGACAAATTTTTTTCAACACTTAGTCTTTGCTCGCAAGTGGTTTAGGTGCACGTATGAAGCATATTCAAGAAGCAATAGTTTAGTTTTAAAAGTAGTGATTAGATATAACGCAAATATAGACAGTATGTTAAGAAGAGCCGTTCATTAAGTTTCTTAACGAGTCTTGAACTGGAAACTCGTCGAGAAAACCCTCACAAGAGTCGATCTCTGTTAACAAATATCCTAGAGACGTCTTAACAAGCATACTTAACACAGAATAATTCGGTTTTCGAAACACCGATTATACTTAACACGGTAATATAACACCTCAAAAGCTGCAAAAGTTCTCAAAGCACCGAGCTATTAACCAAGGGTACATCGCGACCGTCAATATATATACCGGCTTTTGACGTAATATGCATGATTGATATTTCGGGTACGTAATTTAATAAAAAGAATAATCCGGAAAACGCTGGTCGAAACTTCCTTCAAAAGGAACGTCTTATGTTCGCAAAACTCATTTTGACAACGTCCGTTCTTTCCAGCATCTTCTTCCGCAATCGAACGTGACATCTAGCGATCGAGAAAGAGAGAGAGAGAGAAAAAGAGAGAAAGAGACAAAAACGCAGGGGGAGGGCCCCACTCGACCGTCAGAACCTACGGGTCTGGAAAAATACGCGCGTGGTCCGAAATAGACCAACGACCGAAACGACACGAGATATCAAAAAAAGAAAAGAAAACCCTCCACGTCTCTCCATCCATCCATCTCGGATCGCGATAAATCGGCGAGAAAAATGAGTTTTTTTTTTTTCGTTTTAAGATTTTCTCCTTTAGGAAAGCGACAGTACGAAATGAATGGAAAGGACTGGACTTGTGCCCCTGGATATTCACTAGATTTGAATTCCCAGCTTCGCATCCGTTTCCACCCCTTCCCCCTTCCCCACTTTCCAATCACCGCACGAAACGATAGCCGCACGTGCATATCACCTGCGCCTATCTGATAAGGGCACTGGCCTATCAGAACCGAGATCGATACGCGCGTCTGCTTATCACTGATAGGTCAGTGAGGGGGCCAAAAAAAAAAAGGAAAAAAGAAAACTCCCCGCCCCGGCACTGTACAGCGCATCGAAGATAGCGAACGAGACCAGGTCCCTCTCTCCGTCTCTTTCTCTCTCTTCTCTCTCTCTCTATCTCTACCGCCTTTATCCTCTCTCTCTCTCTCTCTTCCTCGCAGCCTTTCAAACCCTAGATGTCCTCGAATTCCGGGCGCTATTGATGCTTGCGGGGTCCGGGACGCGGAGATTCATGAGGTTCGTGAGGCGCTCCGGGGGCCATTCCGAGCTGCTTCGATTCGGGGAGGACGACGACGCCTGAGGATCCGTGCGTTCGTCGGATTTGTTGTTGAGGAAGGAGGAGGAGGGTGTCTCTGCTTTTCTCTTGCTTTTCGTTTCTTGGCGTTTTCTTGGCGTTTTCTTGGTTTTTTTGGCTTGGAGGAGGGTGGGAGAAATGTCGTCGCTGAGCCGGGAATTGGTGTTCCTCATACTTCAATTCCTGGAGGAGGAGAAGTTCAAGGAGTCCGTGCACAAGTAAGTTCGGTCGCCTCGGTTCTTGGGCTCTTTCTTGTTTTTTTTTTAGATTACGTCAGATGCGCGCGTGGTGCGTCGTGGGTTGGAGAGGTTATGCTGATTCGGGGTCGTCCGTGGGGTGTGCTAGCGGCCGGAGCAGGGTGGGATGGGGGCGTTACGCGTCGGTTAATCGTCGGTTTCTGTTTGTTTTCTTGCGGTTGCGAAAGATGTCGAGGACGAAACAGATGGGTGGTCTGTTGGATTTACGAGGATGAGGGAAATGTTTTGTCGTCAAATCCTGTTCCCGGGTCGGAGGTAGTTTTCTGTGCGAGTCAAGAGAGTTGACTTTGATTGAGTAGTAGCTTTTGCCTTTCGGGCCTATCGTCTTGAACTTATATTAGTCATTTAGGTTGGTGTTTTTGTAATTTTTTTTTGTTCTTTTGCGATGTAAAGTGCGGTTTAATCTTTATTTGGTTTTTTGGACGAAAGCAGGACATGAGATTTGGAAAGGAATTTGAATTTGTCCTGGTTGCTGCCTTTAGATTCAGGGCTGAGGGGGAATTTGAGTAATAAAATTCTTTAGGTCGAGCGGTTGTAAAACTTTTTTCGAATCAGGGATTCCAAGTGGAGTTTATGTTGGAAAGATCGAGGCAATACTTTTTTTGGTATTGTGTTTCGTTTCTTATATCCTCTGCCTCATTGTGCAAACCCTTTTTTCTTAATAAATGAACTTGTTTGATGCAGGCTTGAGAAAGAATCAGGGTTTTATTTCAATATGAAGTACTTTGAGGAGAAAGTTCAAGCTGGAGAGTGGGAAGAAGTCGAGAAGTACTTGTCTGGATTTACTAAAGTCGATGACAACAGATACTCGATGAAGATCTTTTTTGAGATTAGGAAGCAGAAGTATCTCGAAGCTCTTGATGGGTAGGTTGTTGCAAAAATTGGTTGGTCTTACTCTGCTCCTGTTGAAGAAATGATCTCACCTTGTGTATTTGCTCGCTGCTCATCTGGTATCGCAGGCAGGACAAGGCTAAGGCGGTAGAGATATTAGTAAATGATCTGAAAGTATTTTCTACATTCAACGAGGATCTCTACAAAGAGATCACCCAGCTTCTAACACTTAGCAATTTCAGGTAATTGTTCATTTAATTTCACAGTATATCCCGTTTGATACCAATTTTGAGTTTGAAGGAATTTGAATGAAGTTGAAGTGTTAATTTATACTTCTTGAAAATGCTTTTAGAACTAGGGCAGTTGAAATTTTTTTTTGGTTTCATTATAGGGAAATTTTCAAAACTTAAATTAGAAGGCTGGAACCTCAACTTCTATTATCATTGCTTTATAGTTTAGTGGACCTTTTCTCACTTGAATTACATGTCATATTCAAGTGCAGTGAATCTTCTTATGGCGATTAATCTGTAGTTTGTGCTGATTGAATTCCATTACCAATGTCATGAAATTGCAATCTGAACTTCTAGGACATTATTCCCTGTTCCCTAATTGTTCAATTCTTTATATTGCAATAACAGGGAAAATGAGCAGTTGTCTAAATATGGTGACACGAAACAAGCTCGGAACATAATGCTGATAGAGCTCAAGAAGCTTATAGAAGCAAATCCTTTGTTTCGTGATAAGCTTGCATTTCCTACTTTGAAGTCTTCAAGACTGCGGACTCTTATTAACCAAAGGTATTTTAGTGAATGCTCTGCGGGTTGTTGCATCATGTTCTTATGTTTACATTGTCTTGTCATCATTTTACTTTTGCTCTATGGGAGAAAGTCTAGTACTCAATTTGCCCATAGTAGCCTTTCTTCTGAGAAGGTTCATGGGTTTTTCTTTTGGAAATCTACCTTTGATAGACTACTTTGGTTTTGCAAAGCTCTTAGGACTTGATGCTTCCACCGATGGATGCCCTGTGCGATGAGATACTGCACACACAGCTATTGCTTTGTCTACATGCCGTATCTTTTATCAATTTTACCATCATTAACAGAATGTAAACATTTTCCTCCTTTTGAGTAAAATCGGATGGTATAAAGTCCCGCCACAATTGCATGGATTTGTGTTATGATTCCTAGTTCAAGAATGTCATAGCTGGTGCCAGTGTTCTCCTTTCTGTCATCTGATACATAGGGTCCTATCTACAGTTTGAACTGGCAGCACCAGCTTTGCAAGAATCCGAGGCCTAACCCAGACATCAAGACTTTGTTTACTGACCACACATGCACACCTCCAAATGGTCCTCTAGCACCTGCTGCTGTAAATCTTCCAGTTCCCGCTGTTGGGAAGCCCGCTGCATACCCTGCTCTTGGACCTCATGGGGTATGATAGGCGATGTCTTGAACATCCATAATTTTACCTCCCCCTGAAGACTCTGTCAAGAGTGTTAGAATTCTATATCTATAACTTACAAATGTTTTTCTTTCGAATTGTGTTATAGCCTTTTCCGCCCACAGCTGCTGCTGCTAATGCCAATGCTCTACCGGGGAGTGCCCTAGCAGGTTGGATGGCCAATGCCTCTGCTTCTTCATCTGTTCAAGCAGCTGTTGTTACTGCTTCTTCCATACCTATTCCACAGCCTCAAGGTTAGAACTTTAATGAAGGTTGGCATGAATGATATGATTTCGCTGTTGAGCTGTAGAGACCTGGCTTATGACTCGTGCTTTTAGAGACCAGAAAAGTTCAATTCCTAATTGAAATTTTAGGTTGGTGGGTTTGTTAATGTCAAGCTCGTACTGATACCGATTTTTCTCCTTTCGCTGAGAAAGATTCATCTGAACCTTGGGTTGAAATGCACAATCTAAGCTTTTACTTCCCCCTTTCTTTTTATTGTTTGTGTGTGGAGAACATGCTATAGAACCTTTTATAGATGTTTATCTTTATATTATCTACATATGTTGACTCCTTCGTAATCATCTCAGCCATTTCTATCATGAAACGACCCAGAACACCTCCTACTGCCTCGGGTATGGTTGATTATCAAAGTCCAGATCATGAGCAACTAATGAAAAGGCTAAGACCTGCTCAGTCAGTTGAGGAGGTAAACACCAGAATCTTGGTTTTTAATATGCAACTTGCTCATTGCAGTGCTTCCTGAATTGTGATATTGAAGTCTAAATTTGGAACTTCTTGACTCATAAGCCTTTTCTGATGTTGATCTTGCATAATTTAGGTTACATATCCGCTATCTCGACCACAGGCTTCTTGGTCTCTGGATGACTTGCCAAAAACAGTAGCTTTCACCATGCATCAAGGATCCGCAGTCACTAGCATGGACTTTCACCCAACTCATCTTACGGTGCTTCTTGGTACGAACGCTCCGTACATATACCCGCTGTTTTCTGCTGTTTACCTCATAGAACCTAATGAAACTGATTCAACGAACCCCAACCACCTCCCCCCACACCCCAGACACATAATGGAAATCTGCTATATAATGTTAAAAATTCTAACTCACTGTTGTTTTGCAGTGGGTTCTACTAATGGTGAAATTGCATTGTGGGAACTCGTATCAAGGGAAAAACTGGTCTCAAAGCCCTTCAAAGTATGGGAGGGGGGACCATCACATTCTTTGCCTTTTCAGGTTGTGTATATATCTGGATAGATCTTTATATCTTCAGCATTTATATGGTGAAAATATTGATCTCTAAAGTAATTGTAATATATAGAAGTGAAACTTTCCATTATATTAATTTTTTGCCAAGTTGGTGATGTGTCTGCTCAAGACCTTTTTTCTGATGTTCCAAAGTATGAAGCAAATAGTAGTTGTTGAGTTGAATTCTAATATTGGAGACTTATTTCAGGCTGCTGCTAGCAAGGATTCAGTAGTATCTGTTAGCAAGGTTGCGTGGAGTCCGGATGGAAACTTTGTAGGTAGGTTTGTTTGGGTTGAGCGCCAAAAGTGGCATCGGAATTTACAGGGATTTGGTCAAATAACTAATTCTTTGAAATGCAGGCGCTGCATTTAGGCAACGGTTGATTCATTTGTATGCTTCTCATGGAGCAAATGATTTGCACGATCATGTAGAGGTATGCTGATTTATTCTGTGGCTTGAATAGGCGGGTCCTGCATATGAGGGGCTCATCTCTTACTAATTGCAGATTGATGCCCATGCTGGTGCTGTTAATGATCTGGCCTTTGCTTATCCAAACAAACAATTATGTGTAGTGACCTGTGGAGACGATAAGCTAATAAAGGTAGTTCGGTAATTTTCTCATCGTTTGCTTTGATTAGATTTGACACTTTGAACATCATTAATTTTATTAAAATGAGCAGGTATGGGATTTGAGCGGAAGAAAGCTATTCCACTTCGAGGGCCATGAGGCACCTGTTTACTCTGTTTGTCCTCATCACAAGGAAAACATTCAGGTACTTAGCATTTTCAGGGAAGAAATCCAACATTATCTAGGTGACATGTAGTGGATAAACAATAAATATGTCCTACTCATTATACTAGAGTTAATTTTTTTTCCCCTGGAAATGTTAAAAGTTACTTGTGAGTCTGATGAGAGAATAATTTTGTACGTTGTTACTTCTTTTTGTCATAGTTTTCCCTCAAGAGCTAAATTGTTGCAAGAGAATGTGGCAACCTGTAAACAGTTAAAACTCTATTAACCTATTCATGGTTTTACTTCGAGGTTTATTTGCAGTCTATTCAATACTTGGATAGTTACAGTTAAACAGCAATAATAATTGTTTCTATTTTTTTTTTTTAATTACATCTCACTTGAAGTGCTCCATATCAACACTTGCCTAAGAAGGAAACTAAAGTTGTCATTTCTTTTCGGTTTGAACAAGGTCAAGTGTAATGGCCAGCATGCTATCTGTCTCCTCCTCCAAGTTTGAGAAAGACTTATTGTTGCGCTGGAATTAATTTTTAGTTTTTTTTTTTTTTTTTTTTTTTGGGGGGGGGGGGGGTGGCGGGCGGGGAGGGGAAGTTGCAGAAGATATGCTTGAGACATTAGACTTAGTTGTCATGTGATAGAAGTCGGTTCAGTTAACAACTCCTCTTTTCTGAAAAAAGAAGAAGAAGAAGAAGATGAAGCATCTCGATGTGGAAGGATTAATAATCTATGTAATACATAGAGTAGCGTATTGAACACAGAATGAAATTTTTTGACAAAATAAGTACTTTTATAACTTGTTAGTCTAACTTTCCCAGCCCCGTCAGTGGAATAAGGCTTGGTATCAGTTGCTGCTGCTGCTGCTGCTGCTGCTTCTTTTGTTATTAGTGCTACCTTATTGAAGAATATGGTAAATCTAATAGAGTTGGTTCTTGCACCATATATCAATTTTCAGTTCATCTTCTCAACTGCAATCGATGGCAAAATAAAGGCCTGGCTCTATGACAATATGGGTTCTAGAGTTGATTATGATGCTCCTGGCCATTGGTGCACTACAATGCTTTACAGTGCTGATGGGACTAGGTAAGGAGGATGGAATTTCAAACGTTGGTTACTATTTTCTTTTTGCTCCCTTCTTCTTTGTCAGTGGTCATCATCATTTGCTGCAAATGTTCTCTCAAGACATGGCATGGTGACTGATTACTATTTGCTACCAATCTGCTCATCACTTGTTCCCCATTTCGCAATCAGATTATTTTCCTGTGGAACAAGTAAAGAAGGGGAGACCTTCCTTGTGGAATGGAATGAAAGTGAGGGTGCTATAAAGAGAAACTATACAGGATTAAAAAAGAAATCGCTGGGCGTTGCACAATTTGATACCACTCGAAACCATTTTTTGGCTGTGGGAGAAGACAGCCAAATAAAGTTTTGGGATATGGAGAATGATAACATTCTTACAAGTACAGATGCAGAAGGTGGACTCCCGGTGAGTGTTACATGCTCTATGGTTGGTCTTTCATAGCAAATTTTGCTTTTGATACCAACACTCACATGTTTTCCTTGATGGAGCAGGGTCTTCCTCGGTTGAAGTTCAACAAAGAAGGAACTCTTCTCGCTGTAAATACAGCAGATAATGGATTCAAGATACTTGCAAACACAGTTGGTTTTAGATATTTGAAAGTTAATGAAGCCCCATCCTTTGAAGCACTAAGAACTCCAGTTGAGTCTGCAGCCGTCAAGGTTCTGATCGTTTTACTTTGTGATTTTGATATTTGACGTACTTGGTTTAGAGATCGCTTCTAATAATTTTTCATGTGATCCTTTCTATTTATGTCGTGCAGGTCTCTGGCTCTTCTGCCATTACAAATGCCAGTGCAGTAAATTGTAAAGTGGAAAGGAGCTCTCCTGTCAGACCTTCTCCAACTCTTGTATGCTGTTTTAATTTAGCCTGATATATTTCTTATCTGTTTCAAAAATATGGCATGACACAGAATCTGCAGGCATACAGCTGTGAGATTACTTTCTTTTTTCTGATGAGCTGCACTTAGTAGAGCATTAGAAGAGTGGTGGCAAACTGTCTTTCAGATCATATGAAATTGGCTAGTTTTATGTCAATAGAGACAAGTCAAAACTGTTCAAGATTCTATACCCCTTGAAATCTTTACTTCCATTGTGGTATACTCTGTTCAATGGGTGGAATAAGAAAGGATGAGGTGATTTTGCATATTAGAGCTGTTTTGAGAAATTAACTTATTTTATTCTATTTCTTTGTTCAAGAACGGAGTTGATCCTATGGTTAGAAGCATAGAGAAACCAAGGACGGTTGAGGAAGTGGTTGATAAGGCTAAACCTTGGCAGCTAGCGGAGATTTTGGATCCTGCCCACTGCCGTTTAGTGACGATGCCTGACAGCACAGATACTTCCAGCAAGGTATGTTTCATTGAGTGAAAATAGTTCTCTTGCAATGTGTATCGACTTCATGTTTGCCTTATATAATGTCTAGGTTGTGCGACTTCTATATACAAATTCTGGCGTTGGAGTTTTAGCTTTGGGGGCAAATGGTGTCCAGAAATTATGGAAGTGGGCCCGGAATGAGCAAAATCCGGCTGGGAAGGTAATGCTTGATCCCTTTTGGATTAAAATTTTTGAATTTTTTTTTTTTTTTAATGAGGATTTACTGAAGTGAACAAGCACAAAAGGCCACCGCCAGTGTTGTTCCCCAGCACTGGCAACCAAGCAGTGGTCTTCTTATGACTAATGATGTCTCAGGTGTCAATATTGAAGAAGCGGTACCTTGCATAGCTCTGTCGAAAAACGACTCCTATGTAATGTCAGCTTGTGGTGGCAAGATCTCATTGTTTAACATGATGACTTTCAAGGTAATTTTTGTTGTTCTTGGCTTTATGACTTCCTCACCATTTGCATTTTGAGTCTCTCATACGTTCTTTTTTCTGCAGGTGATGACCACATTCATGTCACCCCCGCCTGCATCAACTTTTCTCGCGTTCCATCCGCAGGATAACAACATCATTGCTATTGGAATGGAGGATTCTACTATCCATATTTATAATGTTAGAGTAGATGAGGTAGCTGCTGTATGAATTGGCTTTTCTTTTCTGCCGATACCATGTATTTACCACAAGTGACATGATTTATCTGGCTTTCATAGGTGAAGTCAAAGTTGAAGGGTCACCAGAAGAGAATAACTGGTTTAGCCTTTTCCACGAATCTTAACATCTTGGTATCATCAGGTGCTGATGCTCAAGTAAGTGAATCAAAGAAGGTTTTGTCATCCAGCTTGAGAACTTGTCTGTTGTTGCATGGATACTTTCTGAATTTTGTTTCATCTTCTGCTTTATCCAAGTCTCCTTATTGAGCGGAGAAACTGCTTTATTTCCTTATTATTACTATGAGAAATATTTGCTTGTAGTCGAGACGATAGGCATAAAACCTGTGATCATACTGAAAGTTAAAAGTAGTGGAACTCTCATTTCTCTCGATCTGTTCTTTCTGCTGTACTTCCGAGATGATATAACCTGTCCTTTTTTTATGAATTCACTTTTCATTTTAAAGCTGGGCAGATTTGATGCTAAATTGCCTCTTCAATCCTTCCTCTGCCCACTTTTCCCCATTTTCTGATCTTTGATTGTTTCATCTTCTTCGCACGTATGAAATTAGAAATGATTTCTCTCTTTAAATATTAACAGCTGTTCCTGTGGAGTATTGATTCCTGGGAGAAGAGGATGTCTATTCCAATTCCAATACCTAGTGGAAAGGCACCTACTGGCGAGACAAGAGTGCAGTTCCATGCTGATCAACTCCGCTTGCTGGTAGTTCACGAGACCCAGTTGGCGATATACGATGCATCAAAAATGAACTGGATTCGGCAGGTGGGTATATCTGAATTCCCCCGTCCACTTTCTATTTACCAGTGTTAAGGAAGTTAAACTGGAGTGAAACTCAACATTCTTATGCATTTTTTGTACATCAGTGGATCCCGCAAGATGCACTTTCTGCACCTATATCATATGCAGGATACTCATGCAACAGCCAGCTGATTTATGCTAGCTTTTGCGATGGAAATGTCGGTGTGTTCGATGCTGATACTCTTAGATTAAGGTGCCGCATCGCTCCATCAACATACTTGCCCCAGGCAATCTTGAACGGGTAAGGATGACCCAAACCTCAGACTTTAGTAACATATATTTCTTGAAAAAATCATAGAGTTGGCGCAGAACGAGTTTGCCTGCGTGCTTTAGTCACAAGTCGTAGTCCACGCTTCTTGAAACTTTATTCAATTACTTATATTAGCAAGGGTTTCGTCAATGGGCTTTCGAGCACTTGCTAAGTGTTAAACCTGGGTCTTCTTGAGACTTTGGAATTGAGTAAAGTACACTAATTATATACACATTAGTATTACAATGAAATACCAACGTGCGAGGTTTTTTGTTTGTATATAAGTTGAAGCACGTCAGAAATAGCTTAACAAGTGCTTTGGCTCATTAACTTTTCCCTCTTAAACTGATTCGAAGCGTCCATAATTTTCTCAAGGGAATCTTAAGAGTCCATAAAACATTCGATAAAGCTCTATAATCAATTGGATTTTTGTCTTCATGATTCGATTTTTTTACAGAAGCCAAGCTGTCTATCCTCTTGTCATTGCAACTCATCCCCATGAGCCAAACCAATTAGCCATCGGCTTAACGGACGGATCTGTCAAAGTCCTGGAGCCAACGGAATCGGATGGGAAGTGGGGAGCGACCCCAGCGACCCCGCCGCTAGATAACGGACTGTTGAGCGGTAGAACGGCGTCGTCGTCCACCACGAGCAACCACACGCCGGAGCAGATGCAAAGATGACAGGAACCCCTTGTGGTTCCGATGCATACCCGCTTCCGGAGACTGTCCTGTGTTTGTGTGTGTGTAGATTATTAGGGTGTTGCCCCCGGCATTTGCGGGGGGAATGTTTACGCATTGACCCGACACATTGTTGTCTGTATAGACGCGACACATGCTTTTCTTTCTTTCTTCCTCCTTCTTTCTTAGTATTGGAGATGATTTGTTCTGGGGAACAAATTTTGGATTTTGATTCTGCCTTCTGCGAAAGACTCTCATTGTACAAAAGCTCAGATTGTCTTTGTAAGGCTTCGAAGAAATAGGAAAGCAGGAGGGAATGAATCCTTTATGCTTTTACACTAAATTCCTGTTTTCTTGGACGACTATAATTTCTTCTTTTTCTTCTTTTTTCCTCTTTATTTTTATCGATGCAATTTGCTAACTATGCTCGAAATAATTAGTTTATGAAAACTGTTTCCGTTAATGATAATAATTTGTAACTAAATATTTGTTGTGAATAATGAAAATATTATTTGCTCTTTTATGCTCACTGAGCATAAATACATGGTTTTATATTTCATGATGTGGAAGGTATTCAAACTAATATTAGTACAACAAAGGGTCATGTCCGAATATCAAAACCAACTTCGCAAAGAGCAAACCATAACATCTTGGAAACCAAAAACTGTCACCATTCTCTAATTCACGATGAATGCGAATGCCATCAGGACACAAAGAACAGCAATCGGAAACTTTCAAGCCCAGCATCGATGAGAGCAGACACAAGTCGGAACCTTGGATCCATCATATCTCGCCCTCCCATCTTGAACAGTTTGAGTAGTCCGTAGATACGCATGATTTTTGCACAGGTATTGTTGGCTGGAACACCCATCAACTCGATGACTTGATCCAGGAACCCCACCAAGGAACGAAGACGTCGGGTACATGGAGCGATTCAATCTGCAAGCTCTACTCCACGCCTTGGAAATAAAATTAGCAAACCAGTTGTAAGTAAGAATTGTAGGAGTCTAACCTCTGCATGTACTGCATGTATTTAACCCATCTAGTGATCCATGGCCAATAAAGCTAGTAAAAACACTTTTTTTTCGACAAATTGGAACGCCGGAGTACCAGGAATTACCTCTTTAACGCCTACAAAACTTCCCTAACCTTCTCTTACGATGCTTATTCATAAAACAAGATCACCCACAAGCACAAAACTGTTAGTTAAGCCCCCATGCTTATCAGGTAGAAACAAAGTAAAGCTAATTACAGGTCATATCTTTTGTTACGAGGAAAGCTAATAAGACTTTTGATTACTAATTTGTTCTTAATATGAGCTTCTGTTGACAAAAGAAAGAAGCAGAGTGTATGAACAGTTGTGTCTCTCCATCAATGTGACAGAATTTTCCCTCCCAGAAACAGGGCGTATATACAACCAGACAAGGCCCAAGCTTGCTGGGTAGAAGCTAAGTCTTGGCTAGAACCTAGAAACCGAGTCTTTGGTATTTGGGTAGAAGACTCAAGTAGAAACGGAGCCTCAAGCTACCCGAGATCAGGTACAGGCACAGTGGTCTGTCTTGTACCGAGCATGAATGCGAGTTTCGGTCCGAGAATATACCCAAGTCTCATTTTCTAGCTTCTACTCGCCACTTGAGTAGCTTGCTCCCAAGTCTTGCTTTCTCAGTCCTACACCTCAGATGGTTATGACAAGTTTGGGGTCACTGAAGCTTTCAACTAGGAGGAAAAGCTAAAAAGACTTTCAATTAATACATTGTTCTTAATATGAGTTTCCATTGACAAAAGAAACAGTGTATTTACACCTGCGTCTCTTAATCAATGGGAAATAATTTTCCCTCCCAGAAACAGAGTGAATATACAACCAGGTAGGGCCCATGCCTACTGGGTAGAAGCTCGGTCTCGGGTATTGGGTAAGAAGATTCAAGTAGAAACCGAGTCTCAAGCCAACCGAGACTTGGATCAAGCTCGGTGGTCAGTCTTGTACCGAGCATGAACCTGAGTTTCGGTCCAAGAACCTAACCAAGTCTCGTTTTCTAGCTTCTACTTGAGACTCGAGTGGCTTGTGCTCTAGCCCTGGTTCCTAAGTGCTACACGTGGAATTGAGCTCTTAAGTGCTGAACATACAAGATCATAATGCGTCAACAGGTTAAACTGATCTGCGTAGGACGCAGGTTTTTTCCCAACAAATCAGCATTCAGTGGACATGATCAGATATAGGAACAGGAAAGGAAATCAAGATCTTGGCATGATTTAAGTCGCAATTCTCCAACTTATTGAAGGATGTTATGCCATGTTTGAGGTTGCTGAAGCTTGCCTCCAACCACCGAGATCAGCTGGATTGTTGTTCTCCATTAACCTTCTAAGTTGCCTACTGGAGAGACGGAGGAGAAGAAGAAATGCAGAAAATATTGATTCATCTGGGATGAATGGCAGAGGAGAGGAGGAGTTTCGGTGTTTTGGTCGTCGTTATTGCCAATAACGACAAACATGTTATCAGGGTCGAGTACAACGACAAAAGGGTGTTTTGATCACCACCTCCAGCAGGGGTCAACAAAAGCACCAAAACTCCTCCTCTCCTCTGCCATTCATCCCAGGTGAATCAATATTTTCCACATTCTTCTTCTTCTCCGTCTCTCTAGTAGGCAACTTAGAAGGTTAATGGAGAACAACTATCCAGCTGATCTCGGCGGTTGGAGGTAAGCTTCAGCAACCTCAAACATGGCATAACATCCTCAATAAGTTGGAGAATTGCGACTTAAATCATGCCAAGATCTTGATTTCCTTTCCTGTTCCTATATCTGATCATGTCCACTGAATGCTGATTTGTTGGGAAAAAACCTGCGTCCTACGTAGATCAGTTTAACTTGTTGACGCATTACGATCTTGTATGTTCAGCACTTAGGAGCTCAATTCCACATGTAGCACTTAGGAACCAGGGCTAGAGCACAAATCACTCGAGTCTCAAGTAGAAGCTAGAAAACGAGACTTGGTTACATTCTCAGACCGAAACTCAGGTTCATGCTCGGTACAAGACTGACCAGCGAGCTTGTATCCAAGTCTTGGTTAGCTTGAGACTCGGTTTCTACTTGAGTCTTCTACCCAAATACCTGAGACTGAGCTTCTACCCAGTAAGCATGGGCCTTACCTGGTTGTATAGACACTGTTTCTGGGAGGGAGAATTCTGTCACATTGATGAAGAGACACGCTCTTGTTTCTTTTCTTTCTTATGTCAGCAGAAACTCATATTATGAACGACTTATTAATTGAAAGTCTTATTAGCTTTTCCTCCTAATGAAAGATAAGACCTGCTGTTAATTGTACTCTGTTTCTAACCAGTAAGCAGGGGGCTTACCTGGTAGTTTTGTGTGTCTGGGTGGTTTTGTTTTGTGAATGTGTCGCACGAGTAGATTAGGAAAGGTTTATAGGTGTTACGGAGGGAGCCCTGGTACTCTGGTGTTCCATTTTGTCAAAGAATTTTCACTAGCTTAATTAGACGTGGATCGATACCTGCAGTACATACAGAGGTTAGACTCCTGCAATGCATACTCATTAGCTATGATTTGCACTAGAACCTTGGCATCATACTGCATCAAATTTCCTTCAGAACTTAAATGGTAGTTCTTGAAAGCTTTTGGAAAGACTGCCGTCTTATGTGATGCAGAAAGAGCTCAAAACTTGAGCTTTTCCAAAAGACTCTACGCTAACAAGTGGTTTTCTGATTTTATTTCCAAGACGTGAAACAGAGCTGGCAGATCTAATTGCTGCATACATCCCACGTTTTGATTCCCTGGAGGAGAACCTGAATCAACTCGTACAGTGCGCAGATTGTCCTGCCAACACTAATCGTGCAAAAATCATGCATATCTACAAACAACTCAAAATCGTCAAGATGGGAGGTCAAGATGGGAGGGCGAGATATAGACCCAAGGTTCCAACTTGCCTCTACTCTCATCGCTGTTGCTCTTGGAGTTGTCGAGTGCGGTTTGCTGATGTATGGTCTGCTCGGTGACATGCCTTGGTCAATTGTCATTCTCTGTGTCCTCCTGATAGCATTTACATTTATCGCAAATTAAAGAATGGTGACAGTTTCTAGTTCTCTAGATGCTGTGGTTAGCTCTTTGCAAACTTGGCTTTAAAGTGTGTCCTAATGCTAGTTTGGAGATGAACCTTGTGTTGTTCTCTTATTACTTCAAATACCTTTTACATCATGAGGAGAAAATGTAATGATGATGAATAGTGACAGTTTCCGGTTCTCTAGATGCTGTGGCTTGGAGATGAACCTTGTGGTTGAATCAAGATCTTAACAGAAAAGTGAGACAAAGTAATCTTGGTTCAATATAAGCATAAACGTGTATAGATGCATGTCAATGATTAAGAATGTTTTTATATGTGAAAAGGGGTAGGGAGTAGAAGATTTCCTGGGAGATGAGCCTGTAATATTGAGATTCAGGGGAATGAAATCGTTCTAAGCCTTCAGCAATGATATATATATTTATAGCTGAGAAAGGATTGTAAGCTTAAGTGAAGCCAACCATTTCCATTTTCTTTATTCAATTTTATGCGTACTTGAGGTGAAGTGTCAAATGCAGACCATCAAAAGCCCAAAGCAAATTACAAGAAATTCCCTTTTCTTGCACCTTATCTTGTTTGATCACAAGAAACTCATAGATGAAAGCGTTGGAACACTAAATTGTAACCCTCAAGATGTGTTCTCTATTCTTTATTTTATTTTATTTTGTTAATATATCCAGGATTTAATTCTTGATGTTCCTAGTGACTCAAAACTCTTGGAACAAACAACATAATTAGGGACATATTTGGTGACTATAAATCTGTCGAAAAGTAAGATCTATTGCTAATAGTCATTGACCCTTTTCATAGACATGAATTCTTTTTCCACAAGATACTCCAATAAGTCATGAAAATCCTAACACGTCTCAATTAACGAAATGAGATACTTTTGTAATATGTGAAGTTCTTTCTTTGTTAAGTATTATCAGCTTCTGCATTAAACAAATTTGTTAAAAAATAGGAAATAGTTAACTAGATAATTAGAAGGAAACATTATCTATCATTGAGCCACTTTTTGCATTTCAAAAGGCTCAACACCAAACCTCCCAAAATTAAGATTCAAAAAATAATTCAGATTGAAAGTAGTAAACCCATTTCCTTTCTTGAAAATAAGCTTTCAGCCGAAGCCCTCTTACTTTAACATACACCTGATCAGAAGTTGCCGTAAATTATTACACACCAAACTCCTCAAGAACAAATTTTGTAAAATTTGCAAATTGGTCTCCCAACTTTTGGAAATTGCGTTTTGGCCCCCAACTTGCTGTTTCAATTGCAATCCGACCCCTCAAGGCTTGGATAGTCACACTCAGATATTTGGCCTTCGCCTCCCTTTCTTTCTTTATTTTTTTGGGAAAGTAGATTTTAAGAACCCTAATCCCATTAACAAAAAAACTGTACTAAATGCTTAAGTAATCTATAAATATGAAATATTTTTGTGGAAAAACAAGTTCTAATCTTTCAGAAATACATAAACAAAATCTTTGGACAAAAATTTAGTGTCAACGCTAATATTTTCAGATAGATAAAATTTTCAAATTTTTTTTTTTGGTGTTTCGTGCTTTCTTAATTAAATTGAGTTAGATTTGTGAATCAGAAAATTAAAGTAGTAGGAATATTAACACGATACAATTATAAGCGAGGTTCTACTTTTACCATTATAGAGATTGTAAGCTAAAATATATTTAAATGAAACTATCATAATATTTAAAAAGACCAAAAGGTAAAAGGTAATTAAAGATAAATCATAATTTTGTTGATACAAGAAATGAATTGAAATGCACAAATTTTCTAAAATTCAGATAATAGTGTAGTGTGTAAACTTTTTAATATTACTGAAAGACTTGATTTGGCTTTGTTATAGAAAGTTGAGATTCCATATCTAACAAATTGAAAGTTTATGAACTACATTCAACATTTAGAATTATTTCAAGGGCCATATTGAATAAATTAAAAATGCAAGCATGACATTGTACACTAGGTCAAAGTTTAGGAATTATTAGTGCCATTTCCCTACCTTAATTGAACTATTCTAATGAAATTATGTAAATAATAATTAAATTGATATACTAATAACAGAATATGGAAATAAAAATAAAAAGAATTCATTTTTTAGTTATTTCTAATTGAAAACATGCCTTTTTTCATGCCATAATTTTAGTAACCAATACACTCACTTCATTTATACATGATAATAGAATTAATTAAGATAAAAATTTAAAAGATTAACTTTTATAGTTTAATTATAAAGATAAAGCCATAGAAAAACTTAAACTATGCCTTTGCGACACATTTATCTTAAACTTTTATTTTGTCATATAAAAAATCCCAAACTTGAACCTACGTGACTTATTTACCCTCCATCAAGGTTTTGTCAATGATTTGCATAAGTTCAATTCTTTATCTAGGAAAAAGAAATTAGGGAAGGCCAAATTAATCTGGAAAAATTAACTACTAAAATAAAATAACAACAATTATGAAAAGAATATCAATAAAAAAAGAGGTTATTATTGTTATTAGAAATATTTGTTAAAGTTACAAATTAAAAAAAAAAAAAATGTAGAATTATTGTTTCTAGACTAATGGCAATATTGTTGTACTTTACAATTTACATGACACCTCAATCTTTGTGCTCGACTTCAAGTTGGTTTGAAAGGGGCTCTTGTTATTTTGGGCTCCTGAGACTCTATAAGAGGAATTCTCACAATTATTGAATAACCGCGTTTACTTAACTATCCTCTTTTTTACCATTTCTTGGATGTTATGACTCATTCTTCACACCTTTGGTATTATCGTCATCAATCACTTCAGCTCTTATACAAACGTCATCTATCAAAAGGATTTGAATGAAAAGGATAGAGTATTGTATTAATAAAAAAAAAATATTTGGTGATTGGCTAAAATTGATGTCAAGTATATCATTTTGGCTCAATGAAATCAATAAATTGGTCGATGACTCTTTCTTACTTCAACACTAAGAGCACACTTGTATCTCGATTTGTAAACTATTTTTTTTTTCTCATTTGTATGTTTAATGGACTTCAAAATCTTAAAATTATTAAAACCTATAGTATACTAGAGGTTGTTATTATTTGATTGAACAACATACATTGTAGATTAAAACGTTGCACTTCAATCTCTTATAAATTATTTACTGGTTGATTCTTATCACTTTTGATTTGTTCCTTTAAATAAATAAAAAAGATACCACTTTTTATTGCCTATCTTTTACTGAAACTTGTGGTCAAAATTCTGATCAAGATCCCACCATAAGAAATTCCAAGTAACGGCAACTGTTACGCTAGCACCATCCTATGTAAAAATTGAGTTAACAGCACAAATTATCCCTAAATTTTTAATGCAATCTTATCTCTAAACTTTTAATTTATGCAATATGGTTTTTAGACTTTGGCTCAATGTGTAATGTGGTTCACGGGATTTTAACTTTTTAACATGTCTTAAAGCTTAGGGACGACATTGCAAATCGAATCAAAATTCAAAAACTATATGTGTCGTTTTCCCTTGAAAATTTGAGATGCTTCATTGAGAAAAAAGAGAGTTAAATACGAAATGACTAGAAAAGCGAAATACCTTTTATGATAATGACTAATACCATAAAAATCTTAAGTTAGTATATACGTGATAAATTTATCCAAAAAATCTTAAATTTGTACACTTGTGATAAGTTTACCCTCCGTTAGTTTCCATTAAATTTACTGTTAAGTTGTTGAGTTGGGTGATAAGTGACAATTGACAGATGTATCAAATTAGGGTTTTATTGTTTTTGTCACATGTGTCCTGATTTATAGTTTTTTATGATATCGATCCAATTTAACGAAAACTACCGAATTTATCACGAATATATCAATTCGGGATTTTTTATAATAAAAAAATTATTTTTTGGTAAATTATCAATTTTTCATGGTATTAACCCCAATACCTTTTATTAGGGGTGTGCAAAAAAACCGAGAACTGCTCGAACTGCTCCGAACTGGACCACATTGGATCGGAATCGACAGTTGCCATGGGGTTGGTCCGGTTCTCAATCCTAATTTAGTGAAACTGGTGAGTATTGGTTCGATTCTAGTTTTATACTTGGAACTGCTCGCTCACCCACTAGAACCGGATCGGACTATATATAAAAGAAATTACATCTTAAGTATTTAATTATTTTGTAGTTTTTCGACAAAATATATATGAGTATATATGTATATTTGTAGTTATTGGACATAATAAAATAAACAAATGCAGAGGAAGGGGAGAACCGATTGGAGATGTCTGTAAGATCCAATGACGTGTTTTAAGAGTATAATTAGGTATTTTTTTAATCATTCTCATGGTTGACCTTAAAAAAAGATGAATTAAGTGATTAATATTTTAATTTTTGTGAAGGTTAAGAATTTTAACGTGAAGTCTCCCCATATGTTTTTGGTGTTGGGAAACCTTAAAAGGATCGTACCTTGACTTTCTTAAAAATTAAGTCTTTAACTAATGAGTATTGTATATTCGTTTTGCCTTATAGTTTTTAATCCTCAATCAAAACTAATGGCCCCTATTTAACCTGAATATAAGGCCGAATAAGCTTTGCAGGGATTGGGGATTGGTTTCATGGATTCATTCGGGAGCCGAATCGGATTCATGGAATTAATGGATGGGTGTTGATTTCAATTTTTCAAAACCGGCCCTTACGGGAACCGCCAATTCGAGTCACGCTGACCCTACTTTTTACAATAAAGCTGCAAGCAGCGGTCCGACCGGACCGGATTGGGTCGGTTTCCACCGGGGAGGATCGGTTTATATCACACCATTTTGCAATTCACCTTTAGGGTTTCTCTCCCTCTCCCTTTCTCTCTCTCCCCGAGCTTTCCATCTGGGTCGACAATGGCGAACCGTACGGACCCGTTGGCGAAGAGCATACGGGGGACGAACCCCCAGAACCTGATCGAGAAGATCGTGCGGTCCAAGATATACCAGAACACCTACTGGAAGGAGCAGTGCTTCGGCCTCACGGCGGAGACCCTCGTCGACAAGGCCATGGAGCTCGACCACATCGGCGGCACCTTCGGGGGCAACCGCAAGCCCACCCCCTTCCTCTGCCTCGTCCTCAAGATGCTCCAGATCCAGCCCGAGAAGGACATCGTCGTCGAGTTCATCAAGAACGAGGATTACAAGTAACGCCTCCCTCATTGACCCCGATACTCTTCTCGTTTTTTTTTTTTTTTTTTTTAAGTCGTCTTGTTAAAAGATGGTTTTTTTGTGACGAAATCGATGAACTTGAGAAGAAATTGCCGAATTCGGCCGAAGTGGTATTGCTTTTAGCTGACTTTTTTAGCTAAACACGGTGGAGGTAGTTGCCGCCACGGCGGGTGCGTGCTCGATAAATGTCACCTGAATCTGAGCAATTGAAATTTTGCGAGTTCGGGTTTTTCTGGAGCGGTTTATTTTAGGGGAAGATTTAAGCCGGGACCAAGTTAGGGTTCCGTGTATCGGAACTTGGATTAGGACTGAAGGCTTAGATGTGACTTTGTAGTCTCGGAGGTGATAATGTTGGTATGCTCATTTTTAGGGGCCAGATATGAGGAAATAATGTGGTAGTGGACTAAGACCCACGCCATGAATTCGTTTTGGCATGTGTTGATCTCGTGAGTTTTGCGGGTAGATTAGTCTGCTGATACAGTAGGTAGTAGACTCAGTGATAGGGGACTGTCCCGTGGGTGTTCTCCGCAAATCCAAATTGAAATATATTGGAGATGTGAATCCATGAAAGGGGCGTGTAGTTCTTTTCTGGATTTGACGAAGTGGAGTTTCTACAAGGATTCCCTATGCATGTTCTGTTGATAGAAAATGGATGCTGTACTGTGTTTTGTGAGGTGAAACGTAATTATGGCTATAAAATGTTACTGAAGGTTCATAATATGCTTTATTTGCTGACTTATATATTTTCTGTTTTACCTTTACAAAATGTAGATTCTCCTACTCTTTCTCTGCAATTATTCTGATTACTCTTGATGCTTACTGTGTTGTAGGTATGTTCGTGTACTCGGTGCCTTTTACTTGCGTCTCACAGGAATAGATATGGATGTTTATCAATATTTGGAGCCTCTGTACAATGACTATCGCAAAGTGAGGCAAAAGTTAACTGGTGGAAGTAAGGAAATTTCCTGTCTTATTGAAAGTTTAGATGCTTGACTTACTCGTTCAGATATTCAGCCTGAACTATAAGCGTATCTTCTCATTATTCTTATAAAATGTTGTATTCTGTAATGCTAATTGACATGATTTTGTGTTTTACCCTCTTTTTAATCAGACTTTGCCTTGACGCACGTGGATGAGATCATTGATGAACTCTTGACGAAGGACTATGCATGTGATATTGCAATGCCGCGCATCAAGAAAAGGTGAATTTTTTACAACTCTTGCTCACATTATTTTAACGTTTAGTCTTCTTTGTCCCTCCCAGTTGCATGTGCAGTTACTAGTTTTTGATACTGGATGTGACGGTAACAAATTTATTATTAGCCACAGCTTTTTGACTTGAGCAGTAGCTTGGCTGTAGCTATCTATTGTCTGTTGGGGCAAAAGCATGATTAAAGCTTTTGCTTTTCGCCCTCTTTAGTTTTCTACTGCATTTGAACTCGGTAGTTAATTGGATTTGTCATATTTTGTTTTGTTTAATCTCTGTGGTGTAATTTTTTGAGTATTTAGATTGTTCGGTTGTGACCTTGTGAGAGTGTGCATCTCATGGACCTACCATATAATGACTGCCATTTTAATGTATGTTGCTAATTGTCCCTTTTTCCCCCTCCTCTCTCCTTTGTTAGATGGACTCTCGAATCAGCTGGTGCTCTAGATCTCAGAAAAAGTGCTCTGGAAGATGATTTCGAGGAAGAGGAAGAGAAGGAAGAGAATGAACAACTTGATGATGCGCAAGAAGATGGTGCTCCTGAAAAGGTTTGCTCCATCCTTGCTTCTACAAATTTTCTCCATTCCTTTCTCTCTTTTTTGTTTATTTAATTCAGTTTGCATGAGTAATATCCTCAGAGGTTAATGTTATCATCACTTTAACAGGACTATTATCGTGGACGAAGCCCAACAAGGGAAAGAGATAGAGATAGAGATAGAAGGCGTGATAGTCACCGACACAGGTAACTGTACTGCTGGTTGCCTCTTTCAAATTAGTTGCAGTGCTGAATATCTTGCTAATGCAATTCTGGTTCTTAAATGCTTACTCTCTCTGTGTTTTCTGCTTTCAATAAAGGTTGTGCGTTTGTTCTTTTATTTTTTAGGTGCCAAAAATGTTTGTGCAAGTCAGAAGATGTTATTTGTGTTCCTTATAAAACTTGGGATACACCTATATTGTAATGATGATAAGGGGACTGTGGAAGAAGTTGCGAAGTTTAGATGCCTTTGGACAATGATTAAACTTTAGCAGAAAAAAAAATCGGCTCAGGATTGTGATTATGCACATTGGGGTTATAATCCATAGAATATTGACACAGTAACATGGCTTCAGAATAATTGAAGTTACCAGGCTTCTCATTGCGAATAGCGTCAGTGGTGGTAAAACTTGAGCAGATTGGGAATTTCATTGATATCTTTAATTGCTGGAAATGGAGTGTATGTATGGTTGCAAAGGCCTAAATTTTATATGACTGTAAGGTCGATTTGCATTCTTATTCTACAATTTGACTTATCAATGTCTTGGACTTACCATCTCTCAGGAGTGCGACTAGTGATTACCTTGCTTAGGTCATTGTGACAGGCATAATGGAAGCTGTTATGCATTAAACACTTGCACACACGTTCACTTCAGTCCAAGCATTATGCCAATATTGTGGGTCATGACAGTGTCACTTAGTGCTGTCCATCGATCAATACAGCTTCCTACAGTAATAGTCATGATCCTGCCAGGTTTCTCTGCACTGGCAGTGTGCAGCGAGAAGTATGATGGATCGAACATTTTCATTTTAAGTTATTATGTTCTACCAGGCATCTTTGCATTCTTTGTCCCTCCTTAATGTTCTATGTTTTCAGCAGCCATTGTGAAAGTCTTATTTCTTATTGTTATTTAGATCATCTTGGGTGGATGGGATGTTTAAGATAGAGTCCTTAAAACTGGTAGAATAATTAAAGTCAGTTTTTGCTTCTCTTCTGAGGTTAAAAGTATCGGTGAACTGATGATCATTTCCCATCCATCACAGAGATCGAGATTATGACAGGGATTATGACAGAGACTATGATAGAGAACGTGGACGTGGACGGGAAAGAGATAGAGATAGAGATAGAGACAGGGACAGGGATAGGGACAGGGACAGGGACAGGGACAGGGAGAGAGACAGAGACAGAGACAGAGATAGAGATAGGGACAGGGACCGGTATCGTGTGAGAGATGAAAGAGACTATGGTCGTGAGAGGGATCATGAACGAGAAGGTAGAGAACGAGACAGGCGAGACAGAGATCGTGGACGGAGAAGGAGCCAGTCAAGAAGTCGAAGTAGGAGCAGGGACCGCAAGGACCGCGATGGTGGGGAACACCGTAAGAGACATGCTCGTGGCAGCACAAGTCCCAAAAGGCGTGGGCATGAAGATGGCCGAGAAGAGCCAAAGAAGAAGAAAGAGAAGAAGGAAAAGAAGGACGATGGGACAGACCACCCCGACCCGGAGATTGCAGAAGCAAACAGGTTGCGAGCTTCTCTGGGATTGAAACCATTGAAGCTCTAGGCGTGACAGTTGCAAAGACATATTGATGGAGTGATTACCGACGTTGGTGCTTACTCTGATGGAATGTCCATATTGCTAATATGCTGTCTTTACTGTATAGATCGAGCGGTGAGCAATCAAATGTGGCTGTCTTTGACCTTTGTTTACTTTTGACCTTGTGCCTGTTGTTTTTACTTTTTGGCACCATATACTTGAATCTTTAGAACCTTTGTCATTTTTGTAGCTTTCAGCTGGCGTCTTGAGATGGATGATGGAATATATTACCGTCTTATTCTCTTTGGTTGCATGATTGCGAGCTGTAGATATGAGTTACATGGCTTGAGTTTCTCTTTAGATCATTTGAGAACTGGTGTAATCAGTCCAGTGTACTTGTGTCCGCAAACATTTGAGTTTAGGATCTTACAAGACCGTGCTATTCGTGTCCCTTGTTGAAAACTTGAAATACTGAGATCGATGCCATCAATGCGTTATAACAATTTACAAGCAACTGCTCTAAAAGCAGAATATGGATATGATGAGGTTTTCCGCTGTTCTAAAAGGCATTCGAATGTGGACATGTTTTCCGGCTATAAATTTATAAGCAACTGAAGATGGCAGGTTGGAAAAAAAGGGTAAATCTCTCTAGTCATGGAAGCAACTCTGGTAATAAAATGCCGTTCTTGTCATACTGGAGAGTACCTGAACAGTTGAGTGGCTTGCACCTCCTTCCCATCAGAATTCTCTTCTTGCACAGCTCCACTTCACCACCTTCCTCCTCTTCATTTGTAAGGACAACGTCGTCGTTGTTGCTGTCATCTTCATTTCGTTCTTCTTCTTTGATGAGTTTGCTCACTTTGTAGCACACGGTCTTCACCTTCATCTTCTGTCGTGTGCACTGCAATTTCATCGACACCCAGGCTACAGCTCTAGCCCTTATGGCGGATTGAGGAATACCGCCGGTACTCCTTTTTTCAGCACCAATGTTAACACCGTTACCATTGCTCTTCCTGACCTTCACATCGAGAAGTTTCATGCAGGGATTCTTCTTGAAAACGGCAGACAGACGGAGGATTGCCCTCTGATGCCGCTTACTCAGCACCATCTGTCCACATGGACTGGCCTTCTCGCCGCATCTCTCGCCATTCTCCCTGCATCCGGAATCCGTGACATCTTTCAAGGAAAGTGACATCGGCAACAACGACTCCGTTCTGTAGGTAAACGACCGAATCGAATCTTCCAAGCACCCGGTGCCACCTCTAGCAGAGCCGTAGATCAACTCCCCCAGGTGCAGTCCAGTCCTTTCCAAATCATCATTCTTCTCACCTCCTGCAACAGCTTCGATGCAACTATGAGCATCGACACGCGCGCTTTTGCTTCTGCCGGCCCTAGAATAACACGTCAGTCGCAGCATCACTCCGCTGAACATGCCGGATATCACGGAACGGGCTCTCCCCAGCCAGCTCTTCTCGTTCTCGCCTTGATCGGCGCCATTTTCCGCTCCGAGACGAGCAAGTTCACGCATGGCCTTCACTAGTATTTCGAGACAGCAGGAGCTTGGAGAGCAGCAGCGGAAGCTATGGGAATGTCGGGTTTCTCTTCCTTTGTACAAAGGTGGTGTCTTTTGATGTTTGTTGTGTCACTAGGATTTCTCACTTGCGCTCAACTGAGCCAGCAGGAGGTTTCCAACTGTATGACAGTTGAGGGAAAAATGGATCTGGCAGTTATGGAAACGTGGAACTGTTCAAACATGGTTTGAGAAAGGGCACTGCCTTTTGCGTGGTGGGATCGTGTATGCTGCTTTCATCCTCGTCTCTTGCCCACGAATTCCACAATTTTTAGAATGATACAATTGCAAAATTGGGAAAAAAAAAAGGGCTAGCGAGAAAAGAAAAATTAAGGACCTGTTTATTTGACGAAAAATTAATGATTTCTAAGATATTTTTCTAAATATAATGATTTGTTTCGGTTACAAAAATTAATGAATAATAAATATTTTCACCATTAATGATAATTATTTAAAGATAAAATTATTGTCGATAATAACAACATTAATTATTGACTAATTATTTCAAACGATATAAGTAATTACTTTTAAGAAAATATTTTTTAAATTATTTATGTTCTGCAAAATAAATGTAGCCTAAGTAAATATATATATTCCTCTAAGTTTCAGCATTCTTGAAACTTAGTTTTTGAACTTTTATTTAGCTCGGTCAAGTTCTCTAATTTTCTCATGGACGTTTGGCCTTCTAAATTTTATTTGAATTGATTTCTTCGATTGGCCACTCTAACTGAAACATCGAATTAATTAACAATGTGGCACTGGTTTTTATGGTAGAAAACGACACATGATGTTAATCTCGCGCTGAATGAGCCAAAAACAAATGGGAAAAAAAATAAGAACACGAAGAAATCTCGATTTGATAGTATTAGTTATTGTGGGCAAATAAAGCACTTGATTGCACAAATCAAGAAAGCTAGAAGATTTGGTTGCACGAAAGGTAACTTAAAGGATCAAATTGCACCAATTCAAAATGTTAGAGGACTTGATTGCACAAAATTTTAGTTTTAGGATCAAATTGCATAAATACTAAAATTTAAAGCACTAAATCTCTACTTAAAGCCCCAAAAGAAGATGCATTTCTAAACTTGCGAGGGCACAATGACGCCTCCGATTGACTTACTAAAGTATCGTTTGCCTCCGATTGACTTACTAAAGTATTGTTCGCTTTAACCTATCTTGTAACAAATCTCATATGTTTGTCCTTTAACATACAGATTGACACATTCCCATGAAATCACTCATCCTATAAGTGCTCCCACCTGGCCATGCTTTGAAAGCTAAGTATTTCCGTTATGTCAAAAGACACATCTCTAAGTTAATTTCAGCTTATACATATATATTTCAAAATCAATCTCTCCATAATCAGTACACAGTTTGATTCACCATCCTAAAAAGCTCGCTAGGAGCGGCTTTTTGTCTGACTCCTTTGGCCCTGGTGACTATTTCCCGCCCCTGTCGAATCAGTTTGTTACATGTACCAGCTGGATTTTTCTGAATTAATTTTAACCAACATAACAAGATTGAGTGTTTTTTTTTTTTAATATTCTCTCGGGGTCTCTGCTATAGGTTGAATTGCTCGGAGTCGGACATCCGTATTTTTTCACGAACTACCTTGGCAGTCGATTGTAACGTCAAAAGCCACTCCGGTCTGGTGCCTCTTGTGGTTGATATATGAAGAAAATAAAAAAATGATATCGTGAAGGCTTAGCTTAAAAATACGTGAAATTACTTATTTTTAATATAAAAAAAAAAGCTGCTTTGCTCCCCTTATCAAATGATGGTCTCACATTTCAAAACTCATGTTTTATATTTTTGCAATTTGAAAACACCACTCTGCCCCATGCGTGCCTAAAATTTACGTGAAATTTAATGTCGAGGATAACATAATTTGGGAAAGAGAGTGACGGCTTGGTGAATTATGCATGCGTGAGAAATGCAACTTGAAATCTAAGGCAAAAGGCGACAATGATAATTGTATGCATTTGAAATGCGAGGAGGTGATATAAGGATCGAAATCAAAGATGATATTAGCAATTTTCTTTTTTGGATATAGAACAAAAGATTTTTGAGTTTTTGTGCAACTTTTAATTAAATAAACGGCCTAATTGTCTTATCTCAAAAAAGTTCTTCGAAGCTTCAAAATTCCACATTTCACAATATTATGATAAAACCATGGTATGGTGATACTTACTATTATATATGTTAATCTCGTGGAAAGTAAATGATATGTTTTTAAAAATGATCGTTTGTATTACTTACAAAAATGAATAGGCGAAAAATATTTTCATTATCAATGAAAATATTTAGATATAAATTATTTTTAATAATGAAAATATTTTTCACCAACTAATTATTTCAAACAAAATGAACTATTATTTTTTAAAAATATTTATTAAATTATTCACGTTTCACGAAATAACTAAAGTTGAAGTAAGAGTTTTTTTTTTTTTTTTTTAAATTTCTATAGTTAGCTTTGCGACAACAATTGAAAGTAGAGACAACGCAAAACCACTCACTTTTGGCATTTCTCGGCAGACCTGCATGATAAAGATGCCTTTTCCTTGCTAAAAAACAATAAATGCAAATGAAGTTATTGGTAAATTGTCACCTTTTATTTCTCTATTTTATTTTATTTTTCATTAAATTTTTTCACTGACTAAGAATTATAAGACCGTTGAAATAAGCAATTGCATACTACCCAAAACGGCAAAAAAAGAAGAAGCTCAAAATTTACGTACAAATACCGACCAAAAAAAAAATTTACTTACAAATCACGCATAGCATGCGTTGGTTCTAATTGGCATGATTTGAAGGTTGAATGTCAAATAAGTAAGATAGGAAAATAGCAAAAACCATTAGGAAATGTCCTGGAGTGAATAATTATTCCGTCGCTTTAACAAAATAATTTCCACTTTTTACCAAAAACGAAAGAAAAAGAAGCTCTTTTTTTTTAAAAAAAAAAGAAAGGGTCAAGTGGGAAAAAAAAAAACCTATTCACTATTTACTACGTTGAATTTATAACCGCTCCTTCACTAAATTCCCTTAATTATTACCACAATGGGAAAAGAAAGAACTAACTTTCCTTTTTTAAACTCTTTTTCACAGAACTCAAGAAGGTCAGTAACGTAATTTCCAGTAACCCACCAAAACGACTCCCCCCTAGGGGTCACTCCGTGTCGTTTTCTTTTGGGCCCATCATCTAAACCCTAACCTCGCCTTCCCATCTCATCTCCCTCTCGCTCGACTCTCTCTCTCTCTCACTACCCCTCACGCAGCCGCTCGGCCCGCGACTCCTCCCCTCCCCCGGCGCGGCGGCTCTCGGCGGCGGACGGCGACTGCGGTGAATCGGCGGCATCGACCGACGGTAAGGCCAGCGCGCGCCGCTAGCTCGATCCTCTGCACGTTCGCCTCGCCGTTTTTCCGGATTTTTTTTTCTTTTTTTCCCCCCTTTTCTTTTCGACGAAGAGTTTTGATGCGGATTCGCCTCGGGTTCTAGGGGTTCGACGAGAGGTTTCGCCGCGCTAGATTCGGGTGGTGATCGTTGGGATCTTGGGCGAGAGTTTGAGAATCCTCCTCTGGTTTTAGATTCGTGATGCGCAGGTTTTGGAAAACCCCGCAATCGTCGATATAGCTGGTAAATCTTCGTCGTAGGGTTGATGGAGATGCGTTCGTTTGCGTTAGAACATCACCGAGAAACGGCACTTCTTGTGTACTTTTAGGGAGTTTCGCCGGCTTATAGGACCGAAATAAGTTCCTAGAACGAGCCAATTTTCGTGATTCCGTGCGCGTGTCGGCTACCGGTTTCCGATTGATTTTACTCCGCTACGCTTGTTGTGGCTTTAGAAGGAATGGAGTGATGTAAATTTGTGTTCTGCTTCGGAATTTTCTGTTGGGGTCACTCGTGCATGTATGGTACGTGCATTGGAGGTTCTAGCGTTGGTGGGCAGTTTTGTTTGTTCGAATGGATATGGGAGTGTGAATCTTGAACTTTTGCTTGTGCTTTTCTTAGTAGCGGTGGTTTGCTGGGTATTGGTTGATGTGCTGACGTAATAGCTTACTGGGATATGGAGTATTAGGTGTTTGATTTAATGAAAAAGGTAGATCTTTCCTATATTTCTTATCGCTATCATCTATGTTGTTTTCCTATTTATTATGGTTTTCATTGTTTCCTTGCAAAAAGTAAATAAAATTATCGAACCGATTGTATGTAATTTGGGACGGTACCCAGCTTAAGGTGACACCAATTGTGCAACTTCATATGTTATGCTTCTGGCATCAACATTTTATGTTTCCTTGTCTTTTGACAGGCTGAAAGAAGAGCTGGAACATGTCGACTTTCGTGAAACCAGAGAATGCATTGAAGCGAGCTGAAGGTAATCTTGAGTTTCCTCTCTGCCAAACATATTTGGTTGGAAAAACTTCATGAATCTCCTGCCTAGTATACTTTCTTTTCTCCCTTTGAAGTTCTTTTGAGAGAATAGTTAGTTATCATATTTGTTACAGTCCTTTTTCTCAACATGGAGTTTGCTGACAAAGTTTGTTATCATGTGGATGCAGAGCTGATAAATGTTGGGCAGAAGCAAGATGCTCTGCAAGCACTTCATGATCTCATTACCTCGAAGAGATCCCGAGCGTGGCAAAAGACCCTTGAGAGGATTATGTTTAAGTACATTGAGCTATGTGTCGATATGCGCAGGGGGAGGTTTGCCAAGGATGGTCTGATTCAGTATCGCATTGTATGTCAACAAGTGAATGTGACCTCTTTGGAGGAGGTGATCAAGCACTTCATGCATCTCTCAACAGAGAAAGCAGAGCAGGCACGAAGCCAGGCACAAGCCTTGGAAGAAGCTTTGGATGTTGATGATCTTGAGGCAGATAAGAGACCAGAGGATTTAATGTTGAGTTATGTCAGTGGAGAGAAGGGAAAGGATAGGTCTGACAGGGAGCTAGTTACTCCTTGGTTCAAGTTTCTGTGGGAAACATATAGGACGGTGCTTGAAATATTGCGAAACAACTCAAAGTTGGAGGCTCTTTATGCGGTAATTTCTTTGGGACATTTGCCAAAGCATGTTGTTAATTATATGTATTCGTAGAAAGGCAGTTTGAAGTTGTCGATCTATGTAGTCTCTCTAGCAATATATGGTTGTGATAGTGTTCTATATTTATACTGAAGTTCTTATACTGTAGGCCTCTTCTACCTAAAAATTTTAATGCGAATGTCCTCATCGTTGCATTTTATAGGACATCCAGGTGGATGATAAATGGATATTGCTAGTTCATTTCTCTCTAGTCAGATTATGCAAAAAATTTTAGACCACGAGGCAACTTCTTGATGATCCTCATAGACGAATTTGGTTTTTTTTCTTGATTGGTAATGTGAGCTTTTATAGGATCAGGACGATAAAGGAGAACTATTTATGGTAATATAAAGGGGAATTTGTTGCTGAATTCAAGTATGGTGTATCTGCAATTATCACGACAATCAGTTTTCTAGCAGAAGTCTGCATTTTATAACTGTGTATCTTGTGTCATGGACAGATGACTGCCCACCGAGCATTCCAATTTTGCAAGCAGTATAAACGTACAACAGAGTTTCGGAGATTGTGTGAGATAATCCGAAATCATCTTGCGAATCTCAACAAGTACAGAGATCAAAGGGACCGACCTGATCTGTCAGCTCCAGAGAGTCTGCAACTTTACTTAGATACCAGATTTGAGCAATTAAAGATAGCCACTGAACTTGAACTGTGGCAGGTCTCTGTATAGTTATCAACTTTGGTATGGTTTCTGTTCTTTTTAGTTGTGTAATTGTCGTCCTCATAAAGTTTTATTCTTTCCTGCAGGAAGCTTTCCGCTCAGTTGAGGATATTCATGGATTGATGTGCATGGTTAAGAAAACCCCCAAGGCATCCTTGATGGTGGTTTACTATGCAAAATTAACTGAAATCTTCTGGATTTCATCTAGCCATCTCTATCATGCTTATGCGTGGTTGAAGCTTTTTAATCTTCAGAAAAGTTTTAACAAAAACTTAAGTCAGAAGGACTTGCAACTGATTGCATCATCAGTTGTCTTGGCTGCACTCTCTGTTGCCCCATATGAGCGCACTCGTCATGCATCGCATATGGAGAGTGAAAACGAGAAGGAACGCAATTTGAGGATGGCTGATCTTATAGGATTCAATGTTGATCCCAAACTTGAGAGTAGAGAGATGGTAACTATACTTCAGTGCCCCTCATAGTAATTAATATTTTGTTTGGGCTCTGTTAATATTCTTCTTTTTTTCACAGCTTTCACGGTCATCTCTCCTCTCTGAACTGGTAAGATCGGAAGTATCTTTTCATAGTTACTTCTTAATAGTTTGAGGTGGATATGTACTCTTGCTGTTATTTCATGCCAGAATTCACGACTTTGCATTCGCAGTAGCCATGATTTTTAATCTGTATAAATCTAAGCGGTGCAGAAGTTTATTTATCACATTTTTTGCATTATTCTATTTATTCTCATTGCTTTTTGGTGCCTATATTTTACAAAACTGCAGGTTGCGAAGGGCGTCCTTAACTTTGCTACTCCTGAAGTGAAAGATCTCTACCATCTTTTGGAGCATGAGTTTCTTCCGCTGGATCTTGCAATGAAGGTGCAGCCCTTGTTAGTTAAAATTTCCAAACTTGGGGGTAAGCTTGCTTCAGCATCTTCTGTGCCAGAAGTGCAGTTGGCCCAGTATGTTACTGCTCTGGAAAGAATTGCCACCCTGAGGTTGCTTAAGCAGGTACTTTAAAGTGCTCTACATTGTTTATTGACTCTCATTATGGGTACTATAAAGAAATATTTCTGTCATTCTTGTGGAAAATGTTGATGAATTTAATTTGTTCTTTCTTTCTTATTTCAGATGTCCCAGGTGTATCAAACTATGAAAATTGAGAAGCTATCACAGATGATTCCCTTTTTTGATTTCTTGGTTGTCGAGAAGATTTCAGTGGACGCTGTCAAGCACAGCTTTATTTCTTTGAAAGTTGATCACGCCAAAGGTGTTGTTTTGTTTGGCAATCAGGTTAGTTATTTTCTTGGTGTGATTATATGCATGGTCTGCCAGGATGTAGACTTAGATTTTTAGATAATGTCTGTCAGTATACATTTGCTATAGAAGAGTTTGATGTGGTAGAGGTACTTATCTTGGAAAACAAATTATGTCGCTTGGTAGTTCACTTTACTATTGTGTTACTAACCCGAAAAAAGAAAAAGTTTCTGTGTCATCTTATCTTGAAGTTGAGTGTGTTTAAGGGTCTACCACCCATCTTGATGTACGAAAGTGGATCATAAGGAACAATTCGGTAAAGGTTGGAGACTTGTCTTGTCATGTGACATTAGTCAATCTTGAAACTTTTGTGGTGAGTTTTTCACTTTCCTTCTTAGTGTCATGGCATATGGGTGGCTGTGTAGATGGAGAAATACTGTAAAGCTTTTAGAAAGTTTATTTTTCGTTCTACTTTTCGAGAGTAGCTTGTGCCACTGATCTTCTGAGGGGACATTAACAAGATTAATTTGCATGTGCTATCTGTAGTTGTGTACTGAATTTCGCGGAAGCATGCATAAAATTCTTGTCACTAATAGTGCATGACATGTTCACCTTTGTGATTTTTGTAATAGAAGTCTATAGTGATCTTTGCCTCCCTCTTGATAGCACTGTTGTCAAATTTGTACTTCAGTTCTGTGCATCATTCTTTGTCTTTAAGTTTACTCGAGCTTTTGGATCATTTGAACTGTAAGTGGTGTATAGTTGTATTTTGCTTGTGATTATGTTGATGGAATGTCTTAGCCTACATCTTTACTTGAGACATCTGTCTTGTTTATTGTGGGGTCGCTACCTTATTATTCTTGCATCATTTCTTTTAGGGTCTTGAATCTGATGCCTTGCAAAATCACCTGGCACTGCTTACTGAGAACTTGAATAAAGCAATGGCCATGATATACGCTCCTGTCAAGAAAGGGTCAAAGTTAGGTGAAATGTTGCCAGGTTTAGCAGAGACTATAGACAAGGAACACAAGAGACTTCTTGCTCGGAAATCAATTATTGAGAAACGTAAAGAAGAACATGAGCGACAGTTGCTTGAAATGGTAACCTGCTTACTCTTGACTTGATTCTGTTGCTTTAATGCTTGAATGCTTGAATGCTCACATACTCTACTCCATTGCTATGAGTCAATTCTCATTTAATTTTCTTTTTTTCTCAAGGAACGTGAGGAGGAGTCAAGGAGGCTAAAGCTGCAGAAGATAACTGAGGAGGCAGAGCAGAAGAGGCTTGCGTCTGAGTTTGAGCAAAGGAAGAATCAAAGGATCCTCAAGGAAATAGAAGAAAGGGAACTTGAAGAAGCGCAGGCCTTGCTTCAGGAAGCTGAAAAACGCAGTAAAAAGAAGGGAAAGAAGCCGATTCTAGAAGGAGTATGTTGAAGATGTCTTTCATATCCTATTTTTATAAGTGGGGAGACATCTTCTGATGCTTTTTGTGCAAATTTTTCAGGAAAAGGTGACGAAAGAATCGTTGATGGAGCTTGCTAGGAGTGAGCAACTTAGGGAGAGGCAGGAAATGGAGAAGAAATTGCAAAAGCTAGCAAAGACAATGGATTACTTGGAAAGAGCAAAGAGAGAGGAGGCGGCTCCATTGATTGAAGCTGCATTCCAGCAGCGATTGGTTGAAGAGAAGGTGCTTCATGAACACGAGCAGCAGGTGTGTTTTTGAACTTCTGCAAAAGCTAACTTTACATGTACACAAGATGGTATTATATTATACAGAGAAATGCACGACCGCGAGGCTTCTTCTGATAAAGTAGGTTGGCCTATTATGTAGTATAAAAATTTGACATAATATAGTATTATCCATTCTGAAACCGACTTAAATGGGTTCTGTAGTCTGATTATCGTTTTTCATGGTAATTTTCAGCAAGAAATTGAGCTAAGCAGGCAGCGGCATGATGGGGACCTCAAAGAGAAGAATAGGCTTGCCCGTATGTTAGACAACAAGGTCAGAACCCAGAGTTGACATTTAGCAAACCTTTTCTTGTGTTGGCTATGACCTGTTTTTGTTTTAAGGTTGTTGTCGTTTTTTTTTTTTTTTTAATTATTATCTGCAATGTTATTGGATTGATCTTGACACATGCACGATCCCTTTTTCAGGCGATATTCCAAGAAAGAGTCATGAGCCGCCGTCAGGCAGAATATGACCGGCTAAAGGCTCAGAGCGAGGAGCAAGTTAGGCTGGAACTCCAGGCCAGGAAACAGCAGAGAGAAGCAAAGAGGAAGAAACTGTTCTTTTTGACAGAAGAAGAGAAACGGCGTCAAAGGTTACTTGAAGAGGAGGAAGCTCGAAGGCGTGAAGGTACTTTAATCTAAATAATTAATGTCTCTGAGTCCCATTGGCCCTGCTCTCTCCAAAAGCTCCTATGGTGGAGAATTATAGTACTTTTGTAGTGCTTTGGCAGGCAACATTCATGGCCCTGGTTACAATAAATCTTTGAATTTTCATTTCTCTTATTATATGTTAGATTTATGGATTTGTTATGATCGCGCTGTGGACATCCTCATGACTGAGGCATTTAAAACTTGCAGATGCCGAGAGGCGCCGTAGAGAAGAAGCTGAAAGAAAAGCTAAATTGGATGAGATTGTTGAGAAACAGAGGCAAAGAGAGAAGGAATTGGAAGAGAAAGAAAAGCAATGGAAAGAGACTATCTTGGGCCAGTCCAGGCCAGTGAAGCCTCCCCCTGCTTCTACTCCTGTTGAGCCTGCCACTGCCCCTGCTGCTGCCGCTGCCCCTGCTGCTGCCGCTGCCCCTGCCGCTGCTGCTGCCCCTGCGGCCGCCGCCGCCACCGCCGCCGCCGCCGCCGCCGCCGCTTCGAATCCTGGAAGGTATGTGCCCAAGTTCCTTAGAGAGAGGACTGAAGGCTCAGGAGGCGCACCTCCACCAGAGCCTGACCGCTGGGGTAGTAGAGGCAGACCGGACGACCGCTACTCCCAGCCTGGTGACAGATGGCGCAGTGATGACCATAGGCCCTCCGCCTTTGGTGGCGGCTCAAGGTCCACCTGGTCATCATCGAGGCCACGCGGTGGAGAACGCTGAAAGTGGTAATCGCTGTTCAATCAAGTTCTCTCGGACCGTTCATCTTTTCAGGAGCGCAGCTTTGAACCCCCATGTGGCTGGCAAGGAAATGGTTTTGCCATAATTTTGAGGAATGATTGTTAAGTTATTGTTTCTCCTGTTTACTATATGAGTCAAAATAATTTTGTCTTCTATTTAGAAGGCGGCCCATTGCTCGTACATTCATCTGCTAGGGCATTGGTACCCAATGAATTTATCCTGTGGATATTGATGTGTGAGTTTTGTGTTAAAAGACCTTTCGGCCGAATGTTCAAGACCTAGTTTGTTCCCTCACTTGTGCGCCTGCTTTATTTATCCTGGTTCTCTTTTATGTTGTACATTTCCATGTGTGCCGGCTGAGATTTGTCCAAAAAAAAAATAAAATGAAAATGAAGTCTTTGATAAATTGTCTCCTTTTCTTCCTCTATTTTAATATGTATTTTTCATTAATTTTTTTAAAAGTCTAAGAGTCGTGGAACTGTCGAAAATAGTCAACTGCCCACTACCCAAAACATTAAAAAAATAAATGCCCAAATTTACTTACAAAATGCGCGCGCTCCCCCGCGTGGCACCATAGTTTGCTCGATTAGTTATAAAGAATGATCTGCCTTATTGATTGGTCAAAAGCATTTCCATCCTTTACCTTTTTTTTTATATTTTTTCCTTTTTTTTCTAATTTTATCTTTCTTCTTTGTCGGCAGATAGTAGCCACTAGCGATCATTGGCCACGCTCGGGAGTGAGGGATTACCTCACCTTGGTGAAGTGACCCTCGATCTGGGTGAGGATCACGGCCCTTGTTAGTAGATGGCGAGGGCCTAAGTCCTCATTAGTGCTCGTCTGAAAAAAAAAATTAAAAGAAAATTAATTTAAATTTACTTTTGGCAAAAATACATTTGATTAATCGAAATATTTAGTGGTTGACAACAGGCAAGATTAGATCCTTTTCTGAAATTGTTATTACCACTTTAAACCTTTATTTGAGACATATATGATCACATTAAACCCTTATTTGATAAAATAAGTGCACTTCACATTTTTATTTGGAATTTTTCCTAACAGTCTTAAAGTGAATGTGCACTCTCTACCAAAAATGAAAGAAAGAAAGGGAAAGGGTTTAAGTCCGAAAAAAGAAAAAAGAAAACTATTTACTACGTTGAATTTATAAGCGCTCCTTCACTAAATTCCCTTAATTATTACGTAATGGAAAAGAAGAATTAAATTACCTTTTGTTAACTCTTTTATAGATCGAATGTATTCAGCTAGAAGAGAGGTGAGCGCTGTTTTTTTTTCTCGTCTGAAGGGTGCAGCCCTCATGAGTTGTCTTGGGTCTGTCCTCGCAAAATTGACATCAACTGTCCGAAGAAAAAAAAAAATATTATCGAGCTCGAAAGATTAAATTTCTAAAAATCCAAAAACGACTCTCCTATGATTCACTTCATTCCTTCTTTTATCTTTATCATTTTCTAAATAGGAGTGAGCGGTTTCAGATTATATATAAATTTCACTTGAAATTTGAAACTTACCTGTTGGAGCAATTTTCTTAATTTTTGGAACTTAAAATAGATTCCACCTATGTTATTAATTGAACTATTATAATGAATTGTCACTTCAATGATCAGCACCTTCCTATTGCAATCCACAGATCATAATTTATATTTAGATATGCGAATAACATGAAATATTAACAAAATAAAAGTCTCATATTATAGAATGGAAGCTCAAACAAGCAGTTCTGAATTACGTCATAAAACGCATATAAAAAAACACATATAAAAGAAAACACAAACTTATTTTAAATTTTAAGTTTCACTTGCCTAGAATCTGAAATCTCCTCGTTAAAAGAAGTTTTTCAATTTTTGACGCTTGAAACTTACCTTATATACTTCGGAACTTAGCCATATTCTTTGGTCCTAGATTCTACTCTGAATCCATGCTTCACCCCTGGTTAACGACCCAAACTTCTCTCTCTCGACTCTCTCCCTCACTCCCCCTCACGCAGCTGCTCGGCCCACGACTCTCCTTCCCGGCACGGCGGCTTTGGCGGCGGACAGCGACTGTGGTAAATTGACGACCTCGACCAACTGTAACACAAGCGTCCGCTAGCTCGATCCTCTATAAGTTCGCCGCACGTTTTTCCGGAGTGTTTCTTTTTATTCCCTCTCTTTTTGATGAATAGTTTTGATGCGGATTCACTTGGGTTCTAGGCGTTTGAGGAGAGGTTTCGTCGTGGTAGGTTCGGGTGGTGATCGTTGGATCTTAGGCGAGAGTTGAGAATGCTCTAGTTTTAGATTCGTGATACACATGGCCAATTGAGCTGGTAAATATCCATCGTATGATTGATGGAGATGCATTCGTTTGCGTAAAACATCGCCGAGGAGCAGCACTTTTTTTATATGCTTGATGGAGTGTCGCCGGCTCATAGCACCAAAACAAGTTCTTGAAATAAGCCAATTTTCGCAATTCCATGCGCATGTCGACTACCGGTTACCGATTGGTTTTACTCCGCTAGGCTTGTTGTTGCTTTAGAAGGAATGGAATGATATAATGATTGTGTTATGCCTCAGATTTTCTGTTGGGGTCATTCGTGCATTGAAGGTTCTAGTGTCGGTGGGCAGTTTTGTTTGTTGAATGGACATGTGGGAATGAATCTTGAACTATTGCTTGTGCTTTATTTAGTTGTGGCGGTGTACTGGGTGTTGGTTGATGGGCTGATGAAATTGCTTACTAGGGGATATGGAGTCATAGGTGTTTGATTTAATGAAATGGCAGGTCTTTCTTAAATATATTATCGCTACCTTCTATGTTTTCTTCATGGTTATTATGGTTTCTTTTTTTGTTTCCTTGCAAACAGAAAATAAATTTATTGAATCAATTGTATAGTACCCAGCTTAAGGTGCCAACAATTGTGCAACTTCATATGCTATGCTTGTGGCATCGACATTTTATGTTACCTCACCTCTTTTAAAAGGCTGAAAGAAGAGCTGGAACATGGCGACTTTTGTGAAACCAGAGGATGCATTGAAACGAGATGAAGGTAATCTTGAGTTTCCTCTTTGCCAAACATATATTCTAGTTTGGTCGGAAGAACTTCATGAGTCTCATGCCTAGTATACTTCTATTTTTTCCCTTTGAAGCTCATTTGAGAGAATATTCAGTTATCATATCAGTCACAGTCCTTTTTCAGAACATGGGAGTTTTGCCGACAAAGTTTGTTTTTGTGTGGATATAGAGGAGGAGAAACGGCGTCAAAGGTTACTTGAAGAGGAGGAAGCTCGAAGGCGTGAAGGCATTTTAATCTAAATAACCAATGTCTCTGATTCCCATTCCCCCTCTCTTTCAAAATCTCCTATAGTGGAGAATTATAGTGCTTTTATAGTGCTTGGCAGGCAACTATCATGGCTTTGGTTACATTGGGTCTTTGAATTTTCATTTCTCTCGTCACACGTTAGATTTATGGATTCATTATGATTGCATTGTGGACGTCGTCATGACTGAGCATTTAAAACTTGCAGAGGCCGAGAGGCGCCACAAAGAAGAAGCTGAAAGAAAAGCTAAATTGGATGAGATTGGTGAGAAACATAGGCAAAGGGAGGGGGAACTGGAAGAGAAAGAAAAGCAATGGAAAGAAACTATCTTGGGCCCCTCCAGGCCGGTGGAGCCTCCCCCTGCTTCTAACCCTCCTGTGGTAGCGGCCGCCACCCCTGCCGCTGCCGCGGCCTCTGCCACTGCACCAGCTGCTGCTGCCGCTCCAAACCCTTTTAGGTATGTGCCCAGGTTCCTCAGAGAGAGGACTGAAGGCTCAGGAGCCACACCTCCACCAAAACCCGACCGTCGGAGTAGTAGCGGCAGACAGGACGACCGCTACTCCCAGCCTAGTGACAGATGGCGCAATGATGAGCAGAGGCCCTCCTCCGCCTTTGGCAGCGGCGGTGGCGGCTCAAGGTCCACCCGGTCGTCATCCAGGCCATCGCGCGGTGGAGATCTCTGAGAGTGGTAATTGCTGTTCAATCAAGTTCTCTCGGACCGTTCCATCTTTTTGGGGGTGCAGCTTTGAACCCCCGTGTGCCTGGCTGGGAAATGGTTTTGCCATAATTTTGGGGAATGATTGTCAAGTTATTGTTTCTCCTGTTTACCATATGAGTAAGAATAATTTGGTCTTATTTTTGGAACGCGGCCTGTTGCTTGTACAGTCACTCACTGGGGCATTGGTAGCCAATGAATTTACCTTGTAAATATTGATGTGTGAGTTTTGTGTTAAAGGACCTTTTGGCTCAATGTTCAAGATCTAGTCTGTTCCCTCGCTTTTGCGTCTGCTTCATCCTAGTTCTCTTTTGAATTGTGCATATCCTGCCCTTAAAGTGAGATACGTAGACCACTTTAGCACAATGAGTTTTGGTCAATTGAGAGATATTGATGTTAGCCCTCAACTAGTTTGCGTAAAGATAACAAATCTTGTCTTAGAGATCCTTTCATGACAATGATCATCCTATGCTTAGATTCTTAAAATGAAAGCCTTAATGTTTCTCCGATAAGTAAATTGTATCGACTCTCATGCATCTCGCATTTCACCTCGACGTAGCAAAATCCTATTACCTTTTAGAGTTAATGACATGAACGGTTCCTGAACTGTTGTTTAATGTGTAATTTGATCCATAAACTTTTAATTTGTTCAATCCAGTCCCTGATTAGGAATCGGATTGAACATGCACCAAAAGCCGAGGAGCTATATTGACCAAATTAAAAGTTCGAGATCGACCGCTTATTGAGCTAAAATTTAGGGATCATATTTGAATAAATTAAAATTTATTAATTAAATTGCACATTAGGTTAAAGTTCAAGGATTATTTATGTCAATTTCTCTTACCTTTTATTGCTAGGAAGTAATGAGACCGTGGTGCTGGCTCACGTTTAGTAGATGAGAAATTCATCCTTAGGTGATGTTATATAGAGTAGCCGGAAAATGTTATGCATTGAAACAATGCCCAGGCTGTGACATACCATTAAGGTTCTAATATCTAAACAAGAACCCAACAAAGGAGATTATTGTGACATTCTCGAGCTTCAATTACGACTAGATAAACAAAATACCAAAAGGATTGGGCTGTTGGCGTGCTTGCTACATTCTTGCATCATTTCAAAGTGCTAGGTCATGATTTGCTCACATTGAAATAGCACGTGCATAGTTCAGGGAATTAGTTGTAACATTTATCAAAAAATTCCAAAGATCAGATTAATTAAATAAAAAATTAAGGGGTAATATTACAAATTGGGTTAAAATTCAAAAACAATACTAAACAAAAGAAAAATCTAGTAATGATATTACATATCGGGCTTAAGTTCAGGGACGACTCGTGTAGTTATCCCTCCGGAGCAACATAATTTCGACTGACGTTGGACGGGGCCGCTCCGACTCAACCGGCCATTTTCTTAAACCCTTCTTGTACCCCACCATCCTTCTCTTCCCAGGCGAGAAAAAAAGAGTCTGTGCTCGGGAAAAGCGCGAAAATGAACTCCCTCGCCGCGAGATTCGCCAGGCTCCTCAGAGCCTCCGCCGCCTCTCAAGGTTTCGTTTTTCTCCTTCCTCCTTCCTCCTTTCGTGTAAATTTAAGCGACGAGACCTCCGTCATCCGTTCCTCTTCCTCGTCTAGTCCGACGTCTTGATACGTGCGAATGCGAGTTCGAGGAACGTTGAGCTATTGTCGTCCCGACTGTTGGATCATAGCACTTCGTGCTTTTGGGTTTTTCTTTTTAGTGACGGGAAGTCGGTCGATGCGGTTGGTTGTGTAGATAGCCGTGAGCGGTCGAAAAAATGGTGGGTTTCTTCCCTGCGGCATTCCGTCGAGCGTCTTACGTGCGGGAGAGGTTGCGGTTGTCGTGGTTTCGTTCGTGCGTTTTCCTTGCGATTTATTGATGGTGATAGCTTGCGTGGAGTAGTGAGCCTGACGGGCGTCGATATTTTCCGTGTTTGCAGAGATGGGTGTGTGCGGAGCGTCGAGGTGGCGGTACTCGACCGAGGGTTTGGGTAGTGAGAAGGATGAGGAGAAGAAGGACGACGATGTGGCCAATGAGGATGATGACATTCTAGGCGGCAAGAATGAGTTACAGCCGCATGGCGTGGATCCAAGAAGAGGTTGGGGTTTTCGTGGGGTACATAAGGTGAGCGTTGGTCTCTTCTGTGAGGAAATATTCGGACGAAACGGTATCTGTTATATGATTGAGCAGGCAGCCATAAATTCTGCATTGGTTTGCATTTGCATATGGAAATTATTGAAGTGTTGGAACCGGAGTTTTGTATTGTTCAATGGTCATTGTTGGTTCTCCAAGGAGCTAAATTTCTCAATATTGGTTAGATTTATATCATTGAACCTTTGTGGTTTATATTCTACTCTACACCTCACGATGTCAAACCAAAATATGTGGTCAAAGACTGTATTTTGATGTTCCCCCAAAGATGTCCATTAAGATATCTATTTTACAATGACAGCCGGATATGGATGTGAGTTAATTTAAGTTAGTGAGTGCATATGCAGGCAATTATATGTGGAAAAGTTGGGCAAGCCCCCGTCCAGAAGATTTTGAGGAATGGCTATACTGTAACTATATTTACGGTTGGAACGGGGGGCATGTTTGACCAAAGGACTGTAGGAGAGAAAGACTCACCAAAACCTGTTCAGTGGCATCGGATTGCTGTGCATAATGGATCTCTTGGAGCCTATGCAGTACAACAACTTGCTAAAAAGTATGTCAACATCTGCTAAAACACACAAACCCACCTCTCTCTTACCTCCATCTCTCTCTCTCTCTCTCTCTCTCTCTCTCTCTTTCTCTCTCTCTCACTCATATTAAAGTACATTTCATGTAGCTCGGCAGTTTATGTTGAGGGCGACATCGAAACTAGGGTATACAATGACAGTATCAATGGCGCAGTTAAGAGTATTCCAGAGATATGTGTCCGGTTTGATGGTATGCCGTCTCCTTCGATCTCCTATCTTGTTGGACTCGGTGCTTTGCACCATTGATTAGTAGGTATATTTAGTGAGTACATTGGGTTATTTATTGCTGAATTATAATGAGAAGATGATTCGAATGAGCAGCTGTTAATTGCACTGCAGAGTTAGGATCACCTTGAAATTCTCTCTATCTCTCTCTCTCTCTCTCTCTCTCTCTCTCTCTCTCTCTCTCTGCATTAATCTTCCACCGTGTGGATGCTTATGAGGGACAACTGCTTTGATTCTATTTGCTGTAATACGCTCTATAGTTGCAGTTCTGGAAGATCTTAAGTCATCTTCATGGTGCATGTACCCAGCATCGCATAAATGTGCCTCGAATGAATGTTTTGGGTTAGATGAGGACCATGGAAGTCCCTGTTTCTAGTTCGTTATTGCAGCTTTTGCATATCTATTTAGATAGCATCAAACCATGCCTAGGATGCAATTTTTAATGGGAAATTATAACAAGTAGCTCAGAATGGTAAAACCTGTATGTTGCAATTAATAGTTCATGAGAGATTTTCACTTTTATAAGTAAGTAATCTGTTTGGCACGTCTCTTAATTTCAAGACAAGCTGACACAATAAGATTTCAAAATCATCATATATTAACAACAAATCGGAATCATGGTATTTCTTAATTGAAATGTAAGATTGAACAACTTGACATCAGTTTTAGGTGGAGGCTGATCTGATCTTATATCTCAGTTCATCTCATATCTCCAGTACAACTCATTTCTCAATTTTATCTAGAAAAGAAGTTCTGTTTCTTTGTTCTGTGTGTAGATCAAATTTTGACTTTACTTTGGCAGAATCTGGATAGAAGTTAGTGGATATGGAACCTGAAAAAGATGTTCATGCATAGGTTTTAATGTTGTTGTATTTGAATCTGTTTACGCATTGTTCGGAATGATGAAAAGTGGAGAATAGTCTGCTATTGCTGCTTATGTCTTTTTCTAAACTTCTGTAGGTAAGGTCCGTCTGATAAAAGCAGGAGAAAGTGCCAGCAAAATTTCTTTAGACGATTTTAGTGAGTCCTTTTCTCGTATTGGTTTCGACGACTGTTCTAGATATTGTACTCTATTTCCTTTTTTAGTTAAATTTGAATCTAGGTGCAAGGACAGAAGAACCTTTCTCCTCCAATTCGGCAGTTATATGTTGCTTTTTGTTTCATTCTTAATAGTTGTTCATATTATTGCAAAGGAATACATAATAATATGTGCTAAATTGCCTGGCAGGGGACTTATTTTGACCCAATTTGCCCTGCTGTCAAAACCTCATTCTCTAAGACACCCAGCAGCCGAATCTTTATAAACCTTGTAAGAAGGATGTTTTGCTGTTAACTGGCCGAAGAAATTATTCACTGTTTTAATGTTCTAATACAGATCTCTCTCTCTCTCTCTCTCTCTCTCTCAATATTAGGTGGGATTACATTCAAGTGCACTGGTGATATTAGATATTACCAATTTAAATCTATGTAATTGTTGAGTATATGTGACATCAGAAGCTCCATCAATTTTTTTAGTTTGTGAAACATTTGCTGCACCATTTCTCTTGTTAATCATGCTTGCAGATCATCAGCTTTAGCACCCAATTCAAAACCTGGATAATTTTAGTTTTGGAATTATAGAAAGTTGCATATTATCTTAAAAGGCCATAACTTTGGATTTCTATGCAAAGTCCTGCTGTCACTGAGCTGTATATTTGAGTTTGCTTCTCTTTCTCCATAAGTTAGATTGAGCTTTCTGAACATCGATTTGGTCTGATAAATGGCTAGTAATCTTTTCTTTTTTGACGTTGGCGAGCTGCTTTTAATCTGCTTTGTTCAGAGTTGATCTTTGACAGCACTTCTACGATGTTTCCTAAAGCTTCATATTTTATGAGGACTCTTAGACATAGCACATCACATATGCTTTTGTCAGGGTTCACCATAATTCAGCAGATAGCAAGTAGCTTCATTATTTTATATGCTTTAGACTAGCACTCAAAAAGATCAACCTGGGAATCATGGCAACATCTTAGCCTTATTGGCCACCAAAAAGCTTTATTTAAAGCTTCTCACCAATTTTGTTGACCCTTTGTTCTTGCCAGAAATTGTCATAGCGTATTTGTTTATTGATTGGACACTGCTCTAGGAAATGGGATCCCTCGAAATGCAAGTGACCGCTTTAAATTTCTAAACAGGGAAAGTGGGACTGGTGGCCCTCCCATTTCATGATTTAGTGTCCTGACATGTGTCATCTTTGGATATGGATGAACCTGGTAAAGAGCACTAATTAGTGAACATGAGACCCCCGTGCATTATTGTAATGAACTTGCTTCGTCTTCTTCCTTGGAGCATTTGTTCAAGTCATCGTTAGAGACATCACAACCCCTGTCCTATGATAAACCAAACCCACATTTCCATTTGTTCTCATTTTTCTGAATACATATACATATTGTCTGGACCATCAGGAATACATTATGCCCCGAGGCAAATAATCTGGATTAAATTGGAGAGAAAAATAGTATGGGCATGAATTCTGACCAAAAAATAAAATAAAATAGTACGGGCATGAACAGTTACTTGCATTAAGACAAATATCTGCAGTTTATATCCTCCCTCTCTGTGTTTTTCTATTTCTTCTTCTTTTCAATCATGCTAATTACAATTAGATTTTTATTTCTTAATTAGTTCCAACTGACTGATGTCATTGGTGTCCTCAGACCACCTAATAGAAATAATGACAGGACAAGTAGAAGGATTTAGTATTCAGCAGGAGTTTCTATTGGTTGACAGTTGGTACGGATAAACTGTCAACCCACTAATGACATTACAGATTCATGGATTTGAAACTAAATGAATGGTGACCCTTCATTATTCCGAAGAAGTAGCCAAAACACTGACGGTGTCTAATTCTAGTGATGATTGGACCAGCTAAAACTGCACTACAGATGAAATTTTTAACAATAGCCCGTTTTGGTCGTGCTTTACAATCCCTTGCACTCTCTTACCAAAGAGATGATATATATAGAGTGCCTTAGCTCTGAGCTTTCCATGTTCTAAACACTTGTTTTTTCACTCACTTCAGCTTCTGATTGAGGATGGAGCTTGTGATATTTCTCTTGCTCGTTTTAGTGGCCCAAGTGTCATCTCTTAGTCCATGCCCTAAATGTGGGAGTATGGAGGTTCCATACCCACTTAGCACAGATGACAGCTGTGGGGACCCTAGGTACAAGGTGTACTGTAAGAATGGAGGTCTCGAGTTTCTGTCGGCTGGAGGAACTTACTATGAAGTCCTCAGCATTGACCCTAGTGCTGACAAGCTTGTCATAAGTCCGCCCATGATACGTAGTAATACATGTAATTCGTCTGACCTTAGTGTAGGAGGCTTGAGTCTGGATGAGAACTTGCCATTTAACATATCCACTCACAACACTGTAATTCTGCTGAATTGCTCGGACATCCTCCTTCTTTCGCCATTGAATTGTTCTTCAAACAGCTTTTGTAGGGCTTATGAGAACAATGTGGTGGAAGCAAGAGGGTGTAGAAACACTCTTTGCTGTCATTACTTGAAAGATTCAGCCATGACCTCGCATAGAATTAGGATTAGGGTTGGAGGGTGCACTGCTTACACTTCCGTGGTGAATATTAAGCCTGACGATCCAGTTGGTTCATGGAATTACGGTATTGAGCTGCAATGGGTCCGTCCAAGTTGAGGTTTTCTATCAAGGTACAGACCAAACGCTGTACTGTGTAATTGTTTAAAGGAGGGGTTTAAAGTCTGTGAAGCTGTTGCTTCTTTGTCATTAATAACACGGTGTCGTATCAACTCCGATGCATGGCAAGTTGTAAATTGAATGATGGTTGCATGTTCTGTCATGTCTTGTTATTGGTCTGTGTTCCGTATCTTCTGTAACTGTCCATGCTCGGTCAGGTCCTGAGCATGACCTTATAATTGAATAAGTGAATAATAATGTCTTCTTGGTCTTCTAGCATAAATCTCATTTTGGCTTTGTTTGCTGTCTGCCATGCATTTTTCATGGCCACTTCTCTCGCCAATAAAAATTGAATCTACTTATGCTGGCCCCCCCTTCTCTCTCTCTCTCGATAAGGCTTACTTTGTAACTTGAGCGTGCATAAGTACGACTATCTACAATCAAAGCCGATATGCGTGTGCAACACATCACTTCTCTCGGCAAAAAACTTGAATCTTCTTATCTCTCTCCTCTCTCTCTCTCTCTCTCTCTCTCTCTCGGTAAGGCTTACTCAGTAACTCGAGTGTGCAGAAGGATGACTCTCTATGATCAAAGCCAATATGCGTGTGCGAAAGAAGAGATCTTTTAGATGGTAAATAAGGCACGGAAATATGCAATCCAGGTGTCCCTTAGATAGTGTTCAGCTAATGACAGTGATCTTGTTCTCCTAACCAATATAAATAAATAACTCCATTGGAACTTTCCAATATTTTGATGAAAGAGATTTATATAGAGAAACATAAAGAATTGACATGACAAGAACATAGTAAGTTCCAATTTTCAATCACTTGTAAAGTTTGAAACTCATTTTAAAAGCCGACATTAACCTACAAGTGGTATTACAATTTGCATTAGATGGTGTGTCAAAAATTAAGGTTACTACCATAAAAAATCTCAAACTAGTGCCCTCATGATGCATTTATTCCCAAATTAATTTTCATCTCAGCAGGAGGCTGATCCGCTTGACAGACTGCACATTTAAAAGTCCCGGGGCTTTGGTTTGAAGGAAAATCCTTAACTAGCCTGCAGTAAAAATTACAGAACATTTACAGAAGAGTTAAGACTACCCATCCTTGAACTTCCCCCAGCAAGGCACCAATCTAAATTCACCATACCTTTTATATTTCAGGACCTATTATGCACACAGGAGACCTCTATTTAGCATGAACATCTCGGCAATCTATGACTTTTAACAGAATAATGTAAGCAGTCAAAACGGCATCCTTTCACTTCTCCCTCGTGCTCATGTAGTGTAAACCGTCAATATGAACAACATTATCTTTACATGACACGGCCACTAGCACAAATTATTAGAAAGCAGTCCAATATAGTGTTTGGAATAGCTATTGATGTTTCCTTCGAGATTTTGCCTATAAATTTGCCAACTAGTGATTCCATAGATGAAAGACTAACCCTGATGACAAGACATTGATAAAGTAACCTTTCCCGTAACATGGCATTCATGAGTTGGCATACTTCCCATATTCATCCTCAAAAACAGCATATTATCTCCAATGAAAAACTTCACCTTTGCAAGGGAAAATAAGTACATCAAATATATGTTAAAAGGATCACCTCTCCGCTAACATTGCAGAACCCTCTTCAAACAACTCCTCCACAGCCCCGACAGCCAAAAGCTTACTGGTAGCTTTATTCGCACTCTGGGACTTCTTCCCTGACAAAAATGCACTGAGAAAACTTTGCTTCTTTTTTGGTGTTGGAGGTATTACAGGGATGTCGGATGGGATAATATCAACAGCCAGGCAGGTTGTATCATCTTTCAGGCCTCTTGACCGAAGTGCCTCCTGAACAGTTGAACAAGCATGATAACAAACGTGGAGAAAAGTCATAAACATTCCACATTTTAGAGATCACATAGGGAATTACCTTAACCACTAACTTTGCAGCTAGTTTTGCTGGTAAACCTCAACCAGACTTAGCAGCAACATTAGAAGATAAAGCATCCCAGATACCATCAGTAGCAATTATGAGTCTTCCCCCAGCATTTGAAAGCTGTAACCAGAAACGCGGTTTTTCAACTTCATCATGCTTAAAGTTTCAAAAAGGATGAGCCAATTCGACCAGATCATCTAACCTTTACTTGCTTAACATGCGGTATTGGCACAATAAATTCGCCTACATCTGTGTCACCTATCGACCTTGAAAGGCATGATCCACCAGGCCAACAATGGAGGGGGCCAACCTGTGAACCATGATATAGCAGGTAAGGACAAGGATTCTCTTTTTGTTTGGGTTTGATGCGCAAGCAATCTTGTACCTCATTTCCACCAAACACATTCAGTCTTCCCACTTCACCTCCACCTGCAGTGACTCGTTTTCCCTCTCTTCTGCATTCTCTTCAAGCTGATGATCAACAATCGAGAGAAATCACACCTCCCTCTCTGTCCAATTTGCATCTAGAATCTCCCACCGATACAGCATTACTTGTCCACCATCAATCACCACGAACGTTACTGTCGTCCCAGAAGTTTCACCTGTCACGCAATGAAGGTACTAAGGTAAGAACAAATGGATAGCCTTTCAATAAAAAGGACAAGATGGTAGTAACATGCCTCTATGTTGAAATTCTATGTCAGTCTTGACAAAACCTGCAACAAGGGCCCTTGGAAGTGCTTGAAGCCAGTCATCTCGATTAAACCCTTGAGGGATAGCACTTAAAACGTTAGCCAATAGGTTCTCCTTTGCAAAGATGGCAGCTGATATACCATTATGTCTGTCAAATATCTGCGCTGAGAATACTAAATTGCTGCAGGTGCCATTAAATAGGAAAAAGCAAAATGGAGGTATGCTATCCCTGAGAATATAACACAAAGCTAAGGAATAAACAAAGAAGAGAGAAAAGGACAATTTCAGTCCCGGAAACTGTTTAACGTGACATGTGCACTTCACTGAGCCATATTAGCAAACCAGAGTTTAGTCACATAACTATTTGACATTTTCAACTTAGGAGCTGCTTGCACTGTGCTATAGACATTCTGGTTTTTACTTAAAATAAGCATAAGGGAGCTACTAAAGGAATATGAAAGGGTTAACTGATACAGATACAATCCTCTAACGAAGGATATCACGAAAAGTACCGCAAGACACACAGTGGCCGAATCTTCTTAACCCTTGTAAGAAGGATGTCTTGCTGTTAACTGGCCGAAGAAATTCTTCACCGATTTAATGTTCTATTACAGATCTCTCTCTCTCTCTCTCTCTCTCTCTCTCTCCCAATATTAGGTGGGACTACATTCAAGTGCGCTGGTCATGTTGCCAATTTATTTCTATGTAATTGTTGAGTATATGTGACATCAGAAGCTCCATCAACTTTTTGGGTTTGTGAAAAATTTGCCGCATTGTTTCACTTTTTAATCATGCTTGCAGATCATCAGCTTTACCGCCCAATTCCAAACCTGGATAATTTTAGTTTTGGAACTGAGGAAAGTTGCATAGTTATCTTAAAAAGCCATAACCTCGGATTTCTATGCAAAGCCCCGTTGTCAGTGAGCTGTACAGAGTTTGCTTCTCTTTCTCCATAAGTTAGATTGAGCTCGCTGAACAATGATATGGTCTGATAGATGGCTAGTAATCTTTTCTTTTTTGACGTTGGCGAGCTGCTTTTTATCTGCTTTGTTCGGAGTTGATCTTTGAGAGGACTTCTACAATGTTACCTACAACTTCATATTTCGTGAGGACTGAGACATAGCGCATCACATATGTTTTTGTCAGGGTCTATGATAACTCGACAGATAGCATCTAGTTTAATTATTTTGAATGCTTTAGACGTGCACTCAAAAAGATCAACCTAGGAATCGTGGCAACATTTTTGTTGAACCTTCGTTTTTGCCAGAATTATCATAGCATGTTTATTTATTGATTGGACACTGCTCTTGGAAATCGGAGCCCTCAAAAGGCGAGTGACCCCCTTAAAATTTATAAAAAAGGAAAGTGGGACTGGTGGCCCACCTATTTTATGATTTAGTGTCCTGACATGTGTCATCTTTAAAATATTGGTGAACATGGTAAAGAGCACTATTGTAAAGAACTTGGTTCGTCTTCTTCCTTGGAGCACTTGTTGATGTCATCGTTAGAAACATCACAACCCCTGTCCTTTGATGAACTGAACCCCAATTTCCGTAACGTTCTCAGTTTTTTCGATACATACACATATTATCTGTACCATCAGGAAAACCTTATGCCCTAAGACAAATAATCTGGAAGTTGATGGTTACCGGATGGTGAGTACATTCCAATTGAAGTTGGGTTGACCGCAACATTCAACTGGAGAGAAAAATAGTATGTATATGAACAGTTACTTGCATTAAGATAAATATCTGCATTTTAAGTCCGCTCTCTCTCTTTCTCTCTCTCTCTGTTTTCTACTTCTTTCTCTTTCCAATAATGTTAATTACAGTAAGATTTTTAATTCTTAATTAGTTCCAATTGACTGATGCCATTGGTGTCCTCAGACCACGTAGGGGCAATAATGACAGGACAAGTGGAAGGATTTAGTATTCAGCAGGAGTTTCTATTGGTTGACTGTTAGTACGGATAAACTGTCAACGCACTTATGACATTACAGATTCATGGATTTGAAACTAAATGACTGGTTACCCTGCATTATTCCGAAGAAGTAGCCAAAACACTGACAGGTGTCTAATTCTAGTTATGATTGGACCAGCCAAAAATGCACTACAAATGAAATTTTAAACAATAGCCCGTTTTGATCGTGCTCCACAATCCCTTGCACTCTCTTACAAAAGAGATGCTATAAATAGAGTGCCTTAGCTCTGAGCTTTCCATGTTCTAAACACTTGTTTTTTCACTCACTTCAGCTTCTGATTGAGGATGGAGCTTGTGATATTTCTCTTGCTCGTTTCAGTGGCCCAAGTGTCATCTCTTAGTCCATGCCCTAAATGTGGGAGTATGGAGGTTCCATACCCACTTAGCACAGATGACAGCTGTGGGGACCCTAGGTACAAGGTGTACTGTAAGAATGGAGGCCTAGAGTTTCTGTCGGCTGAAGGAATTTACTATAAGGTCCTCAGCATCGACCCTAGTGCTGACAAGCTTATCATAAGTCCACCCATGATACAGAATAATACATGTTATTCTTCCGACCTTAGTGTAGGAGGCTTGAGTCTGGATGAGAACTTGCCATTTAACATATCCACTCACAACACTGTGATTCTGCTGAATTGCTCGTGTAACATCCTTCTTTCGCCATTGAATTGTTCTTCAAACAGCTTTTGTAGGGCTTATGAGGATAATGTGGGGGAAGCAAGAGGGTGTAGAGACACTCTTTGCTGTCATTACTTGAAAGATTCGGCCATGACCTCGCATAGAATTAGGATTAGGGTTGGAGGGTGCACTGCTTACACATCCGTGGTGAATATTGAGCCTGACGATCCAGTCGGTTCATGGAATTATGGTATTGAGCTGCAATGGGTCGGTCCAAGTTGAGGTTTTCTGTCAAGGTGCAGACCAAAAGCAGTACTGTGTAATTGTTTGAAGGGAGGGTTTAGAGTCTGTGTAGCCGTTGCTTCTTTGCCATTAATAACTTGGTGTCGTATCTCCTATGCATGGCAAATTGTAAATCGAATGATGTTTGCAAGTTCTGTCATGTCTTGTTATTGGCCTGTGTTCCGTATCTTCTGTAACTGTCCATGCTCGATTAGGTGCTGAGCATGACCTTATAATTGAATAAGTGTGTAATAATGTCTTGTTGGTCTTCTAGCATAAATTTCAATTTAACTTCGTTTGCTGTTTGCCATGCATGCTTCATGGTCACTTCTCTCGGCAATGAACTTGAATCTTCTTATGCCTCCCCTCTCCCCACCACAACACACCCCACACCCCACCACCCCCCCCCCCCCCACACCCTTCTCTCTCTCGATAGGGCTTACTCAATATCGAGCTGGCAGAAATATGACTATATACGATCAAAGCCGATAATAAACTTGAATCTTATTATGCCTCTCTCTCTCTCTCTCTCTCTAGAAGTACAACTCTCTACAATCAAAACCAATATGTGTGTGCGAAAGAAGAGATCCTTCAAATGGTGGATAATAAACTTGAATCTTCATATGCCTCTCTCTCTCTCCCTCCCTCCCTCCCTCCCTCCCTCCCTCTCTCTCTCTCTCTCTCTCTCTCTCTCTCTCTCTCTGTAGAAGTACGACTCTCTACAATCAAAGCCAATATGTGTGCAAAAGAAGAGATCTTTCAGATGGCAAATAAGGCACAAAAATATGCAGTCACAATGTCCCTTAGATAGTGTTCTGCTAATGACAGTTTTCTTTGGTCCTACCCAATGTAAATAAATAACACCACTGGAATTTTCCAATAATTTTGATGAAGGAGATTTAGATAGAGAAACATAAAGAATTGCCATGACAAGAACATAGTAAGTTCCAATTTTACTAATCACTTGTAAAGTTTGGAACTCGTTTTAAAAACCAACATAATCCTACGAGCCGTATTACAATTTGCACTAGACAGTGTTTCAAAAATTAAAGTTACTACTATAAAAAATCTCAAACCGGTGCTCTCATGATGCATTTATTCTCAAATTAATTTTTATCTCACAAATAAATCATAAACTAGTGCCCCTTATCCAAATTTGCCATCTCTTAGCATTTTGTCTAATGTTCTACATGAATGTGCAAATACATTTGGCTGACGACTACAAGACAGATTAGACATGGAGAATGACAAATCAGATGTGAAGAATAATATATATTAACGGGACATTGGATGAAATGCAAACAAAGGGAAGATTTGGATTATAAATACCCGCTTGAGATTTTTTGTGATTGGGAATTTTTTACGATATTATCCTTAAAAACAACCATTAACCCGTCTGTTAAGCCTCACACTAACAGCATGATTTGACGCCAGAATCATCGAAGCTCATTCAAACTTCGTACTAGATCAATTTTAATACGTAACAAGAGACAAGCTACTATGTATTGTGTTCAACCATCATGGTTTAAGGTTAAATTTTAGGTGACAGAAGAATCTTAGGCCCAAATACTCTTTTAGCTGGATTCTGTGTATTCGAAAGCGAAATGTGGCTCAAGCAACTTCCTTCTTACCATCTCTTTCTTTCATTCTCTTCGGACTTTCCTTCCTAGTGGAAAGTCAACTATACGCCTGTATATATAAGTTAAAGCATATCAAAACGAATAGATCTATGAGTGATGCAGATCGCATCGATTTTGTTATTTTGAAGTCTCAACATTTAGTAAGGCTGTCAAACTGAGTCAAAAGAGACGTACTTTCACCATCTTTACATAAATTCCAGAAAGGAAGTGAAAACAAGAAAGAGAAAAAACAAAGTGTAGGAACATCTCGGTACAGCCGAAACAAATGGGTGCCACATTATGAATAACAGTCAGTCACTATGCTAAAAAAATACCTAACGGCAAATCGGCAATTTCAAGTGACAACCATATCAAAGAAAAGGTGAAAAATTGGTAAACGTTCTTAGCGCCACTTAAGTAAATATGAAGTGACAAAAATCCGGATTGCTAGAAACAATAAAAGAGAAACAAAGAGGCAGAAAGACAGCAAACTAATGAAAGCGAGATTTTGTATTATAGCCAGAAAACTCAATCAAAGGTCTTACTATTCAAGCTTCACTTCTTTACACACGAACTCGAGATGTTAGCAAGCAAACTATCACGACCATACTTAACAAATTCGCTGCGTCTTCTTAGTTAGTCAGTCCAACAGCTGAGCACAAACTGGAAATCAAACATGGACACTTGCAATCTCAGAAAACACCTGCTCCTCTATCTCAACTCTCACACGTTGACAATAATCACCACCGAAACAGGAAAACCAGGCGCTGCTCACACTGCCAGGGAAAAAAATCATATGACTATTTACTATACCAGACAATTTGCTATGAGGCCACCAAAGATCTGCTTGGCTTTTTTCCTTCCATGGCATCTTTCTTCTTCCGACAAATTGTGCAGAGGAATGGCCCTTCACCTGACTTTGATGCGGGGGAGAAAAAGGGTCCAGAATTTGCTGTCAAGTTGTCAGCAGGAGGCTGATCCACTTGACAGACTGCACATTTAAAAGTCCCGGGGCTTTGGTTTGAAGGAAAATCCTTACCTAGCCTGTAAAAATTACAGAACATTTACAGAAAATTAAAACTACCCATCCTTGAACTTCCCCCAGCAAGGCAACGATCTAAATTCACCATACTTTTTATATTTCAGGACATATTATGCACACAGGAAACCTCTATTTAGCATGAACATCTCAGCAATCTATGACTTTGAACAGAATAATGTAAGCAATCAAAACAACATCCTTTCACTTCTCCGTCATGCTCATGTAGTGTAAACCACCAATATGAGCAACATTATCTTTACATGACAGGGCCACTAGCACACATCATTAGAAAGCAGTCCAGTATAGTGTTTTGAAATAGCTATTGATGTTTCCTTCGAGATTTTGCCTATTAATTTGCCAATAAGTGATTCGATAGATGAAAAATTAACCCTGATGACAAGACATTGATAAAGTACCTTTCCCGTAACATGTTTGAAAGATTTCATTTAGTTTTGGTGCAAGGGTAGCTTCATGAGTTGACATACTTCTCTTATTCATCCTCAAAACAGCATATTATCTCTGATGGGAAACTTCACCTTTGCAAGGAAAAATAAGTACATCAAATATATGTTAAAAGGATTACCTCTCCGCCAGCATTGCAGAACCCTCTTCAAACAACTCCTCCACAGCCCCGACAGCAGAAAGCTTACTGGTAGCTTTATTCACACTCTGGGACTTCTTCCCTGACAAAAATGTACTGAGAAAACTTTGCTTTATTTTTGGTGTTGGAGGTATTACAGGGATGTCGGATGGGATAATATCAACGACCAGGCAGGTTGTATCATCTTTCAGGCCTCTTGACCGAAGTGCCTCCTGAACAGTAGAACAAACATGATAACAAACATGGAGAAAAGTCAAAAAAATTTCACATATTTTAGAGATCGCATAGGAAATTACCTTAACCACTAACTTTGCAGCTAGTTCTGCTGGTAAACCTCGACAAGACTTGGCAGCAACATCAGAAGATAAAGCATCCCAGATACCATCAGAAGCAATTATGAGTCTTCCCCCAGCATTTGAAAGCTGTAACCAGGAATGTGGTTTTTCAACTTCATCATTCTTAAAATTTCAAAAAGAACAAGCCAATTCAACCAGCATCTCACCTTTACTTGCTTAACATGTGGTATTGGCACAATAAATTCGCCTACATCTGTGTCACCTATCGACCTTGAAAGGCATAATCCACCAGGCCAACAACGGAGGGGGCCAACCTGCAAACCATGATATAGCAGGTAAGGACATGGATTCTCTTTTGTTTGGGTTTGATGGATCAAAGCGCAAGCAATCTTGTACCTCATTTCCACCGAACACATTCAGTCTTCCCACTTCACCTCCACTTGCAGTGACTCGTTCCCGCTCTTCTGCATTCTCTTCAAGACGATGATCAACAGTCAAGAGAGAAACGACACCTCCCTGTGTGTCCAATATGCATCTAGAGTCTCCCACCGATGCAACAGTAATTGTCCACCCATCAATAACCACGAATGTTACTGTTGTCCCAGAAGTTTCACCTGTCACGCAATGAGAGTATTAAGGTAAGAAGAAATGGATAGCACTTCAATAAAAAGGACAAGATGGTAGTAACATGCCTCTCTGCTGAAATTCTATGTCAGTCTTGACAAAACCTGCGACAAGGGCCCGTGGAAGTGCTTGAAGCCAGTCATCTCGACTAACCCCTTGAGGGATAGCACTTAAAACATTAGCCAATAGGTTCTCCTTTGCAAAGATGGCAGCCGAAATGCCATTATGTCCATCAAATATCTGCACCGTGAAATAATACTAAATTGCTGCAGGTGCCGTGAAACAGAAAAATGCAGAATGGAGATATGCTATCCTTGAGAATATTACACAAAGATAAGGAATAAACAAAGAACAGAGAAAAGGATAATTTCAGTCATGGAAACTGTTTAACGTGACATGTACACTTCACTAAGCCATATGAACAAACCAGAGTTTAGTTGCATAACTATTTGAAATTTTCAACTTAGGAGCTTCTTGCACTGTGCTATAGACAAGTTCCTGTTTTCCCTTGAAATAAGCATATAGAAGCTACTAAAGGAATATGAGAGGGTTGACTGATACAGATACAATTCCTTTAACGAAAGATATCACGAAGAGTACCGCAAATACAGAAAATGAGGTTGACGGGTCCCCAGCAATCCTCTCACAGTCAGGTTTTGTCAGAAAGTAGTCCTCCCCTTTTTTCGCCAAAGCAGCCTGTCCATACTTCACGAGAGGCTTCTCAACTTTCCCACCCCGAAGCTCACGACCAATCAGAGTCGCAAGCGGGACAAGAGGAGGTTTCATCCTTGATACTTCAGCCTGACTCATGTTCTACAGTTTGGCATTTCGCAGAAACCAATCCTGAAACCTGAACATCCAGAACAATTATTTCAATAAAGAGCACTCTGCACATCAGTCTCTCCACAAGCTGACTAATTACGATTATTGCCACAAATATAACAAGTCGCTTCCGTTTTGCGCTGAAGCAAGAGCAAAAGCTAAAGGAACAACTAAATAGATGAAATTCCATCTCCCAAAGTCCAGACCATAGTCTAGTGTAAATAGATCAGCGTACATCCACACATCTGCAGAAGAAAAAACGGACACAACTAACAGAGGAACGCCATTATACCTAAAGTGAAAAAATGCCAAAAAGTTTGCCACTTTAAGCTGCGATTAGCTTGGTTTTCAAGAGTCCCGACAGTCTAAACACGCTTTCGCGAACATACACCAGTAAAGGACTAAATCAATGTACCATATCGACGAATAAGACATTCATCTACCGATATCTTCAGCTCGGCCTTCATTCGAGCACTTGTGATTCGAAACCGACACGGATCAAGGCAAAACGAATGCACACACCATACCTAAAGCGCCTAGAAAGTAGCTCACTTTGAAAAACCCTAACGCATCAGGAAAAGAACACTCGAACCAGAAACAGACCCAAGGGCCAAAAAAAGAAATAAACAAAAAATTCACAGGTAAGGCTCTCAATGCTCTTCAATCTTCACCATGCGAGACATTATGCTCGAGAGACATCATCGCCTGACGAAATGAATACCAAAAATGTGCTCCAATCGAGAGGCGAACGACACGGAATTTACTGAACGAAGCAACGCCGTCAAATCAAAACCTAACACCTCAATCGGACAATGCGAGCCGAAAAAGGTTCGATCCGACCGCACCAACCCGCGCCGATCTCTCTCGACACCGCCCCCAAACGACTCGACACCAATCTCTCCGGCCGAGCGACGAGTACCGCCGGCGACTGACAAAACTGCAGACTCTCAGCGAGTGAGCCGAGAGACAAGAAGAAGAAGAAGAAGAAGAAAAAGAAAACTCCGGCACTCCTCTCTCCCGGGCGGAGGCGGGAGCGGGGGGGGAGGGAACTCACATTGCGGAGCCGACGGCGTGCGTCAGTGGGCCGAGCCGCGAGATTCCGCCATGGGGAGGCCCGGAATGTCGGCGCTCAGAGCTCCCTCCGCCCGCACTGCGCATTCGCTCGTGCCGCCGCGGGGCCCATCGGCGGCGGAATCAAGGGGGACGCACCCGTCGCAGTCGCCGGCGAGCGCCGCCGGAGGAGGAGGAGGAGGAGAATGCCGGCGACGGCGAGGGCGAGAGCGAGGGAGGATTTCGCGGCGGAGGTGATTGGGGAGAGAAAGAGAGGGGGGGGCAGGACGGGGCGATTTCGTGCGGGGGATTTTGATAACGACGGTTCGCGTCGTGATCGTAGTTGTAACCAGCTCAAAGGGGGACGCGGGCGGAATTACTCCGCTGCCCTCGGTCGTCCGGGGTTTTTACCCCCGCTTGCCACTGCTGTGATGGAAAAAGGGCGAGCAGCGACAATCTCGAACTCATTTTGGGAGCGGAAATAATGATGTGATTTGTGACGTGGTCCCCCATCTTTAATTTATTTAATGCCATACTTAAATTTTAATCTAATATCGTTCCTAAATTTATGATTTTATTAATGTGGTCCTTCTAACTATCTCCCTAAACTTAAATTAATGAAATATTTTCATGTGATTTGGGGATTAATTTGAACATGTACAAAAAATTTAAAGACCACATAAAATAAATTAAAAATTAAATTATTATATTACACAAATTCAGAAGCCATATTAGATAAATTAAAAATATCAAAAAAATTTGGACTATTTATGCCGTTTTCCCTTTGAGAGTGTGTTAGATCACGAAAGATTAAGATTTTAGATAATAATTAATAAATCATTGAGTATTTATCTATAAAGGAAAAATGTTGGTTGATCAAGCAATAAGGACAGATTAAGCCGATTAGCTCTTGTACATCAGTAAATTTTTATATTATGCTGCAAAATAGAATGAGCCATCAAAATGAAAATAAAAATAAAATCCAAGAAAGCAGTCGAATTATTGCCCCTGAGAAGTTTCCGTATCCCTGTCTAGAATTGTCATTTTAGGGGTGTTGACTTTTAATAGCCTGAATTGTAAGCCACCAAAGGAAAATGGGATTTTCTTTTTATTTTATAATTCCACGTATGTTAGACACGAAATTATTAAGAAGCAAGAGAGTGCCGAGATGGGGGGGCTGGCAAAAAATCATTAGGTGGGTTTCAGACTAAACCAAAAACAAGTAAAAAAATTGATTAGGTGGGTTAGCATTAGGAATGCTCAGTTGTCAAACCTAGACTGAGTAAAAGGCCACCTAAATATTTTTCAAATTATTTTAATTTTTTTGGTCGAATCATATTATCTTTTACTTTAAGGGGCAAATGACATGAAATAAATCAATCGGTGCCACCAGAATTATCAATTCTAATGTTAACTACAAATGGAATTCCAAAAAAAATAAAACGATACTTATAATATAAGCCTGAGGAAAATTACAAAAGCAAAAAAGAAAAAAATGTATTTTTCTTTCTCCCTTTTTTTCTGTCTTGAACATGCTTATAATAATTAATGATGCCTCCAGTTGCCGAAAGGAGGGGATTTTAAACAAAGCAAAAAAGAGTCAGAAAAAGCCGAGCAGGTGGCGACAAAAACGACCCCAACCAACGAGCGTTTTGGCGACGGAGAATTCGGAGGAGAAATGATAATGAAGGGGGCCCAAGTAAAACCCAAAAGCAAATGTCGTCGGTTGAGTCGACATTAAGGACAATCCGAAATCCTCCCTTTCTTAGGTCGTGCCGCCTTCGAGGTCGATGACGCCCTTTCCCGTCGTGATCCTCACATTTCCACGCCAAAATCATGCTCGTGCCTGTATCGTGATACGTATCGAAATGAAAATGTGTTAATTATATGTTGACTCGATCGGTAATCTAAGAAGAACGGTCCATTCATTAGAACTTTTGTTAGAGATAGAAAATGAAAACGAAATATTGGAAAGATTATCATCGCTTATTGGCTGCCGAAGGCAAAATAGGTTGAGTTGTTACCCAGATGGCTAAAACATTGTTAGGTCAACGAATGATTCATCCAAAGTAACATATTAATTAAAAATTTGAAAGATAATGTGATTATTTATTGCGGAGAGTTTCAATGATTATGTATATAATGTATAGACCTAACACCAAAAAAAGCACAAACTTTAGGTCAAATGACATTTCCAACTTAATTTTTTTTTTTTAAATCTCATATAGATTCATCAACTTTCATTTCAATTCTAAATCTAGCCCCATTGACTTGGAATCATTAATTGTCCACCACAACTATTCCACCTCAACAATAAATTCATGTAGCTTACTAGCTATATTTAAATCGCTATTCATCGTCGTCTTTTTCAAGCCATGGCTTGAAGTATAACGATGAAACTACTAATAGTCTCATGCATTTTAGTATGAATCTCTTCGGCCAGCATATATCAAGAGATGTCATGGACGAGATTCGCCAAGCTCAATACGAGAACCCTTATTTCGAAACCAGCCCAAACCCTCCCCTGAAAACTTCGAAGTCTGTGTCAAGTGGACATTAATCAATCGATCTAATTTAATTTATCCGGCTCTAGTGATGGACATTAATAAATTAATTTTGTTGGGAAGTACAGTGAAGAAAACCCTAATGCCGTGCCCCACCAAAATCCTCATAACAATCTATAAAATCTCAAACTTTAGGTAACGGAGGCCCGACTCAAGTGAAAGATAGTAATTCTTATTGAGACAAAAAAAAAAAAAAAAGACTCGGGCCAGAATTATGCCTCAATGTAAAGTCTGTGCCTTTTTGTTTTGTTTTGGAAATGAGTCCACAATATATAAATATACATATGTATGTATGATACATCGCCATTATATACAGTGAAATGTAGTGAGTTTGGTGGGCAAAATGACCGATCCATCAATGATGAATCCTGGAAAAAGTGGTGTGGCCATTTTCGCATGACCAAAGCGTGTCGCTCTCCCGCCATGAAAAGGACATTCCATGTACATTTTCCTCTGCCTTTCTCTATGCAAAATCGGAAAAAGAAAGGTCACTTTTGCGGATATATGTCTTATCCCCGATGGCACAACCGCCCGACCGTCAGCTGACGTGGCCACGTGCCCGCCGGGCCCCACGCGGGGATTTGTCCGAGTGGGAAAGATCACGTGGCATGACGCGTCTCGCCATCGACGCCGCCGTGGACTTTTTTTTGCTAGAAATCCGAACGCAATGCGCTTTTGTTTCCAAACCCACGCGAGGTCCATGGATCGGATGTGACCATTTTCGAGCCGACGCTACTTAACGCATACCTGACTTAATTCATATTTTTCTGATCAAATCTAGAAAAATTCATATCCAAACTGAGGTGATAGTATCGAATAAATGATCTCAAGTGATGACGTAAAACTTTTGTAAGCTGCTCGAAATCCGGTCAACTTTTTTATTAGTAATTAGTTTCTTGTGGGCATGATATGCTTTATAAAATTATGGTGCTTGAGTGAATAGAATGATTTCCTTTTGAATGCTTAGGACAAGAGACGAAAGAGAAACTCATTGATCGATTCTCCCACTCTGTTTTTGTTTTTTTTTTCTCTCCTCTGTTTTCATTTCTTTCAAAAGAAGAAAGCCAGCAAACCTGGTGAAAGAGGACAAAAACATATGAACAAATCGGAATCGACGAGGTGACCACATAAACAAATCACCCTCCAGCGCCGAAGCATCGACGCTTTCTATATTAACACATCCTCTCTCTCTCCCTGTAATACATTTAGTACACAAAGAATCAAAGAAGAAGAAAAGAACCAAAACCTCAGGTACACTTCGCTTCCCTATACCACCCCCCCTTGTTACGTACGTGCACATTTTACTTTGCGTAACCATTTCTTCGTCTTCCGTCGACCGTCGTGGACTGCCGAGCTTTGTGCGGCGGCGGACTGGTTCCGTGGGGCAGTTTCCTCGACGGCGAAGGAGCTAACGTGGGAATCAAACTCCTGTTTGAGAAAGAGAAAGATCATAGTTACTTCCGCTGCGAACTTGTCCCCGAATCTTAAGACGCGAAATATGTATGACTGGTAATACTTTCCTCAATCTATAAGAAGGAATGCTGATCCAGTATCAAGAACATTACCTTGTCTCCGGGCTCTTTGCTGACTTGGGCTGAGGTTTCTTGACCCTCGACGCCAAGCCATTCTTGGCAACTTTAGAAGCGTTGTATTGCCAGAGCAAATCTGGTTCAGAGGAGTCGCTCGTCGCGGCCTCCAGGTCGTCGGAGTCGTTATCGTTGCATCGTTCCCTCCGCACATCGCAATCTTGGTTGTTCTTGATTTTGTTCTGTGGAAGATTGTTTTGAGACAGCAATGAGGGTTCCGAATGGTGTCTCTGAAAAAACATGCGAGGCAAGTCCCCGTTTTCGGCTTCCCAAGTAACCAGCGGATGTTCCTCCCTGCTCAGGGCATCGTGCTTTTTAACCATCACCTTATCAACCCACTCACCTGAAACTAATTCTTTCTCATCATCCTTCCCATTTAGTCCGGGACAGGTAACCGGTGGCCAGGGTGGTGAGTTTGCTAGCATATCCTGAAGATCTGAGTTCCGTTTTTTCTGCTTAGATATGGATTTGTTCTGGACCTGCAGACATCAAAACATCCTAAGATGATTCTAAGGAATGAAAGTCATATTATCAAAGAAGATAATAAGTTTATTTTGACAAGAAGAACCCACCAGGAGACTCCACGGCCTATTTTGTCCCTATTTATGTATGACACTCTATTACCAGTTCTCTTCTATATCATGTCATTCAGCCTTTCCTGATATAGAAGAGAAAATTCAAATCTTTTCGTTCCAGTTCCAAGGGATGTAGTCAAATGGAACCCCAAAATTACTATTGCCAGGAAAACACTTCAGTAAACTTCAACAAATTCATGAAATTATATGAGGACGCGTATGTTATGGGGCTGTATGCATGCCTATCTACAGTTTCTGATCCGTAGCTAAATTACTTCCTAATGTCTTGGCATACCACGGTTGGAGCATATAGAGATAACACTTATTAATACTGGTTCCGTAGTCAATAAGGGAAAGTAAAGTTGGATCTACATGCTGACACAGAGTTAGGAAACTTTTTGTATGTGTTGATAATCTTGATTCGAATGTCCATACCTCTATGTTTCCAACATCCTCCATTGGTTGTCTATGACTAATTGCCACTTGTCCTGGACCCTCCCAACTAAGTTGCATAGAAAGTGTCGATTGTACTTCAAATCTTTCTGGACTGCAGGACCGGGAACGATGAAGCTGCTGTCTTTCTCCCTCCTTCTTTGCAAGAGCAGCTTTAAGGCTAGCTATCTGCATCCAAAGACATTGGATATTAGATTCAATTTTTCTGATAATCAAGCCTACGATTCTCAGCAAGAGAGAACTTTCGAGATTCATTTTGCAAAATTAAGCAAGGTAGTTATTGATGCAAAGGGCAAAGAAAATATCAACATCCAGTTGCATACTTAATTTTTAAGGGAGTAGACAAGATCTTTCTTCATTTAATCTATCAAGTAACACTTGAAGTCTGCTTGGAAAAAAAGAAGAAGAAGAACCTGCTCTTTTAGCTCTTTCACATCTGCACTATCTTTATTAACTCGAGCAGCACCAAGTTCAACAGTAGACACCCTTTCAGCAAATTTAAGTGTACTGATACTTTCTCCTATAGCATCAGGCTCTGGACTCATGTGCACAAACATGAGTGTCTTGGCTTGCCCTCCTGTTAAACATGAGGTCCAACAACTTAATTAGAATGTTAAAAGATAAAGAACATCTTCATCATTGAAGAAACAGAGTTACTCTTACCAAGTGAATCTTGGAGCAATTGTGTCAGCTTACTGTTCCTGTAAGGAACATGTGAGTTCTTCTGAGCAAGGGCAGAAATCACATCTCCTAATGCAGAAAGAGATTTGTTAATGTGTTGCGCCTCCTTCAGTCTATCCCCTGTCACCTCAGATTTGTCCACTCTTTCGCTTCCCGCCAGATCAACCAGATGCATGCAACCACGGAGAATGGTTCCAGAAGCTAGCACTTTTCCTAGGACGTGAACAGTCAGGCAGCTGTCAAATAATAAGAAAAAAGTTAACCCCCATGATTTCAGAACACAATCAAAATCTGGAATTATCAAACTGTACATAAGACATAGAGGATGTGATTTATCTTCACTTGAATACTGTTGAGCAACATAATATCGTAGACTATATTTCCAATGACTTTACACTTTCTTAACAATCGCCTGGAGGAAGTAATAGCGATGTTCAATGAAAATATCATATACCTATGTGAACGGCTGCTGCGGTCATTGAGGGCAGTTGCACCAGTTGCACGATTACAATTACCGAGGTTCATCAAGTTCAGGACATCCGAAGATGATGACACAGGCACGAGGTTTGCATCAGGTACATTTATTCCATTTTGACTGCTGTTACGTATTTCTACTCTTTTGTTCTGACCATCAGTCACAAGGAGATCCCTGACTTGCTCATTATATATCTCGATCATCTGAACAGATACCTCATATAAAATGGTATCCTTTCTCTGCTCAGAGAGGAAGAATAGATCACTTAATGCTCTGAAGTTTACACCCATGCTTTCCTCTGTTAGCTCTTTTGGCCCAGTCTGGAGAGAGAAAAAAATTGATTGGGGGTCTGTTAATCAAAATTGGGTACTTACTGAACCTAAACTGAAACTGTTTTTTTGACATGAAAATGTAAAAGACGAATATCTTACCATGGTATATGTTTTTCCAGATCCAGTTTGGCCATAAGCAAATATGCAGACATTGTAACCATCAAGAACAGACCGAATAAGAGGCTGAGTGTCTGAGAATACTTCCTCTGCAAAGAAGCCAACAAACTTGAGTAAGAACATTTGCAGAGAAACCCAGAATACCCTTGATAAAAGTGTGTTCACCAATTAACCTTGGGTTGCTGAAGGACCAAATACTTTGTTGAATGTAAATGACTTCCTGGCCTCCTTTCCATATTTAGATAAGGTATTCACTGTAATATTTCCATCCTCTATGCGGTCCACAGTGCTTAGACGATTTGCTTGCCCAGGTAAAAATGGTCTCACGCGACAATATACTCTAATGTTTCCTACTCAAACACACAAGGAACCATTAGACTGTAGATAGAAAGTCAGCGCATGAGATGTCTGGTACTTTTACTTCAAGTTGACGATGAAACCTGGGGAACAATACCTTTCAAGTCTTGCACCTGATTATACAACCTTCGATTTTCCTCAAGAACCTTTTGGTATCCAGAAGCAGCTTGAGTTAGACTATGTAGGTATTTACCTATTCATGAAATTATCAGCAAGAAAGATCAGAAAATTTGGTAAAAGCGCTGGAAACAAGTGTGAACTCAGTTAGTTTACCAAGATTGGCAAGCTCCTCCATATGCTTCATTTGTAAAGACTGCATTCCTTCTTTCGCTGTACATACAGTTAGCTTCAGCTCCTGCAAAATAGCAATAGAGTACCATAAAGTAACCTCTTGTAAGCGTTTGAAAATTTTCTTAATTAGATGATTGCACTGCAGATACCTGAATATCTTTCTGTTGCTGTTCAACTTGCTGCTGTTTTTTCATGAATGGACCTTCTGATGAGGCCGATGCCTCATCATCAATCGACTTTTGACTGTGTTGTTCCTCGGATGGAGTGTGTGTTGCGGTTTGCTCTTCAATCTAATTGATATATCAATCTCAAACATTGTCAGATAAAAATGAACCATTTCAATGTATGCATGCTCATCATGCAACTTCAACAGTTGCAAACCTGTAAATTACAATGTCAAATCGATCAGAATACCTTTGTGTCCTCGGCTCCACTTGTAGAAAGAGAATTACCGCAGCTGGTTACTTCCACATCTCTTGATTCAGTTTTCATCTGATTAGATGAGAAATAAAATAAAGATGATTTACAGAGAAATTCGACTAATAAATACAGAAACAGCGCCACCAGCACCATTGGTCCCTCAAAGACAAGGGAACAATAGCCCGGGATTGCTTAGTGGGGGAAATAAGAGCCTGTGCTTGATTTAGATTTGTTACAGGTGCACGAGCATTTATCGCAGTGTAACTCTGCCAGTTCAGGTAGAACACATTCAAAAAATGGAAAAGAGCTCTATCCGAATGAATTATCTGTGCTTGTAGATGTAGCACATTGCAGAGAAATAATAGCAACTCACCAGTTCATTTTGACTTGCTAAACGACGTTCAAACTCCTCCATGACTTTACTCAATAAAGATTCCACAACCTGTTAAAAGAAGGAAAATTGAAATTTTGGCATAATGTGCGCTCTTGCATAGGGGATGATAGTAGGAACACTGAAGTGAAGCCTGATGGAAAAGATCAAAAGGAGTGAAAGAAGATTTGCAAACTAAGCTGTCCTGTCATGGCTGCAACCTAAATTTATTAAAAGTACCATGTCTACATCAGTTATATCATGTAAGGGCTCTCACCATTGGAATGTCTTCTTGTTTCTTGTCTGAAAGAACTTGTCGTACTAACATGCTCAGAGAACGAGACGATCCCTGCAAAATAGAGCACGGAAAAACATCAATGGCCTATTCTTAGCTTTACAACAAGTGTAACCAAGATTGATGAGAACAGGGAAGCTCACTAACTGCAACATTGAGGTCCTGACAAATATCACCATGTTCACTAAAAAAGCCATCTAGAGACTTGTCGCTAGCGGAGGAGGTCCTCGAGAAGACATTCATGAATGGCTCTGAGTTCTTCCGCATGAATTGTTTACTAGAAGTAACGGGTTTAGCTCCCGCAAGTTTCCATGACCCGACTCCACCTCCTTGTTTCCATTCACTATAAGCTTTTAGCGCCAGGACGCAGTTCACAATCCGAGCCGATTTTCCCCCCTGAACGATTTTTATGCAGCGTGAAAGGAAAAAGTCTTGATTCAGATCGAATCATTCAGAAATCAAGCTAATTTCATCAGGCATCTGCGATCGAACGAAAGAAACCGAATCGCTCGCCACAAAGGCCACCGGAGCTTCAGTTTAAAGATAGGTAAGAACGGGAATCACTCTCCAGTGAAACCTACCTGCTCTAAGTCAGAGGCTTCGAAGGTGGGAAGCCCCATTTCCTCCGCAACCACAAGAAAATTCCTCACATTCTCGAAATACTGATAAGCTGAAAGTGCTGCTCCGTCCGGAATGATAACAGAGTCGGACGGGGCTTCGACTACCTAATAGCCAGAAGGGTACACAAGGTCATGAAACCCGAAACGGTTGCGCACGCGACTGTGCCTACGGTAGAAAGAAAAATGCAGCAGCATACTTTTGGTATAGCCCCAGGTTGCACTTTGTTCAGAACGTTGCAAAGAATTATGCCGCTGCGCAATCCGAGCCTGAACTCTTCTTCAGAAGGGTGAGCGGGCAGATCTTTGCCACCAACCACGCCGACAGTCTTCCTCAACCATCCAGCCGCGTCATACCTTCTCGAGGCTGCGCAGCAATGTCAGGGTGTCAAATTCGAGATTTTGCAAAGTTCCAACTTTCCAAGAAAAACCTCAAACAGACAAATTCGTAAAGCTCGTCTAAGGGAAACCCGTCTCATGCAATAACAAGAAAAGCGCCTGAGCAGGACGAATATCAAGGAATTCATACAACACACGCAGAACCTCCATAAACATGAGGAAAAGATCAAGATTTTTCTTTCTCGGTTTGCCCACAAGAGTTCAAGATCGACCGGTCAAGAAAAAAGCCCGCACCGCTAAGATTATCGAAATTCTCAATGCCTGAGCAACCAACTACGCAAACCCGGAAACGATCGAGCCGCAAAAAGATCGCGAAAGGGGAGACGAGAAACGTGCACCCAGCCTGCTCCATCAAACTTGAAAAGGAAAAAACGCAAATGGCCAAGAAAAGATCCCATACAAGCTTCCTCCGCTTTCCGCGAAGCCAGGTTGCGGTCGCAAAACCGCGTCCGGTGCTGCTGAAGGACGTCCTCCACCACGGACTCCACGGAGAACGTCGCCGCCACTTGCTCCGTCGACATCCCTTTCGCGTCGAAAAAAACAAAAAGCGAGGAGGCAATGCAGAACGAATGAATTCCTATCTCGGGAATTCGAGGCCAAGCTCCGGAGCTTCACGGACGAACCAAACTTAGAAAAAGAAAACGAAAACAGGGGAGGGGGCGAGGCGCATATAGTTGAACAGGGGATTTCGATCGGAGAGTTTCCAAAGTCCTCGGAGGAGGAGAATCTGGGATCTTGGGAAAGGAGGGGGCGACGGAAAAGGTGGGGGGAGGGGGAAGGAGAGAAAATGCGGGTTGATTTTCTCGGGACTTCGCTCTCTCACTTTTCCCTCTGTTTCTCTCTGCTTTTTCTCGCTTCGCTTTCCCTCTCTTTCAACAGCTTTCTCTCTTTTTCTCTCTCTCTCTCTTTCTAAATATTGGCTGTCGAAGAGGAAGAATGCACCGCACCAGACCTGCTTCCGAGCCTCTCGGGAGACAGGGAGCTTTGACGGTTTATAAGAGCATTTCCGTAATTTTACCCTTTTTTTTTTTCTTTCAAACATTTCCCAGAAATAATATTACTACAAAAGCAGTTTCGGAAATAATATACATTTGTTTGAATTTCGAATATAAGAAGGGGAATGGTTTGAATTCCTAGAAAGCTACATGGCACGATCCACTAACTTGGATGTTTAATGGTGATGGTTCGAGTTACCGATTGCTCGGTACTAGATCGATGATGTTCTTGCATCCTGATTACTATGAGAGCCACAATTAGTCTTGCGTGAAAATGCAAGGGATGATTTTTGTAAGAGTTTATTATAGAATTGTGTATCAAAGAAAAGGTTTGGGAACGATAAGAAAATATGATAAATGTTAGAGTCTACAAATATATGTACTTATTATTGTACGATTTGAATCTCGTGTTCATGACTCGCAAGCGCCATTGAGTCTAATCAACGTAGAACCACTATACCGAATGAGAGTAAGTTGTTTTTCTATGAAGCAAGTCAGTACATTGCTTCTATGTACCCATCTATGATGAGATGGATGTTGACTACAATTAGTTAAATGATTTGAAATTTATGATTCATATCACGCTCCTTCCTAGCATTCCTTATTGCCGTACTTTCATAATGGTATCGAATCTTGAGATTGACTATAATTTCCTAGCAATGACTAAACGTTTTAATCTTGTCGTCTTGTATCATACATACTCAATAACATAAACTACTCGCACCGATTTCATTATATCATCGATTAAGTTGTACAGATTTATGAGGCGGACCAAACTTTTTCATATTAAATAACCCAATATTCATAAAAATTGCTTGCACGTTACACCTAAATCCAATGCTAAGTTAGATGGTGGATTGGGCTTAATTATTCCCTGCTCAATGCTTATGCCTAACCCTTTGCTTAGAATAGAAGGGTTTAGCATGTGATAATGATTAGTGAGAACTCCCCATCCAAAATCACCTCGAGTAGAATAGAGAAAGAGCTCAGAAACCCTCCAACATAGGTCACTGACAATGTTACGTGACCCACAATTTACCTTAAAAAAAACCAACCTGAAATTGGGCTTCTTTTTCGTTTTTCTTTTTCTTGGGCAAGGTAGTTCTTCTGTTAGTAGGAAGATTGTCATTTTCTGTCACCAATACCTGGCTACTATATGTTAACCACCCCCTTTCATTTTGGGTAGGATGTAATTGGAGTGAATAGGATTGCAAGCTTTGATGAGAATACTGTCCAGGTGGTTTTCAAGTTTGGTTCATCTTGGATGATATATATATTGATATATGGAGAAGTTCATGAGTACATGATCTATGCACCATCCTTCATGATGTAGCCCACTACAAGAGAACTTTGTTTAAGGAGAAAGCAAGTGCTCATGGGATCTTGGGTGCCAAATAATTTAACTCAAAAAGGTATAAGTTGGGTGCAACTTCAATGAAATTGGAGCAGGTCATCAGTCACCCATAAAGATTCTATTTATGTAAGTGCACGACCCCTGACTATAATTTAGAAGGGTATTGAAAACAATCCCAAAAACCCCACGTCGCAACATGTATCATACTAGGCTTTATAATGATGAGATGTATAGAACCTCGAGTCTCAATTGCATCATTGCAAGCCGCATAATTAGACGGGTTCGCACGAAAGCGACTTCTGCACGCCCTCATGGAATTTTATACGTACAATCACACCTCAAACTCATTTTTTTCCTAAAATTTTGAAGATATTGCAATACCACGCACAACGATACTATGAAACCTTAGCAACTGTCTCTACACTATCATTTTCCTTATATACTACTCACCTACGATCGCATATTTTCCTTATATACTACTCACCCACAATACTATGAAACCTTAGCGCCTCATGGAATTGTTATGCATATAATCACACATCGATCTCATTTCTTTCCTAAATTAATCAAGATATTGTGACATCACGTACATCGATACTATGAAACCTCAACACTTGTCTCCACACCATGGTTTTCCTTATATGCTACTCACCCGCGATCACACATCTCTCCACCCTCGACTAATCCATACATTCATAATGATATGACTATACGGGTTAGACGTCAGATGGGCGGCATCGCTTAATACGGCTCGTGTATTTTGTTGCTCGCCAAGCTCCATCAAGAAAAAAATTCTTTTTTACAAGTATTTGAATTTCTCTGGATTGATTGCCTAGCAGCAATTTTCCACATCTCTTCTCTCTAATCAACTCAAGTGCTAAGTTCGGTAAATCCTACGCGTCGTGTAAGCAAAATATAGAAAGAGGAGCTCCGTTTTTTATTCAAGCGGCCGTTCCCTCCAACAGATATTTAAATCCACGGTTCGGATACGAACCTAAGGCAGGTTCGGCGACGAGTATGTGTATATATATTATAATTATAATTATAATGTATATATATATATATATATATATATATATATATATATATATGTTTTCGTTTACTTTCAACGTGCACGTATTATGTGGCGCCAAAAAAAAAAGACCAATTAATAATAGCGGGGCCCACACGGGGGAGCGTCCGGAGGCGGGGCCCACCATTCCCGCCTCGCCCGTGATTGAAAGTCCGCCGGCCCAAGCCCAACTTCACGCGGGTGGGCTCCACGGGCCCACCCCGTGACTCGGCATAACATGTAAAATAGGAAGAAAACGAGAGGAGCAAAGGCGAGCACCCCCCCCCCCAAAAAAAAAAAAAAAAAAAAAAAAAAAAAAAAAAAGATTAGAAAATATGGAATTTTTTTCGCCGACAAATTTTCGAATTCTTTTTCATATTATTATTGAAGAGAACTCTCAGAGGTACTGATTCCTGGATTTTCTACTTTTTTTTTTTTTTTTTTTATAAGTTGATTTAGGTGGACAGGTCAATAGTAGACAAAAATCAATATTTTTTCTATTAATACTTGATGGTGACAATATATATTTCAAATTTGAAATGCAACGTCTCTGCTAGGCCTCTCTATTCAAGAACCTGCCAAAGAAGTATGAAACGCATGACCTTCTCGAATATCCACCTGATTAAAAGAAAAATGTGTGCATATATATATATATAATTTATCTAAATTTGAAATAGCACAATTAGAGTACTCTCCTCAACTTTGTTAAAAGAGAAAAAAAGAAAAGAAAAGGGTAATTTCATATGAGTCTTTTCTAGAGAGCCATGCCTAGGAGTTTTGAGACAAGGCACGTGTGGCACCAACCCAAAAACTCAATTTTTCTAGGGTTGCTTTGGTGCAAGATGGGAGCCATTTTCCAAACTGAGTAAGTTAATTGTCTAAAGTGGGCAGGACACCCTTTTTGGATTTGAAGTGCCATTGTCTAAATACCGAGGACCAATAACTTTATCTTAATTAAGTGATATTTGTCTAAATTCCAATAATTTCCCCCCACCCCACCCATTTTTTTTTCCCTACAGGTGGATAAAGATGGGAGGCTTTATATTAAAGTTAAAGTCTTGTTAGGTGGGGATTAGGACTTGTTTGTATAAAGGAGGGAGGGAGGGAAGGGACTTGAGGCTTGTAGTTTCAACAAGTGGCTTGATGGCAAGAAGAGCTCAAGCCAAGTCACATGATCGTATGATTTCTGAATCGGTCCAAAGTCCTATCTATGCTAAATCTTTCATTTACATAATGCATGGAAAAGACCCTAAAGTTCCGGATTGGGGTCTGCTGAGGGAATAAAAAGAAAGAAGAGAGAGTGGAGGAGAGAAAGTCAATGTGCTGGCCTTGCTGCTTTCAACCCAGTTCCTCTCTCTCTCTCTCTCTCTCTCTCTCTCTCTCTCTCTCTCTCTCTCTCTCTCTCTCTCTCTCTCTCTCTCTCTCTCTCCCTTTTTTTTTCTCTTTTCTGGGGGATGAATCTATAATTGAAAAATAGAGAGAGAGGGAAAAGAGAGAATCCAGATCTAATTGCTGTTATCAATAGGATGTTGGTGTAGCTTCCGCCCAATGGATATGCAAAGGCCTCGATGTGTTCATGGAGAGAAAGAGCTTAATCATGACCCTTTTGCTAGACCTTGTATGGTGCTTCTTTCAAGCGTCACAATGTTCAGAAGATTATGATTAAGTACACAGATGAGTGTGGCTTAAGAGGAGGCAAAATCGGTTTTTTTTAAAAGAGAGATCAATGTGCACTCTGGTTTAATTGAAAAGCTTCATTTTGGATGCATCAATGTGTCCTTGGATCAATTGGAAAAGCTTCATTTTGGACCACAATGTTTTTTTATGACACCTCCTTTTTTGACATCCACGATCTCCAATGTCTTGTGAAGTACAAAAGCCCCTGTGCCTTTGTGACATCAAGGATGCGACGAGGCTAGGCACATAAGACGATGACAAAGCTAGATCGGCGGTTAAGATGGAGAAAATTTTCAGGGTTAAACTAATAATCTCGATAAAACGACGCAAAGCCAATAAAGCACCCCCAATCTTAGGGTAGCAAGATCGAAAATCTCTGAGATTCCCTTTGTTTGCTTTGATTTGCAAATCAAATCATGGAATTAAGGTCCAATCTACTTTAACTTTGCACACCAAACTCCACGTTGAGAAAAAGGGAAAATTACCAAATTAAGTGATGCGCGAGAGAGGGAGCAAGAACATGATCACCTTTTAGCCAAAAGTGCTGATTGCACTCATGCTAAAATTAAAATAAGCAGAGGATGGCCCCATGGTAAGGCAAGGGGGGCTAAATCAGTTCTTCTCCATGCAAGGAATAAGTTGGATAGGCACATGACTTGCAATAAGCACTTGAAGTCACTGAAAATTAGACAGCTCAACTGATCTCTTGCTGGCCTTTTAGGCAGAGAAAAGAAGATTGATGAGCTGAATCTAGAGCTAAAAAAGTGCTCCAAGACTCAGGAAAAAGAAAAAAAGAAGAGAACAATTATGCATATGGGCTCGTGCACATTGAACCCACATTGGTGCTTTGGATGAAGATGAAGATAATGTAGTGTTGGAGAGAGCAAGAAAAGAAGGGGCGAAGGAGTTGTTTAAGAAAAGCTTATGGTATTGAATATATGGTTGAAGGGTTTCAACTACAAAGTTTTGGAGAAACGCACTGTACAGGTTGTACACGTATAGGACAAAGGTCCTCAAGATGAAGAAGTAAGATGAGCAGAGCCAATTCATTTTCATTTTAGTACTCCTTGTGATCATTTTAGATCAAAAGGAAAGAGGAAAGAAAGGTCAGATGGCCATGGCAATCTCGATCCATCAGTCGAATTCTTAATGATGGGTCTCGATCTTGGGGGTGGTAAGTCGATGATCCTGATTTACTTTTGGAGTTGAGGAAACCCAAATCCTGTAGATAAAACTTTATGCCTGGTCCAGTCCAAAGTCCTACATGTGCCATGCACCTTGTAATAAGCAGAAAGAAATCCAGAAATTCTGGAGCCACAACTTTACTGACTAAATTAATTGGAGTTATATTATATGTGAAGAAGTCTTGAGGTTGCTTCGGTGATGTTTTCTGCGGTTGGGGCTTTGATTTGCTGCACAAGTCTCCCCAACCTCCATCCTATTGAAAGTGCCCTCCTAACCTATTCCTAAGAAAACTGTTCTGATCTAACTTTGGGACGATGGTATTGACCTAAAATGGAATGCACGTTACATTTTCGATTCCAGTTCTTATGTTGGGTGCATGTCGTTGATTTTTTCTTATGCAAATTTAATGGCAAACTGTCTTAATATCATATTATAAAACAGAGTTAAATGAAAACATTTAATGTTAATGTTTTTCTATTAATGTTCTAATTTATTTTCTATGCTTTGAGTCCAAAATTTAGGCAAAATATAAGCGGATGAAGGAACAGAAGCGGAATTATTGTCATCCAGTCATGGGAAAAAAGAGAAGGAACCCCTCAAGCCCAGGTCTCAATCCACAAGGGGCCTGTGGCCCGATCCATGTCCTGCAGGTTCAAACTCGAAAACCGCTTCTGCGGGTTGGGGCAGTGCGGCCCAACCTGATCCAACCCAGCCCAGCCCGATGAGGGCCCAACAAACACTTGGAGGTTGGCATTGGCAGGCTCCGGGCCCAACCCCCTTCCTGTTGGTCCAAACTCTAAAACCACTCCCCCGGGACCGGCAGTTTGGCCCAGCCCGACGAGGGCCCTCCAAACGCTTGGAGGACGGCATTGGCAGGCTTGGGTGATGACCTCCAAGGCACAAAGCCGGGGGGGTTCGACTTGATGCATCCATCAATCGTCTACAGCACCATGTAGGTCAACAACAAATGGCCTTGCGACACTTAGAGGTGATCGGTTCTCGGTTCAGTCCGGTTCCACCCAAGAACCGGGAACCGGACCGATTCCCACTTTTCTGGACCGTGGACCAGACCGGCTGATCTTGGAAGTCCGGTCCAATCCGGTTCCAATGAACCATCACTTGTTTTCATTTCATTTAACAAAAAAAAAAAAATAGTAATTACTAGTAAAGTAACGCACGAGATTATGATCCAGTCAAGTTTTCCTATTCACTTTGTAAGCAGTAAAGTGACGCCCTATTAAATTATACACGTCCACTTTGTGGAAACAAAAATTAAAATCCTGCATTATACCCTATGTCCTTGCACTGTTATGAAACAAAAAAAATAAGCTAAAGATCCACACAAATTTGAAATATCAGAGAAGTTTTTCTTTCCAAACATACTTCATACACTCACCTTCATTCTCATGAACATAAATGTTATTAGAGAGGCAAAAAACAAAGGAAAAACAGATAGTTTTCCCCATCACCGAGCGAAAGCAAATTGGGGGACACTAGATCGAGCGCACGAACTTGAAAACGACTATACACCAGCAATACTCACGCACAGAGCAATCCCATCCGATTCAGCAGACAAGCTGACCAAGAATTTCGGCACTCAACTATGACTACCCTTCATTGGAGTCTACACATCCATTCACTCTACTCATCAGCAATGACACTTTAGAGCCATCACAAACAAGACACGCCAGACAATCACGCGCTACAAAGAATCGAAAGAAATGCGAGATCTAAGCAACGCCTCATCAATTCGATTCAAGCAAACGAAAATGGGACTACAGAGTATAAATGATCAAACAACGAAGCCGTGCGGCAATGAAAACAAAGCAAAAGAGCTGATCGAGGACAGGACTTGGGACTCGCCTCAAAGAACGAGAGGGCCTCGGGAATCGCCGAGCCCACAACGGGAGACAGGAGAGGGCGAAGAGATGACGATGCTACGGGGAGGAAGGGTTTGGGAAAATGGAAGTTGAATCGAATTGTTGCCGAATTGGATTGCAAAATTTGGGAAAATGGAAGTTGATGTGATGGTTACGGTAGATTAAAGCATAAACTAAAAAAAAAAAGAGAGAGAGGGGTTTAGGTTTCAAGAGGGAAAGGGAAAGTGAGAATTGCAAAATTTAGAAATAAAAAACCTGATGTGATGGTTACCGTAGAGTGTAGTTCAGGAACACAAAAAAGGGGAGGGATTAGCTTTGAGTTATGAAAGAAAAAATGAATCCAGTAATGGGTCCTATAGATTAGTTTAGAAATTAAAAATATATATATAAATGGTCGGTCCAGTCCGATCGGTCCGGTTCCGACCCCGAAACCGGGAACCGGGCCAACCCGTCACCGGTTCCAAAAATAGGAACCTGAGACCGGATCGAGACCCTCTAGAACTGCTCAAAACTGACCGGTCCAGTCCGGTCCGGCCGGTTCCTGGTTTGGGCGGTTTTCATTGCACACCCCTAGCGACACTTGCTAGACGAGCGAACGGATCAGGCATATATTTCGAAAGTGGGCCTCCAGAATTCTCTGAAATTTCGCGGGCCATGAGGAAGGTGGGAGATTCGTAGCGGGGAAGAGCCCAAAGACTAAGTCGCGTGCCTTGATGAAGGTGGGTGGGTGGGTGGGCGGGCGGCTTGGTTGGCCAAACTTGAATTGTCTTCGCCTTCAAGGTTTCGACAGCTAATTCGCGTCTATTACGAGCTTGACAACGAAGCAGAGGATCTTCTACGACATCTGTCCTTCGCCACTATTCTTTTTGTTCCTCGTGCACGACGTAGGAACGACAAAAACTTGGTTGTTCGGTCGCGTAGTTACTAGCGTAAGAAAAATACCACTTATTTCAGAAAAAAGTATCAAAAAAAGTTATAAATTTATTATATTAATATCAATTTAATTTAAATTTTTCGATATCAATTTAGTCCTACAACTTTTGATTTGATATCAATTCAGTTTTTCTAACTAATTTTGATCGGATTTTACTGACGTTAACGTCAATCGGCTTATATGACATGATTAGCATCGATGTTGTCAACTTTCAATAATATCTTAATTTTTTCGATTTTATTTTTATTTTTTAATTCCTTTCTTCCTTTTTTTTCTCTCTCTGTTTTTTTTCCCCCTCCTTCCTTTGATCTTCCTCTTGCCTTCCTTCTTCCTCTAGCTAGGTCGCCAAGGCCAATGAGGGCGGCCTCACACCGGGTAGGCGACGCTTGCCCTTGTCGGATTTGGTGAGAGTCGAGGCTCGCCGGCTTTGGGTGAGGCTCAAGCCCTCGCCAACCCTACGCAAGATTTATTATTAAACCGATACTATTAAAAATTTTAAGACTAAATTGGTATAAATGTAATAAATTTGTGACCTTTTTTTCGACACTTTACCCCTTATTGTTATAATGAGATATCGAATAATCGATCGAAGCTTAGTGACCGAATTAGATTCGGCCATCGGGAGGGACTTCCCGGCAACAACTCGAGACGAGTTTGATCGAGAAAAAGACCCGACCGTGTATCGAGATAATTCTACGCTCTATCGAATTCGACGGTTCGGCGAAAATGACCGTGAGCATGTATGACCGGGAGAAGTCAGCACCACCTTCGCGGCGCTCCGGTCAAAATTTCAAACCGGCGAAAACGGGGCACGTTCATATGGCGTGTAAAAAGGTTCGGACGAGTGGGAAACGATGACACGCTGATGACGATGAGAATCTGTCTCTTGAGGAGTTGGTCGGGTCAACTTTTCAGCCCCTGGAACAAGCAGCAAACCCTTGGGCCGAAGTCCGCATTTCTCAACAACCCACCGAGTCCGAAATACATCTTTATTTCGAATGGAAAAAATTGAGGTAATCGTTATCTAGATTTTAGCCTAACGTGCAACGTCGTTCTTTAGCTTAAAATTTATTTGATGTGCTTCCTAAATTTTAGTAAAATGTGCAATATTATTCTTAAACTTTTAATTTGTTCAACGTGATTAATGAATTTTTTAGTTTAATGTTGTTCCCGAATTTGAATTAATGATGGGATGATATTAAATATTTTCATATTGTTCATGGGCTAAACTGAGCATTTATCAAAAGTTTGGAGAATGTATTAAATAAATTAAAAATTCAGGGAAGACATTGCATATTAAACCAAATAAATATGTCATATTAAACAAATTAAAAGTTCAGAAATAATATTATACCTCGTGACGAAAGTTCGAGAGCCATTTGTTTCATCATCGCCGTTTCAAATCATGCACGGACGAATTTTTTATGTTTCATCATCCCCGTTTCATTATGTTCTTTTTTCTAAATTTTGGGCAGGCAGTTTCCTTTTGTTAAAGTAAGGATTTTTCCAGGATGTTAATGGAAAGTGGAAAGAAAATGACAACCGGCGAAAAAGGTGCGGAGCACCTGGTCAGTGGTCAAATCCCATCGTCCCAGTCGCAGCGGTGGGCGGGCGGTGGTGGCGGCGGCGGCACCGCTTTCATTACGCCGACGAGGCAGATCTGACGTGGCGACTTTATTGCGTGTCCCCCACCGTCCATCACATCACACCGCTCGCTGGTTGCTGACACGGCATTCGTCCACGTCACTTGCTATCCTGGTCGCCACTTGTCTCCCCCCACTTTTCGATTTCGAATCATTCTGTGCTGCAAATTTTCGCCCAAAAAGGAAAAGTGGAAAGGATAAAAAGGAAGTAGAAACCTTCACACCACGCCAGCTTTCTTTTCCTTTTCTTTTCTTTTTTTAATGCTTTGATGGCCTTATTTATCTTTAAATTTATTATAACAGCGAATGCTCATTAGTCGGGTAATTTTTAAATCGAGAAAATATCACTATTACTAAGTGATGTGTTGAATTATTAGTGATTGTTAATTTATGGCAAATTTATTAAAGGGTTGTCGACGATTTAACATATCATTATATAAGTTAATTTTGCAAATTGATTTTACTTAGTCCACCGCTGCTCTTTTTATGTTATATTTTTATGAGTAATTAATTAATATAATGATATATATTTTTTCTTAATGTGGAATATGAATACTGTGAAATTGACGTGCCTTTGACTTCAACCTGCGGTTGCTCTTTGAAGTTTGGACCTGGATTTCCTTCCATAAATGGAAACAAAAAAGAACTTTTGCATTGTTTTTTTCCTCTTTCACGTGGAAGGAAAGAGAGAAAATGCAGCTGACCTGGCAACTGCTGCTGAGGGAATAAATAAAATAAAATCGTCAACAACAATGTAATAAAAAGCATGAATTTTTTTGTTTCTTAATTAGCACATCTACATATATAGCTTCAATCAATACCAAAGACAAAATGCGCTTTTAAAAAAAATAGATTTATAAATTTTAATGAAAATTCGGCTATTAAGAGAGACTTTGTACTAATACATTCCTTTTTTATCCTTTCATAGTCCCGTCGTCATCAAGACCGTAAAGTCAAATATCTCTCAACATAAAATTACTTTTCATGGTGTCAAGAAAAAAGTCACCCGATTTCACAAAATTTTATTAATCTCATACACATGCACAATTTTATTGAGAGAAATTGCACGTGTGTACTTAAAAAAGCCATGATTTTTATACAGCGTTTTAAAATAAGGAAGATCTAGACCTTGAAAGATCAGATTTTTGTTACTCTACTGTATTAATAAAAGATCTTAATATACCCAGCATAGATCATTCTTAATTGCAACTCTTTCATAGAGTTATTTGCAAGACAATTTTAAAAAAAAGAAGAAGAAAATAATACAACCCGTGCATAATATGAGAAGAGAATAAAAGCAAAATTAAGGGGAAAAAAGCAAGGGGGTGGGGCCCAAAATACGTGCTAATATAATCACAAATCCCAATGATTGAAGCTAAAAAATCTATGGTTAAACTGCTCCCTGATCTACACGGGGGGCACTTCCGTAAATTCCGCACGGCGACGAGGTTGCTCTTGTACGTCGCGTCCGCATATAAAAACAGTGCTTTTTTCTCTTCTTCTCGGGACATAAAAAATAAATAAGAGGAGCGAGAAAACGCATCACGACTCGTTCTCCAAATTTCGACGGACGGGGGAAAGAATTCGGGGAAAAAGGAGCGATTTTGTACAATTACAGGAGCTCAATTTCACTTGAGCTCACGAAAAGTTCTTTCCTTTTTCGCCTCCTCCTCCTCCTCCTCCGCTTCTTCCCTCTCTCTCTCTCTCTCTCTCTCTTTCTCTCTCTGTGTTTCGCAGGTGAGCAATTGCGTTTTTTTCTTCCCATCTTTCTTCCTTGACTTGTTGTCATCGAGGGCGCTTTGATTCCGTGGGGAATTCGTTTGTGGGTGCGGTGGCGTGGAATCGAATTAGTTGGTTGTGGGAATTTTGAGGGCTTTGCTCATTTTCGGGTCGGTTCTTGCTTGTTGTTGTGTTTCCGACTGTTGGGTTCCTGCACTTTCTTTGAGGAGTCGGGGGCAATTCCCCTCTTTCTTTCTCGGAATTGGGCTTCTGGGTTTGTGTTTTTTCGGCCCTTTTTTTGTGGGAATTTGCGTCTGCGCGGGTTGGTTTCGAATCTTGATTTGATTGATCTGGATTCGGTCTGCGGTTTCTGGGTTTGCGTTAGCTTTAATCTATGTTGGAAGCAGATCGAAAGAGATAGTGGGTAGGGATTGGGGGGAGGGGGTTTGGGGGAAAATTTGGGTGGTTGACTGATTGTGTCTCGAGATACTGTGAAGGAAACATTTTTTGATGTATGATCTGGAGATCCGTTTCGATGCGATTTGATGTTACAGAGGCTAAGGACACGGTGTGAATTGCTTCTGTTGATTTTGGTCGCTGATTTCGATTTATTGAAACTGGGTAGCTAGTCTTTTGTTTTTTTGACCCCCGCATTTGGTGAAACAGATGGTGAGGGGAGGGAAGGTTGGTAGCAAGAGGAACCCGAAGAAGAGGGCGAAGTCTAGAGACCAAGGTTCTGACGATTCGGATGAGGATTATGTAGTTTCTGATGAAGAAACAGATGCATCTGAGGATGCTGTGGGGGAACTAGAGGTGTCTGCGTTAGAGGAGAGTTTTGATGCTCTCGTGGAAGATGAAAATGAGGAGGAGGATGAGGATGAAGACGATGAAGATTATGATGGCAATGGTGCGGATGGTGCTGATGACGATGATGACGACGATGTGAATGAGGAGGAGCACGAGGAGGAGGAGGAGGAGCAGGAGTATGAGGATGAGGACGAAGATACGAAAAAGGTTGTCAATTCAAAATCGAAACCAAATTCACGGTCCTCCAGACAGAGGAAAGCTGGGAATAGCGTATCACTGAAAAAAGGTGGTGATTACCTTGAAGAAGACGATGAGGAATATGATGTGAATGAAGAGGACGATGAGGAAGATGATGATGAATTTGCACCAGATGAAGATGACTATTTGGATGATGAAGAAGATTCTGTGGCAAAGAAGAGCTACAGGAGTAAAGTGAATACCACAAGAAGGAAGTGGGGTAGAAGAGGCTTGCGGAAAAAGGTTTCTAGAGGTCATAAAAAGAGGAAGAAATCATCGACTTCAAGAAACCCTTCAAGGCAGATGGGAAGGAAGCGTCCTGTGGAACAAAAGAAACCCAAATCTGCTGATGAACACAACGACAGCGACGATGAGGATGATGTTGATTTTGTGGGGACGCGTAATGTTTGGAGAGAAGAAAGGAAGAATTGTTGGGGAAGAAGAAAGAGGAGGTATGTAGCGTCATCGGATTCAGATTTTGTGAGTTTTGGGTCGTCTGGTTGTGACTACACTATTTCTGAGGAAGAGAGAGAACAGGTGAGAGAAGCTAATGAGTACTGCGGGAACTTGTCAAGCAACTCATTACCTTCCAAGAGATTGAAGAAGGGTGGGGGCTTTTCTTTGAGAAGTTCATCTATCAGTAATGGGACGAGAGAGAATCATGATCCAGATCAACAGACAAAGCCTAGCGGGATAAAGGGAAAAGAGAAGGTAGAAGAAGTAAACATTGTAAAGCCAACCTGTGGAATTTGCCTGTCGGCAGAGGACAAAAGAAGGGTTCGAGGGAGATTAGACTGCTGTAATCATTATTTCTGTTTCAAATGTGTCATGGAGTGGTCAAAGGTGGAAACTCGTTGCCCTTTATGCAAACAGAGATTTCGGGCCATTAGTAAACCTGCGAGATCAACTGCAGGAGTAGATCTGAGAGATGTGGTGGTACAAGTACCAGAGCGGGATCAGGTATTGTTTTGCATGATCCTTCACTGTTGGTTTTTCTGTGACAGGCATGCTCTTGATGTTTTAGGTATACGTATCGTTTTGGTATTTCTGGATATTAAATGGCACGTTGTCTCTACAGGTCTATCAGCCAAGCGAAGAAGAAATTAGGGGTTATCTTGATCCATATGAGAATGTAATTTGTACGGAGTGTCACCTTGGTGGGGATGATGGTCTTATGCTTTTATGTGACGTCTGTGATTCTCCAGCGCATACATACTGCGTCGGTCTTGGGAGGGAAGTACCCGAAGGCAACTGGTACTGCGATGTTTGCAGACCTGTTGCCCTTGGATCTTCAAGTTCTCCGGGTCAAGATGCTTTGCCCAATCAAAGGATGACAAACACGAGTTTGTCTACCAGACTGTCACCCCCTGCCAATGCTATGGAAAGCTTTGACCTCAATGTGGCTCCCTCACCCCATCCATCATATAATTTAGGATATGGGAGTATTCAGCCTCCTAGGTTTCCTGGTGGATTCAGCCAAGCAACGCCACCAATGTCTGGAGCAGGAGCTCCCACACTATCGGGAAGGAGATGGCTATTTCGTCAGATTCAGCAGATGCGCTCTGGAAATAGACCAAGTCCTGTCGCTGTAAGAGCAGACGGAACAACTTCTGCTAGTGTTCGGTTTGGACCACTAAATTATTCCATTGATCAGGGTAGGCAAATGGGATCTCATCATACAGCTCAAGAAACGAGAGAGTCCTATGCTAATCTATTCGAGGAGAACGTACTGGAAAATCAGTCACCGTTGGTTCGAAGTAGGGATAGCTTTGACTTGGGAGCAGGTCACTTGAGAAGGCAAGCAGGCAATGACCCTGACCTTGTTTTTACCCCTCCAACTCCCAGTACTACTGGCCGGGCACTTCTGGACGAACGTGCGGGGATGAGCTCAAATATAGTACCTGACCAGCATCATCAGTCCAGCAGCCGATCCAGCCTCGGTTCTGATGGGCCTACATCTCCTTATGCAGGAAGAGAAGATAGCCATTTTCGTAGAGCAAAAGAGGAATTGCAATCGATGGTCAAAAGCCATTTGAAAAGCCTTTCGAGAGATATTGGTTTAGGTATGCGAGTTATATGTCCTACTAGATTTTAGGTCCTAGTATTATACTTATTACCCTCTAGAATCCTGTGGTCGTCCTCTTTATGATGCTTTCTTTCAAGTGCTTATCGCATTTGTTATTTCCTGGTGCCCTGCATGTGGTGAACTCATTGATATCATCGTTGATGCAGGTCAGGGTGAGTTGAAGGAAATAGCGAGGCGTTCCACTCATACCGTCTTGGCTGCTTGTGGCTTTGAGCACAGGAGGAGCGAGGCCTACATGATCCCTCCGCCGTCCGGTTGTTCCCACGTAGACAAAATAGCCACTGGACAGACAAGCCTGATGAGAGGAGTTTGCTTGGCATGCTTCGATGTTTTCGTCAGAGACGTAACCCAAAACATAATGAACACGAAACTGCCACCACGTTGGCTTAGTTTAGGTCTTTAGGAATTGATGAAACATGGGCTGCCACTTTTTACATGTCCATCCTTTTTTCCTTGGGGGGGATTTAGATGAGAAGTAGGGGGATTTTTGTCCATACTGATACTAGACTGACTGTTCATGGTCCCTAGAGGATCCATTTTTCTGTGATTACATTGATGATATTTATTTTTGGCTGAAGGGGTCCTATTTTTGGAAAGAGGTGGGTCAATCAATCTCTATGGTACTTACTTTTTCTTCCCAGACCGTTGTCCCCTATCTTTTCCATATAATTCAATAGGATAAAGGAGTGGTGACTTACTTTTCAGATAGTAAATTCGACAATCTGAACCTAGTCAGAAGTTTAGATGTCGCATGGAATGTTCTCGTTCGTACGCACTGTGACTGTGATTGGGTCAAGTTTTGGTCATGGAAACGGAGGTAGATGTCATCGAGCGAGAGTAGCATTGACTGAAAGTTTAAATTCGATAACGCCTGATTGCTGGTTGCCGTGAAAATCCTCCCACCACTCCATTTCCAACGCTTTTAAAATTCCAACTACAGCAAAAGTTGGCGGCTCCTACTCGATATTCTTTGCTTCTCCGAAAGCGCTTCCATGAGTTTGTGAATAATATAATACATACACTTCCGTCGATATCGTTACCTTGAGAGGTCCAAGCATCACACTGGAGCTATGCACGTCAAAGCACGTCATTCTCATTTAAACTTAACAATGATAAACAACAAACAAGGACGATACAGCATTTTCCCTCGGGCCTACACCGAAGTCGACAAGCAATGAATTACACTTTAGCTTATAAACCTTATTCCCTCGCTTCCTATTTTAATACATCAGCAGAACACATGTTCACCCAGGGCCAACCATAAAGATTGCAGGGCCAGATTCTCAGTCACATAAGCTCCCATATCACCCGCCCCTCCACACCTGCTCATAAATTGTCGTCGATTACGGTGGACCATAATAGCTCAGACACAAATTCAGACCTCTTTGCCCTCTCTTCACGATCCTTATCTGACAAAGGCGATGCTTGACTGTGGCTGCCACCAACAAAAGGCGCACACGTTATAAACAAGAACACCGCTGTCACAAGACAAAAGTGATGAAACGTTCGACCAAAATGTGAGAATGTGACTGTTCACATGCTTATTATCTATGTATGTGCTCAACTTTCCTGATGCGGCTGAAACACACCCCAATTCCCTCACTTTTAAGAAAGAAAATTACTAGGACACAAAGAACAGTGCTTTCCCTGACAAGCTCAGCAGGAAGACAGGGCAATATAACTGACAATTAACTCATTGCCAGACCGCAGAAGAGCCTGTTGAATGATTTTTATAGATTCCGTCAACCAACTATCCACCACAGCCGAACTCAAAAGAATCTCACTTCCTTCAAACTAATGCAACATGATGCAACTTTCAAATAATTGTGTAGAAGATCATGCAGTGCAACAATCGATACGACAACACAGCTAAAAAAAAGGCATTCCCTGGAGCAATAACACACCTTTCTGCCACATTTTCATTCAAACTTTTCTTGGCTGAGCTTGTTTCTATTTGAAGGGATGGCTGAGAACTGGAGAGATTCCCAGCAACAGGCGAAATAAAGGATGATAACAACGGATCTGGAGCTGCATTTGTTGAAGAAAGCATACCAGACGAGCCACCCAGAAGGGATTGGAGAGTCCCTTCTCGTAGTTCTCTCCTCAACAAAGAAAGTGTGGAGTGAGATCCACCTTTACGTGATTTCCTCTTACAGTGCATGTAACTCCCTGTTAAGGGAACATACTTGTCGAGCATATTTGACATAACAATTTTCACTGGACACACAGACGGATTGAAGAAATGCATGGCTTGAAAATCGACAGAACACACTAAAAATGGTGAATCAGCAATGATCAGTTCGACTTGGGAGCACACATCAAGACAGTCATATCATCCTCATAAGTCATAAGCTAGGTAATCCAGAGTCCCAGTTTTAAAGTATTGTGTGGCAACTAGAAAAAGAAACTGCAAAAAACCAGACGAAACTTGGTGGACACTAAAGTGAATTTTTTGAACCAAGCGTCATCCACAGGAAGTGGAAGTCAGAAAAGAAAGCGAGGTGCCTCACGATTCAGCACCTTCATGAAAAGCAACTAAATCAAATAAATAGCAAATTGCAAGTGAAGCAAAGAAGATATAGCAAATAGATCGCATGCAATAGCATGTAAGGAAAGAGTGCAAGTAAAGATTGAAAAAGGATATCTTCAAATTATTTCCATGCTGTAAGGTTATGTGTGCAACCATATCAAACCCCACTCTCATTGCACAAACTGGACATACCTGCAATACAGAGCTCAATCAGTTAGGTTTTAGATTTTTGACATGCTTTCTTTCACATATCCTAATAGTTGTGGTTTTAGCACACAAATACATATTTGCAGTGAACAAGAAAGTGCAAACATAACTTGCACAGAGCCATGCAAAGCACACCACGTAGCCATTTACAGATATAATCCTGTCATTGCTGAAAGCCCCCTTACTACCAACCAAATAAGTGGTTCTCCAGAAGACCGACATTTTTTTATATAGACGGACCAACCTAAGAGCCAGTCAGAAGTTAGAACAATGATATCTTAAACTTATAAATCGATCCATTGCTTAACCACAACAACCCAATCGAGCTGGGAGTCATACTGCCTTTCTTCATGGAGAAGGTGGATGTTTCAAATCCCTACTTCCAACATGTTCTTTTCCAACGTGGCATTCTTGTTGACCAATTAATTTATTTAAGGCACAATAGAGTTGCAATGCCACTAGAATGGGAGATTGTATTTAGCATCCTTCTCACTATTATCGAATTGAAGCTCACTTGCTGGAGGATAATCACTCATGAATGCTAACAAGCCTTTCAACTGAATGTTAACTACATTTCTCCAATTCATCATTCTATGGTTGCAGTTTCTGTTCTTCACCATCTTGCAAATAAGAGCCTCTCCCTTTATCTTTTACTGCAATTATTTTTAGTGCAAATGATTTATTGAAAGGCCACAGCTATTGCTTGCACCAAGTTCTGTTAAATCAGACAAAGAGTTCAGTTAAGTACACTAGAGACTGACGCAATGAGAGATATTAGGGCCTCTTAAGGAAATCCCACTGGAAAAAAAAATAAAAAAATAACAAACTTTCCACAGTTAAGAATTGACTCATTGCCAAGATTAACGAAGGAGTTAATTCACTTATTTGTGACATATCAAGAAATTGCAAGACCTTCACGAGGGGAGACATGTATACGGAAACCTTGCAACCAACCTAACATGTCATAAGTAACTTATGTGATGCTGTTATCATCAACATATGAATTTGAGGAATACCCCATTCCTTGCCTCCAGCTGATGCTCATCATCTATGTGGCAGCACAAGCCCAGGATGTCAAAGAACTCGGAACAGAAGGGGCAAGGGAACTCCTCTCTTATATCATAATCTCCATCGAATTCTTCGAACCCCATAAACATATCTGCATCCACAAAATCCCATTACATTAGATAAGCAGAGAAGCGCACCGCAATCACAAACTTCGGAACACATAAACAACCATCACCCTTGTCTAGAGAACGAGGAAAAAGAACAAACTTTACGGGGTCCACTCACTCTCTCAACTCGACCACCGCGAGAGATTCGGCTGTACAAATGAGACAGACCGCTCTTACCGACTTTACTCAAGGAAGACGACGACGCTAGAGGCAAAGATCGAACATTTCGAAGAACAGTCACGGCCGATGCAACTGGGGAAAAAAAAAGTTCAAAAATTTTACGTCTTTTATCTGCCAATTCGACACCTTCTCCTCCTGCATCTATCCACACCGCGGCCGACTCTAAAAAAGACGTGAAAAACGCGATCGACTAAAGAGCAACAAACGAAAATCGAAAACAGAAAAAAAAAATCCATCCTTTTCTTCCCGTCTATCTCCAGGCGAAGAAACAAATCAAACGCATCGCTCCAGAATTCTCCACCAAAAAAGATAAAAGAACAAAACGATCGACCGATTCCAGCAGCGGCCGCCATGCACGGGGAAACAAGAGGGGAGAGAGGGGGAGGCTCACCGGATCTCGACTGGAGAGCGGACTGGTACCGCTTCGAGGCCGAGGACAGGCGCGCGCTCCACGAATCGCCGTCCATAGCAGCTGCTCCTCCTCTTCCTCCTCCTCCTCCTCCTCCTCCTCCTCCTCTCCCCCCGAGCTTCCCGAAAAGTCAAAAAGGGGGCCGACGCAAATTCGCTCCGGAAACAACCCCAAACAGACCCCCGCCGCTCGTCCTCGTCGTCCTCGTCGTCGGCGAAGAAAGAAGCGTCCGGCCGGCGAAGGTTCAGGTCGACGAGCAGGCGAGCGAGCGAGGGAGCGATCGGGAAGCCCTAGAAATCGGAGGAGGAATTTGGGGGGGTTCGAGCAGGAGAGAGAGAGAGAGAGTGAGAGCGATGGAGGAAACGACGGTGTAGGTGCAGGCAGGAGTGTCGTTCGTGGCGTGCTCTAGACTTTATTGTCCCCCCTTATTTTCTTCCACCTCCCCTTCCAAGATAATAGTGAAAAAGATAAGGGATGAAAAAAGAAAATTGGGAATTTGCTGGGCAGTCCCCCCCACACTTTTTATTATTTATTTGTTTGTTTTTCACTTCTTTTTTCTTTTCTTTTCTTTTCTTTTTTTTGAACCTTTCGGGATACTTTTGACCGGATCAAATGGGAAAGCAGGAAATTTTTCGTTTTGTTTTGTTTTGGTTTGGTTTGGTTTGGTGTTATTCAGAGAGGAATCACTGTTGTGGGTCTTTATTTTCGTGTGAGATTTTTTCTTCTCTTCCTCTTTTGGTCCTTTTGCATTGGAGCTAGTTATTGGTTTTAGGGAAAATGTCACAAACAGTTCATAAACTTCTACTTAATGTGTAATTTCGTCCCTAAATTTTTAATTTATTCAATTTGGTCATTAAACTATCGATAAATGTCCGATCTAATCCCCGATTATTTGAAAATTGACCAATTTCGCCTCGAAGTTTTTGATTTGCTTAATTTGGTCCTTGAACTATTAACAAATGTTCCATCTAGTCCTTTTTTATTTTATATTTAAGAGACTAAAAGCCATGGAAGCCAATTTCGTTAACTTTAACTAACAGAATGATTAAATTGGTCAATTTTCAAATAGTCAAGGACTAGATCGAATATTTATCGATAATTTAGGGACCAAAAAGTTTAAGGACAAGATTGCACATTAAATGGTAGTTTAGGAACCAAATTAAGTAAATCGAAAACTCAGAGATGAAATTCAACATTGTATGAAAGTTCATGAACCATTTGTAACATTTTCTCTTGGTTTATGCATTATCTACTCCTACAGCTAACATGGTTTTTTTCCCCTTTTTCCCTCTTGCTTGATTTATTGAGAGTTTGAGGGATGTCTATGGCGAGTCAATTTTTGCGGTCAAAATCGCCCTTAATTTTAGAGATTGTAAGCATTTATTCCCGGACGGTTACATAAGATTCCATGATCTTTAATTTTTTATTTTCGGTCTTAATTGTCCGTTCATTTTTTTCCTTGGTACGTACTATGCACGTGATTTTTTTCCTTGGTACATCTTTCTTTTCTTTTTTAATGAAAGTCTCTCTTAAAATATGATGAATGTATTAACATAGTTAGGTAAGATGTTTTATGGAAAAGATACGCAAATAAACAATTTCATTCATTTAATATTTTCTTCCGTCTTAAAGCAATTAAGAGTAATAGAGACATTTCATAAAGAAAAAAAAAAGAATATGAAAGTACACTTTTGCTTTTTAAAAGTCATGTGCAATATACACGCCAAAGCAAAAAATAACGGGAAGGGTAAAGGTCGTAACAAAATGAAAGTTTAGAGATATTGTATAAAATTAGCATGCTAACGCTCGGATGGGCTAATTCACAAGTACTTCGATCTGGCATAAGTTCATAATATTAAGAAATTTTGTTATGTCAAATTGGCCTTTCTCTCTCAAGATTGTGTGAGCACCTGTGCCACCTTTACTATTGTAAAATATCTATCACCACATGTATGTGAAAATTGTAGGATGGGTTAATTCACAAATACAATAACATGATTGTTTCCTTTGAGCAGGACACTCCATGCACAAAAATGTGAGTGTGAGTGTGTGTGTGTGTGTGTGTGTGAGAGAGAGAGAGAGAGGTTGTAGCCCCAAAGGCATTTGAAATTTCATTTCTTTAAATAATGATAGGACACAAATTACAACAATGGTTGCTTCAAGATTGCTAATCTGACTAAATTTCCATGCCCCAGTATTTGTCATGAGCAGCAGCCGCTCCTTGTTGCTCTAGCATCACTCCTAAGCATCTGCTTGAAGAGGTGATGAAGCATGGATAAAAGAATCAGCTTGAACTTTTCTTCTTCTTGACACTGTTGAGATCTGTGGCTTTGAAAGATCTCTGTACGAGGTCAGAGGGGAGAATCTTGAGGTCGTGTGTCAATCTCTGAAGAATTGCTGACAATATGTTCACGTCCGACATAGCCCTATGAGCTGAACCGACCAACGGAATTCCATAATGCTCGCGAAGCGATTGCAACGATATGCTTGAAGAAGGTTTCAATCCTGTCAAAAGAAGGCAAATACATTCAAGTCTTACTGTACGTACAGTCAATAGAATTCGTCAGTGAAGCAAACCATTTATGTGCACGTGCATAAGTCATTTGCCGCATGCACAGAGAGAGAGAGAGAGGGAAAGAGGGAGAGAGAGAGGGAGGGAGGGAGGGAGAGACCTTTAGATTTCATCAACTCACGTGCCAGAGGAAGTGTGTCGATGAATAGCCAATTTGCAGGAATCTCATAGGAACAGCGATTAAATTCCTTTGACAAAAAGGGCACGTCAAAACGTCGAGCATTATGAGCGACAAAGAAGACTAATCCCCCAGATTTTTCGCGGCTCCTCACAAATTGAAGTAATATCGGTATCATGTCCTCCATCCTACATAACCAAATTCCACTTCTGATCTGAGAAAATAATTTCAGCCAAAGAGCGAAAAACCTAGACTTCTAAAATTGAGGAAAGCTGGAGAGCAACAGGACAACCATCAGCTTAGTATTTCATTAAGAAGACAATCCAGCCAACAAAGCACATAACACAGGTAATGGGAAACCATCTGATGTCACTTCATTATTTTCCAAAGAAATGCCAAACTATAAGACCATTCCATTTCTGCTCAACTAGCTATAATCTCGCAAGTACTGGATAATACAGACTGGACATCCAAACTATCATTTGAAGAGGCATTTAAAATACAAAAGCAGGAACAACTGCTAATAGAAGACTCAACAACAATAAAAAGCTTTTTTCAAAAGAACTAAGCATTCCATCTTCTTGTTGCAGCCATAAATCCCCAAGCATGAAAAGTCCTTTCCAGCACAAAAACTTCTACTTTTTGAGGGGTGCGCAAGGGTCACTACTGTCATCTAAGGTGAACAAGTAACACCATCCTTTTAATGACAAGTCTGCTTATAACTAACAGGGTCAAATTTTAGCTAAATCTCAAGCATGGTCCAATGGTTCATCTTAACCCCCCACAGAAGAACCTGTTCTCTTTGGAGCTCACGAAAGTGAAACACAGTTTTCGCAGTTACTACATTCTCATCATTTGGTTTTTCCTTTTCCTAATTCAACACCAAAAGGGGCAAAAAATAAAAAAAGCATAGGCACGGGAGCAGCATGTACATCAAATGAAGGTTGCCTCAGGTATCTGTATTGGGTAATGTACTCAGAAGAAAAGCTCAAGGAGCAGTGCTCCTAACTTTTTGCCCACAGGGTGATTACTCAGTCAAAACATGTTAAACATAATAGACAACTTGAAAAGGACACTAATGCTTATATAAAAACATCGATAAACTTGATCAGAACCATGAACTTTGAGAAATAAAAGATACTGTAATCTGACTTTACCACTTGAGACATATTGGACTATCTTTAATGTTGAGGAAGCTTTTTTCACATAATCATTTTCTTGTCGCTTTAATTCATATACTGAAGTTGACAATACAAATTCATACTTGCAAGTGAATAGATATACCTGGGAACCTCAGGCCTGTTCACCATATGGGTTGTAATGCCATGAATATAAGCATTTGGAACAGAACGTCCTGGATTTACAAGCGTCTGGAAAGTGCTATTCTTGCCCCCTGAAAGATCTTGCAACGCAATCTCAATGATTCTTTCACTCTCTCTACTAAATCCTGTGGTCTCCAGATCAAAGACAATTAGGGTCACGAGGCTGGCTAATTCTTTGTTCTCAGCAATCTTTTGTTGAACATCAGAATACTCAATTTTGCAGAACTCGGTTATTCCTGTTTTTTCTATGTTCAGCGTTGTGCTTGCAGAGATTATAGCATCCGAAACTCCATCCCTAACATCACTGTGTTTATTGCCTTGGGTCTTGTTCCTTCCCCCTGTTCTTGTAGAAACTGGTCTCCTTATCCATTTCCTACTGTATCCTCCTTCAAGCCCAGAAGTCTTTGAACTGAACGATGTAAAGTGAGAAGCGTTCTTGTCAGGTCTACCAAGAGTGTGGAAGCTTTGACGCCAGAAACCAGCCAATCTCGGTATTCCAGCTCTTGAAATTTGTAAGATTGAGAAGCACATGGTGAGAGTTCGCATCGGAGATTGAAGGACAAAGGATTTGGAACTGAACAGGAGGAGAATACGATGTCACTCCATTGCTCCAGCTATTACCTAAAATTCAAAGTAAGAATCTCAGAAATGTTGGAACTTGCAAGACAAGCATGTGACATTCAATCCCACTGCAAAGCAGCGTGATGAAGAGACATCTGCAAGCACACAAGATACAGCAAATAGAATGCAGGCGACCCACATATTTATCTATTAGCATACCAAATAGGACAAGGTTTTTCTCAATGGTTTTGAGCCAGCCATGTTATTTTTTTTTCCCAGTTGCTACAACCCAAGGGACGGAAACAATTGTAAATTCAAATTCATTACAAGCAACGCCTAAAACGAGTTAGAGAGGGCGGAAAAGGCTCAGTTCCAGTGGCATATTCCTATTCCCTCATGGTATTTCACTGCCTCCTTCACAAACAAAAATTTGAATCCAAAGCAAAATGAATGCTTTAACATCTGGATGCAAAGTTCAAGCAGCAAAACTAGAACGAAACCAGATAAATTGGATCAGCCAAGAACACTTTAGCAAGAGACATTTCATAATTCACAGAGTATTCCCGCATTCAAAGATAAGAATCAGTAAAAAGCACCTAGATTCCATCAGCTAACGTGCAAACGAAGGATACCCACTTAAATCGGGGCGGACTAAAGCTCAAAACTGGAAGCTTTAGCGATAGGACAACACATGTCTATCGGATCAAATGTTGGGTCCCGCTGGATTCAGGCAAAACGGATGCTCAGCAATTTCAAACTCACATCACTCCAATCAACTCCCGTGCTGCCCATTACCCAGTTGCCGATTCAAAGAGTTCTCATTCTCTATCAGCTCTACCAAATGGAATTCAGAGACTGGTGCTAGCGTGCAAACAAAGGAAACCCACTTAAATCGGGGTGGACTAAAGCTCAAAGCAGGAAACTTTAGCGACAGGACAACACATTCCTATCGGATCAAATGTCGGGTCACGCCGGATTCAGGCAAAATGGATAGCCAGCAAGTTCAAACTCACATAACTTCAACAAACTCCCGTGCCGTCCATTACCCGGTTGCCGATTCAAAGAGTCCTCGCTCTCTATCAGCTCTACCAAAAGGACTCAGATGCTGGTTGGCTAGCACGAGAGGAAGAGAACAAACCCAGAACAGAGAAAGGAACAGAGAGAGAGAGAGAGAGAGAGAGAGAGAGAGAGGGATGCCTGGATGCCTGGTTGTGTGATGATTCGACGCCAGGAAACGGAAGCGCGCGTTTGAAGTAGGAAAAGGTTGCGAATTGGATTACTTATACTAGTGGGGAAGGAACCTCCTCGGGAAGAGAGGGAAACGTGCACGGGGAAATGGAAATGTGGAGTGAGAAATAATCTCGGAGGAGAGAGAGAGAGAGAGAGAGAGTGGGAGAATGGAGCGATGGGGGGAAAGGAAGGAAGCAAGCACGAGGCAGCAGCAGCAGGCACCTCCGCTACTTGCGGATCGATAGCTCCTGTCTGACCCGATCCATGCCTCTCGGGTCCACCCTCAAAACCCGGGTGACATTGTCAAAAGAATTTGCCTTTGCTTCAACTTTCGCACACCCTACAATGTCGCATATACTACATTGAACATGTATCAAAGTTTAGGTACATTGAATAATTTGAAAATTAAAGGACGACATTTACATAGGGCTAAAATTTATGGACCATATTGAATAAATTTAAAGCCCATGGATCACATTATACATTGAACCAAAATTTATGAATCATTTGTGTTGTTTTCCCTTTATTTTCGTAGCTTGTTACAATTAAAGCTTCACAATATATAATTTTTTATACGTTAATTCACAAATAATTTTATAGATTAGTAAATGAGATAGTACTTTAAAATAAAAAATTCTTAGTAAAAGAGCATAAAAGAGAGACTTTGGGCAACAAACTAAGAGTCTCACTTATTATAAATATTCAAATTGCATCATAATTACTTCGCACCTCTATCTATTAAAATCTAAGATTAGCGAGCCTGTTATTACGGTCCCATAAAAAAGTTGATGGTTAGAAAACATCAACAATGCCCAACCAAGCTATACGCACACTCAATTAGGCTATATGCACACGATGTGAATGGAATAAGTGTTACCTCGCTAAAATATTTTTCTCACTTTATTTTCCGTGATGCGCAGAAGTTAGCACGAGAAATCACAGAGTTTGACAACAATTTCTTAAGCTTATCTTCCTTTTTCTTCTTTTCGTTTTCCCTATGGAAGAAACTTGCACGCACCTTCTGCCTTCTAAATCTTGAAACGAGAAAGAAACTCTCCAGAGTTGCCCGCTCAGTTAAAACTAGTTTCCAACTCAAAAAGTCGAAATTCAAACCAGAGGAGGACATCGTGATGTTCTCTTTCTGTATTAACGTGCAGAGACAACCTATCAGCGTCTTTCAAAACGCAAAACAAGACCAACAAATCCGGCTTTTAGATTCAATCCCACCCCAAACTCAATTCTCTCTCTCCCTCTCTCTCTCTCAGGTTCTCTGAGACCGAGGATTGTCAACGCAATTCCAGGTTAGCATTCCCTGCAAAAAAGCGGAGCGACGTCGCTGTTCCTTACTTTTTAAGGTTAAAATGCCTCCTGCGCATATGCGTTCGCTGTTTGCTTAAGTAAGGCATCAAAACACTCAAGCCTCAAAAGGAGTTAATGCCCCCCAATTTAAGGCTTGAGTCAAACACGAGGTTGTCCTTCATAACGAAATCATTTCCTGTAAGTTACACACTTCCACATGCTGTTTCAGCTTGAAAATAGTTAAAATATGGTTTCATCAGGATAATGACTTCAAATTTGCAGTCCAAATGAATGATGCCAATCTTTCAACTAAATACGCATACGGTCAGGTGTCTGGCGCATCAATTAAAATTGTCCAGAGAAGCAAAAGCCAAAGGAATCATTTATTCACATCTTTTGCATATAACATAAGAGTTGACATTTCAACAAATAGAAGGCAATTGCTGCCACGCTGTGTCTCGACGACAGAAAAATCCGCAAGAACAGGGAGAAAATGGAAAATGGAAAATAACTATAATAGTGACCCTTAACAACTGTAAAGAAATAAAATACTGCTCAAGATTTCAGCGGAGCAATATAACAATATACCATTGTGAAGACAACAAGACTACAATAGCCCGACAGTAATTACTTTAAAACTGCAAGATTCTTGACAGGAGCCCAACTGACAGCGACAACCTCTTGCAACAAAAACTTCGACCAAGAGCGCTCTTTAGCTGCAGCATCATCAATCCACATATAACCACACTGAATTGCTCTCTTCACAAAGCTTAATCCAGACCCAAGCCATTCCAAGCATGACTCCAAAATCTCATAAAAACTGGACACAACAGGGCGACAATATGAGCGACACCTGACCTCAATGCAGATTCCATCCCTCCGCAGTTTGACAACTTTATATAATTCAGCAACAGCTTTCCCTGCAGGAGTAAAATTACAAGGACAAACAATGTCAAACTTAGTAGGACGAGCTAAATTAACCCAAAAACAAAAACCCCATGGGTCTGCACCAAAAGCATAACATTGCTCACACAATCCAACCTTAGCCAAACTTGAAACCACCAGACGGAACAGGAGGCAGCTCATTTCCTCCAAACGGTACACCAGGGTGGGCAGAATCCTCAGGAGGCATCGCCTCATCTTCTTCTTCCAACCAGTATGTTTCAAGAAGCTTAACCGCTTTCTCATATATCTCATTGTTGTCATGACTCTGCAAGTTCTCAATCTTCTCTAAGCCCTCGGCATCGTCAATCATTTGAGCATAAAGATTCACATCACCTGTACCTCCTAGGCTTTTCTCAGCTTCCCCAACCTTCAAAATGTTCTCAAGACCTTCTAAACAGACGGTCACAATTCTTGGATCAGGACAGATGAGAAGATCACACAGAGGCTTGATACACCCTTGACTAACAAGGAACCTGCAGCAACAAAGTTAAATCAAAATCTAAGATATAGCACCACTCAATACAAAGAGACTTCTGACCAAAAAAAGTAAAATACAAAAAGAAACACTTATTCAAAGATAACTCATACTTTATCTGTTCATGAGAACCTCCAGATGTAGCATTGGAGATTGCCCATGCAGCTTCCTTTTTGATGTCGAATTCAGCATTTTGAAGTAAATGAACGAGTGGAGCTATTATATTAGCCTCTATGACAGCCTGTAGAGCATCATACAAACAAATGGTCATGCATGATGAAGATGTTGACAAACCACTACGCTCTATATAAAACTTCAGCCTGCATTCAATCAAGGAAAACAACAAAAAAGAAAACAAAAGAAGCATTAAGAAATATTTTACCTGAATCTGCTCCTTGTTTCCAGCAGTGATGTTTGAGATGGTCCAACATGCTTCCTTCTTGATGCTTTTCTTGTAATTTCCAGTCAACAGGTTAAGAAGGCATGGTAGTGCTTGGTGGTTGATGATGCACTATATCAAAGGAAAATAATTACGACAAACTGAGTGTGTTCCCAAACATACTTTCTTATAAGGATGTTGCAACAACATAACTCTTTCGAATACCTGAGTTTGTAAATCATCCCCAGTTACGATATTCCCAACAGTGCGAAGGGCAGGAATCAGCACTGACGGAGATGGATGGCTGACAAAACCGATCTCACATTAACCATCACGTATAAAAGGGAAAAAGGATCCCCAAACCCAAACAATGAAGAGACAACAATCCAATCAACAAAACAGTGCAGAAAAAAAGAACTCACAGAAGCAGCTCAACAAGCCTGGGACAAACGCCAGCTTCAATTACAGCTTGAATTTTGTCATTTGTTCCATCAGAAAGATAGGATAGTGCCCAACATGCATCAGTCAAGACCTCTTCATCATTTGAATGGATAAGACGTTCAAGAGCTGGAAGTGCTGGCCTAACCTGTCAGTGAACAGATAAATATTGGATGTCAAGGCAAAAACTGACATTGCCAACATATAGTTTTAGGTGAAAAACTGTACATGTACTTTAATCAGCAGAGAGGTTGACCATATCCATATCAATTCATCAAGTCATTTAATTAAGTCTTTGAACAAGAGGCAACAGGCATAAACCAACCAACCTGATCAAAAGGAGGTTGTGGCTTTCCCCTACAAAAGTTTGAGAGAGTCCAGGTAGCATTTCTCAGCATTGACAGTTTAGCATGCTCATTCAACTGTGCCAATAAAGGAAGCAAAGCTCCATTTCCAAGAACCAGATCACGGCATTTAGGAGAATCACCTGCAACATTTCCCAGTGCCCACACAGCCTGTTCCAAAAGAGAAGGTGAGTAGAGTCAATTGATTATTTGATCACACACTTAACAAAACAGTCCAAGTTTCAACTAAGCAAGAACAGAGGTAAAAGAAAGTATAGAATCATCCACACTATACCTGCTCACGAACATCATCACTAGGAGAAGCAAGAAGTTTAACAAATATAGGGACGGCTCCATGATCAACCACAACTTTAGTGTTCTCAGATGTCCCGGAAGCAATGTTAGTAAGAGCCCACGCTGCTTCGAACTAGAATTGGTCAAACGATTGAAAAGTTAGCACCAAAGTTGAAAGAATGTTCACAAGAGTTGATTAACAATGGCATCTCTTAATACCTGGAGTTGAGGAAAATCCTCCCTCATTAGAAACTCAACAAACCGTGGAACAACTCCAGATTGTATAACTTCTTCAATTGGAGGGCTGCGTTCTGATGAAGTGGAGTAAAATATTATAATTTGCATATAAAAAGCAAACTACACTTTGCATAAACTGTTAGTTCTTATTGTGTAAGCCTCTCAACCACACAATAAAAGCAACTGCAGAACATGCACTATAAAATGTAAAAAAAACTCACCAATAGAGAGTAATTTTCTAAATTGAGTAGTGGCCTCCAGTTGCAAGTTATTATCATCACTATATACACCACCAATCATGGAAGGCAAATGTTCCAGCTGATGTTATATATTAACAACAAAAAACTGTCAGGATAACAACTCCATGAACACGAGTATGATTACCATTAAAACATGCAAAAAGCATGAAAACAGTTTCACCATAGCATTTTCTCTTAATTCATTAAAAAACATAAAATTGATGGGAATTAGCAATATCTACCGTGCTAGAACAATTCTTCAAACTACCTAGATAAGTATAATTTTTCTTTCTAAAAAATAAAATTCCTACAGGTCGACCTGGTTGCCAGCAATGGTATAATTAGATAGACAGACAGAAGTAACTATGTGAGTAGTTACCCACATCCAATTCCTTTTACTTTCCCATTCTAACAGAAGCAATCCAAGTTCCAATATAAACAATGCTAAAATGAAGTCTTAAAAAGAATCAAAATAAGGGAGCTCTCCCTGGAGATGCAACGTAGAAGACAACCAAACACTACATAGACCATATGTTCCTTTTAGCATTAAAAAAAAAAGTATTTCTTTTGATAGTCAAACTGATAAATGAATTCCAAGCGAAGCTGCTCTTCCAGTCATATCTAGTTCCCTCCCAAAGAAAGAAAATCCAAAAGCTAGCAAAGATCACAGGTATAATTTCTCATATGCAACGCACTCTTTTCCACTTTAGCTCTATAAACAACCGATCCTCATAACTGTCTCATTAGCTAACTACTCCAAACTAAATCGGGAGAGAAAAACAAGACCAAGCATATAGCTACAACAAGATTACAGGACCCCTCTCTAACGTGGCAAGGGAAAAGCTCATCTCCACATATCCCAGTTTACTAAAGATGATGGATGTCAATAAACCAAACTCAAAACGCAATAAAGTAGCTCACTTTTCAAGCCGTTTGTGTTCCTTACGTCCAATAGCTTAAGCCCCTTATGCAATTAGTCACATTTTTAATGAGCTCAACACAACACTACGATGGTTCTGCGGTAACGCTTCAATCTATCAAGAATCACGACCCAACTAGAATACACGAATAACATGCACAAGGTGATCAATGTCTTTATAATTCTGCGAATCTCATATCAAGATAAACCCAATTTCCATCCGAACCAAACAAAAACTCCTTCCAAATGAAGGGCTTAATCACGAACAATCAAGCTCAATTAGAGGTCTCCAATTTACATCCGAACGAGCCAAAAACCAACCTCCACATTAAACAACAAACGAAGCCCTACACAACCAGTCCCTATCCCAACACCGTCAGAATCATCACCCGATCAATCGGACAGAACCGCTCAATCAACCGGTCGCGAAATAAAGCAAAAAGCAAAACCGATTGCCAGGCCACACATAACCCTAACCATCACATCCAAAGGAGGACGAGGGACTCTCTCACCTTCTTCTCGACGGCGGAAGAGTGGAGCGAAGGCGCGGCCTGATGCTGGGCCTGGAGGCCCTCCCGCCTCTTCTTCTGCAGGCTCTCCTCGCGCCGGTTCTTGCGAATCTCCACCATGTTGTCCTCCCTCCGCCGCCGCCCCTCCTCCGCGTCCACCGCCACCTTGTAGCGGTTCCGGCGGACCTCCGTCCTCGCGTTCGGCCGGAGCGACATCGTCGGGGGCGGGGGGATCGGTCGGGGGCGAAGCCGAGGTGGTGGAGCAAGGCAAAACCCTAGAGAGAGAAAGCGGGCGCCAGAGGGTTTTAGAGAGGCTTGCGAGCGATCAGATATAGCGGGGGAAGAGCTAGAGAGAGAAAGTGAGTGAAGATGAAAGGCTCGAATTCAGGATCTGCTTTATAGCGGGGGCTCGTGCGAGAGGACGCGAGATTGGGCCCGGATCGAGGCGGAACTACGGAAATGCCATTCGTTTTGAATTTGAAACTGTGGGGAAAAGGTTTTTCTTTTCTTTTTTTGTAACTTTTTTCGAAAGGTCATAATATAATATTACCATTTATTTTTCGGTCCACTGTTGAACAAATTATGTTTTTTATTCGAACCCCTGTATTATGTCCTTCATTAATGACTCCTCGAAATGAATTCAAGTACTAATTTCTAAGGAAAATTTCGAAATCGCGAAATAAGGCAAGAAAAATCATTTCGGCTAAATTGGTAATAACGTAATAAGGGAGGAAATTGCATCAAAAATCATTTCGGCTAAATTGGTAATAACGTAATAAGGGGATTAGGAAATTGCATCTTAACAAGGTAATGTGTACAAAACCAGTTCCTAGCTTAAATATATAGATTTGTGAGATTATTTTAAAAGGATTGAAGGAAAGTAAATTGTTGGATGACACAAATTCTACGGGTCAAATACAATTTTAGGGGACTCTTTTTACTTCCCAATGAGAATTGAGCTCATACTCATAGTAGATTTTGTTTTCTCAAATAAATGCCTAAAACGACTAATTTAGTTTCAAATAAGGGTCGAAACCCACTTACTAGCAAAATCTTCATCAGGTGGATAAAATAGGGGCAAATTGGCAATTCTGCTTTGACCCTTCCACGTGCTAGATAAAAAAAGAAGAAGACCAAATCCCTAAAAATAAGAAAGCTCCCAAATTGTGGTTAGCTGGCCATTGCACTGGAATTTTCATGTTTAGCTAATTAGAGGCAATAAATGAACAGAATATGCAGCCTCTCCATCATACAAATTGGATCTCTGTATGCTGTTACCGTGACAAGCAATCCTTAAAGAGGACAGGAACTAATGCACAGATGCACTGTGCCAAGAAACTTAAAAAGATGTGAACAGATTATGGTAATGGGTTTCTTTTCCGAAGGTGTCTATGAATTCAGACATGTACAGCAACAAGGTTTTTTTTTACCTGGGGAGATCCAACCACAATTTAGGACTTTCTGGTTTTTAGGGATTTGGACAGTTTTTACCTGGTTCAACTCAGAAATTCTTGGACCAAATTACTCCTGCCTCAGTCGTCGCAACAAGTAGCGACGGGACAAGAGGTCCACACTTGATCCTTTTTGTAAAAATGCTTCAATTTTATGTTTTCACGTGGAAGATTCCCTTCACTTATGTGGACAATAAACTCAGTAGTATTGCAAGTAAGAACGAGTTTTTCATCGGAATGGCACGAAATTCATTGTCACGAACTATTGCAATGGAGCCAGTCGAGCTTCTTCCAAACCGACTTACTTGAGACTTCTCTTTAATTTCTTTGCAACGAAGAATACATGCAGAACAATTACGGCGCACGCGGTGTTGCTTGTGACTCAAGGCACTCTCTTGGAGAGAGATTTCCTGCATTCCTTTTAACAGCAGCATTTCGCTGGCCTGCAAATATGAGACGGTTTCAATTCCAATCAAGACATCACAGGCATAGACACCAACAATGGGAGGTGGATCAGCAGCAAAATCTAAAACCAATCACTCCTCAAAAATCTATGGAAATCTGAAGCATGTTAAATCATAAAGCTCTTGAGACACTGATTTTGAAGACATTAGACATATATTTCACATGATCTGACTGATCTATTGCACGACTCTTGTGAGTGGCCTTTCCTTTGAACTTCCTATGAATCTACAGCTTGATACAGAAGAAACTACTGCAAGGAAAATGGCCGAAATCTAATCGATCTACATACAGACAACAATGCCACATTCTTTTGGCAACCCTGCTCTGTAAGATACTATGAATTTACAACCTTAATGCAGGAAGAAATAAACGAACAAACGGATAAACAGCTGAATGACGTGTTTCTGCCCCCAAGATGCTTGCAGGGACAGGGATCGCAGCGGATGCACTAAAAGATCCTCAGAATCTACATGCACAGAAGGCGCGCCATTCTTCTGGTGGCCACATCGCGCCTGACTGATCCCCACTTGACCGCAGCTCGAATCTTGCACCAACCTGCCTTAGGCCTCGCACTTTTGCGGATATGGACACCGATGTCCGGGAAAGAAGAAAAGATCCCAACTTCAGCCTCACCCGGTGAATTGATGAATAAGCCATTTCCTGGCATCCAAACTGAAGGAGAAGACGATGAGAAACAGTATGATGATTCGACTTGTGAAACATTCATATCAGTGGCTAAATTGCTGTTAAACTCGAGTGTCCTTTGTGAATTATACTGAGAATTGTTCTCTCCACTGTAGAGTCCCGTCCAGGCAGTTCCTGTCGTGAAACTACTTGCGGGAATTGGGTTAAAAGCTTGCCCTGGATAATAATCTTGTGAGATGGAGAATTCAAATTGCTGGCTCTGACCAGCATCGCTGTTGTAAGATGTTGAAGCGGACGAAAGGTCGAATCCAGACAGTTGTCCTGCTGGATCTGCATAGATAACAAGGGTTTTTAGAAAAAAAAAATTGTAAAGGCCTGAAAGACGTCACTTCAAAAGATAACCCTTTCAGGCTTTCAGCATCACAAAATTGTAACAAGTAAACTATCTCGCACCTTTGAAGTCTTCAATGCCTTGGCACAAAGACAGGAAATCAATGTGCGGCTCAGTTGAACTTGAATCAATGATTGAATCTGATGTTGGCAAGCTACTCAAGGGCCTTGGTGGAGCAGCAATCGAAGGTAAATTGATTCGTGCCCATCCATTCAAATTCAAGTAAGCCTGCTGCTTTAAATTACGCACAAAATGCTGCAAGATAGATGAGGGGATCCTGTAAGAGATGTGATCACTCCAATAGCGACAAGAGTTCATCGGTGAAGTTCACTAAAAGTAACATATATGCTGTGCTATTATTGCTAAACTTGATAGAATGCCATATGCAGCACGGCACTGAAGGTTGTAGCTTTTGACCATACGAATTTGACAGTTGCTGAAATGAATCGAGAGGCGCATCTATGTTTTTCAGATTGTCAAAACGCACCTTCTGATGAAAGGTCAAGTTTTCCAGTGGATGGTAATTTTGGCCATCAAAGGTTGCACTGATGACTTTGTAGGTTGAATTGAACAAAAGCCCGGCACTCTGTGAGGCATCAAAATAGATGTACGCCTCATTATCATCTATGATGCAAGTCATCGCATGCCGATAAATTGCTTCCCATGTCTTGTTCGACAGGTTACCTAGTGTCTGCAGTTTCAGCAACAGATAATTTAGGTGTCATTAAACTAAAGGTGCTCCACAAAAAGAATGATAGCCTGCAAGAAAGTTAAGCTCCTCACCTTTCTTAGGGAATCTTGGTCCATTTCAAGTTTACGCAAGAAATCCTTGACGGTGTGAATTCCGACGGAAGCCAACCGAGATTGGAAGGTGCCGTCTTTTGATATTTTCTCGAGGCGCCATACTTTATCTTTCAGGTTTGGAGGGTAATGTTTCTTGTACACTGCAAAAAGGTCATGTGTAAATCCCATGAGTTCAGCGGCTAGAGATAACCACGGCAATAACACAAGAAGATAGAACAGTGATGAATAAACTTTTCAAGCTGTTTAAACTTACGCTCTCCACGGTGATCTTTCACTACGAACTTTCCACTTCTGCCTTCCCTTATTCGTACACCAGCCAAAAATTTCTGCTCGATTTGAGCTCCCAACCGGAAGTTCCGGCTTCTTATCCAACTCGAATTGTCCGTGAACGTTATGTTAGTAAGATAACCGACTCCTCCTTGCAAAGTTATGCTCCGTTCTCCAACCACCAGCGGTCTTCGACCTTCTCTTTCACGCACAATTTTGGCCCTGAACTCAGTCTCGCTCCAATCTTCTCGGTCGTCAGAGCCAAAGTCACCATCGAGGACCAGAACCTCAATTCTAGCCGAAGACAAGGGACCATTTCGAACAATAGAGTTGGTTCTGGTGTCAAATAGTTCGATTTTGATAGGGGAACCGTCTTCACCTCGGATCTTACAGCTCGTAAAAACTTCAGCCTTCAACTGACTGACAAAACGCAACTGCAAACCTCCTTCTCCTACAGAACTTCTGGCTGGGTCAAATAAGGGCCTGAAACAGAACACAGGAAACATGTTACTTGATGGCTTGTGAAGAATCCGAACAATAGGGATCAGATAAACGAACTGAAAACGGACGGTACAAGCAGGCATGCATTCATACATCGAGATCAGAAACGATCAACAGCACCAGCTCATGCAACAAGCAGATCAAACCATGGCGATATGAGAAACATAAGTTTGTGGAGACAAACAAGAGTTGCATAGGTCAGGAACCAACCTCTGAAGTGGGTCTTGCAGGCGCGAGAATACACGTTCCACCTCCTCTCTAACCTGATTGACAGAGAAGGGCGCTCGCATGAGAAAGGCACTAATCTAGATTAGACGAATTAGTTCACAATTTAGAGCATGCTAACGACTTGATTTGACTGATGATTACATCACCCTGTGAAGGTACCTGACATGAAGGGTACTCAAAACTGTATCCTCATACACCTATCCAAATACACTGAATTTCAGAGAGATGAAACTTGAAACCGGACATTTTTAACAGTCGCATACTTCAGCAAGTACATATTGTGAAAGTTATCATTTTTCTTTTATCGTTTAAGGCAAAATTTCTAGCTGCAAAACTAGACATTATAAGCAAGGAATGGATCATGAGACTATAACTAAGCGCAGTTCACACTCCGGATCCGAAAAACCGACCACCAAAACTGCAGAATGCTTTCCAGTGGAACAACCTAGACGGTCCAACAGGGATGTTAAGCAAGAGTTGCTATACTTATTTGTCTAATACACAAACTTATCAAACGGTGAAATACCAGTTTATGCAAATTACAAGCAGAAACTGAAGATTGCAGTTCATTGTCATCGACCTACCACTCTGCGCACGAAAGGCTCGATGGCATGTGGGATATCATTCTCCGAGAACCGTCCAATTATATTACTCAGAATCCTGCGGTAAAATTCAATCGAATCCAAGTCAGAGGCCTTTCAGTTTCAGGGCATCGGTCACAACTCCATTTGGAGAAAGAAAAAAAAAGAGAGAAAGAAATGGAATAAAAAAACTGGGGTATCAACCTTCTCTTTGAAGCTCCAAAACCCTCTTCACCCTCCTCCGAAAAAGGCCTTTTGAACACCATTACAGTAACGAGATCAACTTCTTGCCAGGACAGAACTGAGAGAGCTATGACGAGTCTCGGGAGCAAAGCAGCAAATCAACTGTCAAGGCCGCATATTTAAACGATTCTTGGTCTTATCGTCCATACCAGTTCCACGTCAACACGCGCATGGAAGGTACAGAGAAGTTTCCATTGAAAAATTGAACGGAGCGCCCACATGAAAACTACGCGCTAATTATGACAAGTCAAGCACGAGACTTTGCGGGTGCTCCCAAAACAGAGCCGAACCAAAAGCCACTTGCAAATATTAAAGAAATGTCAGAACAAGAGATACTTCCAAGTTCAATTCCTAGGACTTTCAGTTAACTCAAAACACCGACGAATGAGTCGCAAGAAAAAGAAGCGAAATGTTGAACTCGTTATTTTTTTTAAGATCTCGGACAAATGCATGAATGGTAACGAACCCCGACCGCGTAACGACTGGAGAGAGGATGGGTTTTGTGAACTATTCTCTGCACTTCAAAGAGAAAGAGACAGGGACAGGGACAGGGACAGATGACACGTTGGCACTGCGACGGACGCGTGCGCGAGCTGCTAAACGCGGGAAGGTCGATGGAAGTTGCAGCGAGCGAGTAGTTTCCATTGGAACCGCGTTCCCTCGTGGGGATTTTGCGTGAAGGGTCGAGAGACTATTTGGAGGTGATCTGCATTTCGGGGTGCATTTGGGACGAATTCCTCGCGAAGTCGTCGCCCCTCGGCGTTTAAAAAACTGTTCTTGAATGTGTGGTTTTTCTCGATGCTCTGTTTCTTGCTGCTGGTCGGGAAAATCAAGAGTGCAAAAGATAATATTCAAGATGCCACTTGTGCTCGAGAATACGACGACCGGTTGTTGTGCAAGTTTGAGCACATAAGATTTGCCATACGAGCGATCTCGAGAAGGGAGGAAGTATACATACGCACGACACAGAGGAGACGAAGACCTTGACCTTGAATGGCGCTTTTGTCATTATTTTATTCCCACTGCTAAGATACGACCACGACGGCCCGACGGCCCGACGGCCCGACTTTTTCGATCAATCATTCATTTTTTTAAATATTTTTCGAAATGTTTGATATTGGCTAGTAAGGTAAAGATCCGAATCCTTGAAAAGATATGTCGGGTTTGAAAGATTTGTTTAGATAAGTATGCATTCGAGCGTTTTGATTTTTTTTATGTTTTTGACAAGTGATAGGAAGTGTCTGGATAGTGATTTATATTGAAAGGTTTTTATATTTATGACAGGCGATGAGAAGTGTCGTGGTAGTGATTTATGCCGAAACGATTCTATCTTAAATGTGACTAGCTTTGGTTATCGAAAGGAGACGAACTTGGTCGAACTATCGAGATCGCTTGTGAATAGGGGATTAATTCAAATAACGTTAATTGACGACTCGCGAGTAAAAGGGTCGATGGTAAATGAGAAAGTATTGGCAATCGGTATTGTCGGTTGTTTTTTATTATGGATTTATCAAATATGAATTCTATTGATTGTTGGAATTGGAGGACCTACGAGATATGTAAGATTCTCCACATTACACTTCTAGCACCACATGACGGTTCAAATACTTGGGCGATGGTTTCAGTGTCGAATAGTGGTTGATTGTTTCAATTACTTTGGAAGCTGCGACTTTTTGTAAATTATAATTATCCATGTACCAAAAGCATGCCTATCATCTTGGCGGACACGTGGCAACAACAGTAGTAAATAGTAGTAACTGTTTCTTGATAGTTACTATGTTGGGATATAATATGCGAAAACGACAGAATCTTACAATTTACGTCAACGCGAAATCGCTAGAGAAATAGACGAGAAATAATAAGAACACCAGAAATTTACATGGTTCAACCCGAGTATTGGTACCTATGTCCACAGGGAGAGCCAGCAGCAAATAATCTACTATAATCGAAAAATCAAAGTTTATAATCGCTCACACGCTCGAGTGTTTCCCACACTTAGATTTAACTTCAAACCCAAAGTATTTATAAATAAACAATTCACTTAGATATAAACTCACAATACAAAATTATCGTGCGTTCAAGCTCAAAATATAACGCTCGACATATGCCAAAATAAAGAAATCCAGCGTTCGTCTTTTGGGCTTCGCGTTCCAAAATCAAGGCTTCACGCGGATTCGCGTACTCTTACGTGGGGCTCTTCTCTCGACGTGGACGTGCAGAGGGATTTCCGTCCTTTGTTTCGTAGCTTTTATATCATGCGTGCTCAAAAGTCAAAATCTTAACTTGGGCCCACCACCTCTTTGGCTCCATCTGCAGGGACTTCTTTACGCTCCAGAAGGTAAAGGAAGAAAACCTTCCTTTTTCTTTATTTTCCTTAAAAATAAATATAAAATAAAATCTAAATTGTGCCCCTCTTTTTTTTTCTTCTATTTTATTTTCTCTTTTTTATTGAAAGTCTCACGAACTTCCTCATCTAATTTAAAATCTACTTTAAAAAATTTTATCAACAAATTCGATTTAACAAATCGTTATCCGAATCTAAACTCGAGTCATTAATTTAACAATTAGTGAAATTTTATGAATACCCTTGTTATGTTGAAAGAGACAAACTCATTTTCTTGGAATTAGTCAAATGGCATTTAGGCTCCATTAATTTAATGAAAAATGGGACATTTCTAAAAAACATTTTACAAAAGTCATATTTTTGGTATTCTATTGAAAAATATTCTCTATCGTTTGATAAAGAGATTAGATTTTTCAAGGAAAATAATGATTGGTTGGTGGGCGAGTTCGAGCACATAAGATTTGTCATCTCGAGCGATCTCGAGAAGGAAGAAGTATACATACACACGACACAGAGGAGACGAAGCTCTTGACTTCGACTGCACTTTTGTCATTATTTTATTCCCATTGCTAAGATACGACCATGACAGCCTGCCCGACATTTTCAATCTAAGGTTTTTACTGATTCATGTGTTTTTAAATATTTTTTGAAATATTCGATACTAAATTGTAATGTAAGATCCGAATCTTGAAAAGATATCATGGGTTTGAAATATATGTTCCGATTGATATGAATTCAAGCATTTTGATTTTTCTATCTTTTTGACAAGTGATGGGAAGTGTTTAGGTAGTGATTTGTACGTGACTAGCTTTGATTATTAAAATGAGATAAGCTTTGTTGGACTATTCAAAACTGCTTATGAATAAGGGATCGATTCAAAGAACATTAATTAACGACCCGAGAGTAAAGCGATTGATGTTAAATGAGAAAGTATCGAAATGCACAGGACCTATAAAATGTATCGGACTCTCGGCTTTACGCGACCAGTTCTAGCACTAGGTGACGAATTTGACTGTCAAATAGTGGTTGGATTATCCCGATGACTTATGGAAGTGCGACTTTTTCCATGTATCAAAAGCATGCCTATTATGTTGTAGGATGGGCGATAATAACTGTAGCAATAATCGTAGCAAATGGTAATAGTTATTAGTGGGCTATGAATACTCACATTGAATGTTGCAAAGAGACATGCATACCTTTTCGGGACATCAATCAAATGATGTTTAATTATCTTTATATTCTTGCAAAATTACTTCCGAGTACTTATAAATTCTGGCATTCGTTCTCCATTTCGTTTTTCTTGTCTTTGGCCAGAAATCTTCCGTCCAAGATCTACGTGGAACCCCAAAATCATCTCTCTTTTTTCGCAAAAGATTTTCACTTTTCAAGTGAAATAAATGTATACCGCGTTGCATCGCTTGAATTAATTTTATCGAAAAATGATTTGCGAATGATCGTACGCGGTCGCAATGATGCATCATGAGCTTTTCTCTAGTCGTTGTCGACTAGAAATGTGACAAATTGCGCTTTTTTGGTCGGTGGACGTGCTACGATTGTTCAACCGACCGTGTTTGATTTGGTCAAATCTTGAATCGACGTGTCTGAGTATAAACCACGGACAAAGACACAAAACTTTTTTTTTTGTTTTGTTCGCAAAAGTCACGAAGTCACAAAACTTGATCCGCAAGAGCTGAAGACCCGAGCAAAACCAAAAGTGTACGCCTGCTTTCCCCGATTTAAAAAATATTTTTACAAAAATAATTATTTATATCCCGTAAATAGTCATCCAAAACATTAAGATATAAATTATTATCGATAAAGAATTTTTTTTATCAACTAAATTTTTTACACAACGTAAACAATCACTTAAAAAAAAGGTAAAAGCTATAAAAATCCAAATTTTGCTAACTATGACATGTTCACCATAAAACATTAAAAACCTCATACTACTACATTTACTCAAAATTGTACAATGTAAATTTTTTTTTATGACACTAAAAATCTTAAACTTGTCAAAAAATTTAGTATCAAAGAAAATATTTTGGGTTTTTGGTGTCACATGCAAAAAGCTTGAGGTGAATGTCCCATACAAATAGAAGTTTGAGGTTTTTAATATCATGGAAAAAAGTTTAGGATAAATGTGTTGTAGTTAGCAAAGTTTGAATTTTTTTTGTGATTTTTTCTTGTTGTGTGAAATAAATGCACAAAAAATGGGGGACAAAATGATTGGGGAAAGGAAGCGATTGGTTGCACTTACACGCGTCGTCGACGACCTTCACGAAGCCTGTGCATTTCCCTCATTTCCTGGAAATTCTTGCTTCGTGGATTAACCGCGGCATAATATCTTTCGCTGTCGATGACAACATTTCCTTGGCTATTCGAATCGACAAAAGCTCGACCACATCGTACATGTCCGCTGAAAATTCGAGAAAGACAAAGCCGTTGACTTCTTTCCATAAACGAAATGCAGGTCGTCGTAAGTAGCGAATTTCCCACCCACTCGCGTCCATGGATCTCGGTCCGTTCAATTCGCGCCACGGGACCGATTGGTGCATGAGATAGCTATAAGAATGAGGATAGGACGATCCTGATAAGGTTTCAAAACATTATATCTCGATGTTATGTAGAGGTTTATCGATTGAAATTGGATGTTTTAGATATACTTATTGAACATAAGTCGTGTGCCTAATGCTTTAAGCAAAGTAGGTGTAGATTTTCAAAAGCATAATATAATTCTAAACCTTTTGATTGTAATAATTTATGGCCTGTTTCATAACTTGCAAAATAGTACCTGATTGTATTCTTTTGTTCTCTTGAACAAAAGAATAAGATTAGGTATTGTTTAGTCGGTTACCAACTAGGCCTTAAATTGATAAATTATTCAGAAGTTTAGAATTAAATTGGTACAATTGAAATGTTCAAAATTAAATTGGCACAATTGAATGGTTTATGACTAAGTTAGTAAATTGCCAAAAGGTATACGACTAAATTGACCAAATATCAAAATGCTTAGAATTGAATTGATACTATACAATAAGTTTAGGTTTTTAGTAATTTTTCCCAATGTATGTTGTATATACTTTATGCATGCCTTTCCCAATTCTTGAAAAATCTTCATGAGCAAAGATTCCACGTCAAAGACAAGCTTTGCCTTAGAAATCCCATACACATACGAAGAGATAAAGACATGTAGGCTCCATTTATTTTGCAAAAAATAAATAATTTGAAAAATATTTTTCAAAAAACTATCACTTGTATCAATTAAAAAAATTGAAAAGACAAATAATATTTTCATCATTCAAGAAAATACAAGACATAAGTTATCGTGGATAATAAAAACATTTCTCATTGACTATTCATTTCAATAGATAATGATCACTTTTATTTTATTTTTAAAATAATTTATTTCTCACGAAATAAACAGAGCCGTAATATCAAAATGGCCTTCGAGCCGGACCGACCAAACCCAATGGCCTCGGTGCCAGCGCCACAAGCAATTATGACTAACGTCGGCAGATTTGCGATGCCGAGTCTCGACCACGTTAGTCGGAGTGCAAAAGATGGCTGCGTACGAGTTAACCCACTTTAGTTGCCGTTGGAAATAGTATACGGGTCGAGGAATTCCCATCTTTTCTAGCCGAGACCGTAATGCACGACATGGATCAAGAAAATCTTCGCCTTTCCCGTGAAAAACTGCTAAGATTATGGAAAATCCAATTCACTAAGGCATGATTACGACTACGCAAATGCATTAGCAAGGATCGATCGATGCCTAATTTCAGCAAAGTAAGAATCTTCTGTCATCCTAAAACGGAAAAGTTCAATGTAAACCCTAACTGAATACCAAACTCTATATTTGTCACATCTTCTTACACATACCCAACGAGTTAAACAAACTAGAACTTCTCTTTCTTCTTTCGCTTTCCCCTTCTCTCACCCCCACTCCGTGGCCATTGTCTCGCACGGAGAGGGGAGCGACGAGATGGAGGATCCTTGTGCCGGCCGGAACGTAGAGATCGTGGAAGCCGAGAGCAGCTCTCGACCGAGCCCTCGGGAAGCCGCCGAGCCATACGCCGCCTCGGGCGGGTGCGAGAGGTGCCTATGGTTGAAGGAGGCGGACGCGAAGCGGAAGAAGAGGGTGGCCCGTTACAATCACTACAGGGTAGAGGGCAAGCTCAAGGCTTCTCTCAAATTCGGCCTCCATTGGCTCAGGAGAAGGTGTTCTCGGTTCGTGGGTCTTCGGTGATTATCCCATTTCGTGGGGAGCATGAGATAAATTGACATTGTGACGAGATTGCGAGGTGAGATGCATGGACGGAAGAAGTTCGTATTGAAGTGACAAGGAAGTTGGTTCGTGATGTCACTAGAACCCCCCCAAAAAAAAAAATTTATATGTCGAAATTTTAAGATAGATCAAAAAAATTGATCATCGCGTTGATACAGTGTAATTTATAATTGGAACTGATTTTTTTCTGTCTCTCTTTCAAATATTTTCTTGGCCCTCTCTATACCCCTCCCTTGTATGATTGATCACTTTCTTCCATGGGAAAAAAGGGAAGACCAGGATCGGCGAGTGGAGAGTTTGATGTACTTTTCATATATAGTTCAAATAAATTCTTAAATTCTGATGTTTTTCTTCTTCTTCTTCTTCTTCTTCTTCTTCGGAGAGTTTGATGTACTTTTCATATATTGTTCAAATAAATTCTTAAATTCTGGTGTTTCTTCTTGTTCTTCTCCTTCACTCCCTTTCTTCCCTCTTATCTTTTTGTTTCTTTAGCTTCCATATGGTCGTCTTGCGTCGTTGATCAACAGTCATATGACAAGAAGTGAAATGATGGTATAATAAATATGGACCTTAAGTTGGTAGCTGTCTATTTAGCATTAATTAGCTCACAATTTGAAGAAAAATATCAAGTTTTTCGGTTGGTAAATATATTTATCAATGATTTCGACCAATATATATATATATATATATATCAATGACATAATGAAGTTTGAATGGGCCAAAATGAAAACTTTTTACACAGTGGGCTTTGAGGTATAGTGTACGGATTTGCGAGAGGGGCCCGGGCGAAGAGCCTCCTTTCTCTGTAATATGCCCTTGTCCATAGGATCGACTTAAGTGTCGAATTGTAAAATGTAAGAATTGGTATGTTTCGTGAAAGAAAAAATGATTGATCTAAAAAATATCTTCATAAAAATAATCATTTGCATTAGTTGAATAATGAGTTAATAAAAGTACTTTTATTATCATATATAACCATTTTCGTAGATGATGACAATTATTTTTTGGTACATTCATTTTTGTAAATAATAAAAATATTCATTTTGAGGAAAATATTTTGCAAAAAAAACGGAGCCTAATTGGGACTCGAGAATCAATGAGGTAATAATTAAAAGGTAGAGTTATTGGTCAGTGTACGATAAATTCATATTTGTCATAATGTCTCTTAAATAAAGTAATTTTCGACCCACGCTTTAGCCCTAAAGCCACACAAGTATTCTACGTTAACCATGCAAAGATAAAAGGAGATTGTCAAGTTGTTGTAAGATCAGAAGATGGTAGCTGGTGTGATTTGCAGTCGAGGCAACAACGGCTTGGTCGCATGAGCCCGGCTAGATACGCCGGCGCTCTCCGTCCCCCCTTGCTTCTGTCTTCCTTTTCTCCCGTTCATGATTTTAGTTTTAGTGCCCTATTTTCTTTTCTAATTTCAAGGTACTTGTTACAAGATTAGAATGGAAAGACCCATGTAACCAAAAAGAATTATGCACAAACTTCATGCCCAGCCAATTTTCCCCACTGGTGTTGGTCACGAAAAAGTCCATCGATATCCGTTTGCGAAGCATAATGGAACATCGAGATGAACTCACATAAAAGACTGTTTTGAGAAAATGGCTCCAATTTCAAATTTTTTTTTTATGTATCTTTTTAAAAAAAAAGGTTGAAGTTCTAAAATTTTATGCATAATGAGTAATTAATTACTCTGCTCCTCTACTTTATCTATTTCGATTTGTTACTTTTACTTCTTGTCGTTGTTTAGTAAATTGAGAGTGGATTTCCTTACGCATAAAATCTCCGTTAATCTCCCGACCGCCTGAAAAAAAATTTGTGGACAAGAAAAGAAGAAAAACCCCCAAACTTCCCAATTGGCTTTGCTCTCTTAGCTGTAAATTAGGGTTTCGTCATCGTCCCGCCCTTTCCAGTCTTCCGTAGCCCAAATCCGCATCCTCCGGCAGCTTCCTCGGCGCTCCCGGGGAATCGGACGCCCGATTCGCGACGATTCTTCTTGAATTCCAGGCCGAGCCGAGCCGAGCCGTTGGCAGCCATGGTCAATACCAGCAACAACGTAAGTTCGCGATCGATTGAAATCTCGTGTTTTGTTCCGGCAGATGATCAAGGGACTGTGTCTGTTGAAATTCGGGCCGTTTTGAGATGTGGGTTTTTGATTCCGGGATCGTTTGGCTGTTCCTGCAGGCTGTCGGGGTCGACAACACTTTCCGGCGGAAGTTCGATCGCGAGGAGTACTTGGAACGAGCCCGGGAACGCGAAAAGGAGGTTACTTTCGTGCGACGTATCCTTGTTTTTGTCCGTTTAGGGATTTTTGTTTTGATTCTGAGCTGTTCGAGCTTTGTGGCATTGGTATTTTCAGGAGGGGGACTCGCGGCATAAATCAAAATGTGAGCTTTATTTTATCTTTTGTTTGATTAGTTAATTTGTGGGTGTTGTTTGATTTCCAACTGAAAGTTAAATACAGTACAGTGGTGGCTGGTGCTTCTGTTTGTGAAAGGAGTGTAGATGTTGGAGGAGTGATGTGGATATTTATGTGCAGCGAAAGCTCCGCCTGTGCAAAGGAAGCCGCTGAAGCATCGGGATTATGAAGTGGACCTCGAATCTCGCCTAGGAAAGACTCAGGCGAGTTAACTGTTGGCATTATGTTTTCTTTTATTTGCCTGGGCCTGGATTACGATTCTGTGTGTGGCGGGCATGTAATGACTTCCAAGCTTTATGGTATTGTTGTTTATATTACGTAGATGGAACTTGCAATCAACTTTTGCCATCGCTTTTGTGAGAGTGACCTGATTTCTGCCAGGTTGATCTATCCCATGAACTAGCTGGTAGCTCGTGGTGCACCCAATTGGCTGTTTCCCATGTATTTGAGTGGGATGAATATTGAGAAGCATGTCTGTTCTGCTAATAAGAACTTGTTTGTTCGCTGGTATGAAATGGATTGTGTCCGCTGCTAGGGCGTTCCTTCTAAAACTAAAAGTCCGTTCATTTATTCTTCTCTTCCAAACAACTGCCATCATAATAAGAGAGAGGAAAATGCTTGAGCACTAACTCATTGGTATTACTTAGAGGAGTGACTTGAATACTCTCGTGTAATCAATGATGCTAGCAATTAGCATGGAAGGGCCTACAGTGTACAAGCAAGATCATTGTCTCTGTTCTGATTCGCCGTGAGTTCTTTTATTTCTAGTTTCTTTGTTCATGGAGTCAATGACTATGTTATCATTTCAAGCATGTGCAGTTACCAAAATTGGCAGCAATGAACTTTGGTTGGTGATTCCCCCCCCCCAAAAAAAAAAAAAAAACTTGGTGGGTGATTTTTCAAGTATAAACGTGCAAAGGAAGTTTATTTATATACATATTGCAAGATTGTAAATCTTGGAGTTCGTTTATGTGGTAATTATCACATCTCTTGTCAGTGCTTATTTGACATTCCCTTTACTCATTTGTGCTTTGCAGGTGGTCACTCCAATAGCACCTCTAAGTCAGCAGGTAATCTCTCATTGTCTCAGCATTGGCTGTTAAGGGTTGTGTCTGTTGAATATTGACTTGATACATGTGTTTTTTCACCTTTCATATCCAGTGCCAGATCAGAATAGAAGTTTTTCTTGCTGGAGTTTCTATAGAGTTAGTCATTTGTGGGTCCGGATCTTTTGTGTGCTCTATTGGCTATCAAGTTCTATCACCACCAATGGGACTGATATTTGCCCCCTCTCCTAGTATGCTTTGCTTTTGCTTAGTAAATCGCCACTTCATTCTTTTAGCACAGTGCTTTGACATCTGAGTAGATTGAATTGACCTTTTGTGTTGCCATGCGAGCGTGCTCTTTTCTTAAGTACTCTTGCTCAGGGTTTAGGAGAAATTCCTTGCGGAATGTTGTTTAGGTCATGTAGATAGTTTTTTGCTGAAAGATCATTTTAGTTGCTGAATATGTTCATGGTTATGATTTAATACTTCAACATAAGTATTTTGCGATCACATTTTCTTTGTTTTACAGGCTGGGTACTACTGTTCAGTATGTGAGTGCGTGGTGAAGGACTCAGCAAATTACTTGGATCATATAAATGGAAAGAAACGTACGTGTTGACCAATAGCTTTCATTTGGTCAATTTTCTACAAGTTTCTCTACTTAGTTTTCATCTTCTCCTGATGGCTTGTTTCATTTTGTCATTCAGATCAAAGGGCCTTGGGTATGTCTATGCGGGTAGAACGAGCATCTCTTGAACAGGTGATTCTTTCTCTTTCATTTTGCAGTGTAATTAAACTCTATACTGCTTACTCTGGGGCAGATGACTTGTTTTCTCATGGAATGATTTATGCTTTGCCGAAAGTCATGGTTGAGATTAGGAATGGAAGGCTGATCTCTGAAGATCTTTTTGTGGCCTGCAGGTCCAAGGGCGTTTTGAACAACTTAAGAAGAGGAAGCCTCCTGGTACCTTTACAGAGCAAGGTAACCCTTCTAAGGATGCAAACGCTTAAGTAGTAGAGTTCATCGATGCTTCATTTAATCAGATGGCTAATGGAATGTCTGTCCACTCTACTTTACAGATCTTGACGAGCGAATATTAAAACAACAGGAGGAAGAGGAGGAACGAAAACGCCAAAAAAGAGAGAAGAAGAAAGAGAAGAAGGTTTGTATTTTTACTGGTTTTTGGTGTGTATCACAATATGAGTAGGAACATGCAGCTGTTCTGTGGTGCTGGTCCCACGATGCTTGCTATGGTTTTGTCTGTCATTCACTCATATGTACTGTATATCAGAAGGAGAAGGCGCTAGAAGAGGAACCCGAAATGGATCCTGAGGTTGCAGCTATGATGGGATTTGGGGGTTTTGGCTCATCCAAAAAGTGAGCAGTTATCACCATACCTTCCTATCATTGGTGATATCCCCATGTTTATCTGATTTTCAAGGTGTAACATCATCTAGATCCACAGTGATCCTTCACGAAGGTGTTATTATTTGTGTATTTGGTATGTATCAGTGAGTAGCACAAGATGATTTTCAAGGTCATCTCAAATTTGCAGCTGATTTATGTGGTGTCTTTTCATCTTTATTTAGGTGACGTGGAAGCTAACTTAATTTAGATTGCTATTTTATCATCAAGTTGTATCTGTAGGAATTTGAATGTTGCAAAGCAACTTTCTGACTTAAATTCCAACTGGAACCTGAAGGGGAAAGCCTTATGACTTCCAATTAGATTGATCATTATAATAAAAATGAGAATTTGGATTGGTTCGACATCCACTCGAAGTATGTTCTTGCTTGACAAGACGAGGGACTTTTTACCTTTCTATATGACGATCTAGTTGGTTCTAGCTACAAATTATTTTGTACGATCATCTGCAAATGAGATATTTGTTGGGCGTTTTGGGCCAATTAACTTGTGTTTCAATCAAAACACGAAAGCGAAATTAGGGTCGAAATGATTCGGACATGGTGTGGAGGTAAATATCAAATCGATCTGAAGGCTCTGGCTTCTTCTGAAGTAATGTCAAATTGACTTTGCTCTGTTGAGCCGGTTGCTCAATTCAATAGAACCGGGTAATGGCGACATTTTTCTATCTGAGTTATGTTCTGATCTTACGGAGAGAGTGTCGGTTTCTTGACTCAATTTGATTTCCAAAGCCAGAAGCAAAAATTCGAGTTATAATTTCTGATTTTGGTGGCAAACCACCAAAGGAATTTTCGCTCCAGGAAAGGAAACAAAAATGTACCGAGCTGAATGATACGTTCCCCCTGGTTTTCTGTTTGAATGGAAGGAAACAAAAAGTCCCAGATTTTTGTTCTAAAGCAGAGTTCAAGTATCATGAAAATGCTCGAGATGAGAGTGGAAAGGCATTGATAGGAACTGGCCCACATATGTATTAATGTCAGCTGCACCTTTGAACATATCCAATGGCTGACCGAGATTGACACGACAACGTTTCCAGATCCGAAAACTGGTACGACACAACGCTATACAAAACTGCCCACCGTCTTCAAAACCACTGCACTGTGAATAGCCCCATCGCTTTCACTAAACCAATGAACTGCCAACAGATTCTCTCCCTCTCTCTCTCTCTCCCCCCGGCAGATTCCTGCTGACCGACACGAAAAGCAAAGGAGGAAGTCCACTGACACTATAAAATTCACTGCAGCCTCCACTTTGCAAACCAGCCCAGTTCACAAAGAAGCTGATTTCACTCGAGCGTTCGATTTACCCAAGTTTCTTGAAGTTTTGTTCTTCGGAGTGATAGTGATGGCAGAAGCGGAAGCTGCAGAGCGAAGGGTACTGGTGGCCGTCGACGAGAGCGAGGAGAGCATGCATGCCTTGTCTTGGTGCCTCAAGAATATCGTCTCCGACAAATTCAGAGACACCCTTTTGCTCCTCTATGTGAAACCTCCTCGGGCTATGTCCACGGCTCTCGATGGCACAGGTACAAGATGCTATACAGAAGGTAGCTTTTTCTGTTCCTGTTTTAGTTCATAGTATTATGATCTTTGGTTTCATGAATCCCGGAAGTGAAAGATTATTTTTTATCTTCTTTTTCTTGGGTCGTGTTCTTTGTTTCTGTTTCAGCCTACTTGTTTTCATCGGAAGTGATGCTTGCCATCGAGAGGTACGGCAATGAAGTGGCCGATAGTGTGATGGAGAAAGCCAAGAAAGTGTGCAGTGAGCTTGCTGATGTGAGTTCATATTCTTGCTCTCAGTGCTTAAAGTTTGTATCCCTTGAAGAAAATACTCGGACACCTCTTGCATTTGAAAACTTAGCTCAGCAGATGAGACCAGATGAAAAATTAAAAAGGAGGTTAGGAATGCACTTACGATCATTCATTGAGATGAGTCTAAAAATGGACTTTTTACAAGTGTAGTGATTAAAGTGAATTCAATAGATGAGCTGCCGAGTAAACAGATGATGACAGTTTTGCTGTTGAGTTTTGAAACATGATGATAATGTTGGGCATGGGGATTCGGACAGGTTAAGGTGGAGACAAGAATAGAGAATGGTGATGCAAGGGATGTGATCTGCCAGATGGCAGACAAATTGGGGGCTGATCTGTTGGTGATGGGAAGCCATGGCTATGGCCTGATTAAGAGGTAATCATGATTGATCAGTGTTCTATAATTATCATGTTTATGCATGACAAGTTAAGCGATTTTCATTTTCTTTTCCTAAATCTTGGTTGGAGATTGAATTGACTTTGTTTTGGGGTGGGAATGGCAGGACTTTTCTGGGGAGTGTGAGCAATCACTGTGCACAGAATGCGAAGTGTCCTGTGATGATAGTGAAGAAGCCCAAGTCCACTTCCAACAGCCAGTAACTAAACCCAAGCGGCTCTTTGCTCTGTTTAGGCTTTTTTTCTTTGTAGAACTTCTCCATCTCTCTTGAGTTGTGTGACCTGCTGTTGCCTCATTTGGTCAAGTGTCCTGTAAATGCTGTTTTCTCATTCACGTTTCCTGTGAGATTGAGCCGAGGGTACATCTCAGTATTTCCCCTTTCGAAATGCTCACATGCATCGAGGGTTGCATTTAACATGATGTACTATAATCAATCGTGACATGGTCATTTGGATATAGTTTTTGATCCTAGAATTTGCACAGAGAAACATTGACAAACTCATTGGCCCCTTAAAGGAGCAATGATAGCCAAGACGAAGTCATTTTTTAGGGTGCTGTCATTTTTCTCCCCAGGTATTTAGCTTCAGAAGAAACGGATTCTTCCTTCCGATTGCACCTCAAGAAGAAATGATTCGACTACCATCTACTTAGCTAAAAACAAGTTAATCATCGTGGAGAGTTGTCAAGTGGAACAGTAGTAAGAATCACATGGATGGCAACTTCAGTCTTGAACTGAGGAGATGATCAATGGTAATTCAATTCGTGCGCCGATCAGATCTTGAAGCTGTGGAATGTGTTACCGTCTGGCGTGGAACTTTACATGCCGGAATGTTTGTCCTGTTGTCCTGCATCTTGTTCTTAATTTTGTCTCTATTAAAGATATGGTCGGTGTCGACACTCCGTATGTTCCTTGAGATTCTTGGTATGTTAGATATATCCAGAGCCCGAGGAAATGCTTGTGAAGACTCGTCTAGTGCTCCTCCTTTAAAATTGATATCTGCGATTCAATTACTGCAATCTAAGAGGTGAAGGCTACAGCCTCGTATCACATTTATGCAATGGGTGTATCATACATTTGTTTTGACAATGCTCTTTTGGTTTCTCAAAAGTAAGAAGCACTGCTTGCTTCGGATGAATTTGAAGCCAGAAGAGCCGGGCTGTGTTTTTCCCAAGAAGGGTTCTTAGAAGTGGCAAAAAGAAAAATGTATGGACCTTGGAAGCAGAGCTCATGTGCTCTCTCTCACTCACTCTGCCTCTCATGTTTTCTGCACTTAGGGAGAGAGAATCATCTGCTAATTTTTCTCCACACTTCATGTTCATGGAGTCGGGATGATATACAATCGCCTAAATCCGATGGAATCGTCCCCTAGCGAGTAGCAATTCCTAGCGATACGAGGATGCGACTTGGCGTGAACACAATAATGAACAGCACGTATTGCGACTCCTTTTCGCCCCTCATTCTGTTTCTTCCATTCCCAAGTTGAACTCATGACAGGGTGGATCAATGCATCCCGTAGCCGGTCACAAACCTCATTCTCGGAAAAACTGCCCTTATGTTAGTCCATGGACGACGACTCGCTTACGTTCACGACACCAGTTTCTCCATATATATATATATATTTTTTTTAATAAAGAAAATCCATAAATTGCAAGTTCAAAAGGGCTCTGGATGCTGGCTCTCTTCATAAGTGAAGTTACAGGTTGAGTTGACATACTAAAAGACGCCAAGGCCGAATATTTAATCGGTTGTTTCGTCGCTCTTTTTATTTTCTTTTAATAAGTTTGCTCTAAATATTTGGGTTTAACATTGGAGTTTTATTCTATATATTAAATATCCCAAAATTTCTTGAAAAAAGATGCAACAACTTCTATCTTTTTTTTTTTGCTTAGAAAAAAATTCTTAATAAGAGCTTGAATTCACTGTTTGATGAATGGCAATTTCATCTTTTATTTTTTTCATAAAAAGGCAAACTCAAAAAAAATTAATTTTTTTAAAAAAAGGAACACACATGAGAGGGAGGTGTGCCTTTGGCTGCCACCCCATCGCTGGTGGGGCAAAAGCAATGGCCAAGGACCCTCGCCAAATTCGTTGGTGGGGCAAAAGCAATGGCCAAGAGGACCCTCGCCAAAAACAGGAGAGCATAGCAACCCTCTTCCAAATTTGAGTGAGGGTCACTCGCTCTTGCTCAGACTTAGCGACCTTCGCTTAGGGCCCTCAAACCTGAAGCCCTCAAACCTGGTCCCCTAGTTTAGGGGTGCTAGGCGAGGGGCTGGCAACCCTTGTCCATATCTAAGAGATTGCCTTCTCTCATTTCTAGCAAGGGTTCGCTGGCTTGTGCCTCTAGGCGGTGAGGGTTGTTGGCAACCTCGCCTCTGCACTAGCAATGGGGGTGGTAACCAACCCTCTTGCTGTATTTTTGCCCTTTTTTATAATTTTAAATTTTAATCTAATTTAATTTTAATTTTAATTTGGGCAAAAATCTCTTTGATTGGCCAGAATTTTCAAACAGTTATATCGACTTCGTATCTTCTCTGAAGTTGATATGATCACTTCATGTTTTTATTTAAAATAAAATCTATTTCTATCCTTATTTGGAATTATCAATTTTCTTTACGTAGCTTTTGCATTGCGATATGTATTTCGGGTTTTATTTTGCGGAGAAATTCGGCCCTGAAATTTCTAGATTAAAAAAACAAATAAAAAGAGGCATTCAGAATTTATATTATTATGTTTGTGACTTCATAAATCAAAATCCGAGGATCAAAAGCATAAAACCCAGCAGCAGATCACTCCAGCATTTTCCCCCAAATCGCGTCACCCCCGCTCTCTCTCTCCGACAACCGCGCGCCACCGCCGGACCAAGCCCGCCGCCGCAGCGCCGCCACCTCCGGTGAACACTCTCTCTCTCTCTCTCTCTCTCGCGAGCGGCGCTCGCGTACTCTGCTCGCTTTTCACCGTCGGCTGCAGTTCCCATCTCTCCAGAAACTTCTCTTCGTTGTGCATTCGGGCCGTTTCCCATTTCGCTGCCGAGAGATCGTTCGGACCTCGATTCTGCTCTCGCTTTAGCCGGTTCACCTGCGGTGCCGCTGATAGTTCGGCTAGGAATCCGGTTTCGCGGTTCTCGTAGTTTCTGGTCCAATACGCCATCGTATAGTCTGTGTTGATGTCTTGAAGTTTCGCTCTGCTGACTGACTGCGAGCTGAGCAATTGAATTCGGTATTCGATTGTTGCTGTGCCCTGTCGATTTTTCGAAGTTCATGCTTTCGAATCGGTGATTCATAGCGAGGCGTATGCGTAGAGCTATGGGTTGTTAGCCTGCCGTTTTATTTGATTATTGGCCTAGGCGAGAATTTGGTTGGTCTTGTTTAATTTTTTTGGTGATACGAGCAGGGAAAGGAAGAGTTAACTATTATGAAAAGAAACGGGGAAGCTGTGGACAACGAAGAGTTCGTTCCTGACGCGAAGAAGCAGAGGGTGCTCGAGCAATCGTCTCCTTCTTCGTCCTCATTAGTTGAGAACCCACTTCATCAATTGACGGCTTACGATGATGTTGATGATGAGGAAGACGTTGCGAGGAGAGGAATGAGAAATGGTGACCGAGAGGGAGTGGATGGACGTGCGGCAGGGGAACAGAATGGACGTGTGGTTGATGAAAGAGGGAGAGAAGAGGACGATAGCGAGAGTGATGACGAAGAAGACGAGGGGTATAATAAAGGGAGGAGAGGCCGCCTTGTTGAGATCAGGAGGGACTGCCCTTATCTTGATACAGTTAATCGCCAGGTACTCTAAGCTGACCTTTTACGAACTCAATCTATGATGATATTTGTGGGGTTGGCTTGTATTTTTCTGTGCCTATGCTAGCGTGTATAATTTGTAGTAAATATGCATGGTGATGGGAATATTCAAGTCGCAATAGAGCAACTAGAATTGCTAGGTGCATGGAGCTTATTTGTGGCTGTAAATCATTCTACTTCATGTTGCTGGTGGTTATGTAGTCTAGTGTTTGTCTATTTTGTGTTTTAGCACACTACACGTTCCTACTCTCTATTGCTATTGCATATTCTTGGGTCAGGAAGTGAAGTTTCTTGATGCTTAAATCTATGTGGAGAGTGGCAGTGCAATTGTTTCTTATTATAGGTTTTAGTGAACCACCAGTAGATTGGTTTCCGTTCTCAAGAATCAGTCTATTGCCATTTCAGTCTTAAGGATCATTTTGTATAAGTGTATATTCTTGGTTTTTGCAACAGAGCATGCAAGAAAAGCTGGATAGTACTAAAGAAAATAGATCAAAGTTGTTGTTTGCTAAATTTCATGCATATGGGGGTTGTTATGATGTGGTTCATAATGCTGTATTTGTTTGTAAGGTTAATTGTAAAAGGATGTTGTGTTTATATATCATAGTCCTATAAACAAGGGTCATAAAGATGAGTTAAGGTTAAACGAAGCAACCGATAGTAGTATTTGTGCATGAGTTATGTATCATTGAGAATGTGTCATTTTGTCAATGATACACATGTTAACTGTTGTTACAAGTAATTAGTGATTTTACCTTATCATACTTTTTTACATGCTGCTTTATCCATTCCAGGTTTTGGAGTTTGATTTTGAGAAGTTCTGCTCTGTATCTCTATCAAATTTGAATGTATACGCTTGCTTAGTCTGCGGCAAATATTATCAAGGAAGAGGAAGGAAGTCTCATGCTTATACACACAGCGTTGAAGCAGGGCATCACGTCTTCATCAATCTTCAAAGTGAAAAGGTTTACTGCCTGCCCGATGGATATGAGATCAATGATCCCTCCTTGGATGACATTCGGCATGTGCTGAACCCCAGGTTGCTTCTTATATTTCAACATCTTTATGCTGTTAATATCCATAATCGAGCTTTCTTTTATGCTTGATTTTTCAATGTACTGCCTTTCTCTGTGCATCCTGGTTTAATTGACTATCTTTGTCTGTACGATGTGATCTGTCCTTCATGTGATAGCAGCTAGGCTGTAATGTCAACTTGTAGCAATCCTTGCAACTTCTTTTTCAGGTTTTACTTGGCCATTCATTCATTCCGTGAGGTGCTTGTTCTTGATTTAGTTTATATCTAATGTTAGGTTTACAAGGGAGCAAGTTGTACAGATTGACAAGAACAAACAATGGTCAAGGGCTCTTGATGGTTCTGATTACCTTCCTGGGATGGTAAGTGCAATATTTTGATCATGCAACAATATTCCGCTGCTACTTTATTTTCAAAGTTTGGGTTTTCCTTTTCTTCTGTGTTGGCTATAAATTCTCGATTATTTTTCAGGTGGGACTGAATAACATCAAGGAGACTGATTTTGTCAATGTCACTATTCAATCGTTAATGAGAGTTACTCCTTTGAGGAATTTTTTCCTTATTCCTGAAAATTATCAGCATAGCAAATCTCCACTTGTTCATAGGTTTGGAGAACTCACCAGGAAAATTTGGCATGCACGAAACTTTAAAGGACAGGTTTGTCACTTGGAGAAATCTACTTCTTTCTAATTCCCCTGTGCACAAAAAGAGATTCTCACCATCAACTTTCTACATTTATAGGTAAGTCCACATGAGTTTCTGCAGGCAGTTATGAAAGCCAGTAAAAAACGTTTCCGGATAGGTGCGCAGTCTGACCCAGTTGAGTTCATGTCATGGCTTCTTAATACTTTGCATGCGGATCTCAAAACTTCAAAGAAAAAGAGCAGCATTATTCACGAGTGCTTTCAGGTATACTACCGGTTTCTAGCTCTTTCGTTTCATATGTTGCTGCAGTTGCTTTTCATGCACAAAGTACTCGTCTAATATTTAACTTAATTTGAAGGGGGAGTTGGAGGTTGTAAAAGAGATTCCTGGCAAAATTATGGCTGATAGGAAAGAAAGTGGTGATGACCAGGATGGCAATGCAAATCTCACGGATAGTGGGACTGAACTTAATAATGTAATGTCTGACACATCTAGAATGCCCTTCTTAATGCTTGGACTTGATTTGCCACCGCCGCCACTTTTCCAAGATGTAATGGAGAAAAACATTATACCCCAGGTTTGTTGTTCTTTATGTTAGCTTGATGAATATTTGGCAATAGCTGTTGTTATTCTCCTTCATATTTTTATAAAGTGTTGAATCTTGTTAAATGTCTACTGTAAGATTTCACTGAGGGATAAAGACATGTAAATATTTTTGTTCATATTGAAACTCTGAGTATTTGCTCCCATTGGTGGCAACATCATCAATAAGCACATAAAAAGATATCTTCTTTATTGAATCTATGAGAATTTGTCAGCTGAGGTGGTAACAATTCTTATTGTTTAAGAGAAAGGCTAGCATGATAAAAAAAAAATGCCCCCTTTTACTTTGTGGGTGGGATTGGATTTATGTTGACAGGATTGAGTATCCGTCTGGAGTAATTTTTACTCTTAACTTTCACTTCTTGTAAATTTTGTGAAACCTACACTTTTGACTTTTATTTGCCTGAAACACCTGAAACCCTTCAAATAAATTATTATTCTTAACTCGATTTATTATTATAAAAAGTACTACTATCCAATCGAAAGACGATTGATTATCTATCCAAGAGTCCCACATATGAGAAAAGGTCACAAATCAAGTTGAACCAAGTAAAATTGCAGAGGCATAATGATAGTAGGGTTGGAATATCTCCGCTCTCTGAACAGGACGTGAGGGTCTCCCCTCATTCAGCTCTCTATGTTGGAAGCAGAGCGTAGGATTTAAAATTCAAATATTCAAAGATACCCCTTCGTCATTTCCTTGGTATTGAAGTTGGGCTAGGTCATTTTGGGGCAAGCGGATCATAGGATTTTTATTTTCATATTTTGGAGGGAAAGTGCAGGCAAACAGGCCCTGAATCTTTATCAATTGAGTTGTGGACAAGTAAGTGGTTTTTCATCAACTTGATATCGAGGGAACTTATGCAACATAGTTTATGTGCTATAAACATGATAGATCCTTTGACAATAAGTTTTTTCTCCTTTTCTGATGGTATATGTATAATTTGGGGAATCTTCTGCATCGATTGTATTGATGTGGACGAGAAATTTGCTTTTACTGATAAAAAGTATCTGTGTGGACATATTAAACAAGATACTCTTTTCAGAAGAGGCTTAGATTGATCTATGGCATTGCATGCCTAAGCACATCAGATGCCTCCCGCTCCGTCAGTCCTTTGCAACAGTTTGGTACCATTTATTGAAAGAATCGAGTCAAATAGTACACTTTAAGATAGTCCGGGATTGTGATCGTATCATGAATTTTCATCATGGGCTTGTAACATGTGATGGGGAATCTTCAAGTTGAATATCAGATGAGAGAGTATCAGATGAGAGAGGTCCTCAAAGATTTCTGTGGCACTTCTGCACCATTGTAGTCCCTAGTGCTTGTTGATCTAACTTAATATTTTATTTTCTTTCAGGTACCCCTTTTCAACATATTGAAGAAATTTGATGGAGAAACAGTAACAGAGGTTGTCCGTCCCCGCCTTGCAAGGATGAGATACCGTGTTAAGAGATTGCCTCGGTATCTCATTCTCCATATGCGGAGATTTACGAAAAACAATTTTTTTGTGGAGAAGAACCCAACTCTAGGTAAGCTTTTTGAACCTGATGATTTTAGTTGGAAAAAAATTGGGGAACTTTGATGATGATCAGATCAACCATTTCATAATGCTGCGATTTGATTTAGAAGAAAATATGAAGTGGTGAATGTGAAATGTTGATCAAATTAGCACTTTTAAGTATCCGATTGCTTATGATTGCTTTTGCAGTTAATTTTCCTGTCAAGAACTTGGAATTGAAGGACTACATTCCATTACCCACACCAGGAGATAAGGAGAGGTTGCGATCAAAGTATGATTTGATTGCCAACGTTGTTCATGATGGCAAACCTGGTGAAGGTTCTTACAGGGTTTTTGTTCAGCGGAAGTCTGAAGAACTTTGGTAAATCTCTCTCTCTCTCTCTCTCTCTCTGATTTTTGAGGAAATGAGAGTGCAGTTGTCGTGTAGATTGACAAGTCCTACTTTATGCTTTAGGTATGAGATGCAGGATCTGCATGTTTCAGAAACACTTCCTCAGATGGTTGCACTCTCGGAGGCATACATGCAGATATATGAGCAGCATCAGTAGGACAATTTTGGTGACAAATTTTTTCAGTGCCTTCTGCTTTGCAACTTTGATACCCCAATGGTGCTGGACTTCAGATCTTCTAAAAAGAAGTTCGATCTGTATGTGAGACTACCTGTCAGATCTGTCTCCTCGGAGCAGCTGGGGTTTTTGATGAACCTTAAATTTAGGTTATCTTGCTGTGCTGAGATGATTGACTGCGTAAACCTGTATTCTGTTGGCTGTATATGATCATTAGCGAAACCTTAAGTTTAGGTTACTTTGAGTAATTAAAGAGGGTGGCTGCGGCATATCTCTGATATCTACAGTAATTATATAGTTCTCAGGTTCGTTTGCCTTTCCGCATTTTTCGGTTGGCTGCCTTGTGCAATGGAAAGGCAAACATATTGATATCTGATGTTTTTCCTTTTGTTTCTGTTCTTTTTCACTAGCATGTACGTCCTGGTGACTGATTTCAGATGGACTATTGAGGCAAACTTGCATGTCTTCTTGCTGGTCCGTCAGATTCTTCTAAACTCTGCGCTTGTCTACCTGTAAGCATGTCGATGAAATGACACGACCACTGAAGCGAGGAAACGGTTGAAGGATCGACGTGACGATAATGTCGCCATGGACGAGAAAACCTTCGAACTACATTTTCTAAAAGAAATTGTTAGGGCTGTCCACAAAGCGAGTGAGGAGCGGTTCAAAATGCGCGATCGACCCTAGAGCCACCTAGAATTCCTAGAATTGATATATCAGCCACGTTTCTTGCAAAACATTTGAAACTTGAGAATTCTGGAGTGCATGCTCTTCATTTATGCTAACCATGTTTACACACTAAACTAGCAGAGAAACTCATTGATCGTTCGTAGCCGGGTAGAGTAAACGGATGCAAGACGCACGCTCCAAAAAGTGTTAGGGACAATGGAAATTGAGGGGATGAATGATTACTTCGATTTTGATCCGTTACAGCACTAGGCTATGCAATGGTTGTCGGATTAAAAAAAAGATCCGCCCGTTGCACGGATTCAGATATTTACATAATTTGAATTTTATTTAGGTAACATAAATGGTTAATACCATTAAAAATCTTTGTACGAAATTTACCCAAAATTCATATTGTCTAACAAAAAATCCCAAACTGATAACTGATATATTTACCTCAATTTAATTCATGTTTTACAAAATTTCTCAAATTGATACTTCTAACCTAACTCTGCCCTTTGTTAAAATGCATTCATATTGATACGTGTCAAAATACACACATATTGACACTTGTGAATTTTTTATATTGGATATGTCATTCTCCACGATCTTCTAGCCGTTTGTCATGTGTATTGACACGTATGCATCTTAACGGGATATTGAACGGAATGACCCTACTTATATATGCGATATTGTCCTTGCGAGCTTCGCAAGGGCCTCACTTATGTTCAGTTTGCACCCGGCGCCACGGCGAAAGAGTTCCCCGTTTCTTCAAGCAGGAAAAGGGGGCTGGTCTTGTATTGACTTAGGTTCCACTAGACCATCCGAATCCCAACGAGAAATTTTTCCTAGCGAGGCAATAAACGTGATGTCTTGAACATGTTCCTGGTTCTAGGTTGAAACTCATGCATGATCCACTTCGGTTGAGCTTGAGTGAAGATTTAAGATTGATTTAATACCAATACAATAGTTTAGGAATTTCTTGATACTTTTCTCGTTACTTTGCGAACTAGGGTTCCTAGATTGGAACCTAAATAAATAATTGCATCTGGCTGTTGATACTAGTTGAAGGTTCTTGCCTTTTTACGGATGATATATTCATTGCGAAAAATTGTTTTTTCGACGGTACAGTGTGACAATGCAACATATAGAACGTAAAAAATTATGCAAATCGGGTCATTCATGTCTTGTTTATTTGAGTGTTGCAATTGCGTAATTCACCTAAATTTATTTCAACTCCTTTCATTGTGGGTAGCTCACTTGGCGATTGACTATGATGCCTCGTCTATGGTGAGCTTTTGCCTTTTTCCTTTTTTTAGATAGGATGATACAAGTGACAATTGGTGGATAAAATGAGCATGACAATGCGGATAGTAATTTAATTTTATCGACAAGGACATATAAGGATATCGAATTGAGACGATATTCCTTTCAATTTTCATGATAATATATGTTACTTTCCTATTCCCGTGCCCATGCGAAACATAATTCGTTTAATAGTGGAAAAGAAAACTAACATTAGTGTGAACCGTGAATGTACCCTCTCATCGATAATTATATAAAACTAAGAAATTTTGGCAATAGTGATATCGTGAAATATTGAAATTAGATTATGGAGAATGAAAATGAAGGTTTTTCTATTACAAGGTAATGGTTCTAACTTCTAACTGACGCAAAGAGTAACGGAGGAATGTAGTTTGGGTATTGATACGGCTCATACACAAGAGACACTTCTATCATGCCCCGGTGGTAGACTCATCAATTGGTGGGTCGGATAAAAAATGGTATTACCTAAAATAGACCAATTTAACTTGTTATCTAGTGAATTATGCATGACCTGACTTATATTCAACCCATATTTGATTCGATCATTAATACTAAAATACTTACATATTTAACTCAATGTGTGAAAACTCATACCTAAATTAAGGTGAAAGTGTGGCGTGAGCGAGTATGGGCAAGAAAAAATGAAGAGTCGTTGAGATGGGTTGTAAATTCATGTAACACTTATATTGTGTTTAAATTTAAACTCATCTATGGCCTATATACTGAAAATAAAATCATACGAGTTAAGAAATAGACCTATGGCCCATTTGATGGGTTTACCCATCTGTATGCAGAGTCATCACTAAGTACAAAAACGTTTTAGCTTTCATGTTATTGCTAGTTGTCGTACCCCTTTTTTCATACGGGGGGAGCAAACGAGAATGGATAGACGCCTCGCTAAGGGAGTACAGACCATGACCGTTTTCATGAACACAACACAGATTGAGTTTGTTCCGGAGGTGTTGAAAGGAGGAGTGCCGGTTGCCGAATCATCAGACAAGGTCTCAAACTGCTTTCAAGGAACATGGTCGCGTCGTGACTCGTGATGCATACACAACATAATCCATGCCTAATGCTTTACGGACACGATTCTCCGATCTAATTATGTTTCATCAACTTAGCGCTCAAAACCTTAAAAGCCGTGCTGACTATTCAAACCGTTACAATCGCGATGATTAAGGGACGTTGTCAAGTGGACGCGTCAAGCAGAGAGCTTTGATGGCGAAGGGGAAATAGCAAAAGGAGGGGCACATGTTTCATTCTCTTTCCCAATCCTCGGAATCAGATTTGACATTACATGTCTCATTCTCTTTCCCAATCCCCAGAATCAGAGTTGACATTGATGCAATCAGCCATGCACTTCGCATGAGATGTTCTCTCTCTCTCTCTCTCTCTCTTCCCCAAAGGATAATTCCTACTAAAAAAGTAACGGTAAAAACAAGCAAAAAATCAAGAATTTTGGAGCACCTCGTTACTCCACTTTCGGCGTCGCCTACAGCTCATCCTGCAAACGAGAAAAGACGGGAGAGAGAAAATTTATCAGTAGATGAAGAGGAAAAAAACAAACCAACAGCAACACCTTCCAGTCGGCACTGTCATCTTGGTTTCGAGGATTCCTACCTTTACATCTTCACTCTTGATCTCGTCCTTGGAGTCGGCGCCATCATCTGTTTTGGTTTCGATTTCTGCATCGGAATCATCTGCTTCGGCATCATCGGTATCATCATCTTCATCCTCAGCCTAAAACAAACAGATTTTCTACCCCCATGAGAAAACACACGGACACACGAAATGAGATCATCTATATTTTTACAGGCTTATGGACTTACATCGGAATCAACAGGGTCGGCCTTAGATTCCTGGTAAAGCATTGAACCACGAGTCAGTGTTATTGAATTGGAAAAAGATACTGAAAAAATGCGGTGGTGCATCGAGCCTTCAGCAGGCCAATGTGGGCATCCACTTACTATAATAACTTAATAAATCAACAAGTGGACATCGAGGTTATCGAAGTTCTAATTAACTATAGTGAGCCAGATGCGCATTAATATTGATAGGAAGTCTGTCCCAGACAATGATAAAGACTTGTGAAAACGAGATATTACCTCTTCCTCTCTCTTCTTCTCTGCCTCATCAAATGCTGCCTTTTCGGCCTGAAAAGTCATAGAAATTGGACAATCTCAGACACGAATAATGGCAATATAATCACTTACTTGAGTAGAAAAAAGAAGAAGCATATACTCCATACATCCTTGTTCTTGCCCCATGTTTCTTCGGCAAGCTTCTTTGCATATTCGACATCATCAGTAACCAAGACGTTGTCAAACAAGGTTCCAGATTTGACCTGAAGCACACCAACACTGCTCATAAATGTTCATGCCCTGCGAAAACTGGAACATTAAAGAAGAAAAACACGTTACCTGCCACAGTTCTACACCAACGTACTTCAAGTTGGGGTAGACATATAGGTCTGGGTCATCTTTAAAATCTGTTTGAATATATATGAATATGAGGAGTTATAATAAAGATCACAAGAACAAAACCAATAAAAAACATTACTGAACAAACAAACCTGGGTTGTCAATCTTCGGTGCCTTCCACTTCCCCTTGTAGTTGGGATTTTTAATTTGCTACAAGAATAGGGAGATTCTTAAGAACTGCGTGATCCAACGATCTCATTAAACACGACCAAGAACATTCTAATACCTTTGGCTTCCACAGTCCCTTGTACTCAGGGTTAGGGATAGTTGGGGCTGTCCATTCACCATCCTCATCTTCATCCCAATCCTCAGGCTGCAAACCATCATTGTTCAAACTATATTAAGCAGCTGAACCTCCAACGGAGCAGAGCTATAAATTGAATCATAAAATGGAGAATAGTTGCATAAACAACTTGAAAATGATCATATTCACCTTCTTGGCATCGGGATCTGGTATCTCTTTTGGTATATCATCATATCCCTGCAGGCACATGTCGGCCGTCAGTTCATCCAATACTCATCAGACATCTACTTCATAAATAAACGAACTCCAGAGACATAATGATGCCTTTACCTCTGGCTTCTTATCTTCTGGATCGGGGATATATTCATTGTCATCCCAGTCTTCTGGCTGCCACCCAAGCAAGGGAATCAGCATGATATACCATCACATACAGAGGAGAAGCTAGATGAATACCTCAGTAACTTACTTTTTTGGCCTCGGGATCCTTGATCTGCTTAGGTGGGAGAAGATCCCAGTCAGTGTACAAGCTACCGCTTCGCTTCTCAGCATTATCAATGAGAATACTGTAGGTGGCATCGGGGCGGAGGATGAAAGTATAAACATGAGTAAGCTGATCAGTCTCGCAGGGAACTTCCTTCTTGATCAAATGGTTGGTATCATTGTAGTTGAGTATAGCATGAACTTTCTTGGTGCTGTAGCCACAGATATCAGGTCCAAACATAATACTGCAGCAATCCCAACATTCGTCGAATGAGCAAGTGTTTACAAATAGAACAACTGAGCAGAAAGGTAATAATATCTTGTAGTCGGAGGAACTGTAGTAACCTGTATGGGGTGTCACCACCGAATTTTTTCTGATCAATTTCACCGCTGAGTAGCTTCATGTAGCCACCACCACAGTCAAGCTTCTGCTCATGCTTGACAGAGAATTGAAAGACAAGGGTCTTGTCTTTGTTGCTGAACTCAGGGAATTGCGCTGATGTAGCATAGAACCTGTAGTCTTCACTCGTCTGGATACCTGCCAAAGGAGATCGATGATAACTCTGAAGCTAGCCAGCACGAACATCAGATCATCTAGATTCTTGAATGCTAAAAGAATAAAATTCAAACTAACCTAACTATTTCACAACACATATATTCGCTCGTGAGAGAAAAGCCTACCTTTGTCATTGGGGTCTCCATTCCATTTTCCAGATGTGTAGTTCCACTCGCCAGCCAAGTTTTCATCTTTTTTCCAATCAGACTTGACCCACCGGCTCTCCCATCCATCTAATTCAATTAGAGACATGGCAGCATAGAGTTCCAAAATGAGAAACCGCTAGACAACAAGAAAGCACAACACAATTTATGCAAACTGACCACAAATTTTTCGCAAACAGAACTCAATGCCCCTAATGACTTTTTTCTAGTCTAGGATACAATCTTATTAATTAGTCATTTCCAGCAAGCGACCGATCATGATATCAAACTTGACATCTCGCCACAAAGCGAAGGCAATATGCTCGTACAGCCCTACTCTCAACAATGCTCACGTCGGTCAGGCAGCAGAGCCAGTGCTCCTCCACTAAGTTCCACTCGGACCAAACATTGCTGCATTCGCAAACTCCACGTACAAGTCTCGACAATCTATAGCACCCGAAGTATCCGCCACACGAACACGCAAACGAAAAATGACTGCCCACTCAGCAATCTCACGCCTCCCCCGTCGCGGCTAAAACAAGGCCAGCCAAGGAGGCGGCCCCCGATTTCGGAGTTAAAAAAAAGCGCGATCAAATTGCCGACCGCAAATTCCCGCCAGACACCGATCTAAACCAAAAAGCGGCGTCGAGCCAACAGATCCACGCGCGAACAGATCAATCTCGGAAACGACTCCGCGAAACTACGATCGGCATCAACCGCGCGCTCGCGACAACTCTAACGGAAAAAACAGCGGAACGAAAACCGGAAGCGACGAAGGAGAACGAACGAACGAACGAACGGAACGGAAATGCGCGATCGAGCTCCGGAAAATGTTACCGTCGAATCGCTCCTCGAAGAACACCTCGGCGGTCGCGACCGCCGCGACGGAGAGGAGCGCGAGCAGCAGCAGCAGGAGGCCGCCGGGGTTCGCCGGCCGCCCGATCGCCATCGCTGTCTAGAGAGAGAAAGCGAGAGAGAGAGAGTGAGTGAGAGAGAGGCTCTTAGTGAGAGAAAGAGCGTCGCAGCGTGCGGACGAAGCTGGGAGGAAAGCGTGGTCCGGGCGGCCTTTTATAGCGGTCGTCGCCCTCGGTGCTCGCGTGGCGCGTTGACCTCCACCGTGGACGCTGAGCGATGACGTGGGCCGGTGGCGGCGCGACACGTCGACGCTCCTCGTCACGGGCGTGACGTGGCGGAGAGAGATTGGCTCACGCGAGGTGTACGGATTTTCGAGTGGTGTCACGAGAACTGCGTGGGGCCCCCTGTGGAGCGGGGGGAGCTGCCGGGCGGCCGTTCGGTGGATTTTCCTGGGGAGCGGATTCCCGCACGCTTACAAAGGTTGGCACGTGCGCAAAGCAGGCAACCTTTTTGGCCGTTTTGAAAAACGAGGAAGATAATCTTAATAAACCTTTTCTTTTGGAAAATTTAGGTAGGAAAATCGAACATCATTAGAAACTTTACTAATCCCACACAATACACATTATTTGCTTCTGCATATGATATCTTTACCGATTTGGAAAGACGGGATAATTGCTTAAAGTTTCTAGGTCGATCGATGGAGAGAGCTCGGGGGCTTTATTTGATCGATCAAGGATTTAAGATTTTCTTTTTTATAGGCCATCATAAGATCTCCAGCGACGACCTAGACATTGGAAATGACGCGTGGCAAATGAATATTCCATATCGAGAGCCACATCGAATTCCCAATACTTGAATTCCATCCGTCAGCTCAAGACCTAAACGAAACTCCTGGCCAAAGTAAAAACCTTTAATTCCTCAATTGATCACGGACCGAGATTGATTTTTATCGTGTAGATGCATTTGAGGGAGCTGCAAATACATACACGTGCTCAATTTCTCAAATCAAGTCTTACTAAGGTCAATTCTTCACAAAGTTTTGGAAGCGGCTTATCGCTTAGATATAAAAACGGATCACACGTATAATTCTTAACCCATTTATGATGGGTTGAGTGGTTATATGAATTAATTTTATTCAGTAAATGAGTTATAAATGAATTTAAACGTAATATAAGGTGTTAATGTCAAATGGATCACAAATAGCTTTGCAATTTATTTAGATTCAACACATTTATACGACCCTTTCTTCGTTCCCTCACTTTTACTCAATTTTGCGCTTACTCACTGCTCATCGTTTCCTCAACTTAGGTATGAGTATTCCTAAATTATAAAAGTATTTTAGCAATATATGTTAGATCGAGTTTGGATCAATTACGACGTTGCTGGATTTGCATTGCATTTGCATTGTATTGAGTATGGTTCAAAATGTGGTTAAATGAGACTAGTTGGGTCGGGCAATTTTCAACCTGACTCACTCGTCTAACAATTCTAAATTGTACGTCCAAGTTGCTTGAGCTTTTATAGGGATTGCGGCGCTTAGCACAAAACATGTGTGATTTAACTAGGAAAAATCAAGCTACGGATTGCTTGAAACCGGGTGGCCAAGCTAGGAATTTACTTGTATTTATAGAAAGGGTGCCGCGACAGTGCAATTGAAAGGGGGAACTACCATGGATACAACAGAGGAGTCCTAATAATTACAGCAGATGCTCTGTTAAAAGGGGCGACGAACGACGCTGTTGGCCTGGCCCGGTCCGACCGGCCGGCGGAGTTCAGAACAGCTTAAACAGCAAGCCCCCGTGGGTGGCGAAGAACGGGGCGAACACCAATGACTCGACCGCCATGAGCTTGATCAGGATGTTGAGCGATGGGCCGGACGTGTCCTTGAGGGGGTCCCCGATCGTGTCGCCGATGACGGCGGCCTTGTGGGCATCCGAGCCCTTGGGCCCCAGCGTCCTGGCGTGCTCCGAAGCGCCAGCCTGCGCGAGCCCGGATCAATTCAGACTCGACCCGACTCAACATGACATGAAGAAACCAAACGGCAAACGAGCGGACTCACCTCTATGTACTTCTTGGCATTGTCCCATGCCCCACCTGTGTTAGAGGCTGAAATGGCAACCTGAACCAGAAACCAAAACCAGATTCATCAATCCAGCGAAAATGTCAGGACTTGATTATAATTGACACGATGGATTTGGGGAAGGTAAGGTGATAGGTAGCTACCTGCACGCCGGAGACGAGCGAGCCGGCGAGAACTCCAGCGAGAGTTTCCACTCCGAATAAGGTGCCGGCCACTAGCGGGGTGAGCATGACCAAGGCACCGGGCGGTATCATCTCCCTCAGCGAGGCGTCGGTTGAGATCTTGACGCAGTTCGCATAGTCGGGCTTGGCTGTCCCCTCCATGAGGCCCGGGATGGTGTTGAACTGCCGCCTGACCTCTTCGACCATCTTCAGCGCCGCGCTCCCGACGCTCTTCATTGTCATGGCAGAAAACCAGTAAGGGAGCATGGCACCCACGATCAAGCCTATGAACACCTTTGGGGTCAACACGTCGACGGCCGTGATGCCCGCCCTGCTCACGAAGGCGCCGAACAAGGCGAGAGAGACGAGCGCCGCCGATCCGATAGCAAAACCCTAGAGAGAAAAGGCAGACAGCGTAATGAGGTTCTTCATGTCACAGCTGATCATGCAAAATTTAGATAGTCATTACCTTGCCAATGGCAGCAGTGGTGTTTCCGGCAGCATCCAAAGCATCGGTCCTCTCGCGTATTTTGTGGCTCATTCCGGCCATCTCGGCAATCCCGCCAGCATTGTCGCTGATAGGTCCATATGCATCGATAGCGAGACCTGTCGCTATAGTACTCAGCATCCCCAATGCAGCCATAGCGATTCCATACATGGCAGCCAAGCTGAAGCTCACGTAAATAGCAATTGCTATGGCAAATATGGGGATGATGACGGATTTGTAGCCCAGAGCCAATCCGAAAATCACGTTGGTCGCGGCACCAGTCCTGCACGAATCCGCCACATCCTGCACCGGACTGATACAATCGCTAGTCAGCAAATCGGCGAAGCAATGCCCCGTACTTTACATGTGTCCTTGGCAACCGCCGACCGCAACATGATCTGATATGTTCTACATGATAAAGAGTCACAAATCATGAAGCAAAAACTCACCTGTAAGCATTGCTCGTGTAGTACTCCGTGGTATAGCCGATAACGAGTCCAGCCCACAAGCCGGTCACAACGCAGAAGAACAGGTGCCTGTGAGCATATTAATCACGTCGATGAAAATGATCTAGGAGACATAGAAACGAAGATGAATCCGAAATGATGGCAGCAGAGCGGGAAGCATACCAGTTCTTTACGACTTTGTCGCTCCCGAAATTGTACAAAGTGAATTCCGATGGCAGAGCAAAGAAGCTGACCGTGGCGATGCCGGCAGTCATCAGGACTGTTGAGATAAGAAGCTGGCGCTTCAATGACGGTTCGATTTCATTCACGTGCTTGATCTCAGAAAGATCTGTCGCGAATAGTGTTGTTATCAAGCAGACGACAATTCCCATTGAGCTAATGATGAGTGGATAGGACATGGCCAAGAAGTTGTGGCTTATGCCGAAGGATGAGATTGATGCGACAAAGAGTGCAGCGCACGATGATTCGGCATAAGACCCGAAGAGGTCAGAGCCCATTCCCGCAATGTCCCCGACATTGTCGCCGACGTTGTCTGCAATTACCTGCAAAACAAGCAGTGCATTGAGCATGTTTTTTCACAGATCACACGCGACCAAAATTTTGATTTCGCAATTTTGTTTCTAGACCGATGTCATAGGAAGGGAAGAAAAGTTACAGCCGGGTTCCGTGGATCATCTTCAGGGATATTTTTCTCGACTTTCCCAACAAGGTCTGCGCCGACATCAGCTGCTTTGGTATATATACCTCCGCCGACTCTTCCAAAGAGTGCCATCGAAGAACCGCCGAGTCCATAACCGGTAATAGATTCATACAGTCCCTCCCAGTCATCTCCGTAGTAAATCTTGAACAGATTGATGGACACATATAGAACAAGAAGGCCATTGGCAGCAAGAAGGAAGCCCATCACAGCGCCGGATCGAAAGGCCACAATAAACGCCTTCCCGACACCCTTCCTGGCCTCTAGAGTTGTCCTAGCATTGGCATATGTTGCAATCTTCATCCCTAGAAAGCCTGAGAGCACAGAAGTAAGAGCACCGAGCAAGAAGGCCACTGTGCTGAAGATGGCATTGGCCAGAGCTGGTTTGCAGAGATTTTCCGGGTTGTAACTGCAAGGTTCGCTTTTGGTGCTAAAGCCCTTAACTGAACCGAGGAAGAGGAAGATGATGGCGCCGAATGCACCCATGAAGATGGTGAGGTACTTGTACTCGGTAAATAGGAAAGATGTTGCACCTGGAACAAAAATGGTCAAGCATCTATGCAGTTAGAGATCAATTTCCCAGGTTCAAGCAATGCTGCAGAAAAAGAATCTAATGGGATATCCATTTTGTTTCTCTTCTGCCAAGTTTCACACTTTAGGTAAAGTACTAAGAATTATAACATACAGTAAAATTCTGGAGAAACGGTTCTTCGGTGACAGATGGAGCTAGGATAATCCTAAACAAAGCATAAGCAGTTATTTTCTGGTTGTTCGATCAGACGATCCAAAGCCGTTTGCAAATCTAGATTACCACCAGTTGTTTCCAGAAAGTCACCCCAATTATTAAACTCCGCCCAACAGTAAGCAGTTGAATTTAGATATGAATTACACATCATATTTTCTATGTAAATTTGGACAGCACCAGGCTGTCCGACTAGTGACGATGTTTCCTGCCCAGTTGAGCATTTCCTTGGCTAAAGATTGGCTTTTGATTTGTTCCGCACATCCGTTTGGCCCTATTCTATTTTCCCCTGTTTGTATACCTATGGAGAATATGATGATGATGATGATGATGCTGAGTAAATTTATATGGTGCCTGCCCAGAGTGAGTTTGGTCTGATGCATATGATTTTTAGCAGCAAAAAGATGACATAACGAGAGAGCGACTAAAAAAAATCATGACAGCAGCAAGATCTCTAAAGGCAAACACAATATATACGAGAACTTCTGACGTAGTCAATCACCGTAATGATCTCATGGAATGTGAACTTTGTGAGAACCTCTTAAATAAAACAACACAAAGAATAAGACAATTCCTTGATACAGAAAAAAAAAATATCCCACGATCGGCTACCTATATTTACATCAGCAAACGGAATTCACTACCTCCAGAGTCTCACAGACAATTCACAGACAAAACAGAGCCCTGAGAAGTTTTCTTATAAGATCGAAACGGGGACCTTACCGACGGCGATGGCATTCTGAATCTCAGAGCACTTGATGACAACACCAAGCTGATCCACACCCTCCTCCTGATCTTCATTCTCCATCAGGTTTTCATGGTAGCCATTGACGTCCTCAGTGACCTTGACCCTGGACACCAGGAACCACTGGAGCAGAGCAAATCCAATGCCCACCAAAGCAGACGCAGGTATCAGAACCAGGGTCACGGTATCACCCCACACGCCCATTCTCGAGAAACCTAGGAACCACTGCACTTCAGCCCCCAAAAAGACACAGTCACTGGTCTTTAGTGGTACTACGGATTCTGAGCCTCCAGAGAAGCGCGAAGTTGCATTATCCGTAGGAAGATTTATCTCGAGTGGTCATGCAAGATGGTGCCAAAAAGATCTTGGAGAGCCGGTAGTTTTGATCGACGGATGGCACGAAATAAAGGGTCCTACGCATTTGCGAAGTTCGAGGATTTTCTCGTATTCCGGCCCTTCTATCTTCTGGGGGCTTCTTGCGGCATTAAACTTCGGGCGCCGTGCTATACCAGTAGGTTTGAATGGCAGCTTTCAGGATCTTCGATCCATATCCGAGATTTTCTAGGGCACCAGCATTCAACGTGTCAGGATTTGGATAAAGTCGGCCAAGTCAGCATGGCACGATGATTGGGTAGAGAGAGACGAGAACATTAAATCTTTGCAAAATGCATTCATTCATGGGTCAAGAGATTTTCACTTGTCCATAGACAGTCAATAAGCTACTACCTTTCCCAGATCAGCCCTTCACTTCAGGATTTTAGCCCTCGATTTGTCTCCTTTTTTATCTGCTAAAGACAAAAAGAAACCATCGTGCCAGGATCAGATTAGGTGAGAAGATAACCTTGCTTTGCGCAATGGTCAAGAAGCTGGAAATTTGCGGCCGCAATGATGAGGAGAGAGCGTCATGGTTTCGCATCCGTGTCGATCTGCCATGCTTCTCCAAGTCGGCATCAGATGATGGTAATGGAGAGGAATCACTGTCAGAGTCCCACTTAGGATCGAGGAGATGTCCTTTCTCGTGATGTGCATTGAGTCAGCATTCTGAAAGTAGCCATGCCATGCACTGAATCTCCCCTGGAATGGAACCGTCCTGGAAAGGAGAGATCTTGTCATTGGAGGAACAGGGCTTTGGGGAGCAAATTTTGGCCAAAGAGAAAGATGCCTTGTCCATGCATTTCATTGATGGGAATGGTCAAAATGGTTGGTGAAACCCTTGAGATTTTTATTAGGCATATTTATTAAAGAAATACTAAACTTTAAAGTATTGATTTTTTTTTATGTCCCTAGAGAAGTTTTCGTAATGAGATTATTTAACGAGTGTCTGGTGGCTATTAACAAAGTTCCTATAAACTTAGAAGAATTGGAGATTTCTAATATCTTAGCAGGTTATGCCTTGGGTGACTTTTCTATCATAAACTAAGTCGTTGCAATAATCGTTTTTTCAATTACTGTTAGTAACTTTCATGTGAGGAAAATTAATTACGCAAAAAGTAATACTAGTTCTTTTTTCTTCATTTGCTTAGTAAGTAATCATGAGAAAAAGTAACTTCAGCTTTTGAATAATTAATAACTTCTCCATATAGAAACTCAGTATCAATCCATCATTTTATTAAGCTTTTTCGTCGTGGTTACTCTACCGAGGATATATGATTATATGTTTCTATTAATAACTAATAGATATTAATTTGATTAGTCACTTTCAAATAAGAAAAGTAATTTTTTACTAAGTAAGCGATTAGAGTTTCTCCACTTCGATTGCGACTCCCACTTAGGATAGTAAGTTCCGCCGTATACGCAATTAGGAATATATTTCTCATCTGTAAAATTTACATGTGATTAGTGTTTTGTTACAATCGACTGTTGTTTTTCATGCACGAGTAATTTCTGTGTTGTTAGTAACTTATGCAATTTTTTACTTATGCAAATCGAATGAGTTAGGTCGTTTTTTACGATTAATAAGATAGCGTTAAGCAATCTCACAAATATGTTGTATTTCGAATTAGAATTTGAATCTCCCTAATCTCATGATTACAAAAATTTATTAGGAGAAATTTGAAACATGAAATGTCTCACTTTTCTTTGTACAACCTAACATTTTTCAATTTTTTTTTGACATGCATGCTTCTTCGGATATTCATTTGATGAACAATAAGAAAACATAGTAGTGTGTAATTTCGCACAAAATCAATAAAACGTGGGGTCATATTGAAATTTTTTTTTGCATGTAGAGGTCATCGATTTCCAATCCTGTCCGATTCCACTCAGGAACTAAGGACCGGATTGAACCACCCTGAAATCAGAGACCTCCGGTCTAGTTTGATTTCTATATAATGGAATGGGTCACTTATTGTTCGTATCTTAATATATTTGTTTTTGTATTCACATCAAGTTTCTTCCCACTAACAGCGGCTGGATATGTACCTTTCCCTCTTTGAAATCAGTGTGAAAGTGTTGTAATTTTGTAGTGATTGCTCCTATGAAGAATAGCTTGTCTCGTCACTGTAGACGATGTAACTTTTGGAAAGTTTCCAGGGAGGAGGACTGAAGTTCACTTTACTTAATTTTTAGAAAAAAATTAAAAGAATTTATATATATATATATATAGTTAGTCAAATCTGATTCAATTCCCTCTAAAAATCAGAAATTGGATAGCCTAAACGAATTGGAAATCGAACCCAACTGATTTGTTTGGTCTAGTCTAGACGATTTTTGGTTTAGTTAATCTATTACCAAAAAAGTTTTAAAGCAATAAATTTAATCATAAATTTCTCAATTGGATCATACGCCTTTTCACATTGGTACAAGCTAAGTCTATTTGGGCAAGAAATAGCTTACGTAAGCGCCGACGTTCTTACATAACACTACCAACACTAATATAAACAAAAATTATAATTTTTAAATATTTTATATCCATTTTTTTAATTTTTTTTTTTTTTTACCCTTGGCCAGTGAGGTCGCCGATTGACCATTGCTGGCCAAAGGTTGGTCCAAGCGAGGGTGTTGACCCCCGCCCAGATCCATGCCATAATGGCCTCGAAGGCCCTCGCCAATGGCTGACGGGAGCCAATGCCCTCATCTACGGTTGGTGGGGGCACGGGGACTCTCGCTCAGACAAGTCTCTGGCCGATGAGGTCACCACCCGATGGGCAAAAAGAAAAGATAAAAAGAAGAGAAGAAAAGGAAAATATAATAAAAAATTTGAAAAAAAAAAGTGATTAAATTTGTCCATATTAATGCAAATAGTGCAATGTTGGACTACCTAAGACTCATGTAAGTAATTTTTGGCCTAAATTGACAAACTCATTTGAATATTAAGAAATTCAGAAAAGTGGTCTTATCAATATAAAAATGTTTAAAACTCAATTAGTCCAATAGGAAAGTTTATGATTGGATTAATATCAATGTAATAAGTGAATTCTTCAAGATCCAAATTTTCCGATTTTGCCTCCTCAATCTGGAGCTATTTCCAGTTCGGTCCCTCCTCACCATAAACCCTACAATCTCAAAACCCCCAAAAACACGAACACAGTTCAGCTGAATTCCATCTTCTCCTTTTGATGCAAAAAACATGACTGCAATTTTCCTGAGAAGATCGCGCATCGGATCTTCTCCGCATCCTCCGAATCCCGCATCGCGAGCCTTCTCCCTCCGCTTCCTGTTCAGTCTCGCCGCCCCGTCGGAATCCCGATCCGAAGCTCCGAAACCCTCTCGCTTTCGCGCCTCCGATGGCTCCGGCGGCTGCGTCGCCGGTTCCGGTGCGCCGGTCGGGGCGAGCTGGGTGCGCCGTTTGGAGGAGGCGCTGGGGAGAAGCGGCTGTCCGGCGCGTTTCGGGGGCTTGCGGTCGTTCGCTGCTCGAGCCGCCGCCGTCGGGCCCGCGACCTCCGACGGCCTGACGGTGGAGGGGATCCTTTCCAGCCAGTGGACGATCCTCGACGAGAGCGAGAGCGATTGGAAGAGCCATGCGGCCGCGATTGCGCAGTCCATAAGCTTGATCAAGCGGCGCTTGCAGGTGGAACAATTTTCCTTGTGATTTTAATTTATCATTGAAATGCAAATCAGGGGTCGGAGTAGATAGCTCAGAGAGGTTCATTTTAGCTGAGGAAAGTTGCATTTACATTTGTGTCGCAGTCTGCCAAGTTTAGGGAATCGCAGTTCCTAGAATTTAGTGCCTAAAGTTTACATTTTGAATATCCATGGTGCCGAAGCCGGGCTTTGAGAACGGGGGTCACTTGTCAAAGTGCGTTTTTTATGCTTTTAGTTATAGAAATGTTGGTAATTCTGGTGTGTCATGAGTAATATGAGTGAGCGGTAATGCTACTTCTGTTGTAGGCAAAACTCTAACAAGGGACTCTTGATGCGAATTTGATATGGAGGAGCAAAATATAGCAAAAAGAACAACAAACGGGGTTAAAATTAGTTGAATTGAAGCTGGAATATAGAAAAGCTATTCTAGGGTTTATAGAAACTAACTACATTTATTGAATCCAGAAAAAATGATGACAAAGAAAACACTGAAAATACTTGAACTAGAATTCTCCTCCTGCATCGACTTGTCTTTGGTCTAAATTGTAGCTTTCTCATGTGTTCTTTAAGTTGAGCTATGGAATATCTACCATATAAAAAATCCGTACTTTGATTTCGACTTCTGATGATGATTCTGTGTTCTTTTGACAGTGGAAGAGCTTGTTAGTGAGGTTGGAGCTGTTGTCTACACAATTGAATAAGCCGGACCTTTGGGATGATCCTCAACATGCTGGAAAAATAAGCCGTGAGCATGGTAGACTCATGGCTAAGATGAGGGAGGTGATGGAATTTGAACAGGAGTTGCTTGAGCATATTGACATGATAAAGCTTGCTCAGGAAGAGAGTGATGCTGACTTGGAATTGGTGGGCCCCTGGTTTTCCTCACTAGGCATGTATTTGTCCCTGTTTCATGTTGTCTCCGGTGCTGTGCTACTCTTCCAGTCTATATTTAGTTGGATGAGTTAATACTTTGCATTTCGGGACTACTAGTGTGTTTATTTTTAACTCTGGGATTAAGAGATCGGGGCGTGAACAGTTTTGGGAGAAACTGAGAAACAATTTCACCCTACCGCTGGTGCATCAGTTATAACTAGGATTATTTGTACATCAGACCAAGTTTTTACAATTGCTATATCCCCGATGTCTTCTTGTGCTGGTATGATACACTTTACATAAGTGTGACTGTTGTGCTCCATAGTTTAGATTGGACACTGCTTTTTAGGTTCCCTATCTCATTATGTCCATATCATGTCTTGTCGCTCCTGAATTTCCTCCATTTTACCTGTATGAGTTCTCATTCATTTTCTTTTTTTCCTTTGAAGTCAAATTATCATTTCCACTGCTGAATTATTGAATTACAAATTGTTAGTGCTATTGCTTCCTCGCTGCATTTACAAGTTTATTGGAATCATGCCTTCTTTCTGTTTGTGCAGGAATCATTGCAAGCTTTGCTAAGGATGAGAAGATTTTCAAAAGAGAAAGAGCTTGAAGCTTTGTTAGCTGGAGAGCATGATTCTTGCTCCTGTTTTGTAGAGGTCTGTATCATGCATTCTTAACTCCTAGTTGTCATGTCACAAGCACTCATGTACACAGCGCTTTTTACATTTTGGGTTTGCATCTTATAGGATGCATAAGTGACTTTGAGCTTCCCCACACCTAGCATTATTATTCCTTGTGCCTGGACAGTCTAAGAATTCAGTGTTTCGCTCATCTATGTACATAGGTGCAAGCTGGGGCCGGGGGCACTGAGAGCATGGATTGGGCTGCGATGGTCATGAGTATGTACAAAATGTGGGCTCAACGCCGAAAATATGGAGTAACAGTGGTGGATGAAATGCCTGGTGAGATTGCTGGAATCAAGGTTCACCTCCTTACCATCTTTTTCTCACGTTACTAAATTCCTTGTGTTTTTTCCCTTGAAGAAGCCTACTCAATTATAACGTTCCAATTTTGACCCCAAAAAAAAAAAAAAAAAAAAAGAATAATGTTCCGAATTGCAAGTGTATTTAACTATATGCAGTGTAGCTCTTGCTTCTTTTGACTTTTTCCTTAACTACTCTGTTTCTGAATTAGCTGAGTTTGCAATTAGTCCTGACCTAGACTTTGTGATTTTCAGCGAGCAACAATTAAAGTGGATGGTGAATATGCATTTGGATATGCCAAAGCTGAAGTAGGTGTGCACAGGTTGGTACGAATCTCGCCATTTGACAGTAACAAACGGCGACATACTTCATTTGCTGCTGTTGCTGTAATTCCGATCTTCGGTGAGGATTTTTCCCATGTGCAAATAAATGAATCCGATCTCCGAATTGAGAGATTTCGATCTGGAGGAGCTGGCGGGCAGTCTGTTAACACAACTGACAGTGCTGTGAGAATCGTTCACATTCCCACTGGAGTAACTGCAACTTGCCAAAATGAGAGGTAGATGGAATCAACCTATTTTAAGTTTTTGCACTGTTGTCGACTTATTGCTGCACCATAGTGAAATTTGGAAATTTGGATTTACATAAAGGGTGCCCATTCATTCCTTTTTTGAGGTGCAGAGTTCTTTTGTCACCTTTTTTCTCTGCTATTACAGATCACAACATCAAAACAAGGCTTCAGCCATGGCGGTGCTCCAGTCTCGGTTAGACCAGCTTGAGATGGCTCGACAGGCTCAGATGAATGCACAACATACACAATCTCTTACAGAGATAAGTTGGGGCAACCAAATTCGTTCCTATGTCCTTCATGTATGCCGTAGCATCTGCTCATCTTCTCTTAAAAACCATTTTATTTCGTCTGTGTAGAAAGCTCTTCCTGACTCTGTCATTTTCTCCCGTGCAGCCTTACCGGATGGTCAAGGATCTGCGGACTAACTACGAGGTTTCTGACCCTGATTCCGTCCTAGAGGGAGATCTGGATGGGTTCATCTTGAGCTACTTGTCAGATTTGATGGACAAAGATGAAGCCAGCCCATAGATCTATCCAATTTGTTCCGCTCGAACTTCGGTCCTAAAGCAGAAATGACTAGATCCTGCATCCCTAGCGGGGACAGATTTATGATTGGCACGAGGGAGTGCGAAAATGGGCCTCAGCTGCATCGTTAAGTCGTGGTACATACTGAAAGAGTCTAGCTTCTTATACACTTATCTTTGGACAACTAAATTATTCGTCAATAGTCAAAATAGTCGAAGCAGTTCTCGACTCGGAAGAGCAGATTAGCATTTATTTTTCCCCAGTAATGCCAGCAAATGGGTGAAGAAATGTATCAGAATCGGACTCTACATATGATCTCACCACACAGCTGGGTTGATGAAGTGATGAAGATACATTAGGCGCCTTTTCTTAGAGCAGGAGGATTCTTTCCTTCTTCTTCCTCCTCCTCTTTTCCATTTTTGCGTTGCAGAATCTCTCTTTTTAAGTAAGTGGATATCCGTGAATGACTGTAATTTAGAATTCATTAATAAAATTTGCTTGTTATGAATGTGCAAACTTATCAAGTCTTCTGTTTTTTTTTTCTACATCTTATAAAGTTAGAGTTTGCTATAGATACATTCTCAAAACATCAAAATTTCCTCATCCTTTTTGTGCACAATTTGCATCTTTAAATTATAAAAATTGCACTCATACCCTTTTTTTCATCAACTTAATTTAATTTCAAAAATAAGATTTCCCTAGTTAAGAAAAAAATTCTTCTGTATATGGATTGCATCCAAGTAATTGCAATTTAGTACCAGTATATATAACTGTGGCAATGCATCTACGTCATTGCATTGCGAGAACGGTATCCCTAATTTTAAGAACTTCAAATTTTCAATTTTTTTCTAAGTTAATTAAGTGTTTCTTTTACAATTTGTCCATATATAGATAATTATAGATAAAATCAAAATATTGTTTATACACTGCATACTCATTCATGTTAGTTTTTCTTTTGGGTCAGCATTCGTTTATGTTAGTTTACATTGTGAAAAAGGTATATGCTTTATTCTGCCTGTGTGAAAGAGAGGGGGCAAAAAGAAAAGGTATAGAATCTTATGTTGAGCAAGATTTCTCATTAACTTTCACGAATTGCACTTTATTCTTATATTTACTGTTAATGTCGAAACATTGTCGGTAAATGGTCATATCATTATTTAAAAATTTTGCACAATTTGTAAAATTTACTCAAATCTCACTACTCTTTTCTTTTAAAAAAATTACATATATATATTTATATATATTTTTTTGCTGATCCTACTTTATTCTTATTTTAATTCTCACTCTAAGACCTTTGCACTATCTCGAAACTTACATTTAAAATTAAATCGTCTTTACTTTAATTTCTTTAAAATGTAGGGATTTAACTCCTTACCTCTCCCTTTTTATTTGAGAAGGGTGGTCATAAGTAAGAAATTACTTCAAATCCAACAAAAATCTTCATCGGGGAGGAGGAGGTAGTCTTTTGTACCACATTTCCTCTTTCTCTCACCTATCTAACTAATATGGATTTGGAGATCTTCCTTATCTCTAACACAATTACACTCCCCCACCCCCTCTCCCTATCCCCAAATTTTCAAATTAAATTTCACATCATCTCATATATCAATTTGGATATTCTGTACCATTATGATAATTAACATTCATCTAAAAGAACTTCTTCGTTAATTTTTTATTTTTGTCCATTAATTGGTAAATCTTATGAATTTTGCTCCTTATTTTTCCCCCTTTTTAGGCATGTGCATCATCCTTTTTAAATAGAAATAGCACAAGCAAGCGGTTCTAATTTCTATATAGTTTCACCTAAAATCTACTATTAGAATAGATTTTTCATTTTCTGGAATCTGTAATTTATTCTGTCATAAGTTCTAGGGTCAGTTTCAAATTTTAATCAAGTTCTATCTATATCATTTATTGAATGATTTAATGAGATTTTAAGTTCTACTCTGGATCTATGCTAAGAAATGGAGGGGGACAAAAGCCATGAGATTTCGAGGACGATTTGGACCAAACGGAAAGAGCCTCCCTTGCTTCGCAACATCGGACGCCTCGGACCGACGACAAAGGCGGCGACTTTCGCAGAGAGCGAGAGCGAGCAAAAGCTCTCGGGCGCGTCGATGGCGTCTTCTTCTTCCACCTCTCCGGCGTCGGTGATCACCCCGGAAGACGTCCTCGAGTCGCTCATGAACGACGGCACCATCGACTCCCTCCGCCTCAAGATCATCAACCAGCTCAAGGCCAACGTGAGAATTCCTGCTGCCCTTTTGATGGTTCGAGTTGGGGGGTCGTGGGTCGGCGCGGGGCTCGCCGATCCTGGACGCTTCTTGCCTATTTCGTGGCTCTGTCCATTGGGTAGCGGCTGTTGCGTCGTGGGTTGTGTTTTTTTTTTTTGGGTCGAATTGGTCCGTTTTAGTGTCCTCTGGTGTGAATTCTGGGGGATGGATGATCTTTACGTAGTCGTCGGCTCTTGGCATAAGGAAAGGAGGGTTTTTGTTCTTATAATTGATGTCGCGCGATTGTTGACGTTGTGCTTTGGCTTCCATTTGCATTTTGTTTGTTATGCTGCTTAAAGTCTCTTCCTTTTCTCTCTTATCCGGATGGTCGGGTTCGCAGGAGGAGCTGAAGAGCACCACAATTAAAATGGCGGAGCAGAGCAAAGTTCTTAATACCCCCGGAGCTGAAAAGCAGACCAAGAGAGAGCTCTTCGACGCCCTGCGCCAGGAGCTAGAGTAAGAACAAGAACATACCGTTCTTTAGTTCGAGTTTATATTGTAACGTAGCTGGTGGCGTACATTAGCAGTTCGTTCATGCTCTGAATTTGTCAACCACCTCCCTGTAGCTAGAGTGGTGCTGCACTTTTTCGATGAGCTCGATGGACAACATTTTCGGGATGCAATCTAGTGCTTACCATGTGGCTTTCAGCCATCTTGATGTCATCCATGTATTCCTAGTCTCCCGCTGAAAGAGTTGACCGTCAAAGGAGAGATGTTGCAGTAGTAATTATGGTGCTAAATTGTAAAAGTATCCCTGGTGCTACGAGCGAGTCTTCTCCCTTTAAAATGCGGGAGCAAGGGAATGGCCAGTTGTTGTCCTCCCTTACCAAGAGTCGAGAAGTCTAGATTTTGATCCCTACCTTCCCCCAACTTTTTTATTTAAGATGGTGGGGAAGGAGATAAAAGAAATGAAAATTACTCCCTAGATAATGTTGGTGCAGTTTCTACTCTTGCTACCTCATGCCAAAATGCTGTAGATTCTGCTGCTATGAAGTAGATTATCAAAACTGAAGGGCAGAGTGCTCTCCAAGACAGCCTTTTAGATGGCTGTGTAGCTTGGTTGGCATTGAGAAATCAACGCCTCAGGATCTCAAATTCCAAATCGTAGTTATCTTCATAGTGCAGTTGCCACGTACTAGAATTTAGTTGACTTTGGCTTTTTTGGGTCAATATGGAAGTTTATAGTAGGCAAGATTGTGAAAGTCTGACCTCATAGTTGATTGCAAGTAAAATTTTAAATATAATGTTGACAAATAATAAATGGCAGTATAGGATTCAGAAGGTGGCGGTTCAGTGAAAACATGCTGGGTTGCATCTTAGTAGCAAAATAACGTACTTGTTAAAATAAGATTCAAATCTTGAATTTTAACTCCCCGTTTTCTGAGCATGAAATTGATCGATGGGAATTGTGACTTGTAAGCCTTGGAAACAAATTGGAAAGACCTTAACAGGGAAGCACAGCGCACTTTATCTTCAGTATCAATGTCACAATTCTAAGTACGTGGGTAATAAATGTCGACTGCAGTTAGAGTTAAATATTTAATTTCGTCCTATCATAAGTGGAGGTCACAGCCATAAGACAGACAAAAAGCAATTCTTTCATTCCTCAAGCATCTCTCTCTCTCTCTCTCTCTCTCTCTCTCTCTCTCTCTCTGTCTCTCTGTGGGAAGTGTGGGTTGACTGGCTGTGGGGGTTGGTGAATAGGCAGACTTGTCTTCCTCGCATCTTTTGTGGTTATTATTGTAAGTTAGTGTTATCTTTAATTTTCTTGAACCCCAGCTAAGAAAAGATGGAGGAGAATAATGGCCATGTTTCCCTGAGAAGATGTTAGTGGGGGTTGAGGGACTAAGAAATTAATTTGAAAGAGATGAGTTCATTATTTGATCTAACAAAGATATCAATAGATTGAATTAGTCTCCTCTACTAGCTGCTCTGCCTTGGAAAATCGTGACTGAAGTGTGAGTACAATAATGATTGAAACACAACTCTCGCTGAATCTGATTCATACATGTGAGTTAGTTTGATTTTTTAACAAACGTGTGACAAGCTGTTTGCAGCTTAATTTCGTTTCATCTAGGAAGTCTTTTCTGAGGGAAAAGATCCTGTGTAAAGTCATGCCGATTATATGGACTGCTAGTAGTTTTATGTCAGATAATCCAGATCCATAGATTACCATGTTCATCCCTATTTATGCACTCTTTGCAGCTATACAGAAACATTTTGACTTTTTGTTCACCACCTTTTGATTTCCAAAGGTATGGCATTTTGCTAGAGATCCATGTCGATTCACACAATTGTTGGCACACGTGTTAGGCTGACTGGCAGAACTATCACTTCTGGATGAAGCTAAATGTTGGCATGCGTTGTTGCTGGTCATTGGATGTTTATTTATTTGCTTGTGTTCATTTTTGCGCAGGGCCCCAGTGCTTGAGAAGGCCTCCAAATCAGTTTGGGAGTTAATTCTTGATGGTGATGGCCTGGGGAAAGACATAAGTGAGACAGTAGAAAGAGTTTTCTGTCGATTAAGTGGAAGAGAAGCCCCGCTATTTGTTGAAGCAGAACCAGATAGAGCAAAAGATGAGTCCAGAGGCAAAGAGAAGCATGCTAATGCTGACAATGGAACAGAGGAATTTCACTCTGCCTCAAAGAAGAGAAGTTTTGGCGATATGAACTGAGAGTGGATGGATGTGTAAAGGAATCAGGCAATTGTTGCAGCCTACGTTCTTAAGTGCTTTCAGGACATGATCTACTCAGCTGAACTAATATGAAATGTGTGAGAGAGTCCTCTACGAGACCTTTAAGCAGAACTTTTCAATCAGTTTTTTCAGGATTTGAAGCAGCGTCTAAATTGTCAAGCAGCATCTTTGGGAAGATGTCACTGTCAGTTTTGTGACAGGACTTGCGGTTTTGAACATAACTGTAGTTTCTATGCTCTAGTTGGTTCAATGTATTTCATATCTAGGGTTATGACATAGTGTTGAAGAGTGTATTTCATTTTTAGTTCCGTATCTCCAGCCTTAGTACCAGTAGTTGTTTTGCTAGATACTTGGTATAAGGCTATTGACTTGTAGTTTTGAACAATTTTTTGTTTGCATTGGCTTCTGTAAAGGTTGAAGTGATCCATTTTCTTTTTATGGAGAATGTCAGAGATCTCCAGCATTTTCTTAAATGCTTTTCAATGTTAAGCTTACAGTGCATCCCATTTGTGTAGGCATCCTAAGTTCGAGGATTGGTATGATGACAAACTAAGTTTGTGGACCATATTACAGACAGCCAGGTGGAGAATTTTATCTGAGACATTCAAATCTTGGAAAAGAAAGATGAACACATTACTTTTTGGCTGCAATCATCGTCCAGAAACAAAAATGTGTAGCGATGAAAAGGAAAGAACATAAAGGAAAGAGATGCCACCATCATCTTCAACTCATCCTAATCCTAATATGCAAAACTGGGACTGCCCAACTGATATATTCCTCACCTCAACCCAAGTTTTCATTCATTGACTCTTGAATCGAGGTCTGACACAGAACATCAGTCTCAAGGTGATCAATTGTGTGGTTTTCGCTCATAAAATTTGAGGGCGCATCAAAGAAGTGATAAGTTTGTTCCTGGGACACGGGGACCAACTTAAATTGCTCGTTACTGTTAGCATCCATCATGTTCCTGTCTCACCCATTGCATCACCATTGCTTGCAGAACCTCCTGCACTCGATGAACCTATCAATGATGTAAAAGTCTCATTCTGCTCTGAGGGACCAATGAATTTCCCACTACTGTTGACATATCCATCATGCTCCTGTCGGACACCCATTGCATAATCATTGCAAGCAGAACCTACTGCACTCGATGAACCAATCGGTGATGTGAAAGTGCTGTCAATTGCAGGCAGAAGCCTAAGGTGACACCAACTGATTGGATTGGGATCCAAGACTAACTGCTGCTGAGTATTCCTCATAATTGCAGGAGTTTGCTAGGTGGGGACCGCTGCTTCTCCAACATAGGGTGAGTTTAAATGTTCTCTAAGACAGAGGCCTGAATCGGCTGCAGCTGCAAGGGGGTGGAGGCGGAAGGGCTTCAAACTGACAAAGGTTGTTGCATTCTCGAGTCATTTGTGAATTCTCGAATCCAGAGTGTTGCAGCATGCAGAATGTTGTTTCTGCGCTGCTTGGAAAGCTGCTCTGGCTCAACTCAAGCAACCAGCAGTCGCTGCTCAGAAGCTTGATGTAGTTTCTGTCGAGGTCTGCTGAAGGAAATTCAAGATGGTGCCTCCTAAGAAGAGACTAAGAATAAGCATTACCACCTATTAATGGATCGAATTATCAGTTTACTATATGACTAAACCTGTGGAGGCATTTATCTACACTAAAGTTCATCATCGTACAGTGACAGGAAATACTGGAGTGTGTGGCCAACGTATTGAACAAGATAATAGAGTACCGGCACCTAAGAGCTTAGCCGCCAGCAAAATCATCTGCCAACAACCAAAGCGAGTGATGCCGGGGCGGTGGATCAGTCTCCTTGTAGAAAGTGGGAGGCTGGTCTAACTGCAAGATGGTTACAGTGAATGGATTGCATTAGTTTTACGATGAAAAATGTCGGATTTGTAGTCAGAGAAATTTCTAGGGTCAAAGGAAATCAATTGGAACCTCTATTTTCAGGATTCCCGGCTTGTTTTTCGATGGTGGCTCTTATAGCAAAAATGTTTGACCATTGTATCTCAAACTTCTTCTTCAGACCATTTGCGTGCACTTCCCAGACTAATTTCCTTGTTGCAAAGTGGAACTTTCCTGCCAAATCTGCTTCATGTGCAGAAGCAAACTGCACATACGTATACTTTTGATTGCTAAACGAAGGGAAAGAAGGGAAAACAAAAGTTCTGCTCTTCTTCGTCAATTGTAAATTATGTAGAACTAATATTGAATCTTAATTACCTGCCACAAACCGATTTTGACTAATGTAGCAAGAACTTGTGCAGCTTTTATCTCTCTGTCACGAAGATCCACTTGAGGGTTATTTACTTGTGCCAGAGGACGAAAGGGCTTTGATTTTTGGGTCGGAGCAGTCTGCACTTGGTTCTTCAAAGAGTAGTCCTTATCGAACCTTAGCTTAAGCAGAGCCAAGTTCTTGAGTGTCTCAGCGAGTTCCTTTTAGCCTGCAAAAAGATAACAGTAGATCATGAACATCCAAAATGTGTCAGATATCTTTTCGTGCATGGCAAAAAAGTTTCAAACTAGTCTAAGCAGTTCAAGAATCTGTTAACCCAAGAAGAGGTCAAGATGGCACGTTGGCATTATTGTTACCATCATGATACATTTCATCTTATTAGCTTTTTGATGATTCTTATTCTTGATATCATCATAAGAATCCGAAGAAGAAGAAGAAGAAGAAGAAGACAATGACGGGAAGAGAGAGGGTTACGTAGCTTTTAACTGCTCTCCGTCATGAAGATTCGCTTGCTGGTTATCAACTCGTACAGGAGGACTAAAGGGCTCTGATATCTGGGACAGAGCAGTCCTCACTTGGCTCATAAAAGAGCCGTCCTTCTCGAGCCTTGGCATGAGCGGAGGCAGAGTCTCCGCATGTTCTTTAGCCTGCAAAAGAGATAACAGTAGATCATATTCAACAAGTGCCTAGCAACGGCATGGCGGAAAAGTTTCTTGTCCACGCAGTTCAAGGATCTGTCAACCCAAGAAGAGACCCCAGACGGCACATCGGCATTAGCATTATCATCATGATACATTCCATCATTTTTGCCTAAAGATGGATGGTTGTTGATATCATCATAAGAATCCGAAGAAGAAGAAGAAGGAGAAGAAGAAACTGGTCGCCGGATTCTGGTGGAGGTTGGGATGGCGACACCATGGCAATGCTTCAGTGTTGGCTGGAACTGTTTGATGGAATTGGGAACCAAACGATGATGGGGGAAGAAGAGGGTTGCTATGATGATGAAACGGAAACTCCCCTGAAGCAGAGAGAATAGTGACTGCACTGCACTCTACTCTGCTTCTGCATTTATGGATGCAAACGAGCGCCACCCCAGAAATTCACAACATCTGAAGAAGAAAGTACAGCAACATTGGAGGAAAAAAAAAAGGGAAAAGAGAGCCCAAATAAATATGTCAAAATTATGCATTAGCTAACTCTAAAATAGATATACATACCCAATTTTTCAGTACCAATGCCAAAAATTAAAAATCCAAACATAGACTCAATTCCATGACAAAGAGTCGGATTTGAGTCATTTTTTTCCGACTATTGTTGAGAAGATATATCAAGTTGATATATACCTCTCTTTGCAGAGTGTGTCCCATACCCAGTTTGATAGATTAAAATCAGGAGTATCCGTTTTTTTTTTTTTTTGGTTGGTATATTTCGATATACTTTTTTATGTTCTTTCAATTTCTTTATATATAGGTTTGATTAATTTGATGGTTAAATGTGGTTATAATCTCCGAGCCGTGCAAAAGAGTAATCCTCCCAAACAATTACTTTGCACATGTCAATAATTCTCTACTATTTGATGTTCTACAACTAAGGAAAAGCGTTTTTTGCCCAGCTTCTTGCATGGTTAGAGAAAAGCATTGGCTTATGTAAAGGTTGAGGTGATCCATGTTTTCCCCCCTATGGTGAATGTCAAAGATTTCTAGCTTCTTTTACAAATTAAAGTGCCAATTTCAGGTACTGACAAAAAAAATTTCTTTAAATGCTTTTCGATCCTAAGTTTACAGTGGTTGGCATCCCAAGTTGGAGGATTTATTGCTGACAAATTAATTCTGTGGACAATATTACAGACTGCAAGGTGGAGATAAGAATGTACTCATCCCAATCCTGTTTTCAGCAACAAAACTCGGAAAAGAAACGAAGAACACCCTACTTTGCCTACAGTAAAGAACAGAAAAGAAAAGAGAGGCCACCAGCATCCTAATCTCAACTTTGCAAACCTGGGACTGCCCTACTGATGAATTCCTCAGCTCAACCCAAGTTTTCATTCCTTGAAAATCTTGAATCGGAGTTTCACACAGAACATCATTGCCAAGGTGAGCTGTCGTGCGGTTTTTGCTTGTAAGCTTGATGGCGCATCAAAGTGTTATTTATATGGTGAATGTCAGAGGCTTCCAGCATTTTCTCTACATGAAAGTACGACTCTACTGATAAAAAAATTTCCTAAATGCTTTTCGATGCTAAGCTTGCAGTGCATCCACAATAGGAGGCATCCTAAGTTCGAGGATTGAACGGCTGACAAATTAAGTTTTGTGGACCATATTACAGACTGCAAGGTGAAGGTAAAAATGCACTCATCCCAACTCTGAATTCCCTTGTTTTGTTGCTGATTTATTAAACTTGGAAAGGAAACGATTAACACTCTACTTTCTGGCTGCGATCATCGTCCAGGATCAAAAATGTGTGACAATTGAAAGGAAAGCACAGAAAAGAAAAGAGAAGCCAATAACATCTTGCCCCTACTGATATATTCCTCAGGTCAACCCACCCAGTTTTCATTCCTTGAATCTTCTTGAATCAGTGTTTGACACAGAACATTAATTCCAAGGATTGCCTGGAAAGCCGCCCAGGCTCAACTCAAGCAATCGGCGGTCACTGCTCAGAAGCCTGGCGTAGACCCTGCCGAGTGCTGCTGGAGGAAATTCAAGATAGTGCCTCCTGAGAAGAGGAAAAAAATAAGCGTTACTTGCTATTATTAATGGATCAAATTATCTGTTTCTACTATATGACCTGTGAAAATCATTTATCTATACTAGAGTTCATCATCATATAGTGAGAGGAAGTATTATGAGTATGTGACCTATGTGTTGAACAAGATTATAAGGTACCGGAATGTGAGAGCTTGGCCACCAGTGAAATCATCCACCCCCGAGATCCAATTTGGGTGATGCCGCGGCTGCGGATTAGTCTCCATGTAGAAGGTGGGCCGCCAGTATAACTGCACGATGGTGACAGATTGGATCGCATTAGCATTATGGTGAAAAATGGTTGATTTCCAGTCAAATTAAATTCCAGGGTCAAAAGACATCATCTGCAACCTCTATTTCGAGGATTCCCGGCTTGTTTTCTTCGATAGTGGCTGTAATAGAGGAAATGTTCGACCATGGTATCTCCATCTTATACTTCATACCGTTCATGAGAACTTCCCAGGCTAATTTCGTCCTTGCAAAGTAGAACTTTACTACCAAGTCCCCTTCATGTTCTGAAGCAAACTGCACATACGCATACCATTGATTACTTAACGAGAGGAAAGAAAGGAAGAAGGAAAAATTCTGCTCTTCTTCATCAATTGTAAATTGCACAGAACTGACATTGAATCTCAATTACCTGCCAAGAACCGATTCTGATTAACGTAGCAGGAACATGCGCGGCTTTCAACTGTTCCATGTCGCGAGGATTCCTTCGCAGGTCATTGGCTCGTATCGGAAGACGAAGGCGCTCTGGTTTCTGGAACAGAGCAGTCCAGACTCGGTCCATGAAATGAACGTTCTTATCGAGCCTTAACATGAGCGGAGGCGGAGCCTCCGCATGTTCTTTACCCTGCAAAAGAGATAATGGTAGATCACATTCAAAAAGCGCCAGGCATCGCGCATGGCAAAAGAGTTTCTTGTCCACGCAGTTCAAGAATCCGTCAACCCAAGAAGATACCCCAGATGGCATACTGGCATCAGCATTACCATCAATGATACATTCCATCTTTTCTGCCTATGATGGTTCTTGATATCATCATCATCAGAAGATGAAGAAGAAGAAGAAGAAGAAGAAGAACCTGGTCGCCAGATTCTGGTGGAGGTTGGGGTGGTGATGCCATGGCAATGCTTCAGTTGGCTGAAACTGTTTGATGGAATTGGGAGCCAAACGATGATGATGAGAAGAGAGAGGGTTGTTATGATGATGAAACGGAAACTCCCTAGAAGCAGAAAGAAGAGTGACTGCACTGCACTCAACTCTGCTTCTATTTATAGATGCAAACGAGCCCCAACACCAGAAATTCATCGCATCTGAAGAAGAAAAACTATAGCAACGGTGGGAAAAAAAGAAAAGAAAAGAAAAGAAAAGAAAAGAAAAGAAAAGTGAGTCCAAATTACTAACTCAAAATTATGCACGAGCTATTCTAAAATAGATATACATACCTATATTTTTCCAGTACTAATGCCAAAAAAATTTTAAAAAAAATCCAAATAGACTTATATGCATTAGACTTCACTCTCAAATAGACTCGATTCCATGACAAAAAGTTGGATTTGAGTCTTTTTATTCAACTATTGTCGAGAGGATATGTCGAGACGATATATATCTCTTCACAAGGCGCACCCCATATCTAGTTTGATAGATTAAAATCAAGAGTGTCCACTTTCTTTTTCCATTAGTATATTTCGATATACTTTTTTTGTTCTTTTAGTTGCTTTATTTTGCGTCAATCAATATATTTCTTTAGGTATGATTAATTCGATCAGTCAAAAGTGTTTATTATCTCTTTGAGCCGTGCAAAAGAGTAATCCTCCTAAACAATTACTTTGCACATATCAATAATTCTCTACTATTTGATGCTCTACAGCCAAAAGATATGAAAAGGGGGAAAAAAAACAGAGAATCCCCGGGAGTTGACTGGACTAGAGTCCAACAAAATGAATTTAACTTGGTAAATCTTTTATTGAAATTGATTCCCTCGATGGAAATGACTTAGTAAAGAAAAAAATTAAAACGGAATCAACCTGGAAAAAAAAAAAACTCGCTTCACTGAATTCATAAAAGGCGGCTTGTATGGTTATAATGACATATAATGACCAACAAATCGGAATCAACGTTTTTATCCCAGCTTCTTGTGGGGTTAAAGAAAAGCATTGGCTTATGTAAAGGTTGAGGTGATCCATTTTTTACTTTTATTTTTATGGTGAATGTCAGAGATTTCTAGCTTTTTTTTTTTTTAATAAATTGAAGTGCCAATTTCAAGTATTGACCAAACAACCTTCCTTTAATGTTTACAGTGGCAGGAATCCTAAGTTGGAGAATTCATTGCTGACAAATCAAGTCTGTGGACAATATTGCAGACTGCAAGGTGGAGATAAGAATGTACTCAACCCAATTTTGTATTTAGCAACAAAACCTGGAAAAGAAACGAAGAGCACCCTACTTTGCCTAAAATAAAGAACAGAAAAGAGAACAGAAGCCACCGACACCTTCAACTCATCCTAATCTCAACTTTGCAAAACTGGGACGACCTATTGATGAATTCCTCAGCTCAATCCAAGTTTTCATTCCTTGAAAATTTTGAATCGGAGTTTGAACACACAACATCATTTCCAAGGTGAGCCGTCGTGCGGTTTTCGCCCATAAGCTTGATGGTGCATCAAAGCGGCGAGATGCTCATAAATTTGTTGTTCAGACACAGAGGGACCAAAGTTGAATTGCTCGTTAGAGCTAGCATATGCGTTATGTTCCTGTCCGACACCCATTGCATCGCCATGGCTTGCAGAACCTACTGCATACGAAGCTATTGGTGATGGGAAAGTGACATTCTGCTCCAAGGGACCGAAGATGAGTTGCCTGTTAGTGTTAGCACATCCATCCATTGCATTGCCAGTGTTTGCAGAACCTACTGCACTCGGCGAACCTATCAGTGATGGGAAAGTGCCACTCTGCTCCGAGGGACACATGATGAATTGCCCGCTGCTGTTCGCATATCCATCATGTTCCTGCCTGACACCCATTGCAACGCCATAGCTTGCAGAACTTACTGCACTCGGCATACTCGTTGGTGATGTGAAAGTGTTGTTCTCCTCCAAGGGACAGAAGATGAATTGACCACCGCTGTTCACATATCCATCATGTTCCTGTCTGGCACCCATTGCATTGGCATTGCTTGCAGAACCTATTGCACTTGGCAAACCTATGCGCGATGGGAACATGCCATGAACTGCAGGGAGAAGCCTCGGGTCATGCGAGCTGATTGGATCGAAGAATAACTGCCGTTGTGGATTCCTCATGATTGCAGGAGTTTGCAGGGTGTGGACCCCTGCTTCTCCAGCATAGGGCGAGTACAAATCTTCTCCAAGATAGAGGGCTGGACCGGCCCCGCCGCCGCTGGGGCTGCGGCTGCAGCTGCAGGGTGTAGAGGTGGAAGGTCTTCGAGCTGAGAGTTGTTAGATGCCTGATCCCATGGATTCATTTGTGAATTCTCCAATCTGTGGTTTTCGAGAAGTTGAGAGTCCAATACTGTGTTACACCAACAAATTGAGAGTGAAGAAAGTGAGCCTGTGATTGTTTTGAGACAATTTTCAAGCTTTGATATATACATCTTTGGTGAAAAAGGAAGAATATATGACCATGTAAAGGCGACAGATAAAGTGATCATATTCCACTTGTATCTCTAAAAAAGTAAAAAAGATGTAAACTCTCAAGGTGACTAAAACTTTCTCGCGACAAGGATGCTGCGTACCTGACATCGGCGGAGTAGAATTGTTCCATTGACGGGCTTGCTCCATCACTGCTTCACATGATCGTCTCCGCTGGGGGGTCAATGCCGGCGGATATGCATTCTGAAGGTGGACCTGATGCGCATGTGGCATTGCCATTGCTAATCTTGAAGGATATTCATCGCAATTAAAGTGTTGCAACGTGTAGAATGCGTTTTCTACACTGCTTGGAAAGGCTCTCTGGCTCAACTTAAGCAACCGGCGGTCAGTATTCAGCAGCTTGACGTAGCCCTTGTCGAGGGATGCTGAAGGAAATTCAAGATAGTGCCTCCTGAGAAGAGACTAAGCGTAAGCATTACTTCATATCAGATGGATCCACTTACCAGTTTGTACTATATGACTAAACCTGTGAAATCATTTATGCACACTATAGTTCACCGTCCTAGAGCGACAGGAAATACTGGAATATGTGGCTAATGTATCTGACAAAAAAAAAAGTACCGGCACATAAGAGCTTGGCCGCCAGTGAAATCATCTGCCGAGATCCAATTCGAGTGATGCCGGGGCTGCAGATCAGACTCCTTGTAGAAGGTGGGCGGCTGGTGTAACTGCACGATGGTGACAGTGATTGGATCATTAGTATTATGGTCGAAAAAGCCAGACTTTTAAGTCCAAAAATTTCTGGGTCGAAAGAGATAATTCAGAACCTCTATTTCGAGGATCCCTGGCTTGTTTTCTTCGATACTGGCTCGTATAGCGGAAATGTCCGACCACTGTATCTCCATCTTGTTCTTCAGACCGTTCGCGAGCACTTCCCAGACTAATTTCCTTGATGCGAAGTAGAACTTTGCTACCAAATCCGCTTCATGTACAGAAGCAAACTGCACGCATATGTACCGTTGGTTAATTAATCAAAAGAAAGAAAAGAAAATTTCTGCTCTTCCTCATCAATTGTAACTCATCAAGAAGTTGCCAGAATAATAAAAAATTAAATCAAGCGGTTCAAGTGTTTTAAACAATTGTTAGAGATCCCACAAAATCTGACGTTAAATTTTTCGAACGTTAGAATATTTAAATATTAAACTGTGTCGTTGCTTAACAGTTAAGAACTGTTGAGATGTGTGTGACTTTTAACTTCTGATTACAGAAGTAACACCGAATCGTAGTTACCTGCCACGAACCAATTCTGATTAATGTAGCAGGAACGTGTGCGGCTTTTTGCTTCTCTTTGAGTTGGACTTCTTTGGGGTCCTCGTCTATTGCAGGAGGACGAATGGTCTTTGATTTCTGGGACCTTCCCTTTCTTGCTTGGTACCGGAAAGAGTCAGTCTTATTGAGCCGTAGCCCGAGAAGAGGCAAGTTCTTGAGGGTCTCAGCGATTCCCTTAGCCTGCAAGAAGACAACAGTTGACCATGAACATCCGAAAAGAGTCGGAGATCTTTTCATGCACGGCGAAAAAAGATCCAAACTTGTCTACACGGTTCAACAATCTGTCGACCCAAGAAGAGACCCAGATCGCGCGTTGACATTATCATCACTATTACGCATTACATCTTTTTGCTTTTTGATGATCTTTGACGTCATAAGCATCCAAAGAAGAAGAAGGAGAAGGAGAAGCAAGGAGGAGAACAAGAAGGAGAACCCGGTTGCTAGATTCTGATGGAGGCTTTGGTGGTGACGCCATGACCATGCTTCGGTTGAATGGAACTGCGAAATGGGATCGAGAGAGGGTTGGTATGATGATGATGATGAAAGAAAGGGAAACCAGTAGCAGAGACGAGTGAGGGCAGTTCGCGCGACTCCGCTTCTATTTATAGAGATGCAGAGAAATGCCAACGCCAGATTCTCAAAATCTAAACAAGAAAAAGCACAACACCATTGAGAGAGAGAGAGATCCCACATGAAAACGTCACAATCATGCATGGGCTAATCCAAATAATCCAGCCTTGGATCCGAATCTTCTTTGTTTGACTCTGTTAAGAAAAACATACGGAGTCGAAGCACGTCTCTCTCTTCGGAGCGTCTCACAACCAGCTTATGGATAAAGCCAATCACAAATTACAACGTTCGGCTTTATTATTATTATTATTATTTTCGTCGGTATATTCTAATATGCTGTTAATTATTCTTTAGGTTGCTTTATTTCGTCTGGATCAATCTGTGTTTTGCTCAATTTTATTCACTGAAAGTAGTTATAAGCAATATCTATCTTAGGAGTCCCGGACCAATAGGAACTTCGCAGATATGATGATTCTCTAATATTTGATTTTCTAGCATAAGTAAATGGAGATAAGTATGAGGATATTGACTGAACTTGAGAGTCCTAAAAGATCTGACTACTGTCTGTTTGTTGGGGATAATCAGGCAAAATCTATTTGAATTGGATTCGCTCGTCCAGCCTAGACGGAATTAACTTAGCGACGAAGAAAAACTAAGCCCAGAAAAAAAAAAAAAAGGCCATTCATTTGCCTTCAAATTCCCATATAAATTGCAATTCTTTTTTTGCCCCCAAAAATTATGTTGATGGCTTAGTAATTATCAAGCTCATGTTTGACTGTGGTTGAAAGAAGCATTAGGAGGCATCTAGCGTGACTTTTATTTCATGCTTCTCACTTTCAATTCAATATCCTTTGTAGTATTAAAGTCGACTAGTTAAAATTAGAGTGAGAACCAGACGCTGATCCTCTTATATCAGCTTCTTCAGATTGTAATTTGGGCATTTGAGTGGAAATATGCATACATACTGGGTTACTTATATTTTTAATGCAGAAATGCCAGTGTGAAACATATTTTATGTCATGTTGCAGTTATTTTTCCATAATCCCAAAAATGATTAATCTCCAGTATCATAAATTTTTATGCGTAAAAATTAGTAGAAAACGTTCTTGAACGTTAAATGCGAAAATTCATATCTGAAACCAAAAAAAGAATGGATAATCAAAATTCACAAAATGCAATGAAAAGCCTATGCAAACTAGGTATCAATAGGAATGAGTTAGAATTTCCCAAATTTCCCTAACATAGAGGCTTGGGGTAGCTCCTCGTCAAAGCATGAGAGTGTGGTCATGTCACTTAAAGGCATAATAAAGGGTAATTATCATCAAATTTAAACGTGTAGCTCATTGGATTCAACGATTGCACTTATTAGATTCAACCATTCAATCATACCGTCTATGGAGGAACAACAATTCTTCTTAGAGCAAATTCTATCTCGAACCTTGTACAATTGCCGTTTATCCACGATGAAAAAGGCCTATGATAAAGAGCAAAGCAGTAAAAGTGGGACTTTTTCTAAAGTGGATGATGATTGAATCGTACATCAACTAAGGAATTTTGATCCCTAAAAGGTCAAACGAGTGTTCAACAGTGGCCGCCATCCCAATAGGCAATAGCTGGCACTTGTATGGACTCAATTTGGCATTGGCTCAAGTCTCCATATGATTGGGTTCACGTGTGCTTTCCAACTAGAAGTATATCCTTGACTACATTTATGCAAGTCTTCTTCTATAGTACTTCAACTTCAGTTCAAATCCAAGATGGGATGGAAGAGAAACTAAAAGTTATGTTTTAAGTAGACATCCGTTCCAAAGTTAACCGCCCAATATAGTCATAATCACTCCTTTCTTAACAAGACGGGCATAAATGAAATTCAATCGATAAGAATTGAGCTTGATAGTACTTGAGCATTCGAGTGAGACCCTACGGACTAGTATTAGGTCAACCACTCAATCGATACTTGAGATAGATGGATCGTGATATGTTTGAACTTAGTTTAGATTTGTAATCATGTATGTAAACAGTGTTATAAATTTTAGCAACTTCTCTTGTCATATAACAAGGAGTTTCTTGCATGGGGAAAGTTCCTCGCCCGAGTCATCTTAAAAGAGATGACCACATTTGGTGGAGGGAGTCATGACGCAACATTTTCATAGTCTTTAAAGTAATGGGAGGATTTTAGCCAATATCTTCTTTAATTATTATGAAAACTTGGGCACGTGCAACTCATTTTTTTATTTAAAAATTGCAGTGCCCGTGCGAGGAGATAAAGAAAAGAAAGTTGATAAAAGACACCATGTGAGGTCATGCAATGGCAAGATGGCAACTCAGGGAAATCTCACCTTTGTGGAAATTGATGATCCACCAGTTTAAGTGAAAGAGATCTAGAGCAACTTCTAGGTGGATGGATAAACATCGATTAAAGTCATCATTAATATGACTGATTATGTATTAACTAATATGATATTCTCGTCTAGTCTAGTAAAATTAGTGGAAGGAGTCCATTTGTGGGATGCTCTATCTGGTGAGATTGGAACTCATTGGATGTGTGACTTAGATACATATCTATAAGTAGGCTATTCAAACAATCAATGTGTCTACTTTTTATTTTTTGTACTTGTGGCTAATCGGGAAAAATTTCAAGACCCGCAATCGGTTCCTTTGCAATATATCTCAGGGGTGGTCGTCACCTCGTCTCCACATAACAGGTAATATTGGGGAGGCAAAAGGAGTTCGAGATGGACGATTACTTCGGCTTCTATTGTTTTTTGGGCCTCATATGTGTCTAGTGCTCGAGTAAAAGGAAAATCTCATATTTCATGAAGAAACTTTTATGTATATTGGATGTACAGCATCTCCGGGCACCCAAAATTGATCGTCACATGTCAAGTGTTTCAATACTCGATGATTGGTTTTGAGTGGATAGAAATGTTGTAGTCTCGATGCACTTGAAAATCTCTCAATTTCAATTTCTGGCGGTTATTTAATTTAAATTAGTGCTTTCCACTGTTTCTTCCCTTGGGATAGAGTTTAGAAGTGGATTCACATAAAGCAATTTAACAGTACATGGGTCAGCATCTTCAATGCACTTTATTATCCAACTTCTAGATTACTTTGGCTAGTGATGACTAACTACCCTCACGCTTCCCCCAACTACCTAGAAAATTCAAATTAGGTATAGAATCTCTTTTTACCACCAAATCATCGCGCAATTAACTGAAAATGTCTAAAATTGTGAGTTTAATGAATTCTGCTATATTATATGCAATAAAACCCTAAAGAAGTACTCACGAATTGAGTGAGAGTCTGTTCTCTATGTCATATATCATGTGGATTTTAGGAATTATAAGGTTACTTTTTTTACCCCATTCATATGAAGAAATCATCAAGATTTCAATACAAAACTACAACGATTGCATAGATAATTGATCAATAGAACCATCGTTACATCGCCTAATTAACAATATTTTTCATAACCAAAGAAAATTAGTGTAGATATTCGAAAATTTGGAGCGATAAGTTAAGATATAAATAAGGAATATGTGCTTTGGAAGTCCTAAAACTTTAAATAAAGTGCCATTGAATCATAAAGCTTATAAAAAGTGTACTCAAGTTATAAAACTTGTCAAATTGGTATAATCAAATTCTTCCATTAATTCTGTTTATTTAGATTAATGGAAAATGTTCACGTGGCTTTTTAAAATATTTTTCTCTCCTTCGTGGCGATGACTTGGCCAAAACATGAAACACAAGATTAAAATATCATCATTTTGGATTAAATTGTAATTTTTATGATCAAAATCTTAATTAAATAGAAAAAAAGTATTTGAAAAAACTCAAAAAATTAGCTTGGGGCAAGGGTCACAACCCTCTATCTAGATTTGGAAGAGGGTTGCCGGCCCTCGCCCAATTGTGGTGGCCCTTGGCGAGGTCACCATTGGAATACCCTAGATGGCCCTTTTCAGCGATGGAGGGGATGGTTGCAAGGATTTGCCGCCCTTGCTTTTGCCCTACCCCTTTTTTTTGTTATTTTTAAATAATTTTTTTTTTATTTTATTTAATTAATATTTTGGGTAAAATTTAGAATTTAGTCCATGTCATCGCCATGTTGGGAGAGAAAATATTACAAAAAAGCTATGTGAGCATTTTTCTGTTAAGCTAAATGGACAGAGTTAGTAGAAATACTTAATTGCACAAATTTGATAAGTTTTAATACTTGATTATATTTTTATAAGTTTTAAGACTAAATTACGACATTTTAATAATAAATTTTAGGATTTTGAGTGCATATACATCTTTAAATAAACGTAAAAAGGATCGCTTCTTTAAATGAACATATCAGGATATCAATTTATTTTCTATCAACCCTACATTTTTTAAGTCCTGGGGTTGATGGACGACCATTTCGTGGGGCTGCTCAAAAGCTTCAAGTGGATAAGAGAGAAAGATAGGCACACCAAAGGTAATGATTGGGAAAAATTAGATAGAAGATTGCACATGACTCTCTTTCCACGCAGAAACTTTCTACAAAGTTGCTGTCAATCTCGAGAAGGGGGACCATCTCCCTTTTGACTCGAGTAGATGACCCAATCATTTTCTAGGAAAGCACAAGTTTGGATTTGATGGGGCATCGATTGTGATTTTGCGGTCGTCACATGCCACTCCCAACATAGAGAAATATAGAGCATAAGAAAATTCGTGACATCCATAGTGGAAGAATGAGATGGACTGAAGTGTGCACTTGCTTGGGGATTGGTGGAAGATATTCGTGACCTGCCGCCCCTTTATTTGCTTTCTTATTGTACGTTTCCAAATTTAATCATACGCCAGAACTTCAATCCGCGCATGAAGAGAAGAGTTAAAATAAAATTTAGATATTAAACCACACATTTATATATCAATTTAAATTTTCATATCAATTAAATTTTACCATTAGCATAATAAATCGTGAAATAATCGAAAACTTTGAAAGTCGACACTATTCTGAAACCCTATTCAATTAGCATGCGAGAGTGATTAATTATGCTTCTGAGCTCGTGAGTCATCAAACGTACACATTAATATCGAAAGAAGATTACCTACTTTTAAGAGTTGGGATATCGAGTATCATTGCCATGCAGACTCCATATCATGCTCTTATTAAAGAAATGCATAGATCAAGATACATGCACGAGATCTTTGGTGGGATCCATTTCCTCCGACGATGAGAAGCCATGCGTGGAACTTGGGAATCAAAGTTGCACGTTTCGGTATCCATCTTTACCTCCCCTTTTGATTTTATATGTTGAAGCATCGTGAAGTCCACGTTTGTGTGCTCGTGAGTGGAATGCTTTTGCTCCTAGTCGAACTTGGGGGTCTCGATTTTGATGTTGCGGTTCGTTATTTTGCCCCTCTGTACGCACTCTAATAATGAGAGGAGTCATTATTCATTGAAATGTCCACGACCCACTTTCGAACATACATGTTCAGGTAGGCCAGGTCTCTTCTAGGACGGTTCCTATGGTGGCTTTTTACTTTAACCCTATAGAGGCGGCTACATGAAAAGTAACTAAATACGTTTGCAAAATCTTGGTAACTGACGCTATGGGATTAGTTCGGTGGCCAGAGGACAAGTTTATGTAAGTTGATTAAGCATGCCACACGAGTTTCACTCTTGGACCACTTGCCTTCATATTTTTCACTTCGAGGTTTTTTTTTTTTTTTTATGAGGTTAATGATGCAAGTTGTGAGTCTGAAATTTCCCAAAGATGGGAAAGCTCACCTTTGCGGAAAATGAATCTCTTGTAATTATAAAAATACTTTTGATTTTAGGACGTGAGAAAATACTTAAAAAGTTTTACCTCAATCCTTATCCAAACTTCGAAATAGTCGGGATGTAAAACTTCTAGAGGATATTGTCTATCTCTCTGATAAAGACAATAATATAGGAGAAATTATGGAGTATAAACTGTGCACATACCTATATGTTAAAATAAAAAATGCGTTTGTGGGCGGGTCGTGGAGACCTTCGTAGGAGTGAAAGGTACCTTTGCTCTTAACCGACGCTATGGCTCCAAAAGAGATCGCCGGTTAAGAGAAATTCATGGCAATAATTTGAGAAGAAAAGGAATCAATTTGGCCCTTGCTCCAAGGCATGCGAGCGTCAGTTGAAGTTTGGATGAGCAGGAGCTGGAGGTTGACTCATCACTCTGTTGGGCAGATAAAAAGGGACCTCACACCAACACTGACATGACATCACTTCGCTTTTCTTTTCCTCAATGAGTGTCAGTTGCTAAAATTTCCTTCTTTCACACTTGCTTTGGGTCATTGGGGCACATTTGATCATCAAGTCATCGAGATCTTCGCCCCTTTGGTCGAAAGCCTTTGACGAGTGAGTGTGATCAGACAAAATGAGACAGTCACGAACCTGAGTTATTTTAGGGTTTTATCTCTCCAGCAAGATCATCTGCTCAACTTCCGCTCTGGGCGTATCACTGATTTTTATGAGCTTCCCATTTTGAAGGTTGGGGGAGTTGCTACTAAGTTGTCAGTGTGGTGATGTTTAGGAGGAGAGAATAGTAAGAGTGAAATATAAATAGGACCCCTATTTTCACTCTCACCATGGCTAAAACATTCTTCGTCACAATGCTTCGATAATACTAACTTTTGTGGGTCATATCTTTTTGGCATTCTTTTGTTTGGTTGTGGTGTACCATTTATTTTCTTTCTGTCTTTTCTCATGGGTCCCATTTTTCTCCTTGAGTTACTCCTCTCCCTAGCCTCTTAAATGCAGCCATGGTTCACACCTTGCTAGTACCCATCAAAAACAGAGAGAGAGAAGAAGAGAGGGAACACTCTCTTTTGTGATTTGTCTTTTCACTTGTCCTCTAGGTCATGTTTGTTGGGTAATCTACGTTTCTCTCGTCCCAAAAGTCAAGTTAAAAGATGAAGTTTTCTTTCATACTTATTAATCAATTATTCCCTCACACCTCACACCTCATACTTATTAATAAATGTGAGACAATTTCAACAATTTTTCCCTCACACCTCATGTTTGTGTCATAAGCACAATAACTTGTAACTTTTCCATATAACTATTAAGTCCAGATTTGTTAGCAATTCGAAGTTTGATACAAGTATTGGGTAGTTTTGAATTTTTTTCACTTCAAAAACTAATTCAAAAGATGATGTTTTTACTCATATTTATAAATCGATCATTAGCCCTTACAACCCTAACAATGTCTTGTTCGTTTTTGAACCGTTAACGTAAGTTTGATATCCAGAAATACAATAAACCTAAAGGCTACCACATTGAACTTCTTAATGCCTATCAGAACACAAGGATCCAAACAATTGACAAGCAACAAGGCCACCTCATTTCATAAGGGCTCGGACTTGAGGGTCGAGTTCACAATCACCTCTTCAGCCCTTTCAATCACAGGCAATGGTGGCTTGGAAATCGAGATTGGTGGGGAAGTAGGAGAGACTATGGGGGCAAGGAGGGAAAATCCTCACCGGTCTTGAGGATGGAATAGTCATTCTTGAAGGTGGCATTTTCGGTGTGCGTAAACAACTTAGTGAGGGTAGGAGGAATTGAGCCATGGATCTGCAGGCTGGTAAATGGTGGCAAATCAATGATGATGGTGACAATTAGGACCAAGAAGATGAAAACGGAGAAACAAACATTGTTGAGCAACTTCTAGATCTGAATCTGTAATGGGGTTGTTCTTGTCTTTGTGATCCATCAATCGAAGAGTTTGATGCGAAAGGGGACAATCGGAGAAATGATGGGTTTTTTTGCTTACAATTGAGCTTTTGAGTTGAAGAAATGGAGATCGATGAGGACTAGTTGTGTGAGGAGGAAAGTGGTGTTTTAGAAAGAGAGAGAATAAAGAGAAATAAATGAAAAGAAGGAAAGTGGGACAACGAAAAAAGAGAAAGATGAAAAGCAACTGAAAATTGTTTTAAAAAGGTGAGACTTGCAAAGGTTATTATTGTTAAATTATTATGATAGGGAGTATTTTAGTGAAAAAAGCATGACCCTATAAATAATGTTGTCTATTTAAATTTTTTAAATAATATTTCGCACGTTCATCTAATAGTATGAACTTTTAGAGCAATTAGCATGATCTTACAAAATCTAACATGATATCATAGCCAAGCGTTATCCTTATTGTGTGTATGTCCACCCTGTTAATTAAATTCCACGTGACACTCTTAATCCGACTTACACATGAGAAAGTGTGTTGAAAATATCATGTCACTTAACAACTAGTGTTATATGTTCTTTATATACATGTGTTCTTTTTTCATCTATTAATTTAAATTTTTAGGTTGGACTCTCAATATGGTCCTTGGCTAGCGCCAACATCGAGATTGCTTCCCAACGAGATTATGCATCAAAATGGATGACATATTGTTGTATGTAACACCCTTTCCTATCCAGCAAGACGCTTGAGCAAGTGAGAAGACCCTTCATTTTTTTTCTTATGAGGTTGGCATTTGGGCATCTCAGAGCACACTATCAACCTAATCGAGTCACCACATTCCCAACGCGTCCCTCCATGACCAAGTTATTGCAGGGTGAGAGACCCATATAGATAGTTCTAAGATGATACTCGTAGTTGGGGCTCGAACCTATGATTGTAATTCATGAATGCAGATGGACATTGAGTCTTAAGTAGCCTCAGTAAGTTCTCCAAAGAATCTTAAGGCTATGTAGGGTGGTTTGGACATTTTTGCTAGATAGGATAATATCAGATAGAATAATGATAGGATAGGATTTTAAATATCAAATTCAATGTTAGTTGACATCCAAATATTGCATGGATTCAAAATAATATTATTACTATTATGGGCTTGTTTGGTTCGGCTTTTGGGGAATGCATTTGCAAAAATGCAAATACCTTTGAGTGAATGGAGTTTTCCGAAATACAAATATCGTTTGATAAAATTTACATTGAAAAACAACTTTAGCCAAAATACCGTTTGGTAAAATTTGCATTTGTAATTGACTTTTATTAAATTAAAAAAGCAAAAATATATTTTTTTTTTTTTTTTGAATACTAGACGGTCGCCGGGGTTGGGCGACGGTCGCCCGAGGTCGCGCGACCCAGGCGGCCGTCGCCTGGTCGCGTGATTCAAGCCATCAGTCGCATGGGTCGCGCGATTCAGGCCATCAGTTGCTTGGGTCACGTGACCAAGCGTCGCCTGAGGTCCGGCGACGGTCGCCGAGGTCAGGCGACCCTTAGGCGGCGGTCACCAGGGCGTTGCCAGCACGCGCGTGACCCTTGGCCGGCGGTCATCGGCCTCCGATCAGCTTCTCTATCGGCTGCATGAACAGTGATGATGAACAGTATAACTTACATTCCGAAAATGCAACTTCTCAATGAACCTCTACCCCTCCATTCCCCCAAAGGCCTTTGAAGCCCATTGGAGATGCAATTGCATCTCCCCAAAGTCCTCAAAAAAATGAACCAAACACCACAGCATTTGGCCAAACCCCTTTAGAGCCCAAATGAGCATTCCAAATGTTGAACCAAACAAGGCATATGTGTGTTTAATTTACAGGATTAAAATTAAAAATAAACCATGGAAGTCATAAAAACCATTCATTTTTTTACAATCTTTATCCATGTCAAACACCACTCTTCTCCGTGACTTCGAGGACACCCACAAGACACCCTCTCCTTCTGAGACATCCCTTTTGTCGCCGTTGACCAACCCGTTCGTTCTTTCTTTTATTTTATTTTTTTCCGAATTCTCTCGTGGAGGAAGAAGGGAATTGAGGCTCGAGATGAATTCGTCTTAAGATATATTCGTGGTGCTTGTGCTCTAGTCCTTTGGTGACCATTGTAGTGAGAGAAATCAAAACTAGAGAAAGAGATGCTGGTGGCATTAGGCAAAAGAGAGGAAGAGTGATCATCGAGCGCAAAAGTGGGGAAAGAACACGTGATTTAGCAATTTTCTAAATTCCAATCTCTTATCTGGGTCTATCCCATCCCTTAGATGAGATTTTTTTTCATCTGGGTCATATGCATCATTCCAAACATCGAATAGAATAAAAGTTACTTTATCCGGAGTTTTATGTAGCCCATCAAATGTAGCCAAAAGGGGTGATTACTCCCACAATAGACCAGACAACATAAGCTCAAAACACCGCATGATTTATCAATTTTCCAAATTTCGCATATCTATATCTCATTCGGATCTATCACATCCCCTAAGTGAGATTTTTTTTTTATCTAGACTATACTCAAGTTATATCTAGTCATATACACGATTTCAAGTCACTCTAAACACCGGATGGGATGAAAGTCATATCACCTAAGATTTCATCCGGTCCACCAAAGGCAGCCTAGAAAGGGCAATCCAATCCTTGTTTGAGTGGGCAATTTACCTCCTAGATGGGCCAGCAGACAACATAAGCTCAGCCCAGGATCGATCCGTTCTTCAACTGTCTGAATTTCGACTTCGGTCCCCAGCCTTCTTCGTAGGCTTTAAACGCAAACGGCGAGTCGGCGGGTTGGCGCGTTTTTCCTAATCGCGCAACTCCCTTCCTACTCCGGTCAATTCCACTCCACACCCCACGTGTGCGGCTCTGGATTCTCCCCTCCCTGTCCGAAAAAAAGATCGAATTTTTCCCCCATTTGATGCGGTCGATTTCCTTAGGGTTTCAATCGGATTGGGGCTAAATCTGAATTAGGGTTTCTTAAACCGGCGCATCATCGCTGTGGGGGGAGCGATGGATATCCAGAGGAAGCGGGTCCAGCTTCTGGTCTTCGTCGTCGGCATCATCGCTCTCAGCATGACGGGTACTGTATAGTTCCATCGATCCGCTCCTGCATTCGCTCCGTAATGTCGTTTCTTCTTCTTCTTCTTTCCCCGTTGACTGCAAATTTCGAGAGTTTTGGATCTTGGCGCGGCGAGTTGAGACGATTGTGCAGTTTGGTTTCCGTGATATGCGAGTTCGAGTGTTGGGCTGCAATTCTTTTGCGGAATACGGAATTGGGGTGAACAGTGTTCCTGCTAGTCGAATCTCTCGGTGCTTGTGCTTGTGGGTTTGGTTTGGAATCTCGTTTTCCTGATTGTGGGGAACGTGATGTTGAGGTAAATCGATGAGTGGGTAGCTCGTGAAGTATTCTACTTGATGTAAATTTCGTATTTTTACGTGATCGGTGCATCCTGTGCTTTTAGGTGATGAAGCGTTGAGTTTAAGCAATCTATTGATCATCCAGTTGTCTTTATGTTGCCTGTCATAATCCGGCTGAAGTGTCGATAGTAGATAGTTTCTGGCTGAAGTAAATGTAAATTATGTCCATCAATGCACTTTCCTAGAGCATAAAAAAGGTATCCAATTTGTAACAGCCTAGATGGTGCATCTATGGAAACATCTGATTTTCAAACTGCTTATTTCCTGTTATTTCTTAAGCAGACTTAGTAGATTCAAGTATATACATTTTGTTGATCGACCTCAGTCACGCGACGTGACATCTAGAATTCAAGGGAGATGTCAAAGAGATAAATGCCAGACTTTGCTTATCATCATCCACCAAGCGGGAGAATTATGTGATTACATCGGTTTCTTTTGTGGTTTTTTGAGGTCTCTGTGTTTAAGCTCTATGATGGCCTGTGGATTTTTTATGACATTTATGACAGCTGATATGTCAACCAACTTTTGGTCTTTGCAGCCGAAAAATGCCGACAGCTCATGGGGGAGGAGGGGTCATCTCAGAGTGGTAAGTTTACATTCTTGAATTGCTTCGACATGGGCTCTGGAACCCTAGCATGTTCAGTGAAGGAGGGCGTGAAGCTCTATTTCTACAACATACGGGCAGCCCATGTCGAAAGGGCTAGGGTCCTTGCAATTGAGACTGCGATTGTTGACGCGATGGCACAAGGGTTAACATCCAAGGATGCAGCCAAGCAGGCACAGAAAGAAGGGGCCAAAGCAGCAAAATTGGCGACTCGGCAGGCCAAACGCATAATAGGACCCATCATATCTTCAGGGTGGGATTTTTTTGAAGCTTTATACTATGGTGGTACAATGACAGAGGGTTTTCTCAGGGGATCCGGGACTCTGTTTGGTGCTTATGCTGGAGGCTTCCTTGGTGAGCAGAGACTTGGGAAGATCGGATATCTAGTGGGAAGCCATCTGGGAAGTTGGGTTGGAGGTAGGATTGGGCTTATGGTGTACGATGTCGTCAATGGAGTGCAATTTCTGCTTCAGTTTGTTCAGCCTCAAGAAGAGGAAGCGGGGGTTAATGAATCCCCGGTTTTCAAACAGTTTGAAGGTTCTGAAGAGTCTTATGAGACTCCTTTTGGTAAGAGCTCTGACACTTCTGAAGATTATGTTGCTCACGAGTCAACTACTTACTCCGAGGCTTCTGAAAATGATGATGCTCACGAGTCAACAACTTACTCCGAATCATACGAATCATACGAAGAGTTATAAGTTTTAGAGTGCAGGCTTAGGGCTGCAAAATTGGTGAGGTTATTTTTATGCGATTAGAGTCGATAAAATATGATAAAACTGCTTTTTTTGGTTGATCAACACTGTTGTATATATTACTGTTATATGTGCATTATAGAGCACATTGTGATCTTAACTTTTTCGTAATATGAAGTTGAGCTTTATGAATGTTATTGATGGTGCACATGTCTGTGGAAAATCAATGATTTGAAAAACATTTCTCAAAATGGATTATTTATATCGCCTGGAAAGTCTAGAAGAAAAAAGTTTTCATTGTCACCAACAATCTATATCTAGACATTTTTGCTGATGTTGCTTTTCCGCAGAACAACCATTCTGAAACTCTGATCATACCTCAGAGCAGCGGTCTATGCTCCAGTGAAACGTGTACTTATGCAGGTGGCGGCTTAAGGGAGGGTTTTAATCGAGGATCGGAAAGGGCTGACTTGGTTATGTACCATCTTTTTTGAATTTTTCTTAAGAATATGCTTTGGTGATTTGGGAGTTCTAAGCATCATATAAAAGTTCATATATTGTAATGGTCAAAGTGAAACTCTGTCATTTGATTGTACATATATTAGGGATGAGCATGGTTTGAGCGGGCAATTCCCATTCTAGAACCGAGAATTGCCCACTAAGGATCGGTTCCGAGAAATTGAAACCGAGAAAATCCGTCCAATTCTCAGGTGGATTTATGGAACCGGTCCCATTAAGCTTTATGCATCCGCACTATAATATGCTACAAAGAATTACACAATGGAATCGCTTCATCAAAGACACTCCTAATTAGAGCCAATGAATCAACAATATCAGTATGTTATGAAGTGTGTAAGTAAGATAGCACACTCACCAAATTTTGTTATAAATAGGCAAAAGTAGACAGTTATCCAACATAAAAACTAGTACTAGCCTAGGGATTTAGAATTTTCATTTTTTATATATTCCATATGTATTATTGGTCTAGTCACTTGTAATCGACACCGGTTTAAGTAAATTAGAACTAGGAACCGGACTAATTCCGTTAGGAACCACCGGTTTTTGGGCGGTCCAAGTAGTTCTCAGTTTTTTTTGCATACCCTTGACACATATCTTTCAAATGGATGAAAGAAAGAGAAAATATAATGTGCAGCTCTGATGTCACTTCACTTTTACGATAATTCATTAAGTGAGCAACATGTGTCCTTGCTGGGCTCACCTATCCCCTCTTCTTCATGGTTTCTCTCTTCCTCCTCGGCTCACTAACAGAAGATGCTTTGCCCTACCTCGCGCAGCCTCTCTCCCTCCCGACTCACAATCTAGCTCTGCTCTAAATTTCTGCGCTTAACCTCAACCTCTTTGTATATCTCATCATCCCCTCAAAAATTATACACCCACAATCGAGAAAAGAAAACATTAAAATGGGTCCTCTTTCTCTTTTCTCATCTCTCATTAATTTCCTTATCGGTGCTGCTTTGTAGGGTCATCATCGTCCATCTCCTCCTCCTGCTACTCTCCTTGGCCCTCCTCCGTCAGCCACATGCCCAAACCACAGATCTTGTCTTTGTTTCACGTGGGTTGGTTTGAGTAAAAATGGTTTCGTGTTTATATAGATTTTTGTAACAATTGAGCGAGCAAAAGTTGTGTCTTGATTTCTAAGCAGCTTCGACAGTGCCCGCACGGAAAGTGGAGTCCTGAGCTTTGGTTGGAGTGGTCGATTTCCCCTGGTCCTTCTTCTTCCTCAGAGCTTTCATGGAGGAAGAGAGGTTCCAATTCTTCTCCTTGGCCTCGTCCGTCTCTATGCGCTCTTGCTTGCGCTCTTCACTGCAAAATGGCGTGTCCCCACTGCAAAATTTAAGAAAGAAATCAGCCTAAAACAAGACGACGGAAGCCAGCAGGGAGGGAGAGAGAGGGAATAGGTGGGCCCAACAAGGACATGTGTCGCTCAGTCAATAGACTATTGCAAAAGTGAGTTGGTATCAAAGTTGCACCCATTATTTTTTCATAAAAGAAAAGGCTCTTACTATTTGAACGATTTTTTGTTTTTTTTTTTGTTTTTTTTGGTAACATGGAGTTGGTTCGACTATTAGAATGATTATTCATGAAAAATTTAATAGATTATCCATTTTGAGTTCATGAGCATATTTCAATGCACAATCACACATAAAGCAGCTACATTCTACCAATTCAAGACAAAGCATTATAACGCCAAATTACTAACACTTTCCGAAAGCTTTCATGTTGTGTCGGACACTTTAACACGTGTTCAACACTCTCTGATACTTGGTCAATAGGTATCGAAAACCCTCTCAACACTCTTCGATACGAGTTCGGAATTCTGACATGTACGGGGTTGATTTTAAAATTTTCAATAAATGAAAAGTCAAAATGTAAATATGTACAAAAAAAATAATAATAATAATAAATTAGGAAAAAAGAAAAACCTAATCTTCTTTTCTTTTCTGATTTTCACTTTCCGTGACACACAATTCACCCCCACAAGTTTGTTTTTTTCTCTTCTCTTCTCACGCACTCTAACATGCGAGCCTAGAATGTAGATAACTTGTTTTTTTTCCTCTAAGTTTTATTGAATATTAGAATAGATTTGAATTTGTCAAAATGAAACAATAAATGATATTAACAAATGGTGGATTAATATTTTTAGTGTAAATTTATGTTAAGCTATTTTTTATTACTTGTTTATTTATGAATTTGAATCAAATTAATTTATTTTTAAAAATGATAATTTATCGTGTGTGTGTGTATATATATATACATTTAATATTAACATGTTTCAACATATCAAAATTCTTTATTTTTTTAGAAAGGATGTGTCGTATCGCGTCATGTGTCGCGTATCAGTATCGTTATTACTCAGTATGTATAGGATGATATTGGGAAGACAAACGCTTATGTAAAGGAAAATTCACCCTTAGGTCTCCTTACGACATCTACCCATAGCCGTTGAGGATTTAAATCCATCAGGATTGGAGCGCCGTCTAGGAAGATTAGGATTGTTAATCTATGATTTGTGCCTACACCAACTCTGGGTTAGAATTAAGTATGGCATTGGAGATTTGAAACTCTTTTTCGAGACTTCAATTTCTTTGAAACCGATGAGGCGATTATATTGGCGTGCGATAATTTAACTATATTTTCAGTCATAGATCACTAGGCATACGAACCAATTGGTGACTGAATGGTGGTTACATTTCCTTTTCAGTTGAAAGAGCAAGCCAAAGCTCCATGGTCGTCGCACTCAATTATACGGAGACGATTCGCTAGCTTACCCAAGAGAGTCCCAATCCACATAACTCATCTCAGTCAGCAATCACAATCACCTAACTTAAAAAAAGTGGATTAAAAATCATATGAGAAAGGCATGGAAAATGACGATTGAAGAGGCAATAGGAGCGCCATCCACTTGAAATATCATTGATTATATCTTTCCATAAAGGGAAAATGAGCTTTAGAAGGCACGAAAATGTCAACGCGATTAGTCCTTCAATTGGTGACGCTGCACTGCACGAGAAGTCGCCGTTCTCATCGAGCGAGCAGAGACCAGATGCCCAAGCGTGCTCATCGATGCAGCAAGACGTCGCCATTAAGGATGACGATTCTAGCTAATGATTTTTCACGAGGGCAAGCATGCATGTTGATGCAAGACTAGAGACAAAATAGCTTTCGATCTCATTCATCAATTCTAGTAAGAAAAGAAGCCCCCAATAGAATCTGAGCGTTCCCACTAGACAATAGAGAAACCACAGGAGAAATAGGTTTCCCATCGCTACGTTAGAGGGGAGATAAATTTTTTATCGATCATCTGCTTCATTCTTTGTAAGTTTTTTTTGGCCGACAAGTTTTCCTCGTATGTATGTGAGCAAAATGATACTTTTCATTTAATAGAGATAAAAGGATTTTATTAGCGGAGATAAAAGGATTTTATTAGCGCAATCATACGCCATCATGGCGTCCTTACCCCACGAGTTATTTTATTCAATTTTTCGGTTGTACTTACCATAACTATAGGAGTAGATTTAAGAAATAAGAAATATAGTTGTGGATAGTGTATAGATGTGTGGAATCGGTTCACATTGAAATCTTTCATTTTGCGTCATTTCTCATGTATCAAAGCAAATATTGATCCTAGTGTAATTTCTTCTTCATGGCCGATCAAGAAACTTCCTCTGTCTCTCCCAAGATCAATATAACTTCTCCATATTTTATTCACTCAAGTGACCATCCGAATGACTCTCTAGTCTCTCTTCCTTTGAATGGAGACAATTATCCAATGAGGCATCGTTCCATGCTCATGGCCCTTGAGGCAAAAAATAAACAGTGCTTTGTCGATGGGTCCTTGCCACATCTTGTTTCAACCTCTTCAGAGTGAACGTCGGTGGCGGCTAGAATTATTGGCGGGGTGCTTAACGATCATTCCGGAGCATGGCACGACACCACGTTGGATAATTGTCTCCATCTAAAAGGGAGAGACTAGAGGGGCATTCAGATGGTCACTTAAGTGAGGAAAATATGGAGAAGTTACATCGACCTTGGGAGAGATAGTGGAAGCGTTTTGATCGGCCATGAAGAAGAAAGTACACCTAGATCGATATTTGCTTTGATATCATGAGAAAGGACATAAAATGGAAGATCCCAATGTGCATCAATTTTCTTGTATTCTAAACATACATATTTATATAGTATTCAGAACTATAACTCCTAAATCTACTCCTGCAATTATAGTAAGTATAATCGAAAGAATGAATAAAACAACTCATGAGATAAGGCTTGATAGTAATATCAAGATTTTATGGGTTAATCGGTTTTATTTTCTCTCCTTTCCTCATTAAAGAGACAGCTCACCATAGGTGATTAGATGGTGAAACTTGGACTTACAAGGTGCCTTACCAATTTCATGGATCGAGGAATGTGCCAGCAAAAGCAAGGATTGATAAGACAACCCAAGCATTAAATTGTTTGCACATAGTACTACGATGATCCAATGGGTGTGAAGTCTTCCCTTTTCTCTCCATCGTGAATATCTTAGGTATATGAGAACCTCTGAATGCTATCATGCACGGCAAACTATCTTCACACATGATGCTTAGAAGCAACATTTTTTCAGCAATGCCCTTTCAGTAAAAGAAGTTGGACTAGCAATAACAGATTTCCATTCTTGTCATTATTCTGCAAAATCATTGGGTGATACTAAGTCTTCTCGCACTCAAAATCATTTGGACAATCAATTACCGTGTAAATAACTGGATACGACAAAAGGGGTAGTTTTAAATAGGCAGTCAGTGTGAACTGAGGGATGCTGTTTATCACTAAATAATTAAAGAATGACTAGCTTTCTTGCTAGCTATTACGACAAGCTTAATCGTTTGTTGCTTAGTGACAAGAAATGAGACGAAAGAAAGGAGTGTGAAAAGTGGGAGGTGAAGGATCTCCCCACAATTTGTTGATTGGAACTTGAATTCTTGGAGTGAGATTTTGGAAGTATGAGAGGGTTTTCTTCAACCTCGTGTACTCCTAATTTGACCTATGCGAACCAACGCCAATGATCGAACCACGTATCTTATTAGTTGAAAATCGATGTCGAAAGGGCAATTAACGTCCTTGCCAGAAATTTTGAGGTTGTTCATTCTCTTGGCAATTTTGACAAACGTGTTGTATTTATGTGTGTTAATGGATCAATGAACGTGAGGAAAAAAAACGTGATAGGTAATTTCCGTTCATGTATCTCATTAATTTGAGTTCATGTATCTCTTGAATTCGTGTATCTATCTAATTTATAATTCATGTATCTCATGAATTCTTGTGTTCATTTAATTCATGTATCTTCTAGATTTTTATATCTATTTAATTCATGGTTTATGTACTGCTTCTATACATGAATTATAAAACTCTATAAATAGAGCTCAAAATATTCATTCCAAGAAGAAGTGAAACACTCATATCTCCCATCTTCAAGTTTTCTCTAAGTATGTTGATTTCAAGAAGTATTTGACAGAGTCATTTCGTATAGTGCCGATACCAACAAGTTCGAATTGTTGTATCTTGGAAGGCAAGGTTCGTGAAGCTACTTAGCACCAATGGCAGGAACTAGTCTTCTTAAGGAAATTCAGATTCGGCTAATCATACCTCATCTCTAATTACTATTTCTTATTGTTATCACTTTTTTGAATTTATTATTTTCTTATTAGAACAAACAGTCTTACGTATTCATCCCCAATATGTTTCTTCTTCTTCTTCTTTTCTTTATATATTGTCCAACAAAATGAACTGAGGACGGTTTTAGTTTCTATGTCACGAGGAGAACTTGCACCGAAATCCACCCAATGACAATAACATAATCAATAATGACCGATCAAAGCGCCCCCCCCCCCAAAAAAAAAAAAAAAAAAAAAAAGTCAATCAAGATGACGCAGCAGAGAAATTGATCGTGGTAAAAAAAGGTCAATCAAGATGACGCGGCAGAGAAATTGATCGTGGTAGAGAAAAAGAAGAAGAAGAAGCGCAAAGTTCTCTATTTTTATCTTTTGCAGAATTACATTTTTTAAAATCACGACTTCTTAATGCTGCAATGGAAAGTGAACTTGTAAGTAGGGAGTTGTGGATAACATGGAAGTGTGTGAAGTAGTTGGGATAATTGTCTTTAAAAGTATCAGACTTACTGTAGGATGAACAATTCTATCTTAAACAATTAAATTATATTAATTTAGTCCTGAATTTTTTAAAGATTCGCTAATTTAGTTATAAATCTTTTCATGATTTGCTAACGTAGTAATTCTAGAAAATTTTGGTCGAAAATCACTGATATGGATAATTTTTATTATTTTTTTATTTTTTTATTACTTATTAATGTTTTTCTTTTTTTCCTTTAAAAAAAAATCCATATGGGCTGCGGCGGCCGACCATCTATGAAGCACGGACACGTTGTCCGTGCTTCCGTGTCGTGTCCGACACGTGTCGGAGCGTGTCGGACACGTCGACACGCTCGGACACGGTCGGACACGCGGTCAACGCGTGTCGGATTTTCCGACACGTGGTCAACCTTTGCCCGACACGTTTCGACACGCGTGTCCGGGAGGGAGAAGACCGCGAGCGACGTCGAGAGACGGCCGAGCATAGACTGAGGCGAGGGCCGGCCCTGTGATGCTGCGATGGATCCGACGAGGAGCAGCGAGCGGCGAGCGGCGAGGAAGGGGGTCGTGCGTTCGGCGAGGAGCAGCGAGCGGCGAGGAAGGGGGTCGTGCGGCGAGGAGCGACGAGCGGCGAGGAAGGGGGTTGTGCGTGCGGCGAGGAGCGGCGACCGGCGAGGAAGGAGGTCGTGCGGCGAGCGGCAAGGAGGGAGGAGGAGAAGAGGAAGGGTCGCGAGCGGCGAGGAGGAGGAGTAAAGGAGCTAGGGTTTTTGAGAAACTCAAAAATGATTAAAAAAATGGGAGTCTATGGTACCTATTTTGGGGGGAGGGAAAGTGACGGACAGATGGGGGAAATGGACGGGGGAAATGGACGATTGTGGGAGGGAAAGGAAAAAAATAAATTTGGGTGGGGGAATGGACGATGGTGGGGCCTGGAGAGGGAAAGGAAAATAAATTTGGGGGTGGGGGAAATGGATAAGGAAAAGAAGAGAGTGAGGTGGGCTCTAATGGGATTTTTTTTATCCGAAAAATAAATAAATGAGATTAAAAAAATTAAAGTAAATTTGGGGAGGGGGATTTCGAAAAATAAATGCAAATTTGGGATAATGAAATAAAAAAAAGTGTAAGATTTATTAATATTACTAGTATAAATTCATTGTAAACTATTTATTTATTTATGAATTTGAATCAAATTAATTAAAAATAAAAATATTTATTTAATATTTAACGTGTCGGAACGTGTCGAAATTCTCTATTTTTTTAGAAATGACGTATCGCGTGTCGTGTCGTGTCGTGTCGCGTGTCCGTGTCGCCGTGTCCGTGCTACATAGCCGACCATAGGCAATGGTTACCTTTGCATAAGCAACCATCGCCCTTGCAAGATCTAGGCGAGGGCCACGCGTTGCCAGCTAGCCCTCACCTAGGCTCATCAGCTACCAATGAGTACCCTCACATGTGGTTGACCACATGGAAAAAAGGTAAAGGAAAAAAAAAAGGCAAAGACATTATAAAAATTGTAAAAATTATTGCTATTAATTTTTAAAAAATGATTACATGACAGTCTTTAATAAGCTATAAGAATAACAGTCAATTTTGAATTACAAATAATTATAAATTGTTAGGGGATTCACTTTTGAAGAATTCGTGGCTCATTATAGTAGCCCAAGTACTATTATAGCTTTTTGGTCAAAATTTGCTGAAATGACTAAATTGGTAATTAGTTAAAAAATTTAAGACCAAGTTGACAAATCGTAATATGTTTATGATTAAATTGACATATAATTGAAAGATTTAGGAATAAATTAGCCGTCGCACGATAAATTCAAGATTTTTTTGATAATTTCCTCGAAGTAGTTGGAGGTTGAGGGGAAAAAGATTAAATTGCTGGAGTTCCATTTCTAAAAGAAAAAATTGATTAAGCAAATAATGTGATAGGCTCTCAGAGAGTGTTAAAGAACTTGCTTTCTCGATACCCACTTGTGGTCCGAGACATTTTTTGGAATACCAAATATCAACTATCTAGAATCAAAATGTATGTAGCCTTATTATTGACGAAATTCCATATAGAATGATAAGTTCTCATGATAAAAGCGCAGTAAGGTGGAATGTAAAAGTGGCGGGCAGCTTTTTTTAAATAGATAGTGAGTGTTTTAGAGTTATTTCTAACCACAAGAGTTTGTCACAATATATGTCAATTACGGTTGTTAAGCACTTGTCATTAATGGAAATGTTCGATACTAATCTTTTCTGAGTTCGGGAGCGTGCTTGCCATTAGTTCATGTCTGAATTGAATCAAGTAGATCAACTTTAAAGAGCAGCGTGAACTGATAAAACATTTCCAAATTCCCGTCAGGGTAAATTGTCATAGAGCTTCTAGGGGCAGGATGGCCGTTCCTATCACACGTTATCATGGACGGGATAGCGATAATCCTTAGCATCCCGGGCGATGGGCGCCACCAGGGCGTCGCCTGCAATCTTTTTAATAAAAAGGTGACGAAGGGCTAAGGTTCCTAATATTGGAAAAGCACGTGTTAAAGGAAAACTACGTAACACTTTTTGTTGTAAACAGAAAAACATAAACAGAGACAATAATGCTAAGAAAGCAATAACAAATTAATAAAAAAAGTCCAAGCCAATGTTGATATAATATTTACGAGCAAACATGACAGAGTACAAACCAATTATAAACTTGTAAGATGCTGTAAATTCGTAAAGGAATTAAATAGGTGGATGGCCTGCTAATGGTGCTAAGCAACTTTACGAATTAAGCATCCCAAGATACAACACCATAAACCCATTTGAATTAGTACTATGCAAATAGGGGTCTGTCACACATTTCATGAAACTGGCACATTTAAAGAAAATTGAAGTAAAGAGATGAGACGTTTTGTTTTATTGTTCTTGTTTTTGTTTTTGGAATGAAGAAGAGTTCAAAGATACATGAACTAAAATTAAACATGAATTCAAGAAATACACAAACTAAAAAGATATGTGAATCAGGATATACATAGACTGAAAAGACATTTATCATTTTGTTCACTTTCACTCATCCATTTAATCCACTTAATCCACCATAATTACAACACCATCACTAAATCGAATAGGGATTGTGTTTGAAGCCTTCAGGGGACGAAAGTACATCGCCCGTCAGCTCCACCGGCCAAGGTGGATTGATCTCTCGATCTGAGTACACAACAGTATAGGGTTCCGGAACTTGAAGAAACGTATCCGGAATGGTCAGATCAAGAAATTAGAAATTGGCTTCTTCAACTTCTCCGGAATTGTTTATAACCTATAAAAAAATACAGTATGAATGCATCTTCATCACTAAAATACGCGAAAACAGTGCCAACCCACCGCAGCAACTGGACGGAGACGCCCATAAATAATGCCCCCTCATTGGAGGAGCCGCAAAGCGTTCCCATCGAGCTCTGAAATTCTTCGTTTTCAATTCCTTTTCAAGCGAAACCTGCTCCTCCTGATTCGTAGGTTGCTTCTCTGGACAGTCGTGTTTTTTGTCTCCAAGTAAGTTGATTGTGTCGACATGGTTTGCCACGGAGACCCGTTGATCGGAAGACTCTACGAGCTGCACGAGAAGATCTCCAGCCTCGACAGCCTCCAGCCATGCAAAGATGTCGACACCCTCTTCACGCAGCTCGTCCTCACGTGCATGCCCCCCAGCCACCACCACATCGATGTCACCACGTTATGCAAGAAGGCTCAAGAAATGAGGTCAGACCTCATAAGGCTGGGTGGCGAAGCAGAGGGCCTCTTGGAGAGTCATTTCGCGACGATCCTGGGGTCTTTCGATCGCCCAATTGAGAAACTTGAAATCTTCCCTTACTATGGGAATTATCTCAAATTGGCCCAACTCGAGTTCACCCTCTTGACCCAACACTGTACTCATGTCCCCAACAAGGTTGCCTTCGTGGGTTCTGGCCCCCTCCCTCTCTCCTCGATAGTCCTGGCCTTGAATCACTTGACAATCACCTCGTTCCACAACTACGACATGGACCCCTTGGCTAATTCCAAAGCGACTCGGTTGATCTCGTCCGACCCGGATTTGTCCAAGAGGGTGTTGTTCCACACTAGCGATGTTCTCAAAGTCACTGAAGAGTTGAAGGAGTACGACGTTGTATTTCTCGCCGCGCTTGTGGGCATGGACAAGGAGGAGAAGGCCAGGGCGATCCAGCACTTGGGGAGGTACATGAAAAGTGGGGCTATTTTGATGGTGAGGAGCGCGCATGGCGCTAGGGTTTTTCTGTATCCGGTGGTGGATGTTCAAAGTGATCTTGGAGGGTTCGAGGTTCTTTCGGTGTTTCACCCCAAGGATGAGGTTATCAATTCAGTTATTGTAGCGCGCAAGTGTTGATCATGAATCACGACACATGCCTGCACAAGTCGCACGAAGAGTCATTGGAACCGACCACTGAGAGGAGCAAAATTTGAGGAATCCCTATGTGGATTACACATCCAACCCTAATTCTTCACAGACAAGTTGAGTTTCAATCTTTCTTCATGATATGCTATTACGTTGTAATTATCATGCATCACTATGCATGTATGTTTATTTCAATGAAAGACGAAGTGGTGTTCTGGTTTGAATTTATGGCACTTCCACTCTGTCAACGAATTTTTTGTTATGAGCATCAGCAACTCTGTTTTGACTCCATCTGCAATCTGGAAAAGAATTTCGCTCCTGTTTTAAAGGTGGCACACTGGCACTCCAGGAAATATTTCCTGTGGATAGAAGGGCTCTTAAGAAATGTCTTTCGACCTAACAACCGTGCGTATGATTAAGGAATTTGGCCATGGAGAAGAGCATCGCTCAGTAACTTCTCTCTGTGAAACCCTTTCACTAGCTTATTCAAGTCCTCGGCGAATGTTCAGGCAGGTCCTACTTTTTTCCATTCTAGCATCATGATATGATCATGGATTACGATTTCCATGCGCAACTTAATTAAATGGCATCAGCACCTTGCTTTAGCTCGATCAAATCTAGATGAGGATCTCGCTTGTCTATGAAGATAGCGATAATAGCAATATCATTATGCAATTGAAGTCTCTACGAGAGTCACTTCTTTTTCTCACATTGCGTAGGTCAACTTTTGCAAGAAGGGATGAAATATTAGCATGGAAACTTCTTAATTTTGTGAACAAAGTATATGGCGTTTCTATGGATGAACCAAATGGTTACATTTCTCAAGCTGAGAACATGTCATAGTGTTGTTCTTCGCTCTTGAGACTATGTGATTTCGCGGCTTATCAGGTCCATATTTTGTTGGACCGCATGACGTTCTTCAGTGCAATGCAAAAGAAACACAAAGCCCATCTATGAGTATGAAATATTTTAGGGTATGTATTTTGGTGGTAATGAATTCAGTATATTATAACTAAGGTTTGGATATTAGGTAAAAAAAAATCGTTACCCTTGACCTAGATGACATGTGGAATTCGGTACACGAAGTGTTTATTGACCTAGATTCATAGACTAATAGAACAAACATTGGGAGACCCGTAGATCATTATCTCAACGATATGAAAAATTTTCCCAAATTAACTTTTCTATCACAATAGAACTCACATTAGAATATACAAAATTGATGAGAAAATTGTCCAAAAAAATCCTCAATCTATTACATTTTTGCTAATTCAATCACACATTCAATTTTGATAATTGAGTTTTAAACCTTTTTACATTTTACCAATCGAGTTCGTCTAACCAATTTTGACTAGAAATCACTTATGTAAATGCCGGCTATGTCACATAGTATAACCAGCACTAATTAGTGAATAATTTTAAAATTATTTTAATATTTTTCAAATTTATTTATTTTCTTTTTCTTTTCTTCTTCTTCTTTTTCTGCTTCTTTCTAGCTAGACATGGATGATAATTGGCAAGGTCATCACCACCCCTAGTGAGGCCAACCTCGCCTAGATATGGCGGGATTGGCTAGACAAGGCTCACCCTTGCCGACTACTGGTGAGGTTGAGCCTCCCCTCCTAACCAAGAAAAATATTTTTGTTCTTTTTCATTTTTCCTCCCTTCTTTCTCCTCTAGCCAATTGCTACACATCAATTATGATCGATACGGTCATCACTGCACCTAATGAGGCCGACCTTGCCCAGACATGGAGAGGTTGGCTAGCCAAGTTGACACCATCTCCTTCGAATGCGGCCTCATCCTTGCAACCCACCCCATTGATGAGTCGTCCGAGTGGCGAACCTTCACCAAAGAGTCCAACGTCAACAACCCTGTCCGAATCGGCATGGGCCGATAGGGGTGAGCTTTGCCGAGGCCTGACAATCGGCTAGGGCAAGAGGGAAAGGAAAAAAGAAAGAAAGAAAGAGCAAGGAAAAAAAGGAAAAGAAAAGAGAGAAGAAATTTTAAATTTTAAAAATATTAAAATATTACTAAAAATACGCCCGGCCGACGACGACATCTACGTCAACACTTTTCACTTAAAATTGGCTAAATGGATTCAAATTGAAAAATCATGAATATGTTTAAAATTCAATTGGCCAAATTAAAATATTTAATTTTTTTGGGGAAAATCGACACCATTCTTCTTGCCCATTAATCCTTCTTTCTATCCAGATTCATCCTTTTTCCCAAAAATGCCCTCAAGGACAATTTGAACCGGCTGAGTCACAAGTCAACTACTGTGCCAACACAGCTTCAATCCAACAACGGGTGAGAGTCAAGAACGGCGATACAAGATCCAGTCGGGATCACAGACAGATCCAGCCACAGCACAAGAATATCGTCCACCAACAGATGACAACCAGAACTATTGGATAGACTCGTCCATTAGACAGCATAACAATATGTAAACGAAATCAATTGCAGGACAGCAACTCAGGATGTCCTTGTTAGTGTCGATCTCATTGTTCTCTAAGCTGCTAATCGACTTGATCTAATATAACAAGCCAGGAGAGTTGTCTTCTTAAGAAAAAGCACAATAAATTCATGTTTAAAGACAATAGAGAGAACTATCTTCATGCCTCATCTATTCCTTCTACTGAGATAAACAGATACTGCCTCAATATTTTTGCTTGGAACTTGAACACCAGAGCTAAAATATGCAGACAGTTTTAACTATAAGGAGTCACACAGTCGAAGAGATATACATGAAGAAACGACTTACACAGGCAAAGAATGAGTGGCATTGAGAGGAAGAACATAACATGGACCCAATCCAGAATCTGTCGATCAATTTTGAACATCATTCTTGACCTCCACCCCCAGTGTCGAAATACGTAGGCGCTCCAATACCACTGTTTACACCCTCCATCAAGGCGAATCTCATGTCTTCAGATGGCTTCCAATGCCGCTTCCTCTGGTTTATAAACCAATTGTTAATTTGCTTTTGGTCTAGCCCAGTGACTTCAGATAGTTTCAATTTTTCCTCTTCCTGCAATACATCACTCATTAGCCACATCGCACTTAAAGGAAAAAAAGAACGTGTATGCACTAGCTTTTTCTGAAGATCAACCTCAAACCATGATAGTCTTCAAAAGTTTAGAAAATATAGAATATCGCATGCAGTGTGGCAGGAAAAACTGTGCATAGTTTGTTCTCGGTTGCCTCTTGGTTTTTCCTCGGCTTCCTTCCACCCATAATGAGCATGTTCATCTTGAGTGCAAGTTTTTGAAGCCGGTTGGTTGTACAGTTTGACTTTACCCCAATATATTTTTCTTACTTTCACCAAAAAAAAAAAAACTGTGCATTGTTTTTTTTTTTTTTTTTTGGGTCAGAAAACTGTGCATAGTTTGAACAAAACTTTTTCCTCCTGCACGCAAATTGCCAGCATTTCAAGCAAAGGAGATTCAGTTATTTTAACGCCAAAATAAACTTGAGGCCAAGACTAGACTACTGTAAAAAATTTAGGAAACAGAAACACATCATCATAGATTATTTAATAGTCAGACTGAAAACATCAACTTTCAATTTTAGACAAACAAAATCTGAGTCTACATCAGTACAAAAACCAACCATCAAAAATCAGATGCCATACATATTTCCTTGCAATTCACGCCAAAACTAGCTAGCATTAATTAGGAAGCAAATGATAGCCATTCTATTCTAGAAATCAATTTCTAGCTAGAAATTGATTTTTCAACTTCTATTCTCTGAACAAGTTTCTAAGCAAAAATACACATTTGATAACATAACAAAATTTCTGTTCTTAGAATAGAAATTCGTTTGATAATGACAAAAAATTTCTCCCTCCCAAGTGGTGGTGGGAAGCAGCCAGCAAGCTTTGAGGCTGGTGGCGGGCAACCGGTGGAGGCAGTAGGCATCTGTTGGCGACGGGCGATGACAAAAGTAAACGATGAGAAGAGTTTTCATTTCACTTTTGTTCCAAAAATAAAAAATCTAAAAATTTTAACTTCTAATTTCTATTTTAAATCTATTTCTGGAATAATCTATTCTAGAAATAAAAAAATAAAATTGCATTACCAAATAGATTTCCGTTCCAAACCTGTTCGGAAAATAGAAAAATAGAGAAATAGAGAAACATGATGGTTATCATGCACACCCTTAGCTTCTCTTGCAATTAGGACACTAAAAACAGATATTCTTACTGTTGGATAAGGCCATCGATAGTGGGAGTTCCACCAGTTGAGCAGTGTCATCCTCGCATCCTTTGGTAACTTCCCGTTTTTCCTCTTCTTCAAGAACTCCTTCCTCAAACTGCTGAGATAGCCGCTGTACTTGCGCAGGAGAACCTCCTTCAGGTTTTTGTCGCAAGGAGGCATTCCGAACAAATATTCTTGACCTTCTGGAGCTTCCACTTCCCCGCAGCTGAGCTCCTCTTCTGAACTCCCACCCACTTCATCTGAAACAGGTTGAAAAGGCAATGTGTCGAGTCTATTTTATCAATGGCATATTAAGTATAATAGGTTTGACTTATATATGCAATCAACTGACACATTCCTAGAGGGATGGCATCCCATCATTCACCAACATTGTGTCGCGTCTCTAGAGGGATGGAATGCTTTAGCCAAACATATGGTAATGTGAAATGACAACAAATAGAGCCAGGATAATCTGTCCAAAGGAAGCTCGACGAAAGAAGAACCTCACTCAAATAATTTTATTTTTATCCAAATGTGGAAAAAAGCCACCACGTTTTTATCTCATAGCACAAACAGTATCTAAACTGCATCAACAGTTTATTTTGACACATTCAAATCCTAAGCTTTTAAAGAGCATCCTTGCATTCGTTCATAGGCGGCCTTTTTTTTCCTGAAAACTACAATTACATGTTGTCAAGTGCTTCTTCCAAGTAATATTGATTATAGGTTCAAACATTTCACAATAAACTAGCATGTCAAGATATTTCCAAGCAATATTTTGAATTGAGAATGATACAAAAAAGTAAAGACCAAGGAAATGACTTAGACAACAACTAATGACAGATATGTGGAGCTACTCTCATCGTCCTATCCTAAATGTTTAGTTAGATGGCCCAATCTATGCCTTCATATAGGGCTTAGGATTCTATGCAATTTTTCTCTTGAAGTTTTGCCCACAAAATAAGAAAGGAGGATGAAGAATACTCGATTACATGAAGAGCCAACCTTGTAGAACCATAACATCCCCCTTCAGAGAGCTAATCAGTTTCTTCTTCTTCTTCTCCTTTTTTTTTTCTTGTAAACCACAAAGGACTGATCAGTTCGATATTGGTTCCGTAGCTTGATGGAAAACATCCGTATTCACTAGGAATAACCACAGTGAATACGAAAAGTAATCCTTACATTTTGTGGACTTCCGTGCATTATTTATCAGATGACTGCCAGGGACTCCTAAGTTTCTGGTAAACAACCATCAATACCTTAATCTCTAGCTTTGCAAATACCTAACACACCATGAACTTCCTCTTATTAAAAGCTATCCTTAGGCATCAAGAACTGGAAAGATGTTTTCTCCTTCCAATTGCAAATAACATAACCTGAACTTCGCCTCACCAAAGTAGTCCACTTCATGCATGACACAAGATAAATTGTCACTGTTAAATGAAGAGATCAAATCACCTAACGAAAGGATCGCCTTAAAATCTGAGAGCACTTTTTCTAAAAATAGAAACCTAGAAGATGTTCTCCCTCGAATTTAAATATGACTCCTACCAGTGCACAGTGTCACCGGCCAACACTAACACAAAGTCAGTGCACTTCTCACTAAACAAATTCTCATTACTTGCGAAATCTTGGAATCTCTATGAGGACTTTGCACAGGTTTCCAATTCACCATAAAGCCACCTTTATAGACTTCCTAAACCAATTCCAGCTTGCTTTTCACTGGCAAAATGCTGTTGTTAGCTTTAACTGCCATTAATGGCTAGCTCCTATTTCACCATATAATCTCCGTACACAACTCCAGGTGATCATTTCTACGCCATGGTTTTTCGTCCTTAATGCCGTCCTTCTCGAAGTCCATTATGCTCCCCACCTACTTACACTCATGCATTAAGTTTATGCACAAAGTTGACTAATCTGACGAGTTCTTCAATAAATGGGAGCCCCTCCCAACCATAGAAGTACTTGCATCTTTATTTAAATTAACACTGAAGATTGAGACAAGGCAGGCAATTTATCAACAAATGGAATGTCTGGATTACCATATGACTACACTATGGGGGAGAAACTGCTAGATTTATGATTTAATTGCAACACTAAAGCACATTCAGCGATGAAAAATCTTAATAGCCGAAACTCAACAGTTCGTCGGTCAAAGTATACCACATCAACTAAGCCTTGGGTTAGCTAAATGAATACCTTCACACCATTACGCTCTATTACCTATCAAGTCTTTGTATGCTTAACTGTAAAAGTACGTGCTTGAAAAACATTTTATTTGAAGCCGCAGCATAAAAGAGTAGTCCGATTCACCTTCTGTCATTTCCAGTGATCTGTGAAGTTGAAGGATTAGTGAAGAACTTGGGCGTTTGAAAAGACAGAATGCATAACCAACTTATTCGAGTGTTATCTTCGCACAGAAATCAATACAAAGAACATCCAGTTTCAAGTTAGAATATCTATCGACTCTGAATTAAAAATTAGCAAGAATTTTTACATGGTAAACTACTATACCTACTAAGTCTGGCTAAAATATTCAGTTGCAAAATGACACATGTAACAAGGGTGGGGCCAAAAGAAAGATCCATAAAATTAAAAAAAAAATAATGGTAACGCCAATTATATAATAAGGGTTTCGAATGCATCCGTTGACTTGTCCAAGGGAAAGAAAAAATGTTAATTCCTCAAAACGCCAAGCACGGATAAAGATTGCACCCAATTACAAGGCTCTTTACACACCATACATGTCATTTCATGCACAGAACCAACATGACCCATCAAAGCAGACAGCACCCAGTTTTTAAGTGCAGGTAAAAGATCTCTGGATAAAAGCACCGCACCCAAAAAAGAGGGGAAAAAATGGACATTACCTGAGATGCAATGACCTGAACGAAAAGCTGTTGATGCATCTATACAGAGGTTGCTAAGTTGTGACTCGATGTTGCTCAAGAAGATAGTGGCCTCATCAAAGGGCTTGGACAACTCCTCCTTGTATGTGTTAAGGACCTCACAGTAGGATTCCTTCAACATTAAGAAAACGCCCATCAAGATTGTCTCATCTTAGTCGGTGGGCAAAAGGGGGTAACAATTCGCGATCCATCTAGTGAGAAAAAATTCTTAATTTTGGGCAAAAATACCATGAACTCATCAAGTTCCGGATCAGCTCCAAATTCGGCGCAAGCACCAGTCCGGCGTTTTTGGTCTCGGCCAATCTCCTCAAGAAGTGTGGCTATTTCAGGAGGTGCTCCAACCTGCAACCAAACCCAATAGAAGAAAAGGCAAAGAATTCAAATCACACAATCGACACATGATTTGACAGATGATAACTGCAACGTGAGCTTACAGCACCAAGCGTCCCGGTTCCGAAGGCACGATCATTAGTATTTAAATTCCAGCGAAATCACAAGTTTTGACAAATGAAAACATTCCAAAAGCTGGGCCAAGCGATGGTCACCATGATCAAAGATCAACCAAAGCAAAAAGGGTTTGCTTTGTGTACGTACCTTTTGGCATTCTAAATAGGCAGATAGAAGTTGAGGATACAAAGGGTGAGTGGCAATCTGGGTCTTGATCAGATCAGACATCTCGGACCCTTCACCGGATTCCATAAATCTACCCGACCCGGACCGGACCAAGTCGTTCAAGGACCCTTGGAAATCATTATCGTCATCGGCATCGGCAGTGCTAGCAGCACCAGTGACGCTCTCTACCCTAACCATATCATCCGAACCCTGAACCAAAGTGTCAAGCCTGTAGAACTCTTCCATTCTTGTTCACTGTTCACCGCCCACTCATGAACGTTCCAAGTTCTCTAACTGAAAAGGCAAAGGCCAGGCCCACCCCTAAAGGCTCTCAACTTCTCCCAAATGAGAACTCTCTAGGAATACGAAGGATCTGAAGGTTCCATTAGAAACCCTGTTCCGAAGCACACGAAAAGCTCAGATTTGCATGTTCTTTTCCCGAAGATGGCAAGAAAGCCGACTGCAAACTGAAGATGATCCGGAAGGAGCTCTAAACGATCAAGAACCAGATGACCCATGTGAAAGCAGAAAGGGAAGGCACGGTAGTGGATGCCGCCATCGCAAACAGCCCCCTCTAGCTAGCTCGAGAAACACCTGAGGGAGGAGCAGGAGGTCTGATTTTTTAAATCGTTAACATAAAGACCCGAGGAAAGCCAAGTGCTCGAAAAGGACCAGACACAGCTTTCTTTCCCAAGAAGAGTAGAACAAGTGGAAAAACCGGAAAAAGAAAGGCAATGACTAGGAAGGAGAGAGAGAGAGAGAGAGAGAGTGAGAGGGCTTTATCACATCGCACGGTCTTGCACGCGCTGCCGCAGTGATACGTAAGTGTAGTTGCAGTTAGATTTTTTCTCAGTGTTATATAGTTAAGAAAGATTTCGACGCATTGTGGTCTGGTGAGATGGATTTCTTGCGTAGCCCGGGTTTGTAGAGGTCGTGTCTCTGTCTCTGTCTCTCTCTACACGAAGGGGGGGGGGTAACGTGACGTGACATTCGACCCACGTTTCACGACGCCATTGGGGGACATCTGCGGGAGGTGGGTCCCAAAGAACATTGCCAGAAGTGGTATCCAATACACGTACTGTACCTCCATCCTCTGTTCATCCTCTCTCTCTCTCTCTCTCTCTTCACGGGGAAGTCTTTTTTTGTTAATTTAAGGATAACGTTAATATATATATTAACTCATTTGCCAAAATTATTACATCCAATATAGTGTCTGCAGCTCCATTTTATCTCAAGAAAAATAAATATTTTTGAAAATTTTAAAATAATCGCTCATTTCATTATAAAAAAATAATCAATAAGAAATATTTTCGTTATCCATAACAATATTTTCGTAACTTCATTTATTTTCATAAATAATAAAAGTGATTATTTTTAAAAATATATTTTCTAAATCATTTTTTAAATCACATTGGCATAGTGATCAAAATCATGGTAATTTGTTTATTCGTGAGAAACATGGATTTCGAGTGTTGAGAACCGTAGGAAGACCTTATGTGACATTTGAAATTTTTCATGTTCGACAATAATATTTATGATACAAAATCAAGTATTTGCTAGCTTGGAGTTTTAGATGGCACATATGGAATTTCAAGTGAGTTGTTATTTTTGTGAGGTATGGAAGATGCGAATGATGATTTTCCGCTATCATAATTGCTCGAAGTACAATGCATTAAGATTAAATTGTATGTTGATTGTATAGAGCAACAATGATTAACTTACCGTCTCAGTATTTGTTAGCGAGGACTAGTATGCTCTGAATTATGTGTTGGATGGTTTTCGAGTTTTAAAATTTACTAAATTGAGATTTTCCTAATATTTGTTATCTTTCACTGATAATTTTGGTGGGTTGAAAGTATTTTTCTAGTTTATTAGCATTTTAGAACGAAAAGTGATTCCCTTATTAGGTTCTGATAGCTTATAAAATATCTACTTTGCAATCATATATAAAAATCAATTGTCGCTCTTTGATTTATACATCTTTCTCATTCTCCACCAAGTATTTTAACCCTAATGTCATCATTACGTTTAACATTGGTAATTTAATCTTATCTCTTGGCAACTCTTCAGTACCTTCAAATGCATTCCCCCTGGTCATGTAGTTCTATTGCCAAATTTCAAGTCTTCAACTTTTCTTTTTAGTTTCACTCTCCAATTTTTCGTGAAGGCAATGGTTCAACTCGTGTATTGTTGGACCTTCTAATTTAATATTTTTAAGAGGTACAAGGTGATTTTGTGGTATTAGTCTCTTTTATTAAACTAGTTTTGTTAAAAGATTGAGAATGGCTAATATTTATTCTTGATTATTTTATTAGAAAGTAACTATAACTTTGAGTTGTTCAGATCTTTTTCCATGATAAGTACAACTCTAAAAGTTAAAGTTAGATTGATCTACTTAATACTTTTGACTTGATTATTTAATAGTTATTAATTTTGGTTTGACTTTGATATCCAACGTGTGAAAGTTTTGTTGATAGTATGTTGAATCGTTGTATTCTTGTGACTTCAATAGATAAGTCTTTATATATCAAGGTTGTGATTAATCGATTTCCATAAGACTCAGTGATATGTTAGGTGAAACTGTGGAAATGGTGAAATTAAACCCTAAAGGGATATATTTGTAATCCGACTAAGTTACCAATTTACTAGTTAAGTGTTGTCAATTAATCATGGGATCAACTCTTTGAGTTGTTGATGTTCATGTGGTCAATTGTCTAAGTTGTTGACATTCACATTGTCGATTATTTGGGCCATTGATGTTCTTGTTATCGAATATCTGAGTTGTCAATCGTAGACCTTGTTGATTTCCATACGTATTAACTTATCTCTAAGTATATTATTGTTGCTCGCATGAGAAATGAAAGGAGGTAGGCATGTCATTATCATTATCTGCATATGTGATCAGTTAAAAGGCAAGGTAATTAAATTTCAATAATTATTTGCATGAAAAAAATGTTGTATACTGAATGTCAATTCTTGAATATGAATATTGATTTCGTTATTGATGCAAGGGAGATCATTTGATTATAATGTTATCATGTGCACTAATACCATATAATTATTTATGGAAAGCATTATGTTATATATTTCTATTACCAAATAATAGTGATGACGATATCCCATGTGTCGAGATTGTTAGGATTTATCGTACAATCACAAAGAAAATAGAGAGCAAAAGCAAGAAAGATAATTTAAGACACAAGGTTCTCCCCCAATTCATCCTTGAAATAGGGCTACATCTAGCCGAGGATTTTACTATAATTAATACATCACACATCTCTATTACATCTCTCTATTACAAGAGAAAATTAATATATATATATATGGGTGTGTGTGTGTGTGTGTGTGTGTGTGTGTGTGTGTGTAGTTACTCATGAGTAAAAACCCAAACTACAAAAAAAAAAAAAAAAAGAGCTTTAACTATAAAAGTCATTTAGCGTCACAAAGCTTTGCTACACAATTGATAGAAAGTATGAACTATACCCCCACAAAGATGCCATATAAGTCGGGATGTCTTGGAGTGGAGATGTAGATGCCCCATGTATCAGGATGCTTGGTAAGTTAGGATGCTCGAGGAGTGTTTGGGATTAGATGAAGTAATAAATATTTCATATATATGTGCATATATAAACATATAGTCACACATGTCTATTAATGCTAAATGGCGGTAGTGTTGCTTCACAATATATTATGACGTCCTCCTGCAATGAAGTAGATAATCTGATGCAACATTGTTCAACATTTTCATTAACATATTATGATACGGAGAATAGTGCATGTATTCATTCAATTGCTTCTTATAGCCATTTTGTACTCGTCTTAATTTAACAATGTGTACCAAGTTGAGTGGTAAAATAATCTTCTACTTTAAACTTAGAGATTTCATTTACTAGACTTTGGCTTATCTCTTATTTTTCAAATTAATAAGGTTTGAATTTCCTGTTGATTGCGAATATCAAGACTTGTTAGTACCTAAATCAATGGTGGTTTACACTAGGTGTAGTTTGTAGTATGGATTAATGTAAGGATACTAGAGGGGATATCACATCTTTTGTTGCCTAATAATTTACTATTAAAAGAGGAGTTGGTTAAAACACTTAGGGGCTTCGATGTCCTGTAATTTCGACAATGATGGCATACCAATGGATGAGGTCGTCAATTTGTAATTTAGTACCATGACTTTGTATAAACGATTTTTTTTTTTTTTTGGTGTAGTAGTATGGGGCAATATCAATCAAGACCCGATTAGCTTCCCAGAGTTTATGTTGTATCCTGCTTCCTTTTGTACTTGTATTTATACTTGGAAGAGGGGAGATATTAGAAATATACATTTGTACATTATTCCAAACTTGGCAAATTATGTTTCTCGTGCAATGTGACCCTTGTGTTTCTGCATGTCTAATAATAATAATTATGGTTTTAATAAAGGGTCTCGCACGTGACTCTATGGCAAAGGAGTATCGATTTCAACAATACTCAGCCATTTACACTAATCATGCTGTCCATCCCGACATCTTCATTGGCCTAAACACATTGTCAGCCAGGGTGCAATCATTGCTATCTTAAATTTCTAGTGATTATTTTCTTTTTCTTCCAAAATTTAAAAGGTGTTCGCCTTTTGTGCATTATTGCCATCCAGGGCATTTTGTTAATTTTCTAGGGACAGATAGCGAAGCATGTAATCATAACCCTAATGGTAGTGGAGATGCAATCTTTCAATCTAATATGCAGTTATCGGACCAACCAGTCTCGAAACAAAGAAAAAGCTCGAATACCCCAACATGCCAAAGTTTACTATTTAACCCAGGGTTAATAAGTATACACACAGGGTAAATTTTTTCCCAAACATGCAAAAGTTTCCTAGGGTTAATATCAAGTATACACAGTGTAAGTTTTTTCTGCACTAGTCCATCACCATTATAGTTTAAACCAACCTATTTATTCAACTTGACATCGATAAAGATGACTCATAAAAATGATTTACAAAAAATTATATATAAACGTCCGACTTAACAAGAGTATTTGGACATTATCTAGAATGTACACGGTCATCGAATGATTTTTTTTTTTTTTTTGCATCAATGTGTGTGGCTTTCGATGTAGAATTTGCTAGAAACGTAAGGCGTCCTACCTATATCTATTTTATTAGACCAAAAACGTCATTTGAGGAGATTCAATAAGTGAGATTTCTAATGAGAACCCAAATCATGAACTGAATATTAGCTTCTTTATATTTTATATTATATACTATTTGCGATAACAAATTGATCTCCTCTTCGATCAAGGAACTTTTGACCATTAGTTCTTTCACTCTTGAAAATCTGAATGTTGATATATAGAATGTTGGTGCATTTAATGGCAATACCATATATGCCGATTTTGCTGGAATACCATCTATTTTTCTGAAAAAGAGTTCCATGTTTCTGAACACGCACTAGCCTCTATCTATTCCTTGCACCAATAGATTATCGAATTTAGGGACAATTTGCCCCAAATACTTTTTGCATATTCCCTCTCGCTTGCTAAGTAAACTAGTCTCCTAAGTTTGTGATTTTTCGTTAGAGCTAAACTCACATATATATAGTGATTGTGTCAAGTAGTGTTAAATTCCATCTCCAATAAATAAATATTTATATGCGTATCTATGCTAAAATCTCGATTTGTCTCACTTTTTGGATTTTCCACTATTTCTCTCACATCAAATTATAAAAATCTAAATAAAACCGCTACTCTTTCTTCTAATATATTTCATACTACCCATCCACACACATTCAATTAAATAACTCAAATTATTTTTCCCAAAAAATATTTCCTAAACTTCATATATATCCCCTCAACGATGATGGACTCGCGTAACGTGTGCTACAATGCTAGTACAGGATAGAGGCGAATCCAAACGCTTCGTTCTTATTGGTGTACTTAAACATTAAATCAACCCATTTAAAACTTTTTTAAAAGGTGATGGCAGCCCATCTTTTTATTAAATTAGTAAGTTTGCATAGTAGGACGGGCCCTCCATTCTTGAGTTTGTCCTTAATTAAGAAATATCACAAAACTGTGATTGTTTAGCAATGTCCTTGTCTGGAAATCACGTAATCATCCCCATGAGATTACTTCTCTAGAATATGCTTAGTTCTACATCACTCCATTTCCCTTGGGGAGCATCTCATCTACTCTTTGAGGTAAATCCAAAAGAGAGATCACTATCGGAATTTTCAGATTTTTATTTTGTTTACAAATGAATGCCATGTGTCTTTTCATTAAAAAAATCTGTTCATTTGAATCGATTTTATTATATCCAACTGGATTTGGGGTACTCATTATAGTTAAGATACTCCGCATAAATTATATGATACGCACTACGTTTTTAATTAAAAAAAATGTATAATTTTTCTTATTTTGAATTTTGGTTTAACATTGTGGTTGTCTCTGTCAAGAGAATATACCCTCCTATTAAAGAGGGAGAGTAAAAGGCAGTCATCAATGCGTAGAAGACTGCTTTAGACGCCATATTACCAATAATCTTATTGAAATGATTGTTATCTCCAAAAGTTGCAAAATCTCATGGAAACAAATCTGACCTGTATCAAAATGGCTTTCCTTTTTGGCGACCAGGTGCTGCTGTTTTCTTCTTTAACTCTCCTTCTTCTTTTTTTTATTAAAATAGTTTATTTCAGTGCTATCCTTGTTTTTTCATTTTATATCATATTCTATCAAATCTTATAAAAATAAAGAATTTAGTTTGTAGCACTTTAATCAAAGATGATTTTCCTTTTTATGTATGTTCACGTTGTTGTGCATCGAAAGTTATCGTTCTAAGCCCTTTGGATCTTGCTTTATTACCCACTGAGCGTGAATCTCGCATAAATGCTGGAGAGAAATCAAGCAGTTGCATGAAGAAGTGAGAAAGAGAATTTTAAAGCGGACTTTAAAAGTATCATGGTCGAGCAAATAGCACAGAAAACACATGTGGTTTTTAAAAAGGTTTATCTTGTGTGGATTCATTTGAGGAGAGAATGATTTCTGCCGGGTCCTCATGCTAACTAAATCTCCTCGGCGAATGGGGGTGGTTTTTGAGTTTTGGAGACTATGGCGTTTCCGCTACTTTTGATGTTGTTACTCTACCACCATATCACGAACATCAGGAGCTCGATGAAGATGGCCTCGAGGGACGAATCCTCTTCAACCGAGAGAGAACGACGGCGAGGATGTTTCAATTCCTTATTTGAAGATTTCAAGACATAGGGATAGTGTATATTTTTTTGGTTCTGCAAATTAATTTAGAATACTCTCAGCCTCAGGTTGCTTATCTAGACTAGGAATTTGATACTGTCGTATTCTTGGAGGTTTCTCAAAAGGGTACTAGATTCTTGGCTATAAAAATTCCCATTATGGCATACGGTTAGATTATTGAATAAAAGTTTCATTCTGGGGAATCTCCTTCTTTTCTCTCTGTCTCTTTAGTTGATTCTTAGGGTTCCCGAGCAATCAAGAAGAAATCGGTATCCTCGGATTGGCCTTCCAAAGTGGTAACTTGGTTAAGGGAAATCTAGACTATCTGCTCTCTTCTTTCCCATCATTTTATAGTGGATGAATCAACCTTGTCGGGATCGGAAGACCCCTTTATTTAATTGTTGGTCCAAGATATGCAGAGTCATCTGGTATCGGAGCTATTATTTTATTTGGCATTCCATTCGGTATTGGTATTGCATTGGTGTTGCTTGAGGCTCTCCATTTGGCATGTGGACACTCATAAGCCACACATTCTATCTTGAGCACCAAGCTTTACGACCCTTAGGCCAGCCAACGTGCATTGAAGCTTCCTCATCAACTGAAGTTCTAAATACTAGAAACGAGGAATCGCGATTAGGAAAGGAAAGGAAAGGAAAAGAAAAGAAAATCCCATCTTCAATAGATATAATACTGAACATAATTGTTGGTCCACGATAACGAACAATGATACTTTTAATGACCATGCAACTCATTTCGTGCGCGTCAGACCATCCAAAGGAGTTCTCCATTGGCCGTACGAGATGATGACGGTTTGACGGAGGATCTAATATGTGAATCAAATCACAAGGCTTAGCCCATTTGATGTGGGGCATTTGATTTCGCAAGCTTCCCCCACATCAAGGGCCAGTACCTTGTTATTATTGGCTTTTATCTCCTAGCCGTAGTATTCTTGTTCGATAAGTAATCCAATCCATTCCCGTACCTTGGCCATTTTGGAAGCTTGCCAAAATCCACCCCTCATCCGAGTTCTTCGGTCTTGATGATCACTTTTCACGGCATCCCCATTCGATGTGGGGCATTTGATTTTGCAAGCTCTCCCACATAAATGCCCCACATCAAGGGGCGGTACCTTTGTCATTATTGGCTCTTATCTCCTAGCCTATTCTTTTTAGATAAGTAAACCAGTCTATTCCCGCTCCTTGGCCATTCTGGAAGCTTGTCAAGAACCACTCCTCGTCCGAGTTCTTCGGTCTCAATGATCATTTTGGGCTCAGTCTATCCTTGGAACCACGCATTCTTCCAGAGAGACCGACCGGGTTGAATCTTCAAGTGCTCTCGCGACCCTATGAAGGTGGATCTCATCCGCGTATAACATCACGACGTCTCGCCTATCCAAAAACAAGAGTCGGAACGTGGAGAAACTAGATTGGTTTCGGAAGCAGGTTTTGTTTCCACGAAAGTGTGTAAAAAGGTTAAGTCTTACCGAACAGAGCAGGTCGGGATGCGAATGGTCCATGTCTTTATGCGGTACTAGAAACGAAATAGAGGTCATTGGCAGTGAGACCCACCGCACGTTGGCATCAGACGTGTGACCCGGAAACTGCGAGTGGCCGTTCGTTTGTGTGGCCCCGTCATTGATGACCCATTCGAGAAAAATGGGGGAGGAACTGCTCGGGCGTGGGACACGTTCTCGTTTGACTTCGTACCATCCTTTGACCGACTTGACCACACTCCAATAATGTCGTATTCCTTCCATCCCTCTCTCTGGCCACTACATGACGGTTGAACGAGATTGAAAATGGATGATTACTCGATCGAACCCGCGAGAGCCTGATAGAAAATGTTGCACCGAAAATCAATTGATACCTAGTGGAACTGGTCGATCAGAACTGATTTCATGCAAGTCCTACTAATAGTGCCGTGCATCTACTGAGTGGAGCTTAGGGTTATTTGATTGAAGGGTGAGTGATGTAGAGAAGATGATAAAACTGGTTCATAGGAATATCGTTAAAACGGTTGGTGCTAAAAGTTCTCGACTAAAATGATTATGTCTCCATGGAGCTTTAAAGATGGGGTTAACCTCTCGTCCACAAACTAGTCTGGAGTTAATGCCACTCTTTTGATAAGGTAATAGCAAGCCAAAACTAATTGTTGTATCTAAAATATTCGACTGTCTCGCTTAATGGACTAGACGCTCAAACTATGTTAGGGTGGTACAATCCGATACAAGGATGTTATTCGCCGTATTGTTCTTAGGAACAACTATAGAAGAAAGGTTGACACAGTATTCTTAGCTTAGAGTGCTACATGAGCCATTCTATAATCAAAGAAATGTTGGTCCATGACAAATGGTATCAAAACAGGATCCTTCGAATAGGTGGATGATCCAAGGAAAGCATGTGGTCTTCCCCATCTTATGAGAGTGGGGAGTGACCGCAGGGTCCAAGGGGTCTCGGACAACTTGCAACTCGTTTAGCTTCTAGGATGGGAAGGGGAGCACAAGAAGGAACCAAATTGCTCACTAAATAGGGATAATGTTCTTGAATCAATTTGCAAATCTCAAGAAAAGATGTGTTATCACGTTTCCAACGAGGGGAGAACCCTTCATTAATCTATTGAAACTAGGAAGAGCTTAGCATGTGAAAGAATGTGTTGCTAAAGAAGCATAATTGGCTAGGGATGCCACACTTATCAGGGAGTATAAGGGCGCGTTTGGTAACGTTTCTGTTCAAAAATTGTTTCCGGGAATAGAAATAGAAAAAACTATTTCTATTCCCGGAAACAATTTTTGAACAAAGGAACGTGTTTGGAATCGCACAAAATTTATGTTCTTGGAATAAAAAAAGAACAGAAACACGTTTGGTAAACTTGAATAATTTTTTTATTTCTTATAATTTTTTAATATTTTTATTTTATTTTATTTTTCCTTTTTTTCTTTTTCCTTTTTCTTTTTCTCTTTGACCGGCGATTGGCCGGGCCTCACTTGGGCTGGGCGAGCTCGACCTCGTCGGGCCACCATCAAGCGACGCCATCCTGGAGGTGGCCCGGCAAGGCCAAGCCTCGCACAGCCACGGCGAGGCTCAGGCCGACGACACTCCGACGAGGTCGCTGGCCCTCGTCTGGCTGGTCACCGACCTAAAAGAAGAAGAAGAAGAAGAAGAAAAGAAAAAAAAAATGTTTTTCGGAAATGTTCACAGGAACAAAATACAAGTTTTTTCTACTTCTTGTTTTTATTCCAAATCTATTACCGGGAACAAAAAAATAGATTTTTTGTTCCCGAAAACAAAAGTGTAAACAAACGTGTTTCTGTTCTTTTTTTATTCCCCAGAACAAAAAAACAAAAAATGTTGTTCCGAGAAACAGAAACACAATTCAACAAACAAGGCCTAAGTGACTGGAGATTTGCAAATGGCTTTTGATTGGGGAAAACCACTAGTAAAGTGGAGTGGCATGTTTTATTGGGCAAGCGTTACCATTCATGTAAGTCTAAGGGAGTGGCGTTGATGGTTAGGAGTAGGGAAGCAAGTGAACAGCTCGCAATGAGAACGTTGCGAAAATTAGGGAGGGAGAATATCACGGTTCGCGATTCTCTTATACTCATGTACCCTTATAAATGGAACCTAGGGTTATTGGATGAAGAGTGAGTGACGTAGAAAAGATGATATAACTGATTTGTGTAAATAGCATTTGAATGGTTTGTACCTGGAATATTTGGACAAAATGGTTATATCTCTACGGAACTTTGAAAGCGATATTGACCTCTCATGCACAAACTGTTCAAGAGCTAATATCACTCTCTTGATGAGATCGTGGCAAAGCTGAAATCAGTTGTTTTGAAGCATTTTGCTATCTCGCTCGAGTTATTATACCTAAAGTGTTCTACTATCTCGCTTAATGGACTAGACATCTAAATTAACTAGGCATAATACGACTCAATATGATGATGTTATTCATTGTATTGTTCTTAGGAACAACCATGGAAGGAAAGTTAGCAAAGTTAGCCTGATATTCTCAACTCACCAAGCATCGCATAGGCTGTTTCACAGCCAAGGAACCACCGGCCCATGACACTAGCATAAGAAATGCTTCTCAATATTTGTTTCCCTAGTAGATTGGATAAAACCAAATCTTCTTCATGGTCCCCCTTCATGTTCTGAAGAGCTAATCGAAACGCCTGATGAAAAACTTTGGGTCATCTCACTTTCGCGTATCTTGCGTCTCTCGAGTCAGAGAGTGTCGCAAGATGAGCCAGCAGCGTACCTCTTTAGCAGCAATCTCGATGGATTGAACACCGCTGCCAAGATGATTTGTCATGGTCATGATACGAATCGTCAAGGAGAAACTCGAATCACGGCTTAAAGAAGAATCAGAACCAAAGCTCAGGCCACCATACGAGACCGGGTACTCGAATATGGATTGAGCACCACCGCCAAGATGATTTGCCATGGTCATGATACGGATCGTCAAGGAGAAACTCGCATCATGACTTCAATAAGAATCGGAACCAAAGCTCGGGCCACTATACGAGACCGGGTACTCGCATATGCACATAAGGTTCACACATCAACTAATTAATGAAAGCAATATAATCATACCGATTAATTACACTGCAACCTAGGACTAAGTATAGGTACATAGTACATACAGATCAGGGAGGACACCTACAAGACTAAGATCTGTTGAAAGAGGTTTTTTTTTTGGTCAAATGTTGAACCAGAGGTTGACTACTACTTTCCTGATTACAAAATAAGAGGTTAGGCCACTATTCCTGATAAATGGCTTCAGTTTACAGGAAAACATCACACAAACAAATTAGTTTAATTCCAACTCAGCATCCAGCTGCTCTGAGGAAGTTGTCAAAAGGGCTCGCCGGAGGCAGTTTCATCATCAAGCATCGATCCGGCAGCATTATGTCTCCTTGAAGAGGGGCGTCAGTGCCGGTAATCTTGTGCATACATGAAAAAAAGGTTACATGATGTGCAACAAAGACGAATATAAAGCTACAATCAGCAGCTTTGAGTTGTAACTACGCATTAATGAGAAGATGATAACCATCGCAAAATGAACAGATAATAGAATGAAATGCCCACCTTCTTAATTGCTGTACGGCCATCTGTTGCTGGGAAAAAGTGATCTGCCGCTGAACTGGCACAGCTGTTTTCATGGGCCAACCAGTTGGAAAGCTTCTTCCTCGGACCTGTGCCAAGCGCTTCACATTGACTAGCCATGGTATTATATGGGAGGGGCGATGTCGACACAGTCATTCCAGCCACTTGACCAGCCACCTCAAGTGCCTAAGAATACATTCAGCAAATTATCCACAAGTATCACAATCAAAATTCGCTAATTTCAGAGTCGTTATCAAGATTGAAAAGGGAGGCAATATGCATATATATGCCAATATATATGTTCGGAAGTGACTGGGGGGCAATAGATCACCGTTTCTAGAAGCTTCCCAATACCAATGACATCAGAAAAAGATGGAGTTGGCGGCATCCTGCTCATAGCAACAGATGCTTCACTCATTGTGTCATCCTCAACAGACGAATTAGTTGAAAATTCCTGCAACATAAAATGTTGGAACAGCTTCAGTAAGCGAATAGTCTCATATCAAATTCACATTTTCAGTTACGCCATCACATTCTCAATGCATGCACTGCATTAATTAAACTGCACGCATAAAGCCAATCTACAACAATAAACTCAGAATACAATCGAAGTTCAACAGCAAGAACATAACTGTGTGATGAAGTGCATACCTCATCAAATGATAGTGACTTTTTGGAGTGGACAACAATTTGATTACTGTCCAAATCAAGTATTAATTGAGGACCAAAAACAAATGTATCTTCTGGTTTATATTCCTCTGATAGCTGCTTAGCCAAATCTTCTCCATCGACCTTATTGGACAAAATTCATAACAATGAGAGAGAGAGAGAGAGAGAGCAAACGAGCTCCAAAACATCAAATAGCGAAGCATACCTCAGTAATATTAGAGAGACTTTGGATCAAGATATTCAGGAGGACCTTGTAAGATTCACACATTTGGCTTCTCAAGTGGAGGAGCAAAGATGAGGCATTTTGATTATCCAAAGCAGATCCATACTCTCTAACATCAGCCTGAGGCCTAACAAATAATTGCAAGTCCTCGCTAATGCCCAAATATGGATCCATCTGAATTTCAGAGAAGATAAATATAAGCAAACATTATTTCACCACAAGACGCTATTAGCAACTTAAAGGAAAAGGAATGTACTCCTGCATGTGAACATAACTGTTAAGATATAGAACTCACGTTAGATGGATCAACCGATTTGAGCAAATCAATAAGATCATGGATCTGATATATCTTGGCAGCAAACATCAACATACTAGTCGCTAGGGTAACAATGGATCTGCGGCATGCTGGGAACAACATTCCTACAAGAGATATTCAATAGCATTCAAGGACCCTTCCACAAAATTTACAAAGGCAGTCCACAGAAACTCACACAGACATACCATTATTAGCATCCAGGGATATAATCCGTAGTGACAGGGGAAGATGGAAGAAGCGAATCACAAGGTTTTTACTAGGGTTCTGCAAAAGTTTGAACCAAGGAGCAATAAGAAAACAGCACAGAGAAGGTTTGAGTTGACTTGTGTGGGATAGGTACTTATTTCAGGCCATGAAGATGATGACATCAACTTTTCTCATTCACCAGTTATCAAACAAGTTAATGTAGAAAGAGCAAGCAACACCAAGCCTTCTCAGAGATATTAGTGCTTATGTACCATCAAAGACTACAATTTAGCTAGAAGTCTCACCGTCAAACGTGAAGAAAGAAGGGTCAGGAAGAAGGAGTGAGCTATAGCTTCAAAGTTTGAAGGCAAATTATCTGGAAGGTTAGCTTGTATCCAAAGTGCAGATAGCAACTGGCCAATCTGATCTTCACTAAACTTTAGTATATAGGGCTCCTGTGATGCATAGAAACTTACATCGATAATTGAATATTTTCAAGTATACAGACTGCATGTTATTGACCAGATTATCCACTCAAGAACTTATTTACCACATCAGATAAGCCTGCACTTCCAGCTGCTTTTTCCATGATAGAAATCTTGCAAAAGTTGGGGGAATTCTTGCGAGCAAACCCCTGCTTTCCCTCTTCAATACTAATCTCCATCCCCTTGAAATCATCTTGAAGAGCAAGCCCCTGCTTCTCTGGTGTAGCACCATTCTTTTCTCTCCGAAGCTTTTCAAGACGAGCAGTAATTGAAGCAAGTGCAGATGCAGTACTAGACTCCCATCTTCTTGAATCATAAGGACAGTTAGCTCGTACAGAAGACACTTCGTGTCTGGGGCGGCTAGAATTTGGAACCAGAAGGATAGATAATATTTGGTGTCCTCTCACTCGCACTTCAACATCTGGATGTAACATTACATGCAGAAGTTGAACAAGAAGTGCCTCGGGGAACACCTAGATGCCAGTGGATAGAAATCCTTAGTCATTGTAAATGTCAACAACAAACATGGAAAGGCCCCGAAAAGAAAAAAGATAGCATTCATATAAGGAACATAATCAAAATGTCAAAAAATTTCTGTGGATATCCATGTGAATGTATCTTAAAATGATATATCAATTTCCTTCCTGCCAAATTCTGAAAGAGAAGAAACAAAGGAAGAAAGCAAATAATTCCCTCTGAGAACATTTTATCATACAGACGGAATGTCCAGAATTCAAAATGCGATAAGTCTATCTGGAGATTCCAAAGGAACTTGGAATTTGTCTAAAAGTTTCGCATTCTCTCACCTGTCGATGGGGTGAAGAGACTGATACTAATGCTATCATATGAGCCAGTATCATTGACGATCCCATAGTTGCCCTAGCAACAGCTCCAGCAGTGGGCATCTTCTCAAGGGTTATAGCCATCAGGTCAAATAGTGGTTGTGCGTCACAAACCTAACATATATATGTCGGTTAACACAGAGAGAACCAAAAAAAGAAAGCAGCAACCACAGTGGCGAAGGCAGATTATTTTTACCCCCTTGGCAATCTCTACTAAGCAATCTTCAATGGCATTCTGAAGTGAATAATTCAAATTCAACTCTTCTTCTCCCACTGCTTCGACAGTCACTTGAAGGCTTTTCCTCAAATGCCTGCACAGATCACTTACAGATCCAATTTCAGTCAGCGCAGAACTGATTCTGATCTGCCTAGCCAAAGCAGTAGCAACTCGGATAACACAGGATTTGAGCTGGAGATCATGAAAAATATTTTTGTGGTCCAGGTGACGAATAACTGACGCCAAGATTAACTGCTGATTCCCTGGAGAGTTCAGAGAGAAGAAAATTGAACCAAGAATGCAATGGCAATAGAATCAAAACAAACACAGACAGGAATGCTGCCAGTACTCAGACCACTTGTCACATCTGTGCTTACAAATATGTAAGCACAGATGAGACCACAGATAAAATCCAAAAGATGATAGCTACCTGAACTCTCCAATTTGTAACTCATATCAGACAAAACAATTGAGGACAACCCATCTCGAGGAACCCAGTGATGGCCAGAATCAAAGTATGCAAGCATTGGGTCCATCACCCTTCGCATAGTCATAATACTCTCTTTGGCCAGATCAGCCATTCTCTGGATACAGATTTGAGCCCATACCTTCGGTGTCTCAAGCTCCTCTCTGTCTCACAGAAACCCAAAAAAAAAAAAAAATTACAGGTAATAATTAGTTCATTAAGTTTATATCATTAACATGATTACAACTTCCATGCTCGGAAAACATAACAGGTTATTGAACACAGATTTACTTTGTTAGAAGTGAAGGATCTTTAATCACGGGCCGCGGCCTCAAGATGATGCAGTTAGGACTACTCTCCGCTGCAGTTCTGCCTTCAGATCTTACAACTTCATCAACCCAATTGTGAAGTGATCCACCTCTTTCATCCTCTTCTTCGTTACACATATCAGGCTCATAGTTATCTAAAGTGACTTGGACAATCTGCAATTAGAACACAATGCATACAGTCAACAGCCATTAATACAATCTCAAATAGTAAACCAATGCAATGGTAAAATGGAAACATGACATCAAATTAAAGATATTTCTGCGATAAATCACTCACACAACTGAGGAGCATCTGTGTCTCAAAAATTATAGATTCTTATGTTCTAGAATACAAAAAGTGATGACACACCTCGTCAAATCCATCAAACATGCTTGAAAATTCGATCATGAACCAAACCTGTCAGAAGAAAAGTAATCAGCAAAGTCCACTCCAACAGATAAAAAGCCAAACAAACAAGTTCCGATTCAGAATACCTGTGAAAAGAGAGATGCTATAGAAATGCAAGAAATACAAAAGCAATTAAATATAGGAAAAGAAAATCACCATGGCAGAAAGACATTGCAAGCTTGAAGCCCTCAGAGCACACCATTGGTGGCCTTCCCCACTCTTTTGTGCCAGTATACATACTTTATGTACAAACTTCTCAATGTTATGAGCATAAGTTGAATCCGACTGCATTGAAGAACACAACATGGAGGAAACAAGACAATAAGAAAAGAATAAAATTCTCCCTTAAAGCCAGGATAATTTCCATCGAACAAAGTGGTAAATCAAAATAAGAAAACAAGAAGGAAATAGCATACTCCACATCTTATGAGGAGTTTGTACAAGAAAAACAAGCATCATTATCATCCACCAACCATCCCACAAAATGTCAGAAAGCAATCAGCTACCACAATACTAGCGAGCATCATCGACAATATATCATTCTATCTTTTCACAGCATCTAATTGAAGTTAATATATTAGAAACAAATCTAAAAACTCTAGTGACACAATACCCTCGGGACTTTGGTTCTTCCTAGTCAAGAGAAGCGTGGGTCAACAAGTACGCAAACTTAGAATGCCTAAAATAGAAGATAGAATGATCTCCAAATTCAATGTGTAAAATTAGCAGATTATTTGAGCATAGAAACCACAAAAAGAGAATCTTGCTTAACACAAACGTGTAAATGCCTTCCCTACTGTCATACTTTAAAAGCGCCCAACAAATTAAACACCTCATACTTAATCTTATCCCTTTCATCTAGCAAGATGGAAAGAACTTTGGTTACTAAAGGATCAGGACTAGACCATAGTTTACCTGGCTGTAGATGAATTTTGTCAAGGTTTGGCAACCAAGTATCTGCAGAGAATCTTGCTTGCCATTATCCAAAAGCTCGCTAACGACAGTCAACAAACTAACAGCAAAATATACCCTGCCAAGTGCAAATGATTAAAGTTGATGCACCACTTATTAAAATGAGCACCTTCAGCACTTTATGGTTGAAACATGAGAAGCCAAGTCTATCAGAACGATTGTAATGTCCCTTCTACTCCAGGTTCAACACAATCTTTCTCATAAAAAAAAAAAAAAAGAGCAAATTGCATTTAGCACACTATAATGCCATCTGTGCAATGAAAGCCACAAAACGATCTGAATTGATGAGGGAGAGAATGGACAGTCACTTACATCTGCTCCTTGCACATGGACAGTAATTTGTTATAGGCCTCAACGGCAATATTTATGAACTTGATGTGCTCGCTTCGAAGCTCTTTGTAGCACCTTTCTTCGAGATACTTGACAATCTACAGTTGATAAACATTGCCAGGGAGATCCAGACTTTAGAAAGCCATATCCCATATAAGAGCAGAAGTGACCAACAACGCATAAGAAGTTCAACGAGAGCACCACCTTTGGAATTCGAAAAGGATTTTTTGCAGCATATTCACATAATTTGCCAATTTTCCTATCATTGGGTGAACCATCCTGTGATACAAATTAGTAAAGTTACTGATTGAAACAATTAATCTGCCCACATATAAAGGTCGGGGCACAATGCCATGAAACTTCGTAGGGATTAGGACACTCACAGGGGATTTAGGGAAAATGTCAGCAAGAAGCTTCTTGTATCTCTTGACGGGTTGACGTGACCTTGATCTCATAGCAGGGCAGCACACACACATGCTTCCACATGCTGGGAAGATCTTCCTGGAAATGAAACCCATCTCCTGAAAAAGTTCCAGACATTTTATTTGCGTCCAGGGACCAAACAAAGGTCGGGGATCAAGGAGTACTCGCAAAAAGACAACATCCTAACCAGAAATAGATAGAAAGAAACACCCAAAAGCCAACGTACACTGCAGTTGGAGCAAAGAACAAACATACAAGCAAAAGTAAATATCGTAAATTGAATCTCTAAAAACCGGAGCTTGAAGGAAACGACAGTGAAAGGATCACCAATAAAGACCGCAAATTTTACTATAAATAGCAGCATTCATTCGTAGACACCGAAGGAGCAACAAAGACCTCTTTTTTCAGAAACATTGGGGTAAAAAACCGAAGTACCTACTCATATCAAAGATCTGCAGATTCCGCAACACGAAAGTCGAAACACACCGTGTAGAGCCCAAAATACAGTAGGCACGATCGCAGCAAACTATCGCAAGGTTCAAAAACAACTCGGGAACGCTTCAAGTAAGCACATTTCGACGACGACACGAGCAGGAAAAGAACATAACACCAACCAACCACGTCAAAAAAATGTTCACGGACAAAGCAGCAAAAGAGAGAGTCACGCGAGCAATGTCTCGAACACCCAGAAGCCCAAAGCTCAACAGAAACACGCAATAAAGAGAGAGAAGAGAGATGGAGAGCAAAAGGCAACGATCAAACGAACAAATGGGCACACAACGCACGGCGAGAATGACAGAAACGGAGACACCATCGAGAAAAAGGACGCACCTTTACCCCTGCAGAGGCGGATCCGGGAAGGAGCTGGACCTCCCGCAGGGTCCTGAGAAGCAGGAAGGGCCGATTTCGCGAAGTGGGTGTAACGAGAAAGTGGAAGAAAGAAAGAAAGAGGGCGTAGGTGACGAGCACAGAGGCAGAGAGAGAGAGACGGAGAGAGAGAGGGCGGGTGAGTTTGAGACAAAATTAAAAGGGAGACATTAACATGGGAGGAGAGTCTAGTAACGAGTGCCTAGGGAGGCACGTGATGTCTGTCAGTTTTTCAGCAGAGAGAGAGGGAGAGAGAGCTTCGCCTTTGCCTTTGCCAATGTCTCGTCAGAACTTTGGAAGACTAAAGCCACAGCCTTTCTGGGTCAAAAACACAAATTAATAAAGAAAAGAACATCGGCCCTTTTGGTGCCTAAATTTCGATGGAATCTAAAAAATCACGACAAGATTTGCATAATCAAGGTCACGTTCCGACTGAGGAATGACACCTCAAATGATGATGATAAGGAGCCCCACCGCACCCATGTTCTTTCTCTCCCTTCGCCGCTTTCAAATTGACAGCAGGCCTTTGAACCGAAGTAGCGCGCCATTTGTTCTTGGCACTATTCTGCAGCGAATTCAACCCTGCCAAAATGTTCTTTAATTTGAAAAAAAGAAAGGGTCGTCAGAGCTCAATTAATGCCCAAAAGCAGGCGACTTTTCGAAAGGATTGAAGAAAGCGCGACCGCGAGATGCTTTGCTGCGGTATTAGGAAAGGACTGTTCACACAGAAAAAGCCTTCTTGACGTTTGAATGATGAAAAGAAGGGAGGAGGTTTCGTCTCTCTTATCAGTCGGTTTTCTTGTTTCAGAAATGATGGGCTGTAGATGAGCAGCTCAACTTGAGTAGGATCCAAGTAATGTAATTTAAATAAAAGGGGGGAACTTTTCAGGTTCTTTTCCAAAGTGTGCCTTTTAAGTTTCTAACCAGCAATTTGCAGGTGAGATTTGTCATAATCCGATCCGATGAATTCGTCGTTTCATTGATTGCACCGGCCTGTTCATCAATACGCCATCCTTCGGAAGGAAAACCTGCCTTTTTTGTTTGGTACCCACCAAATTTAATTCATTGTTATGCCAACTTCAGCCAACTTCAGCCGATGATTTCAATGCCTAACCCAACGTCATGATCGCCCTTTTGGAAATGTCCCCACCGAAGGTCTTTCAGCTCACGTCGGAATCAGATTACTTCAAACGCGTAAGCTTCGTTGTTTCTAGGTATCGAGGCCATCCTTAAAACGGAAAGTCTCGCATTCATTTGGGTACGATTCCAAAGATGAACTGAACGACACTATGCTTGAAAGAGAATGTCATTGCTGCTTGCAATTCTGGGTTGGGAACGGCTAGAAAGTTTCATGTCTTGCCAACACTACTATTATTGAGTTGTTTTGATCAAGGCCAACATTGCTAAGGGCCCAATGGTCTAGTGGCATCCCCCCTTACACATTGCAAGAAGCAACTTTCCTCATTACGTGACATAACTTTGAACCTTTTTTTTTTTTTATCAAAGAAAATTTTCATTTATGTATAGGATATACAATAGAGATACATAGTCCAGATGCAAATCAAGATAAATCTCAGACATATCCAAAATAAAATAAGCTCTAAATAAAAAGATGAATCATCAAAACATAATTAAAATCGCATGCTTAAAAAGTAGATCTATTACTTATTCAAACCAAAATTGATGGCCAATCACAGAATCCGTTTTTAATAATGGACACGCGTCAAGATTTCTATCTATTGCTACGGCTTTACTTTTCAACGGTACGCTCCTAGGTTCAATGTCCCTAACATCGTCACCATTCAAAATAACAAGGTTGAGTTTGTATGGATCTGATATATCTGTGAGAGCAAAGCTTCATGAAGTTCATCATATCTCCTTTGAAACCAAACTTGTACACCAACAAAACTCAAGAGAAGTGAAACCCGAAATCATGCATGCAAAAAACCCTAAATCTATACTACATCAATATAAAACATTCCCAAAATGGGAGAGAGAAACTTTTAGATCTAAACTTAATTAGAGGAGAAAATATTCTTAAAACAGGAGGAAAGCAAGAAAAAGAATATAGAGCACCAAATTAACTCAAAGAAAAAAGGGAGGGAGGGACAGATCTAGCTCAAATCCTACCCTCTATGAAGGTTGAAAAAGAAAGACATGTGGAGATAAGAGTGGTCACTCAAACTCTACTTTATCCTTTGAGTATCAAATTGAGTCAAATTCCAAAACACTTATTGCAACTTGAACTCTATGATACTTAATTCATTTGACTTGCTAGCCTGATTAAGTAGCAAACTCATTTTCATATATGAAATACATAAACTTGTCTTGATCACTGCATGAACTTGATGTCCATTTTAAAATTAAACCTCAATAATCACAAGTTGAGTTGGATTTGAACATATCAAGTACCTCATCAGAGTTGAGTAAAATGTTATGCCTTAATTTTTCCCGACAAATCAAAGTTTGGAAATTGAGGCATGACTCAATTTATCTCATCTTAACCATGCTCCAATAACAATCAAACCTTCCAAGTGAGTGGATTTAATAATCATTTTATGTCTACTCACTTGGACCAGGGTCCATGAGCCATGATTCATTAATCATTACGACCATGGAATTTGTAGAAAAGGCACGTCACTCACGTAATAAAAAGAAAAATTATTTAAGAAGTCATAAATTCATTATACGTCCATCCATTCAATCTTTAATTTTTTTAATTTGGTTGTTTTAGTAATAAACTTTTTTGATGATTTTTCAACGCATCATTTCAACCAATTTTGTCTAAAAAGCGCCAACATAAATGATTTTTGCATTTTTTTTAATTTTCTCATTATTTATTTTTTTTCTTTTTTCCCCCATGGCCATTGTTGAGAAAAATTCATAAACAAGGAAAAAATAGAAAATTTTTAAAAATTTTGCAAAAATTGTTAGATTGGCACATGTCATGCCATGCAGAGCAATTATCATCCACAGTAATTTCCAATCAAAATTGGTCAATGTCAAAAGGTTTAAATTAAATTAGTGAAAATGAAAACTTTATAACATCACTAGCAGCTATGCAATAAATTTTATGGGCTTTTGGACAATTATCCTTGTAATCAAATGGTGATAGGCCCAATTGATAATTATTTTATCCAGGGCTAGCAAGTCATATCGAAATATGGATATCATACGAGTATAATTAACTTGAACATGACACGTTTAATAAACACATTGAATTGCCTCAAAATGACCACAACACATTTAACTAAGTGAATAATGCCACTAGACATAACTAACACGGCATGTTAGCGTATTTAGCCAATTAAATGACTATCAAATGTGTCGCCATATTGAGTTAACTAAACGACCATCGAAATGCCGCAATATCGAGTTTCAATACAACATGATACGAATATATGTTAACTAGCATATCCGATACAACACATAAAACCATGTTTATGCACGATGATTTATATAAACACTTTTGAGACAATATGAGTAATTTCACTTCGCTTCAATCTAAAGTGCATCATTAAGAATGCATTCCATTCCGTTGAATTTCTTATATCTGAAATTACCTTTGTATTTTACCACTCGTTCTCTTCGACACAATGTTGTTTCTACAGACTTTAGAAGATAAAAAAATTCCTAAACACGAGTACAAAACACATTAAAATTTATCTAATTATGTCACGTTGATATATTGACCCCTCAGCTCAAACACGTTGATTCGTGTCTAAATAGATTAAACGTGTGGTACCCGTTTACAGCACGAGATCACAGACGCTTGGTGCAAACCCTATTTAATTACACATCGTATCATATTAACGGATAATGCGAGGAATTTTCATTCCTAATTTATCCCTCTCGGGCCCCGATGGCAGATTCAGAAGAATGATCAATAGTCAATGCGTCCGCATGTGTGAAGAATTAATTACCCGCCGGCATACTGGCATTTCCAGAATAGGAGCTCAATACCACCTGCACCCGCACCTGCACCCAATGCATGTTGGCCCAATTTCAAATTGTACCGTCAGACGAGGCGATTTCCTAGGCGAGCTCCTCCCGAGAAATCGCCTCATCCGACGGCCATGCGAACCGGGGTTCGCTTGCACCTCAAGCAGATAATATGTTGTCCCGAAAATAGTCACGATCGTTTCCTTTTTATAATCCCGGCCTGCTAGTAGGAGACAATCGAGACGCAATAAAGAAATTGACATGAACAGCGATGGATAGGGGGAACCTTTCTTCTATATTTAATGCCTAATCCCTTTTTCGATTGCAACTTTAATTAATGAAAACCGGTGACTAGAGTTTTCGTAATCCCACGACCCACGAGCTTGGCACCTGACTTCGATAGGGACCTCGCAAAAAGGGTGAGAAAGTCTTAACTGTCGACCATGAATTTCAATGGCGTCATTAATGTCGGACGCTCGGAGATGGTTCTTGAGCCCTTTGGACCACCCCCCCAACTTCGAAAATGACCATTCCATAAGACTTGGGTCATATAGAGCCGCCCACTATAATCATTGATATGATGCATCCAGATCCGAATGGGTCTTTCAAGAAACTCTCTGGCTAGAGGTGGACCTGCGACAAGGCAAGCGAGCCCATCATCCTCATTTATTATGATGGGCACCTCAACCCCAAATTAAGGTTCTCGTTAAAAAAAAAAAAAGATTGGAATGGTTGTCCCTTCAATTAGGGGTGAGCATAGAGGACTGCCCGAATCGGGAGTCGTTTAGATTGGATTGTAATAGCCGATTCTTGACACTCCTGGGGGATGCCGTATTGGTCTAGTTCCTAATTTCAGAGTGGGAATTGGACCAGACCGATTATATCTACTGTGATCTCAGAAGCTTTATGGCAAATGCTATTGAGCTCTGCACACCCAAGTCCTGAGAACAATGAGAAGGGGAAAGATGATCATCGGGCTTGGAGAAACACGAGCAGTGCTGGCCTTGCGCGGCATAGGCTAAACTTTACCTGGTAATGTCTATGCCTAACTCAGAGCCTTTTCCATCCGGTAAAAGCCATGGCTATCAATCTTTTCCCACATACTCCACACTGCAAACTGGTGATGGTTCTGGAGAGGTAAGAGATTGCCCTCTCCATGTACATGCGCATCTTGCGAGCAGCTTTGGCTTAATAGGAATTCACAAGGCGCTTTTGCTTGGGTAACGGAAGAAGCCTAAACTGTGAAACTAGCACTACAGGAAAGCTATTGCGTATGTTTTCACACTGCAATAGTTCAAGTCGAGAGAGAACAAGAATTGGGTCCCAAGACTAGGCGGTCCAATTTCCAGTTTTAGAAATTGGGAACCGATTCTTGATTCCTGGGTGGGATCAAATCGGATCGGAAATCGATCATTCTCATATTTGATGATTGAAGCAAATGACAAACTCGAGGTCCGTGGCATTATTGAGACATGGGATGCAAGGTTGGGCCATGCACGCGAATTCGACCCATGGGTCGAGCTTGCCCGGCCCACTAAAGCAAGCCCATTGGGCCCGAACGATCCCCTACCTTCTAGGCTTTTGTCCCAATCTTGCCAACTCATTCATTTGTCCCGACCCTACCCAATGTCCTGTCCTATGTATTGGCTGTCCGAACAGAGAGAGAGACCCAATTGCATGACAAAACAGCACGGACAAGTTCAGTATTGATGCTGATGCATCGCTATTCAAGTATCAGACCAGATTAAACATTTATGGTGCGAAAGCGAAAGCAAAGAAGATGCTCCGAGGCTCTTTTTTCCCCGTTCTCATCACAGGTACAATAATGAAACATTTGGGGCGCTCGTACATGGATAAGAAATCTTTTCTCTCTCATGTCCCCTCCCATCTCTTATGTCGGCTTCTTCCACTCCCGGATCGCGACTTGAAATGATCGTCCCTAATAAATTAACAAAGAGGTCAAACTCAATTTTAGTATCCCAACTCATATCGAGTCATATCCGCCATCGTTCGACTTGTTCGATCGAATCCCATCTATTGCCGACATCATCTCATCGAACGTGCCTCAAATTGAACTGCTAACCGAAAGTTAAGAACTCCAACGCTATTCTTTATGAACAGGGGAAATCTGAATACTCCTGTTGATAATAATCTCGGCAGGTCGTGGGTGGATCTCAGTTTGTAATGAATTTGGGAACAGGGGCATCTGATCGAGCGAAGCGAGGTGACTGACCGAGTGGTCGAGTCGGAAAGGAGTACGTGGACGACACACACAGACGGACAGAGACAGACAGACAGAGAGGGAGAGAGAGAGTGAGAGTGAGAGTGAAAGTGAGAGAGAGAGTGAGAGTGAAAGACAGCGACCCGTTTTGACAAGTGTGACGGGTGACAATGGAAAGACCCCTCTCCCCATTTCATCTCACTTCAATCTCAAAGACAAGTGAGACTGTGACGCCTGCAGAGAGAGAGAGAGAGATGGGGCTATTACTCGGAGACAGGACATCATCCCGCGAAATGCACGGGAGCTATTTCTCTGATCCCCTCCCCCCACCACCCATCCCCCACCACCCGTACTCTGCCCCCACCCATCTAATCATCTCCAAACCGAACCCCCCTTTTCTTTCGCGCGCTCTGTTTCTCCATTTTTCGTTCCGTTTTGGCTTTTGTTTTCACGGGAGAACAGGGAAAAGAAAAGAAAAGAAAAGGGAAAAGAACATGAGATGATGCGAGCATTCGCGTATGATGACATCCCTTCTCTTGGTTTCTAAAGATTAATCAATCTGAGAAGCGTCCGCTCGTTGTGATGATAATGGAAGGATTATGGTCGTCTTGTTATTCACATGGGTTTCTTGATATGGTCATGGTTGACTGCAGGAGGCCTAGCAATGATATCAGTCGATCACCCTCCACATCCCCTGTCCAGTTCTTGGGTTGCCATCTACAGTTTGACAAACATAAGTGGAAGTTTTAATGCATCACCAGATTCTCTCTCTCTCTCTTCCTTGATCTTGTTTGGAATTTTGACAAAAAAAGAGATTGCATTCAAGAACTGCATAGGCACAAACAGAGGGAAAGACTTGGAGATTACACTTTGGCATACAGTACTTAATGAGCAGCAGACGTAGAGCGTGCTCCAATTTCCCCTCTACATACCGTCTTATGGAGTGTTGGTTTACTGCTAAAAGCTTAACTAATGACCGCTAGCCGGTCCTCCCAACGTCAGAACCACGCCTTGAAGATCGCTCCCCTGCCTCGGTTCCTTGTTCAAAAGAGGAGAGGCTCTAACAACCTGAAGTGGCCTCGTCCCTTGCGCTTGCTGAGCGTGTCTTGTGGGTTCCGCGTGGCCCGAATTTTGCAGAGGGTGGGCGAGGGGAATTTGAGTTGGGCGCGGAGGGTTTTGAGCAAGAACCGCACCTCTGGACATGATGCTCGGTGCCTGAGTCATAAAGATACATAGACTAGTTAAAACTATGATGCTGAGTCAACAAATATACAATGTGATGTTAGATTTACGACGCTTACCGGTGCAAATAAGACTCCTCTGAATGTCTTTCCATTAACACTCGCGGTTACTAAGAAGCCCGAATCAAACGCTCCATCAACTTTTCCACGAACATCAGCTCCAATCTGCCCAAAAGAATTGAAAATGACGGCATTAGAGCAAAACTTGTAAGACGACTGTATCTAAAGAAAGGGCGATAGGTTCCAGTTCTAAATTATTGCAAGAGACAAGTAGAAGCGACTAATTACCATATTTTGAACAGGCACCAAACCGCTTGTCTGTTCTGGTCGGTAATGCAATCCTTGTCGATAATTGTGAGCAACGTGAATTGATGGTTCGTGTCTAGTGACGACTTGTGGCCCCCCTAAAATGAGATCTGGTGGACTTCCTTGACTGTCGATTATGAGTGTCTTTGGGCAGCTAAGAACATTGCCATCAGGTTGGCCATCGCTATGAATCTGATTGAAGTTCTTAAGAAAATGATACTCTTGAGATCCTCTGACTGAATCGGTGGCTTTCAAAACTTGAGTTTGCTCTTGATCAGACTGCGATGGGGAAGAATGCTGAGACAGCGAGAGGGAATGCTCTTCTTGCTCTGATTCTACCTCCAAGACCCTCAAATTGGCAGTTCTTTCCCGCTTTAGGCGAAAAGCATCTAATAAATAAAATCCTTTAAAAAAAACATTCATAAATTAACAAAAGTTGATGAGGTTTACGATAGAGCACCAACCTGGACTGAAACAAACAGATTCCTTGAATTCTGCTCCAGCTGCCAAAATTCCTCTGCTGAAAATGTCTTTGCCATCGTAAAAGGTATCGTGCTGCATCACAAGAAATGCGATAGAGTATGAATGGCGGAGAAAGCAAAGACAATCTGATGTATTAATAGTCAGCACTTTCTCACTTTCTCATTAACTCACCGTGCTACCGGTTCCTCTTGGCCGTCTTCTGTTCTTTTTGTTCCATTGCTCCGACAAGATGCTACACAAAGGGTTGTTCTGATGGGATTTAGGATGTTCTTCTTCAAGCTGCAAGATCAATAGCTCATTGAGTGGACGCTCATCCTCTCCACATCTGCAAAGTGGGATCACTGAATAAGAATATCTGCTTTTACACAGAACAGAGAAGAAAAGGTGAAGATAAACAGGGGGATGTGAAGAACATTGAGGGAGGTTCTTACCCGCCGTAGATGGCAATGTCAGTTCCTAGAGCAACAGCAGTATGTGAGAATCTGCCCCGAGGTTGTTGGCCATGTGCACCAAGCCGCGTCCACAGATGATTGACCATGTCAAACACCCAGATGTCATTATAATAATGCTTGTCTCCGACCCCTCCAAGGACATAGATCTGCATCTCATTTCACAAGGAGCTTTCAGTTCTAATTCGCAATTGGTTGTGTCGATGCTGATACATCGGACTCAACAATGAGAGTTGGAGTACTAAGAGCACTTAATGCATTCACCTAGGATCACTAATAGTTATGCTTGCTAGCTTGAGATGGTTGCACAAGTTACCTTGGTTCCAATGCTCACAGCACCGTGACCAGCTCTGACCCCGGGTGAAAATCCTTGAACAGTCAACTGTAAAGCAAATGAAACCAGCCTAAGCAACGTTCTTATCGACCCAAAACTCCATGACAAGCACGGGGTTTTCTTTTCCCCTTTCATACCTTTGACCAGGTCATTGTGTCCGTATCAAGTACATCAACATCGCCAAGATACCGATTGCCACAATCTCCACCATACACCACTAATTTGTTTTCCATGGCAACAGCGCTGTGACTGTCCCTAGGGACAGGAATCTCGCCTTTTACCTCAGGAGACATCCACCTCATCGTCTCTAGGTCCAGAATATGCAAGTCGTTCAAGTAGTTCGCTTCGCCTTGGCCACTACCCCCAAAAATGACCATCTTATCGTTCCCGATAAGTGTGGCAGAGTGACTTTCGCGAGGGCATGGTGGTTTCCCTCTGAAGTTCGGCTGAGTCCACTCTTTGGACCTGAGATCCAGTACATGAAGGTCATTAACCTTTCTAGAGCCGTTCGTGCCCCCAAACACAACCATCCTGTGCCCCACAAGAACAGCACTGTGACTGTCCCTCGGGCCAGGTCCTTGGCCAGTGGTCGCAAGAGTTCTCCAAACCATACTGTCAAGATTAAGAACAAGCACGTCGCCAAAATGCAAACCACCGCAGCATCCCTGTAAATGAATTGCAACAAATTTTACCCATCTTCTCATATTGAATTTTTTTCCCAAAAAGCACCTGACAGTTGAAATTGTCGAACTACTACTTCCGATGCATTCCAATTTTAAACTGTTCACCGACTTTTAAAGTGTAGATAACGAAATAGGGATTAACGGGAAGCAGAAGAAAGTTCTACAAATAATCGTTCCGACCTTTGCGTATATTCACTGTGTTTTCGCTAATCCTTGATTCTTTCTTTTCTTCTATCCTAAATCTATTGCACTTTAAATCATGTAAACAGTTACACAGAAACTCAGTTTATGAGAATAAAAGAAGCTTCAGTTCGAGATAGACACTCCTGCAGAAAGCAACTCAGATCAAAGTCATGATGGTCACACCAGGAAAAAGATGTGATCTGGAAGATGGATTATCTGGGCCTCCCTTTTAAGTGCGCATAGCCTATTTTGCAGGAAGGCATGTATAAGCCCAGTTTAATTATGCGGGTTAAGAGAATATGAGGGAGAAGAAGATAGCAGAGAAAGCCATGTACATGCAAACGCAGAGATTTCTGGAACAAAAAAAATCCAGACTGAACAATATTACTAAATTAGGAAAGGAGGGATGATAATTGTCATCCTGCCTTGTAATTTCCCTCCTAAATGGAGAAAAAACGGTGCAGAACAGAAGGAAAAGCCAGAAATCTTTCATCATGAAACAGAAATTCATAGTGGCAAAGAACTAAAAACAGCAGAGAAAGTAACCTTGTCGTTTGTCAAAGATAACACATAGCCCATAAAACCAAAAAGCAAATTTCTTGCTCATTTACAAAAGATCAAAAAAAAAAAAAAGGAAAAAAAAGGATTACATGTTACAGCTAAATATAAGTCTCAGAGGCAACGCTGCATGTTCAGACCACTCAGAAAGAACAGATTCATGAGATAGCTGATCTTGTATGTTAGATTTTCAGAAAGTACAAAAATTAAGACCACCTGAAATTCAAGAGACTCTCGTAGATACATACCCCAAAAATGTAAAGATGCCCTTGAGAATAACAAGCAGTGTGTCCCCATCTCTCAGGAGGATTGAATCCCGCGACCTTTGGATAGAGCCACATTGCCTTCTTCTTTGCAATCTCACCTCCTCCACACCACATTCTCTCTCTCTCTCTCTCACTCTGTCCCTGAGCTGAGCAGAGCTTACCTTTTTAGCTTCCACTCAACTCAAGCACAGAGCGTTCACATGGAAGTAGAAGCAGAGGGGGGAGAGAGAGAGAGAGTAGAGAGAGAAAAAAGCAAGAGTGTCAAAAGGAGGACATGAACCAGCCAAGTGACATATCAACTATCAATGTCAATAGACATGAAAAGATGGGCGCTTTCAAGTCCAAATCACTGTGTCAACCAACATCAACAGAAATTCTGTGGTGAAAAGAACATATTTTCCCTACTACCCATCTTCACGAAACAAAGGACTAGCACATTAAAGCAAAAGTTACAGGCAAATGTAGCTAGCTGGATAGGCTCAAGCCGTTCTACCGCGTAATTTTTAATAAAGAAGACATTATTTGACAGAGGACTGCGGTAGTCACTCCTGATTTTCTTTGCTCCCCCACTTTCTATATTGCCACAAGATTTACTAGTTTTATTTGCTTCCGTGCCTTCAAATTCTTGTCCAACCGATAATGATGGGAGGGGTGGGGGCATTGGGTTGTGGGAAATGATGGGTGAAGACTAGCAGATGTTATGCTTCTGGTGTAGTGGCTCTTTTGACCATATAGATTGATCCACAAAAGGAGGTGTTTTCTTCAATACACAAACACTCAGTACTCAACATTATGTTAGCAGTGAAATGAATTTTGGTGTGGGTTCTTTGCTAATGTGATGTTGGGATTGATGTGAGTGAGTGAGAGAAAGAGAGAGAGCTGTGCTCTTACTTTCTCTCTCTCACTATATATATTATTATATATTCACATATCCCCGTTTTCAAGGTGGGTTTTGATGTGGATCTAGAAATGTCCCTTTCTCAAGGGTGTTTGGGGAAGTGTGAGGGAGTTTCTTGTGCAATGGGAAATTCTTTTTTAGCTTTTGGGAACTGGAGATGAGCGTTGGCGTTTGTGTCTGTCGCCAAGTTTTTCAAACAACACTGTAGTCATGGTGATATCACCCGGCTCCCCCGCGTGATATACTGATGGGCACTCTAATCTTAATGACACAGACTTTTCTTTCTTTCATTATTTTATTAATGAAAACGCGACGAAAACAGTCATTCCTATCGACCCATTTGATCATTATCATAATGATTCTCCACCTTGTTATAAAACATTCAATCTTTATAATTAGTTTGCACTAACAAGCAATTCAAAGATTCGAGATTGGCGAATCTATCATCATCGTAAGCATCATCGTGAGCAGTTCACGAGTTCACCAGGCCGACCACCTCACTCGTTGTGATGTGAGAGAGAGAGAGAGGAGTGGAGTGCACGCGACAAACACGGGAGAGTTCGAGGAGATTTAAGTTCAGGTAATGGCGGTAGACTGTACTGTTCTTTCCTAGATTCCCGAGACGCCCGAAAAGAAGAAAAGGAGAAAGGGAGAAATAGTCATTGTAACTTGAAACTCTTTGGAAAAACAAAACGCAAAAATGGAGATCACGTTGAATGATGGGAAGGACATCCATCTTTTCAAGCACTCCTCCTTTGATGTGCTCCACAGATTAAAGTTTAAAAAAATATTAATTATCTATTACCCTAAATTTAATAATATTTTTTTCTCTCTTCTTTTTCTTTATTTTATATATTTCTTCTGGATTTAGGACAACGGACCACGATAAAATACAAGTGGTGCCTGTATTATGTGATGGCCTTTTATTTTAGCCTTTTGATTTTTACCATTCCTAAATTATGGTTTTTAGTTTTAGATTGCACATCGTAAGTCTTCCGGCGGTTAAATGAAAGCGATTGGAAAGGTAAACGAGACTTGAAAAGTAATTGAGAAGACAAAAAGGGCATAAAAAAATTCGAACTCATAATCTCCAACTCTAAAATTTATGAAGTCACCTTTAATTTTTTTTTAAAATTAAGCTATTTAATGAATGCGTGACTTATTATTTAAATAGTCTAACATAATACAATCTTTTGTCATGTTTTAAATTCGATAAGAAATATAGATTTTGTTTCTTATTGCATCTCTAATCATTCTCGTCATGCTGTAATTCCTGTCTATCTTTAATCATTCTCGTCATGCTATAATTCCTGTCTTTGAAGAGAATGATTTGAGTGTTTTTTTTCTTTTGAATGCAATTAACCATTGTAAAGTAAAACTGCACGCAAAAACACAAAAATTGATAAGTTAAATTAAGTTTCCTATATCATTTAATAATGTTTGTTGAAAGACCGAATGGCTATTGAATTATTGATACATCTTCCCAATCAGTAAACAATCTCAAAATTATTGGTGGAAAAATATGTTTTTAAATCATTGTCTTACATAAAAAATGAGCGATTAACAAAATATCTTCGTCGAATAATATATATAATATATATTGTATAAAATATCATTCAACCCCTTCTTTATAAACTAATTGAAGACATCCGAGCATCGAAAGGTCTCTTCTCGGTCTTGGAGAAGGAGAGTGAAAGCGTGGCAGGCACGGGCCGTCGTTCGGCACGTGCGGAATTCGATGCCGCAGTAAGTACTTCCACTTCACCTCTCCCTACTGATTAAAGTAAAATTGCATTTCTAGCCATCAATTCTTCACGAATTACTAAAACAAACGGTTGCCCGATAAAAAAAATAAAACATAAACAAGAAAATCCTATAAAATTAGTGTTATCTAGAAACTTGAAGCATAGCTTGGATGCCCATCCTTTTTAATGTGCAATGGCCCGCAGCTCTACCCTCAATTCTTAGCCAAATTTTTTTCTTGACTGAGGCTGCATTTAGGAATCACTTTGCCAAGTATCTTTGAGAAGTTAAAGGCCTTTGGGCCAAAATAAAGATGTTTGGGAACTGGTTTGGAAGTCCCTTTAAGACAAAGTTAGCATTTATAAGGCTGAAAGTTTAGGTTGCCTTGGGCTTTTAGCATTCTTGGAAGCCTCATGTCTACTGTTCATCATCTTCTTCTCCAGCGGTGTGGCTGATCAGAGACGAGCTCGAGAGGCCAACGAGGTCACGGTTGAGGTTGGCGAGGTCGCGGCGACCATCACCGGCTAGTCGCGCGAACCCACCGACCGCTTAAGCGACCACACGCGTTGCGTTTGCGACCCGGCTACGGGTCGTGACCTCGTGCGCTACCTAGACCGGGCGCGACCGCGTGATCGCGGGTTGCGCGCGAGGTCACGTCGGAGGTCGCGCAACCCTAAGTGGCCCTCATCGGCCCGCCAATCGTCTCTAGAGCTGCCGAGGCCCCGGCGGCCACCAGCCTCGCCGGCAAACTCTTTTATTTTTTTTTGATAATTTTTTTCTTTTTTTTAATCACCAAAGTCCTTCATAAATATAATATTTCAAAACACTATTTTACTCAAAGGTATTTTACAATGGACTTTCAAACTATAATTTACCAAATACAATTTGCATTTTGGAAAACCCCTTTAATTTAAAGTCCTTTGCATTTTTTCAAAGGCTTTCTCCAAAAGTTCAACCAAACGCACCCTGAGTAGAAATATGAGAGGTGACATCCCTGCCTTTTTTCTCTTAAACTTTTTAAGGATTTGCTTAGTTCAAAAGTAAAATTGCATGTTTAGCCATCAATTTTTCATGAATCAAAAATATGAATGGTTGCTCCAAAAAAAGACGAAGAAAAAGAAAACATAAACAAGTAAATCCTATAAAATTAGTTAGCACCTAGCTTGGATGTCAATCCTTTTTAATGTGCAATGGCCCATACCTCTACTCCTAATTCCTAGCCATACTTTTTTTTCTTGGCTGAGTAGGAATGGAGGTTGTGATATTAAGGAGTCCCACCCCTCGGGGGTTCTTTCCCCTGCTTATTCTCGTTTGAGCTTTTTAAGGATTTGTACGGGTCCAAATTAAAATTGAATGTTTAGCCACCAACTCTTCGTGAATTACTAAGACAAACGGTTGCCTAAAAAAAAAAAAGAAAAAGAAGAAAAAGAAAACATAAACAGGAAAATCCTATAAAATTAGTTTTATCCGAAAACCCAGTGCTTGACTTGGATGCCTATCCTTTCTAACGTGCAATGGCCCGTGCCTCTACCCTTAATTCCAAGCCAGACCTTTTCTTTTGGTTGAGTAGGAATATGAAAGGTGACATTGGGGAGTCCCATATCTCGGGCTTCTTCCCCCTACTTTTTCTTCCTTGAGCCTTTTAAGGTTCCACCCAAGTCCAAAGTATAATTGCATGTTTAGCCATCAATTTTTCACAAATAAAAAATACGAACAGTTACCTAAAAAAAGAAAAGAAGAAGAAAACATAAACAAGAAAATCCAATAAACCAAGTTTTATTAGACAGTTCGTCAAGTCCAGACTACATTCAACTGCGGGCCGAACCTAGCATACTAGAAATTCGACGGATCCTAATGCCATCGCTCTTCGGCGGTGCCTGTTCTGCCCGGAGCCTAAAAGGGTTGCTTCTGCAGCCAGCCGTCTTGGTTCACGAACGAGTTGACATCGGTTAGAGATCGCAGCTCCCCGTACGACAGCGTCTTCTTCTCCCACTTGACTCGCCCGGACGTGTCTGCCCCGGGTCCCGTGCATTCGCTCTCCACGTAGGTTATCTTCCACCTGCTCATCAAATTCGAAAGAAAAACAAAAGGCAATCGATCGGTGTTTTGAATCGTCCCATCATAAGCCGTCGCGTCGGTGCTTATCGATAAGAACTTCCTTACTCTTGACCCGCGTTTCGCCAGGAGTCCCACCCCCGCGTCGTCACGACATCCGAGAGGAACGTCTTGTAGAACACGACCCTCGAGTACTGCCTGTACGCCCTCCCGAGGTTGACGGGCCCCGTCCCCACCACTACACACCGATTGAAGACGTACCCACTGGACTCCGTCGGGCTGTCGCGGCCCTGAGCCGTGATGAAGCCCGCTCCTTTGCCTAGGATGGCTGTGGTTGCGTTTATCAAGCAGCCCTGCGTGTAATCTTGCTTTCATAGGTCTGAAAATAATGTGAACGTGACCATAGTTTTGCAGAGAAATGATGGGTTTCGCATATGTTATGCTCGTGTTTGACCTGATAGACGGATTGGCCATTGCCCCATATGAAATCAGTAGCGCCCTCGATGTAACAGGACTTGAAATAGTGACGCCCTAGGAGGTCGGACAGCGTGTCTTGGACGCCGATGAATGAGCATCCATAGAACGAGACTTTGTCCGACGTTACTTGGAATGCTGGAGCTTGCCTGATCAAATATCTATCTCCGGGTCGTGTGTTTTCATTGTAGGTATTCTGCCAAGAGTTCCCGCAATGTCTTAAGTATTTACACGAATTCTAAAAGAACGGAGCAATTCTTAAGCAGAATCAATCGAAGTTGTGCTCAACCATAGTGTGAAGTGCCCAAGGTCAACAGATGTACTGAAGTCCATACGATACGAGGTCGTTTTTCCAAAATAACGCCAAGGCTGGCCACATTAGCCATGGAATGCGTACTCTTGACAATTTCTCAAGAAATATTAGGGAAATATATGAGATTAGCTATTTTCACCAAATGCAATTCTTACCTTGAACATTATATTTTTGGCTTTGAAATTGTCTGCATAAAGCGTGAAGGTTGCGCTTTTAACAACTTCAATGCCGTCTCCCCACTCGATGATGGTTTTAGGTGCCGAGTTCCCTTCGAGGACGATGCATGGCTTGTCTGAAAGAACAGTAACCTTTTCTCTGTAGAAAACATATAGCATTACATTTTGTTCAAGAGCTAGTTCGGTCACATGAAATGTCACGTCTTTTCAACCTACTTATAAATGCCGGGCTTCACCAGGATATGAGTCCATACACTGTTCATCGTCGGGATGGAGTCAATGGCTTGTTGCACCTTGGTGAATTGTCCATGGCCCGACTGATCAACAACAATGGTCCTCGGATTGTGATTGCTACAGCCTTCGTTGAAGCTTGCCCTCGACAGGCTCAGCAAAGCCAATAAGAGAGTGCTTAACAGTAAGTACTGCATCTTGAGTTAGAGAAATTATTTCAAAGGCCAAAGAAACTTGAGGTAAATCAAAGCTGTGCCTGTGTAGCTTTATATTGAAAAATTGGGCAAGGAACCATTTATTAACCTCAAAACTTATCCTATCCTGTGAATCAATACATTCCTGCTTTATCTTTTATCAGTTCATATGTGGTTGAGAATGAATTCCATACTCAGTAAGAGAAGACAAATTCGTTAAAATAGGAGCCAGTGTATCGACAGAGAGGATTGTTGTTTTCGGCAGTGCAGTAATTAGCAGAATCAGACTTCTTGTTTCAGACAGCGTAAGTTGATTATTATCTAGCCAAAAAATGAAAGCTACTGCTCAAAATGGCAATCATCAAAAGGAAAGTGGACTGTAGATAGGTTCAAGAGTGGAATGGGTTGTTTCTCGTTCGGGATTATGGATATATTCACTCCATAAGAAGAAGAATCTCGAATTACCCTTGCCATCGAAAACTTTCCCAAACACCGTGCGGTTGCCGTCGTTTGGTTTGGTGGGACTGAAATGACATGAGAGCTCGTTGCTGTTACATTCTATATAGGAACGTCTTGAAAATTCAAAATTATCTCGGTGATCAAACAAGTAAGGACATTGTGCCTTACCTCTTTTTGGAGCTCGCGAGTGGCCTCCCCTACATTGTGCTTTTGTCGTTAGATTTTCACGGGGAGAATTAGCAAAAAAATCCTAAACCTATTGCAATTGTGCCAATTTAGTCCTAAACTTTTTTTTTTAGCCAATTTAGTCCTAAACCTTTTACAATTATGCCAGTTTAGTCCTTTCGGCCAATATTGGCTGGCCGGTGCTGATGTGGACGCCGGCCGTTCGGCGAAAGCTGACATGGCAAATTTTTGAATTTTTTGTTATTTTTTTTTCGAATTTTTTAATTTTTTTTGAATTTTTGAATTTTTTTTTTTTTTAGCTTCTCCTTCCTCTGGCCGGCCGGTCAGAGGCGAGGGCCGGTGAGGCCGACCTTGCCAGCCAATGGCGAGGCTGGCCTTGCCCATGGACAGCGAGGTCGACCATCGCCTTGGTTGGGCGAGGCCGACCCTTGCCTTGGATCTGGCGAGGCTCGGCCTCGCCATGGCTGGGCGAGGCCAAGCCTCGCCAAATCTGGCGGGGCCTCGCCCAACGACGGCGAGGCCGGCCTCGCCAACGACTTTCGTGAGCGTGGCCAGCACCCTGTTCGTTGCCTCCATTGTCGGAGCTTGCCGAGGACCCGAGGGTTTTTCGGCTCATTTTGCAGAGGGTGGATTGGAGAAGACGACGACCCAACTCGGCTTCCGCAACAACGAACCGCGGAAGCCGGAGCTACCGGAAACGCGGAGCAGCGGGCGGGACCGTCGCCTTGGCTGGGCGAGGCCGACCCTCGCCTTGGATCTGGCGAGGCTCGGCCCCGCCCAGCCGTGGCGACGGTCGATCTCACCAGTGCCGGCGAGCTCGACCCTCGCCATGGCTGGGTGAGGCCGGCCTCGCCAGATCTGGCAAGGCCTCACCATTGGCCGGCGAGGTCGGCCTCGCCTCTGGCCGGCCGGCCGGAAGGAAGAAGAAGCTGAAAAAAAAGAATTAAAAAATAAAAAATATTTAAAAATTCGAAAAAAATAAATAAAAAAATAAAAAATTTTGCCATGTCGGCTTTCATTTGGGCGGCGGCGTCCACATCAGTGCTGGCCTGCCAATTTTGGCCGGAAGAACTAAATTGACACAATTGTAAAAGGTTTAGGACTAAATTGACTAAAAGAAAAAGTTTAGGATTGAATTGGCACAATTGCAATAGGTTTATGACTTTTTTGGTAATTCTCCCGATTTTCACGTGAGGGATAATTGGGCCGCACAGCACTTGATCCTTTCTGTCGATGATACAAGTAAGTTCCATCTCATTTGTTAAGTTCTTTAACCGCAAAAGTGGATAATTCAATATATGTTCTGGATTTGGCACATCTTTCCGCAATAAAGATACATGAAACACATTATGTGCTTTGAACAAATTTGATGGTAGAGCAAGTTCGTAAATGACGTCACTGATTTTTTTCTATCTTCTCTAAGATCAAGCATGGTCCCGTGTATTTTGAACTTAACTTATTGGGTGTGCCAAATCAGATAAATTTTTAACAACATTTGATTTGCTACACTAAAATTCAATTTGCACTCTTAAGGTCAGCGTAACTTTTCTAATGACAATGTTGCTTTGAGATCTTTCGGGACCAGCCTACTTTTTCTTCTGTTTACTCAGTGAACTTTGGACCAGTCAGTTTATTTTCACTAACATCATCCCAAGAAATAGGAGTTTTGTATATTTGAGCTACAAAGCTTGAAAAGGAGTCGCCTTAACGTTGGAACCAGCTATAAGAAAGTGCCGCCAAATGTAAGAGTTCATCCCAAGAGCCGCCAAAGCCAATAACGTAGGATCTCAACAACTCCTCCGAGGTTCAGGTCGTTCTCTCTATTTACCATTTGTGTGCAGGCGAAAAGTTGCACTGCAGTTGAGTTTAGTATCCGGCATTTTTCGTAACTCCTCGAAAAATTAGAAACAAACCTAGTCAGGCCCCTTTTACGACTTACCATTAAGATAATCATAGACCAATCAAATTCAATGGTTAGCTTCTTCTTCTCTTTTCCTGAAAAAGAAAGGAAGATGTCTATACTCACAGTTATTGGGCAAGTAGAAGTCTAATCCATGGAATTATGCAACCTCAGCAGGATTACCTTCACACAAAGGAGGAACAACTTTTGGTATCATTTAATATGGCAAAGTCTATGAATTCCCAATACATATACACCTCTGTAACTCTTTCATGTGGATCGATTTTGTTAGTTGGAAACGCCCGAATAAGCTGACCAGGTCACACAGAAATAAAATGAGAGATGCATGGTTTCTGCAGAGATTAAAAGGGTTGCTTCTCTAGCCAACCATCTTAATTTAAGAATGCATTGACATTGTTCAATTTATCTAACTCCTCACTTGATTCGCCCGGACATGTCAGCCCCTGGCCTGGTGCATTTTTTTCTACATAGGTTATTGGTCCCCTGTTCATCAATTTTGAAGAGAGCAATCAATTGACAATTGATCAATTGATATAGTCATCATTGCTCTTAATAAAATCACATCCATGTTTATTGATGAACTTCCTTACTCTTGACCTATCCTTAGGAGTCCCATCCTTCTGGCACCACAACATTTGAGAGATATGCCTTGTAAAATGAAAGAAGATGAGAAAGAGATAGTCGAGAGAAGAGAAGGAGAGAATTTTCTTTGTATTCTGTATATCTTCCAATGTACAATGTTTACATTGTTTATAATACAAAGTCCGTATATGAAAAGCAAGTAAATATTTTACAATATTTGTATCCGATTAGATCCGATACTAAATGAACGTAATTGATCCTTGAATGGTATTGTGAATCTTCACGTGTATCTTCCAACACTCCCCCTCAAGCTGGTGGCTTGTAGATATCCAAGACGCCCAGCTTGCTTAGGAGATACGCGTGCTGACTTTGACACGAGGGTTTGGTGAATACGTCCGCTGGTTGCTCTTTTGTTCGGATCCCCAGTGTCTCAATTATCCCTTGCTGGATCTTTTCTCGCGTGAAATGGCAGTCCACTTCTATATGCTTCGTTCTTTCATGAACTATTGGATTCGAGGCAAGTTTGAGAGCCGCATCGTTGTCACAAAATAATTTGGTTGGCCCTTCAATTTGTACCCTAAGATCTCGAAGCAATCCGCGTAGCCATACTATCTCACATACAATCTTTGCCATGGCTCGATACTCTGCTTCTGCTGAGGATAGTGAAACAGTTGGTTGCTTCTTTGTCTTCCATGAAAGTAAAGAATCCCCTAACTTGATACAAAACCCTGTTATGGAGCTCTTGCTCATTGGACATGTCGCATAATTTGCATCGCAGTATGCAGTCATTCTCATATCACATTTCTTGGAGAGAAGAATTCCAAGTCCTGGACATTTCTTCAGATACTTTACCACTTTGAGTGCTGCATTCATATGGGACTGCTTTGGATTGTGCATGAACTGACTAAGAGTTTGTACAGCATAACTGATGTCCGACCTGGTCATAGTCAAATAGATGAGCTTCCCAACAAGTTTCTGATAGCTCATTGGATCTCTTAGTACATGATCAGCTTCTTGAGAGATTCCAGCATCATACTCTACTGTGGTCAATTTAATATTTTGCTCGATCGGAATTACTGCCGGCTTACATCCTGACAGTCCAGCTTCTGATATGATTTCTAAGGCAAACTTTCTCTGGCTGAGACATATTCCTTGATCTGAGCGAGCAATTTCTATTCCAAGAAAATACCTTGGCGACCCTAGATCTTTTATATGGAAAGTAGAGTGCAAGTATTTCTTGAAACTTTTGATAGCCATCTCATCATTGCCCATAATCAATATATCATCTACATAAATCATCAAGTATATGGATGACGTACCTTTGGTCCATGTGAAAACAGCATAATCAAATTTGGACTGTTGAAAACCAGCAGCTATCAGGGACTCAGAAAATTTGGCATACCATTGTCTGGATGCTTGCTTGAGCCCATATAAGGATTTGCGTAGACGACATACTTTATTCTCCCCCTGTCTCCGTAAACCCTGTGGCATGTCCATATAAATCTCTTCAGCTAAATCTCCATTCAAGAATGCATTATGAACATCCATCTGATGTAATGGCCAGTCCTGGTAAGCTGCTACGGAGAGGAATGAACGGACTGTAACAGCTTTGGCTACGGGCGAGAAGGTTTTATGATAATCAAAACCTTCCTTCTGTGTGAAGCCCTTTGCCACCAATCGGGATTTGTACCTTTCAACCGAACCATCAGCTCGATATTTGATTTTGTAGACCCATTTGCACCCAATTGGTTTGCGATGTGGAGGTAGACTAACAAAATCCCATGTCCGATTGTCCACCAGTGCCTGCAATTCTTCTTCCATCGCCTTTTGCCATCGCGGGTCAGTACTCGCCTCTTCATAGCTTGATGGTTCTTGTTCTTCAGAAATGCGAGTAATGCAACATCTATGCTCCTCGGATAACCGATCGAAGGAAACATAAGCGGAAATAGGAAAAAGAATACCTGGATTTCTCACTCCACATATATAGTCCTTGGTCCAAGTTGGAGGACGTGTTGCTCGTCTTGACCGTCTTGGCTGAATGTCCTCAGAAGAAGACTGAGTTGCTGGAACATCTATAGGCAAGGATTCCAATGTAATCCTCTCATTCGATTCTTGATCCGTGTCTTCTGCTAAAGGTGTCAATGGCATAGTGGATGCAGGAGCAGTACCTGTATTAGTTGAGGGAGGGATCATAACAAAATATTTTCTCATCTTCTCGACTATTCTCTCAAAAAATTTTCGAATCTTCTGTTGGGGGCAACCCAGCTGCTATCTCTAGGCTGATGCAGTTGCCTATCCACGTCCTGACCAATTGGTTGCACTTTTTCCATTGTCGCCCTAATTTCTCATCAGTTGGAACCGGGACGGTTCCATCGATAAATCCCTCTTTATCTTTTGTTACGAGGGCTCGACGGAATTCGCGTGCCCAATTTGAGTAGTTTTCCGATCCTGTGAGAGGGTGGCTGATAAGCTGCAACTCTGGTCCGTCGGCGTTGGAGACATATAGTGCGTCGCCGGGTTCTGGGCGACCCATGGCGGCCGTGAATGGAAAGGGTATGAACCCTGCTGGGAATCCTGGATTTGTAGATTGACCCGCACTCAAATTTTCTGATCCGCCCGTCTGCTCAGGGCCGATGGCTGTGCCTACCCCAATGTTGGCCGGTAGGCCTCCATCGGTCTGCACACTATGGTAGCCCGGCTGTGATGTACCTTGGTTTAATCCCTGGATCCATGGGTATGGCATCCATTGATAAGGATAGCCCGAGAAAGGTAAACCTGGATTGAACTGAGCCGGAATTTGTTGCCCCTGTGTGTGCTGTAATGGTGTTTGACCTTGGCTGGGCTGCTGTTCAACCATGGATGAACCTGAATTGGACGAAGTAGGTGGTGTCGGATTCGTTGCCGACTGATCTTCAGAGGGTAAGGTAAATGCTTGTGGGTTGGTCATGACGAAGAAATTGCAATAGAAAATTCTATTTTGTATCTTTTGCAGATTCCGAATTCCTCCCAGAGACTGCTCTGTTCTGTAAGAGTCGCAGCAACAAAGACAGAAAGGAAAAAGAAGGCAATTCGAACAAGAATGCGGAAGCTAGGTCAGAATCAGAGGCTGCTCTGATACCATGAAAGAAGATGAGAAAGAGATAGTCGAGAGAAGAGAAGGAGAGAATTTTCTTTGTATTCTGTATATCTTCCAATGTACAATGTTTACATTGTTTATAATACAAAGTCCGTATATGAAAAGCAAGTAAATATTTTACAATATTTGTATCCGATTAGATCCGATACTAAATGAACGTAATTGATCCTTAAATGATATTGTGAATCTTCACGTGTATCTTCCAACATAAAACACCACTGTTGAGTACTGCCTACACGCCCTTCCGAGGTAGACGGGTCCTGTCCCCACCATGGAACGCCGATTGAAGACGTATCCGTTAGTGTCCGTCGCACTATTGCAGCCCTGAGTGGTGATGTAGCTTGCCAATCCACCTAGAATATTCGGGGTTGCATTTGTCTTGCAGTCCTGCATATAATCATGCTATCTTGAGCCCGAAAATAGTATATGGCCGCGACTATAGTTTTTTTTTAGAGAAATGATGGATTTCACATATGATTTTTCATGTTTGACTTGATAGATGGATAGGGCGCTGCCCTAGATAAAATTCATGGCACCCTTGATGTAACAAGATTCAAGATAGTGATGCCTTGGAACTCCATCAGTGTCTTGCACGCTGATGAATGCGCATTGATATAATTATACTTTGTTCGACGTTATTTGGACTGCTGGGGTCGGCTTGATCGAACCCAAATTTTCGCATCGTGTTATTTCGTTGTAGGTATTCTGCCAGGTATTTTGATAGAATCTAAGTATTTCGTGAATTATAAAAAATGAAGCAATTTTTAAGCACGATCAATCAGGTTTGTGCTCAATTAATCATAGTGTAAAGTGCACGAGGTCCACCGATGTCTTGAAGTTCATACAAAATGTGGTCGTTTTTCCTAATATTACATGAGGGTTGACCACATTAGCCATAGAATGTGTATGCATGACAATTTCTCAGAAAGAATAGGAAAATTTATGAGATTAGCTATTTTTCAACCAAAAAGAAAGAAAAAAACACCAATGAAGGGCAATTCTTACCTTGAATCCTACATTTCTCATTTTGAAATTTTCCGCATAAAGTTAGAAGGTAACACTTTTGTCCGCTATACCACCATCCCACATCCTTTTCTCTATTGAAAACATACAAAATTACATTTTGTTCAAGAGCCAGCTCAGTCACATGAAGCATCACATTTTTTCAACCTATTTGTTGATGTCGGGCTTGGCCAGGATCCGAGTCCACTCGCTGTTCTTCGCCGTGATGGTGTCGATGGCTCATTGCACCATGGTCAATCGTCCATGGCCTGACTGATCAACGACAATGGCTGCTGAATCTTTGATTTTGTTTTCTATATACTTGGGCTAAAGCTAACTCTTGACAGGCTCAGCAAAGCCAATAAGAAGGAACTCGCTTCGCCCAGCCTCCCTAAGCCCAACTGTCATTAGCACCAATAATAATTTCCTCAACCCAAAATATTGTCCTCCGCCTCCTTTTCCGCCGCTGGAATCGTGGACCGTGATCGTGCTATATGCCATGAACAACTTTGGCCTAAACTTCAATGGGTGATTTCGCGCCTTCAACTCATCGAAATACCAGTAGAGCTATCAACAAACGTGATAGAGGACACGACACATTTTATATCGATTATAGTGAATGATATTGAGCCCAAAAACCACAAAGAAGTTGGAAATGCGCAAAGATGGTGAAGAACTTGTGTACTTAGAAGGGTCCAAGTAATCGGAGAGACCAAAGAGAAGAAAGAGGGAGAGTTATGGAGTTTTAGGACCAATTTGGATCCAAAAATGTTTCTGATGGGTTATTTAATTGTGATGATGGGCCTGAGTAGGCCCGTCCGCCCATGTTGGGCCCAAAATCCCGGCCCGCAAGATAAGGGCCCATGGAGGAACGGTTGTGATGTGAAAGGTTGCGTTGTTTTGATACGAGGGGTTGTGTCCTTTTGGAGGGACGTTTTACGTTGAAAAGTTACGTCTTTTGGATAAGACGTTTTTAAGGGAAAAAAGAGAAAGAGAACGTACATTTTGGAAGTACGTACGTCTTTTTCAGAAGAAGAAACTCTCTCCCTCCAAAATTAAGATAGTGTTGTTTGATAGTTGAGTCCATCTTAGGGTGCGCATGTTAACGTTTTTATTTCGGAGAACTATTTCTAAAAAGAAATAGTTATTGTTTATTTCTACTCCGGGAACAATTTTTGAGTAAAATAATGTGTTTGGAAACTATAAAAAATTTCTATTCTTGGAATAAAAAAAGAATAGAAATGCGTTTGGCAAAAATTTATAAGTTTTTGTATTTATTTATTTTTTCTTTTTCACGGACCGCTGACCGCCGCCCGCCGCCGCACAACTGCTGCCCGCCACCGCACGACCTCGGACGGTTGCGGCCGACCGCCGCCCATAGCCCACCGGCCGCGGTCGTGTGGTAGCAAGTGGCGGTTGTGTGAAGGTCGTGTGGCAGTTGGCAGCGGTAGGCTACCGGCGGACGATGGCGGTTGTCAGCTGGTGGGCTGTGGGCGGTGGCCGGTGGGCTATGAGCGGCGGCCGGTGGGCTACGGGCGGCGGCGACCATTGTCGGCAGTCGCCAACAGTTGACTCCCGACGATGGCTGTGGGCGGCCAAAGGTGGCTAACGGTTGGCAAGCGGTCGGCGGTGGCCGCAACAAGGAAGAAGAACAAAAGAAAAATAGAAAAGAAAAAAAGAACTTGTTTCTAAAAATTGTTCTCGGGAACAAGAAGCTACTTTTTTTTTTTTGTTTTTTGTTTCCATTTCAAATCTATTCCCCAGCCACTTTTTTATTTAAGGGAATAGAAAAATAAGTTGGCGTTACCAAACAGATTTTTGTTTTTTTTTTGTTTTGAGGAACAAAAAATAGAAATCGCGAGAAATAGAAATGTTACCATGCAGTCCCATTGGTAGGGGTGTATCTTGCCTGTGTTGCGGAGGATTCGTCCGGAGATCATTCAATACAGAAGATGAATTGTCTCAGTTGAATTGAAAACCAAATCTGATTATGTATAGTCTAACTTCGACGAACATATGCAAAATAAAGAAACGACCATTAGTCTTTGTCTGGCCTTTTATCAGTGGGTGTGTATCTTGTTTGTGTCGCGGAGGATTCGTCCAGAGATCATTCAATACAGAAAAGGAATTATCTCAGTTGATTTGACAACCAAATCTGATTATACAATCTAGTTTGTGCTTTCTACACGTACCTACCCTTTAGGCAAGTGTGCGAAACCCACGTGCAAAGTGAGCATCGCCTCCCCCCCCCCCAAAATCTACGTTTGAGGATCTTCTTAGATCTTCGATTCTATTATCCTCCCAACAGGGTAAAAGTAACGTGCCCTCGTGGTTGAAGGTTAATACAAGCTCGCAAACCTTGATTATGTATCCTCCTAATAGGGTAAAAGTAATGTGTTCTCGTGGTTGAAGGTCAGTACAGGCTCATAAACCTTGATTACGACCGTCGACCGTCATCTCTGACTGTTGTCGCAGGATTGCCGCCTAAAGCCCATCGGCCGTGGGAGGGGGCGGCGGCCGATGGGCTGTGGGTGATGATCTTGCGGCAACGGTCGGCAGCAACGGTCAGCGATCGTGCGGCGGTCGTGTGGCAATTGGTGGTGACAAGCTGCCGACGGACGATGGTGATTGTCAGCTGGTGGGCTGTGGGCAGCGACTGGTGGGCTATGGGCGGCGGCAACCATTGCCGGTAGTTGCCGGTGGTCGGTTGTCAACGGTAGCCATGAGCGGTCGGAGGTGGCCGACGATTGGCAAGCAGCCGGCGGTGGCTACAACAAGGAAGAAAAACAAAAGAAAAAAAGAATTTATTTCTAGAAATTGTTCTCAGGTACAAAAATCTACTGTTTTTTGTTTCTTGTTTCTGTTCCAAATCTATTCCCAATCACTTTTCTATTTCGGGGAATATAAAAATAACTTGGCATTACCAAATAGATTTCTGTTCTTTTTTTGTTCCGGGGAACAAAAGAATAAAAATCGAGAGAAATAGAAACGTTACCATACATGCATTTATTAGTGGGGGTGTATCTTGCCTGTGTCGCGAAGGATTCGTCTTGAGATCATTCAATATAGAAGAGGAATTGTCTCAGTTGAATTGAAAACCAAATCTGATTATGCATAGCTGAACTTCGACAAACATATGCAAAATAAAGAAACGGCCATTAGTCTTTGTCTGGCCTTTTATCAGTGGGGGTGTTTCTTGCCTGTGTCGCGAAGGATTCATCCGAAGATCATTCAATACAGAAGATGAATTATCTCAGTTGATTTGACAACCAAATCTAATTATGCAATCTAATTTGTACTTTCCACAAGTACCTACCCTTTGGGCAAGTGCGTAGAACCCACGCGCAAAGTGAGCATCACCCCCCCCCGCCAAAAATCTACGTTTGAGGATCTTTTTAGATCTTCGATGCTATTATCCTCCCGTTAGGGTAAAAGTAACGTGCCCTCGTGGTTGAAGGTTAGTATAGGCTCGCAAACTTTGATTACGTATCCTCCAAACAGGGTAAAAGTAACGTACCCTCATGGTTAAAGGTCTGTACAGACTCGCAAACCTTGATTACGTATCCTCCTAACAAGATAAAAGTAACGTGCCATCGTGGTTGAAGGTCAGTACAAGTTCGCAAACCTTGATTACGACCGCTGCCTGCTGCCACACGACCACCGCCCGTTGCCGCATAACCGCCGAACGATCGCCGCACGACTGCCGATCGTCGTTGCTGACCGCAACGCCGCAGGATCGCTGCCCACAGCCCACCGGCTGCGGTCCCCCTCCCGCGGCCGGTGGGTTGTGAGCGGCGATCCTGCGGTGGCGGTTGGCGGAAACGGTTAGCGGTCGTGCGACAATAGGTGGCGGTCATGCGGCAGTTGTGTGGCGGTTGGCGGCGGTAGGCTACCGGTGGACGATGGCGGTTGTCAGCCAGTGGGCTGTGGGCAAAGGCCGATGGGCTATGGGCGGTGGCAACCATTGCCGGCAGTCACCGGCGGTCGGCTGTCGAGAGTGGCTGCGGGTGGCCAGATGTGGCCAATGGTTGGCAAGCGGTCGGCGGTGACCACAACAAGGAAGAAGAACAAAAGAAAAATAGAAAAGAAAAAAAGAACTTATTTCTAGAATTTGTTCTCAGGAATAAGAAGTTACTTTTTTTGTGTCTTGTTTCTGTTCCAAATCTATTCTTCAGCAAATTTTTCTATTTAAAGGAAGAAAAAAAAAATTGACGTTACCAAATAGATTTCTATTCTTATTTTGTTTCGGGGAACAAAAGAACAGAAATTGGGAGAAATAAAAACGTTAACATGCAGGCCCTTAAGAGCAGAAATAGGTTGTCGGTAAAAATTACAAGAGGAGCAGAAAATTTCCTAAAGTTCAACTCCTCTTGACCCTCCCACACTAAACCAACGCCCCATGTTCATCCAGCCTCTCAACAATTTAACCTTGCACGAAAAAAATTCCATACACTCGGTTCATACAGATCAATATCATAATTCATCTACTATAAAAAAATACTTTAGAAAGTGAAAATTTAAGAATCTCAGAAGGATGAATTCCTTAATTTGTAAGGGCATGGAGGATTGGATCCGTAATGCTCTTCTAATACACGTATCATCTACCCATAATGTTGAACATACATGCTAATGCTTGAGAATTTTCTTAGCTAGATAATTTGTGCAGGAAAAAGGTTTTGTAGACTATATATTAATAAAAAAGTTGGTTGAGAATCTATCCCTCATCGCTGAGGTCGAGAGTTCGAAACTTTGCGTTGCTAGCGATTTAAGTGGGGGGCCATGGCGGTGGGTTGCTGTGCTAGTCTTCCCTGAGGTATAGGGGCCCGGTCTTCAGGAGCTGTTCGGGCACGGGGGCATGTGGCGGAGTCCTCAGTCACCAAAAATAAAAAAGTTGGATACTGCATTATGGTAATTTTCATATCTCTATCTCTTATCAATACAATCCTTTACAAGGAGAAATTCATCTTCTTACTCTCCACTTATAATCTGCGTGAAAAATAAAATGATTTTCATCATAATTAATTCTTTTAGAGGAAAAATTGCAAAGTAATAGATAATTTTTGGCTCATGGTACTTTGTTATATAATTTGGCTCATCCTACTTTATTCAAACATAAAGCCATTGAAGCTCCCAAGCATCCCATCTCTTCACTTCGCTGTTGATCCAAGCATGCAAGCAGAAAGCAACAAATGCATCTTCCGGAGTTGACGAATGCAGCTGCAAACCCAACGGCTGAACATCTCCGCAGGTTGTTGCTGCTGCTAAATCTGTCAAGGATGATCTGTTGAGTGACTCGGACAAATTCTGGGAAAATTGTTCAAAAAGTCCTAAACCTATTGCAGTTTTGCCAATTGAGTCATAAACCTTTTAATTTTGCCAATTGAGTCCTAAACATTTTCACTTCTTGCCGATTTAGTCCATCCGACCAATTTTGGCTAGAAAATGCTGACATGGACGCCGGCGGTGCCACGTAGGACTGCTGGCGTTGACGTAGACAATTTTTAATAATATTTAAATTTTTTTTTTGAATTTTTTTTTTTTTCCTTTTTTTTTTATTTTTTATTTTTTGGTTTTTCTGGTGGCCGGCCACCGGTCACATCGGCCGGCTAGCCTCGCCCGCCACAGGTGAGGCCCGGCCGAGCGAGGCTGCCTTGGCCCCGGCGAGGGCCGGCCTTGCCAGATCTGGCGAGGGGAGCCCTCGCCGGGGGTCGCCCTCGCCCAGGCGAGCGTTGGCCTCGCGGTGGCCAACCGACGCCAGGCCGGCCAGGGGCGACACATGGCGAGGTCCGCCCTCGCCGGGGGTCGCCCTCGCCCAGGCGAGCGTTGGCCTCGCCCTTGGCCGGCCACAGGCCACAGGCTACAGGCCGACGCTCGGTTGGCCAAGGGTGAGGCCGACCCCCGGCGAGGGCTCCCCTCACCAGATCTGGCGAGGCCGGCCCTCGCCGGGGAACGCCCTCACCCAAGTGAGCGTCGCCCCTGGCCGGCCAGGTGTCGGCTGGCCACCGTGAGGCCGACGCTCGCCTGGGCGAGGGCGACCCCCGGTGGGGGCTCCCCTCGCCAGATTTGGCGAGGCCGGCCCTAGCCGGGGCCAGGGCGGCCTCGCCCGGCGTCGCCGTCGCCTGGCTGGGCCTCGCCTGTGGCGGGCGAGGCCAGCCGGCCACCGGAAAAAGCAAAAAAAAAAAAAAGAAGAAGAAGAAGAAGGAAAAAATAGAAAATAAAAAAATAAAAAATTATTAAAATTATTAAAATATTATTAAAAATTGTCCACGTCAACGCCGACAGTCCTACGTGGCACCGCCGGCGTCCACGTCAGCATTTTCCGGCCAAAATTGGCCGGATGGACTGAATCGGCAAGAAGTGAAAATGTTTAGGACTAAATTGGCAAAACTGCAATAGGTTTAGGACTTTTTGGATAATTTTCCCGACATATTCTACTCGAAACTCACCCAGTTCTTCAAGTGCACTGGATTGAGCCTCATGTGAATTTGAGTCTCATTCTCTGTTCTTCTTCTTATGAAGCCCATTTCCCCGTAAATGCGCGGCAAAGAAATAGTTCTTCTCTTTATATGCGTTTCGTGAAAGTTTTGGTTTTGGGGCACATCGAAAGAAGAGAAAGGAGTTGTTCTTTGCTGAGAAAATGCGAGAAAAGTGGCTAGGGAACAACACTAGATGGTGCCGACACAAAAAAAAAAAAAAAAAAAAAACACTAGCCGGTGAGGGACAAAATGAAATTAAAAAAAAAAAAAAAAAAAAGAAAAAATAAAAAATAAATTTTCTTTTAAAAGGAAAAACTCCAAATAAGAGTGCGAACGATAACCATTCTAACAAGAATTTGATTTTTGAAACAAAAATAGATTTTTCTATTTCTATATTCTTGGATGAGTTTTTTTAGTAAAAATATGTGTTTGATAATGATACAAAATTTCTCCTTTCCGGGTAGCAACGGATGGCAAAAGTGGACGGGGACGAGGGCGGCGGCAAATGGCGGGGGGGTGGTGGCGACGATTGGACGATAGGCAACAACGGCGGGCGGGCAATCAGCTAATAGCGAGGGTAAGCGATGAGAAAAGTTTTATTTTTCATTTAAGTTGCATAAATAGAAAAGTATAAAATTTTACTTCTCATTTTTGTTGCAAACCTATTTCTGGATTAAAAATTTATTCCGAAAGTAAAAAAATGAAATTACATTGTTAAACGGATTTCTATTTTAGAAATAAATCTGGAATAAAAAAGTAGTTTTGGAACAAAATATATAATTGTCATGCGCGCCCTAAGAGTTTATGGCCATGATAGTTTCAAATAAGATCCGACTTCATTGACTCATTAAATTTTTTGACCAATCAAGTGCGTTTTTGTCAAATAGACTATTTTAACCTAAATTTTAGGTAAATTAGATTAAAAATTAAGTAAGCTAACAAAATTTTAAAAAGAAAAAAATATATAGACAAAAGGGTTAGCCCTAGCCTCTTGCCTGTGGGCGTTGCCACATTGCCGGTGAGGCATCGATAATAGCCAATAGGGTTGTGGGCACCTTGGCAAGAATCGTCAACCCTTGCCAAAACCAAGAGAGGATCTAGGATTGGGTGGCAGTTCTCTCTTGATTTTGCCAAGGGCCAATAGGTCCTCGGGTCTAGTCAATGAAGGTTGTCAGCACTCACCAAGGTGTTGCCAACACCATAGAAATAGGGGGTGGCCACAATTGGTAGGCCTTTTTTTTTTTGTGTGTTATTTTAAGTTTTAGCTTTTTTTTTCCTTCTCTAAGTTTATCCTTTTTATGTAAAAAATTTGGGGTTTTAATCTAATTTAATTAATATTTTGAGTAAAAACTAGGATTTCAATTAGAACGACATCGTTTTTAGTGCTGTAGTAAACCTTATTGTGTGATAGATAAAAAAAAAAAAACACATCAATATTTTTTTGTTGATTAAATTTGACGGAGTTTCAACCAAAAAATAATTGGACAGAATTAGTAGAAGGACTCGATTTGATGAGATCCTACCAGACCTCGCGAATTGCTGGCGAGAGTCGCCTCACCTAGGTTCTCACTTGCCGAGAGTGAGGCGACCCTCACCCATATTTGGCAAGGGCTGGCCTTGCTTGCCTACGGCTAGTAAGTGCCAGCTTGCCTAAGTGAGGTTGATCCTCGCTTGGCCTTCTTTAGGCATAGCTAGTGGTCGGCCATTGCCTTAGACTGACCATTGATGAAAAAGAAAAAAATATAGAAAAAAGAAAAAGAAAAGAAAAAAAGGACAAAAATGCCCTTGACTTAGGTCAAGCCCTTCTTTGAAATTGACATGGCTATTTTAGGCCCATATTTGAAAAAAAAAAATGTCAACTTTAGATTCTTATTTGAGAGAATGAGAATCTTGTAGGTCTTACTTGGGGTTTTTCCTTTTAAATTGCAAAAATTATCTAGGTTAGCATTGGTCATTTTACGTATGATAGCCTGTGTCCACGTCAGTAATTTTTCATTAAAATTGATCAGAAAGACTTAATTGGTACATCGTAAAACGGTGAAGTGTAATTTGTAATTTTTTGATGCTTTTATCAACATCTCAGTATTGAAGTCTCTCGGTCTTGGAGAAGGAGAACGCAAGTGTGGCAGGTACGCGCGGTTTGCTACGTGTGGAATTCGATGACCGTGGCGGGTGTTTTCACAACACCACCTCCACTAATTAGTAATTGCATTTTAGCCACCATTTTTTTTTCACGAATTAAAAACGAATGACGCCTGAAAGTAACATAAACAAGATACCCAATAGATCATTTTCATTGCAAAGACCATGTTTCGAAGGAATGACAAGTGCCGTGACTCTCTACCCATTGGGCTAAGCTTCGAGCTTTAGTCTTCTCATGGAAAGATCAGGTGGATAACTAATGTCTTGGCGGCCTAACCTTGAATATGGAAAATTCGGTGGATCCTAATGTGTTGCTCTTCGGTGCCTGTCCCGCACGAGACTAATAGGGTTGCTTATACAGCCACCCACCTTGACTTACGAATGTGCCGACATCGGTCAATTTATACAACTCCTCACCTGACAGAGTCTTTGCCCACTCGACTCGCTTGGACTTTTCCGCCCCACGTCCGGTGCATTCACTTTCTGCGTAGGTTATCGCCCGCCTGCTCATCAATATTGAAGAAAATAAGACAATCGATTGGCATTTGAATCAATTGGTGTAGTCATCATCGCTCTTAAATAGGATCACATTAACGTTTATTGATAAATTTCCTTACTCTTGCCCAACATATGTCCAGGGGTCCCATCCCTTTGGCACAACCACGCTTGAGAGATCTGTCTTGTGAAACACAACTCTTGAGTATTGCCTATACGCCCTCCCGAGGTAGACGGGCCCTGTCCCCACCACGGAACACTGCTTGAAGATGTACCCGGTAGTCTCCGTCGCGCTATCGCGGCCTTGAGCCGTGATATAGCCTGTGGTTCCACCTAGGATAGCCGTCGATGCATTTATCGTGCATCCCTGCATATAACCTTGCTTTCATAAGTCCGAAAATGATTCGTGGGTGCAACGATAATTTTGTAGAGAAATGATGGATTTCGCATATGTTATGTTCGTATTTGACCTGATAGATGGATTGTCCATTGCCCCAGATGAAATCAACGGCACCCTCAATGTAACAGGACTCGAAATAGTGACGCCCTTGGAAGTCCGTTAGCGTGTCTTGCACGCCGATGAATGCGCATTGATAGAACGAGACTTTGTCCGACATTATTTGGAATGCTGGGGCTTGCTTAATCGAATTTCGATCTCCTTGTTGTGTCTTTAAGTTGTAGGTATTCTGCCAAGAATTCCGAAGAAAGTATTTTCACGAATTCTAAAAAGACGGAGCAATCATCAAGCAGAATCATTAAAAGTTATGCTCAACCAATCATAGTGTGAAGTGCAAAAGGTCAATAGCTGTACTGAAATCCATACAAAACGAGTTCATTTTCCCGAATATAACACCAGGGGTGACCACATTAGCCATAGAATGTGTATGCACAACAAATTCTCCGAAAGAACAGGGAAATATATGAGATTAGCTAAAAAACCGGTGAGGGGCAACTTTTACCTCGAATCTAATATTCTTGGCTTTAAAATTTTCTGCATAAACCGTGAAGGTAGCACTTTTATCAACCGCACCCCCGTCGCCCCACTCAATCACGGTGTCACTTGCCGTGTTCCCTTGAAGGACTATGCATGGCTTGTTTGCAGGTATCACAACCTTTTCTCTGCAGAAAACAACATACGGCATTGCATTTTGTTCAAGGGTCAGCTTGGTCACATGAAATGTCACATTTTTTCAACTTACTTATAAATGCCAGGCTTGACCAGAATACGAGTCCAGACGTTGTTCTTCGCCGGGATAGAGTTGATGGCTTGTTGCACTGTGGTGAATTGTCCGTGGCCCGACTTATCGACAACAATGTTCCCTGGATCGTGATTGCTACAGGCTTGATTAAAGCTAACCCTTGACAGGCTCAGCGGAGCCAATAAGAGAGTAATTAACAGTAAATACTGCATTTTGAGTTAAAGAAATTATTTCAAAGACCAGAGTAACTTGAGGTAAATCGAAGCTGTGACTGTGGAGCTTTATATTGAAACTTAGGCAAGCAACTATGTGTTAACCACAAAACTTATGCTATATTCTAGGAATACTAATACAATCATGATTTATTTTTTTATCAGTAATAAAGCAAATGCTTAAGGATTACCTCCCAAATATGGTTAAGAATGAATTCCAAACTCAGTATGAGAACAATTGATAGATATGTTTACAAAGGAGTCAATTGTATCAACGGGGGGAAATTACCAAAAAGGTTATAAACTTATTGCAATTTTTTCAATTCAGTCCTAAACATTTTGTAATAGTATCAATTCAGTTCATTTGGCAAATTTTGGCCAGCTGACGCTGACGTGGACACGGCCATCTGACCGATGATGATGTGGACAATATTTTATTTTATTTTTTGAATTTTTATAAATTTTTTTCTTTTTCTTTTTTATCTTTAGTTCCTCCTTCTTTCTCCAGTCGACGACCAGCCAAAGGCAGGGTCGGTGAGGTCCTTGGGGAAGACTAGTCGTGGCTAGGCGACCTTGCCTAGGTTGGTCGTTGGGCTAGAGAGGTTTGCCCTTGTTGACCATGGGCGAGGCCTGAACTCGCCAGAGGCCATGACCTCACGTGGCCTTTGGCCTGGGTGAGCCTTATCAGCCATGGGCAGGTTGCAGCCTCACCATGGCTGGGTGAGGCTAAGCCTCCCCAAATCTGGCGAGCCCTTGCTCGGCCATGGTGAGGTTGGCCTCACTATCACTGGGCAAGGGTTGCCCTCGCTACTAGCTGGCAAGGGCGAACCCTACCATTGGCTAGTGAGGCTGATCTCGCCAGCGCTCGCCTCTAGTCATCGTTGGCTATAGGAAGGAATAAGGAGGAAGAAAAAAAAAAAAAAAAAGAGAGAGAAAGAAATAGAAAAGAAAAAAATTAATAAAAAATTCGAAATAATATAATATATTATTGAAATATTATTCACATCATTCTTGGTTGGAGGACCAACATCTACATTAGTGTCGGCAAGGCAAAATTAACTGAATGAACTGAATTGTTCTAAGGTTTAGGACTAAATTTGCCTCAAAAAAAGGTTTAACACTGAATTTTAAAAATTGCGATAGGTTTATGACTCCTTTGATAATTTTTCCATATAGTGATTGTTTTTGGGTATGTAATTTGATTATCGTCTAACCAAAAAGTGAAATCTACTGCTCAAAAGCGGCAATCATCACAAGGAAAGTGGACTTTTCCTGTAGATTGTTCGAGAATATGGAATGGGTTGTTCCTCTCGTTCGAAATATGGACCTTCTCACTCCATAGGAAGAAGAAGAAATCTCGAACTTACGCTTGCCATCGAAACTTTCCCAAACACCGTGCCGTTGCCATTGTTTGGTGGGACTGAAATGAAATGACCGCTCGTTACTGTTACATTGTATATAGGAATGTCCCAAAAATTTGAACTTATATGAGTGATTAAACAATGGGTATCTGCGCCTTACCTCTTCTTCGAGCCCTCAAATGGCATCTCCCTCAATGTGCTCTTGTGGTTAGAGTTCCACATAAAAAATAACTGGGCGACATAGCAATCGATACCTTTTATCGATGATATGAACAAGTTCAATCTCATAAGTCCTTCTTTAATCTCAAAAGTGGAGATCTAATACATGTTCAAGATCTGGCATATATTTTTTGCAGTAAAAATACCCGAAACACATTATGTGCTCCAAACAAAACTGGTGGTACAACATGTTTGTAAGTAATTTCTTTAAAATCAAGAGTGGTCCCACATATGCAGGTGAAAAGATGTAAGATGTATTATATACTTGAGTTTAGAATCTACTATTCTTGTAAACTCCAAATATTAGAAAAGAATCTAATCAGCCCCATTTACAAGTTATCGTAATGATAATACATGCACCTACACCCATCCCGTGGTAGACGAGTTGGTTAGGGCGTGCTTTGGTCACCGAAAGGCCAGGTTTCGATTCCCCTCCTTGTCGCATTGCACGACTTAAGTGGGGTACTGTGAGAGGTGGGTTCTTGCGCTAGTGCCTCCGGGTTTACGTCGCCGGCTGTACGGCGGTTCCCAAGTTACAAAAAAAAATAAATAAATACATGCACCTACCAAATTCAATGGTTACCTTCTTTCTTTCCTCTTTAAAAGAAAGGAAGATATCTATATTCATAATTATTGGAGAAGTAGAAGTCCAATTCGTGGAATTATAGATATCATGGACTTCGTTGGGTTCGGGTCACATCTGCTTATTCTCTATTGTTTGCAAAATTGAAATGGCCATTTTGCTCCCATGGACCTACTCCACTGATGTTATGGAATAAGAAAATGAATCAATAAATTTTGGCAATGACAAGTACAATCCTTCTTAACCCATAGTTATTACATGAAATGAATTGCAGTTTCCCAATTGGCAATGAAAGCATGAAATTGATAGATAGGTAGATTCAGTTGCCCAAATAGGCTAAACAGATCATAACCAAATGAAATGAGAGATGCATGGTTGCCGCAGAAACTAAAAGGGTTGCTTCTGCAGCCAACCATCTTGATTTATGAATGTGTTGACATCGGTCAACATATCCAACTCCTCACTTGACAGAGTCTTTTCCCACTTGATTCGATCGGACATGTCTGCCCCAGCCCCGGTGCATTTGTTTTCTACAAAGGTTATTGACCCCCTGTTCATTGAATTCGAAGAAAATAAGGCAATCAATTGACATTTGAATCAATTCATACAGTCATCATTGCTCTTAAATAGAATCATATCAACGTTTATTGATAAACTTCCTTACTCTTGACCAGCATATCTCCCAGAATCCCATCCCTTTGGCACCACAACGCTTGAGAGATCTGTCTTGTAAAACACAACTCTTGAGTATTGCCGATACGCCCTTCCGAGGTAGACGGTCCCCGTCCCCTCCACGGAACACTCATTGAAGATGTACCCGGTATTGTCTGTCGCGCTATTGCGGCCCTGAGCCGTGATATAGCCCGGCAATCCATCCAGAATATCCGTGGTTGCGTTTATCTTGCATCCCTGCATATTCTCTTGCTTTCCTAAGTTCTAAAATAATTTATGGCTGCGATCATAGTTTATAGAGATATAACAGATTTTACTTGTATTATTTTTGAGTCTGACCTGATAGACGGATCGGCCGTTGCCCCAAATAAAATCTACGGCACCCTCAATGTAACAAGAATCGAAGTAGTGACGCCCTTGGAAGTCTGTCAGTGTGTCTTGCACGCCTATGAACCCGCATTGGTAGAACGAGACTTTGTCTGATGTTACTTGGAACGCCGAGGCTGGCTCGATTGAACTCCGATCTCCAGGTTGTGTCTTTTCATTATAGGTGTTCTGCCAAGAATTCCGTCTGCGTCAAATATTTCTCGGTACTTGAAATAAACGGAGTAAATGTTATGAATAATCAATCAAATTTGTACTCAATCAATTGTAACAAGAAGACGACCAAAAAAGAAAAAAGAAAATTTGTAACATGAAGTACATCAGGTCTAACGATGTACTGCAGAATAGGGAAATGGATGAGATTAGCTATTTTTCAAAATTAAAAAAATAAAAAGGAAAATACTAACGAGGGGCAACTCTTACCTTGAATCCTATATTCTTGGCTTTAAAATTTTCCGCAGAAAGAGTGAAGGTAGCACTTTTATCAACCTCACCCCCATCGCCCCACTCAATCATAGTGTCACTTACCGAGTTCCCTTCGAGGACTATACATGGCTTGTTTGCGGGTATTGCAACCTTTTCTCTGCAAAAAACATTCAACCCTACATTTCTTTTCCAAGAGCTAGCTTAGCCACATGAAATATCTGATCTTATTTAACCTACTTATAAATGCCGGGCTTGACCAAGATGTGAGTCCAGATGCTGTTCTTTGCTGGCACAGAGTCGATAGCTTCTTGCACCGTGGTGAACTGTCCCTGGCCTGACTGATCGACGATGATGGTCGCTGAATCTTGAGTCTGATCGCTACAAGCTTGGCTAAAGCTAACCTTTGACAGGCTCAGCAAAGCCAATAAGAGAGTACTTAGGAATGAATACTGCATTTTGAAGTAAAGAAATGATTCAATGATCAAAGAAACTTGAAGCAAATTGAAGCTGCGCATGTATAGTTTTATATTTAGAAATTTAGGGAAGCAATATGCGCTACTCACAAAATCTATAATTGGCATAAATCGCAAGTTATTATATGTTATAAAGCAAATGCTTAATGACTACGTCCCAAATAGGGTTAAGAATGAATCGCAAGATATTATCATTTATAAAGCAAATGCTTAATGACTACCTCCCAGATTGGGTTAAGAATGAATTCCATAGTCGGTAAGAAATCAACCGGCAATTTTGTTTACAGAAAAGCCAATTGTATCAAATGAGAGAGTTGTTATTTTCGGCAATGGCAAGAAATCATTCTTTAACCAAATTTAGACAACTAGAGAATTTTGTGTATCAAAGATTGCAGTTTCCAACCGCCTTACCTAGAGTATATTGTCCTCAAAGATACTAATTGTGTGCTATGAAGTACCGACACTCTCCAAGAGCTTTCGTGTCGTGTCGGACACTTTAACACATGTCCGACACTCTCCGACACTTTCGGATACTCTCTGACACTCGGTCAACACGTGTTGGAAAATCCGACACCTAGTTAACTTTCCCGACATTTTCCGATACTCGAGTCGGAATTCTGACATACGAGTTTCTGATACGTGATTTTGAAGTCAATTTTAAAAATTCAATAAATGAAATGTTTGTGTGTGTGTGTGTCCGACATTCTCCGACACTTTCAGACACTCTCTGACACTCGGTCAACACGTGTTGGAAAATCCGACACCTAGTTAACTTTCCCGACATTCTCCGATACTCGAGTCAGAATTCTAACATACGAGTTTCTGATACGTGATTTCGAAGTCAATTTTAAAAATTTAATAAATGAAATGTTCCGATACTCGAGTCGGAATTCTGACATACGAGTTTCTGATACGTGATTTCGAAGTCAATTTTAAAAATTCAATAAATGAAATGTTTGTGTGTGTGTGTGTGAGAGAGAGAGAGAGAGAGAGAGAGAGAGAAGAAATAAAACACAATCATAAAAATAATAAATGGAGAAATAAGAAAAAATATTTTGACTCTCACTTTATCATAATTTTTAAGTTTTTTTCTCATCTTCCAACATATAAGAAATAAAACACAATAATAAAAATATTTATCTTTTGACTCTCACTTCCCATGATACATAATTTATCTCTTTTTTTTTTTTTTTTCTCATCTTCCAACATATAAGAAATAAAACACAATAATAAAAATAATAAATGTAGAAATAAGAAAAACTTCGTCATCTCTTAACTTTTGACTCTCACTTTCCATGATACATAATTCACCTCTTAAGTTTTTTTTCTCATTTTCCAACATACCTAACACGCAAGTCTAGAATATGGATCGCTTATTTTTCTCCAAGTTTTATAAATTATTGAAATAGAGTTGAATTTGTCAAATTGAAACAATAAATAATATTAATAAATGGCAGATTAATGTTTTTAGTATCAATTCATTCTAGGATTTTTTAATTATTTAATTATTTATGAATTTGATTCAAATTAATTTGATTGAAATAATCATAAAAATGATAATTTATTATGTATATACAACATGTCCTAATGTGTCAGAATTCTCTATTTTATGAGAAACAACGTGTTAGCACGTTGTGTCGTGTCATGTCGCGTGTCGTGTGTCGGTGTCGGTGTCGGTGCTACTTAGGTTGTGCGATGGATAAATTTTAAAGAACATGTGATTCTTGTACTAAGTTCCACTCTATGCGTTTTATGGTTTGCATAATTTTTTTGACGATATTGTGCTATTTTGAGACTACCTCAAATCAACGTGACTTTCTCTTTGGATTGCCAAATAAACTCATCTATTTTAACTAATATCATCCCAATAAATAGAAATTTTGCATTTTCGGCCATATAAAAAAAAAAAAAACTTCAAAAGGAGTCATCTTAATGTTGGAATATAGCTATTGTTACCGCTAAATGCAAGTGTTTGTCCTGAGAGCCACCAAAGTCAACAATGGAAGATCTCAACATTTTCTTCAAAGTCTGAGCTGTTATCTCGGACTCTCCATCTGTCCATCGAAGAAAACCAGTATCATAGTTTAGTTTAGTACCAACTCTTTTTGTAAACTCCAGTTCCAAAAAGTAAATCATATAATAAGAAAAATAAAACGGAGACCGAAAGGCTTCTCCAACCAGCCATCTTGATTTATGCATGTGTTGACATCGGTCAACCTATGTAAATCCTCCCTTGATAGTCTCTTTTCCCACTTGACTCGCTCGGACATATCACCTCCTGGTCTAGTGCATTCATTTCTGCGTAGGTTATTGTCCTCGTGTTCATCATTTTGAAGAAAATAAAGCAAATTAATTGCCGTTTAATATATTAATTTAATCATCATTGCTTTTAATAGATTCACGTAAGCATTTTTTGATAATCTTACTCTTGACTAGCATATCTCTTGGAGTTCCATCCCTCTGGCACCTCATGTTTGAGAGATCTGTATTGTAAAACACAACTCTTGAGTACGGCCAGTATGCCCTTGCGAGGTAGACAGCCCGGTACCCACCACGAAACCCTAATTAAAAACGTACCCATTGGTGTTCGTCGCACTGTTGCGGCCCTAGCCATGATGTAGCTTGTCCATCCACCTAGTAGGATATCCCTAGTTGCGTTTATCTTGCAGCCCTGCATATAATCATGCTTTCCTATGTCTTGAAATACTTCATGGCTGTGACTATAGTTTATGGAAAATTAACGGGAATTGCTTGTATGATGTTTGTGTTTGACCTAAAAGTTGGATTGGCCATTGTCCCAAATGAAATCCGCCATACCCTCGATGTAACAAGACTTGAAGTATTAATGCCATGGAAGTCTATCACCCTCAATGTAACAAGACTCGAAGCAGTAACGCCCTTGCATGCTGATGAACGCGCATTAGAACGAGACTTTGTCCGACAGTCTCTGGGCTGCCAGCGCCTGCTTGACTGAATTCCAATCTTCACGCACAATCATTTAGTTGTAGGTGTTCTGCCAACAATTCTTGGGGAGTCGGGTTATTTCGCGGAACTCCAAAGAACGGAGTAATTGTTTTTACAGAATCGATTGAGTTTGTACTCAACCAATCATAATGTGAAGTCCACGAGGTTGATAGATGCACAGTAGTCCATACAAAACGAAAGACAGACTTGTCGTTTTCTATTAAAAAAAAAAAAACAATAATGAAGGCCAAGTCTTCCCTCGAATCCTATATCTCTAGCTTTCAAATTTTCCGCAGAAAGAGTGAAGGTAGCACTTTTATCAACCTCACCCCCATCGCCCCACTCAATCATAGTGTCACTTGCTGAGTTCCCTTCGAGGACTATACATGGCTTGTTTGCGGGTATTAGAGCCTTTTCTCTGCAAAAAACATTCTACATTTCTTTTCCAAGAGCTAGCTTAGCCACATGAAATATCTGATCTTATTTAACCTACTTATAAATGCCGGGCTTGACCAAGATGTGAGTCCAGATGCTGTTTTTTGCTGGCACAGAGTCGATAGCTTCTTGCACCGTGGTGAACTGTTCCTGGCCTGACTGATGGGCGATGATGGTCGCTGAATCTTGAGTCTGATCGCTACAAGCTTGGCTAAAGCTAACCTTTGACAGGCTCAGTAAAGCCAATAAGAGAGTACTTAGGAATGAATACTGCATTTTGAAGTAAAGAAATGATTCAAAGATCAAAGAAACTTGAAGCAAATTGAAGCTGCGCATGTATAGTTTTATATTTAAAAATTTAGGGAAGCAATATGCGTTACTCACAAAATCTATAATTTGCATAAATCGCAAGATATTATATGTTAGAAAGCAAATGCTTAATGACTACGTCCCAAATAGGGTTAAGAATGAATTTCATACTCAGTAAGAAGATGCATAAATCGCAAGATATTATCATTTATAAAGCAAATGCTTAATGACTACCTCCCAGATTGGGTTAAGAATGAATTCCATAGTCAGTAAGAAATCAACCGGCAGTTTTGTTTACAGAAGAGCCAGTTGTATCAAATGAGAGAGTTGTTATTTTCAACAGTGGCAAGAAATCATTCTTTTCAAACCAAATTTAGACAACTAGAGAATATTGTGTGTCGAAGATCGCAGTTTCCGACCGCCGTGTTATCGGCCGTGGCAAGAGAACAATCTTTTCCAACCAAATTTAGAAACCTAGAGTATATTGTCCGTCAAAGATACTAGTTGTGTGATGGATAAATTTTAAAGAACACGTGATTCTTGTACTAAATTCCACTCTATGCGTTTTATGGTTTGCATAATTTTTTTGACGATATTGTGCTATTTTGAGATTGCCTCAAATCAACGTGACTTTCTCTTCGGATTGCCAAATAGACTCATCTATTTTAACTAATATCATCCCAATAAACAGAAATTTTGCATTTTCGGCCATATAAAAAAAACTTCAAAAGGAGTCATCTTAATGTTGGAATATAGCTATTGTTACCGCTAAATGCAAGTGTTTGTCGTGAGAGGCACCAAAGTCAACAATGGAAGATCTCAACATTTTCTTCAAAGTTTGAGCCGTTATCTCGGACTTGCCATCTGTCGGGAAAAGTACCAAATCCTAAACCTATTACATTGGTACCAATTCAGTCCTAAACTTTTCAATTAGACCAATTTAGTCCTAAACCTTTTAATATTGGTACCAATTCAGTTCATCCGGCTAATTTTGGCCGGTCGGAGCTGACGTGGACGTCAGCCGATGGCCAGATGCTAACGTGGCAATTTTAAATAATTTTTTTTCGATTTTTTAATTAGTTTTTTATTCTTTTTCCTTTTCTTTTCTGGCAGTGGCCGGCGAGCCTCCAGTGAGGCTCGCCGGCCACTGGGCGAGAGCCACGAAACCCTCGCTTGCGGTAAGCAAGGGCTTCGCGGCCCTCGCCCGGCCTCTCCCAGGCCTTGCCACGGGCAAAGGGGGCCACGCCAGCTGTGGCAGCCATCGCCAGGGCGGAGGCGAGGGCCGCGACCCTCGCCGGCAGCTGGCGAGGGCTTCACGGCCCTCGCCTCCGCCTTGGCGATGGCCACCATGGCCTTGCTGGCCATTGGGTGAGGGCCGCGAAACCCTCGCTTGCCGCTAGCGAGGGTCGCAGCCCTTGCCTAGCCTCTCCCAGGTCGCCGGCGAGGTGGCTTCGCCCGGATCTAGGCGAGGCTGACCTCGCCCAGGCCTTGCCGCGGGCGAAGGGGGCCTCGCCCGCGGTTGGTGAGGCCATGGCGGCCATCGCCAGGGTGGAGGCGAGGGTCGCGAAGCCCTCGCCAGCCGCCAGCGAGGGTTGCGGTCCTCGGCCCTCACCTCCGCCCTGGCGATGGCTGCCATGGCCTCGCCAGCCGCGGGCGAGGCCCCCTTCGCTCACGGCCTCGCTCGCGGCAAGGCCTAGGCGAGGCCTCTTGCTGCCTCGCCGGCGGCCTGTGAGAGGCCGGGCGAGGGCCGCGACCCTCATCGGTAGCAGGCGAGGGCTTCGTGGCCCTCGCCCAGTGGTCGGCGAGCCTCACCGGCCATCGTTGGAAAAGAAAAGGAAAAATAATAAAAATTAATAAAAAATTCGAAAAAATAATAAAAAAATCTTAAAAATATTCACGTCAGCGTCCGGCCACTAGTCGACATCCACGTCAGCGCCGGCCGGCCAAAATTGGCCAAATGGACTAAATTGGTTCAATTGAAAAGTTTAGGACTGAATTGATACCAATGCAATAGTTTTAGGACTTTTTTGATACTTTTCCCACACAAGAAATGTCAAAAGTGTGATACGGCGCTTACTATGATATCAAAATTTTTTGGATCACTTCAATACCAAGTTTTTATTTTTTTTAAAAAAACGATCACTTAAATACCAATTTTAATATAAGATGCTAGAAACCTGATGTGGTAATATTTTAATTTTTTTTGCTGACGTGACTCATCGAAGATTTGAATCATAAAGCTAAAATTGACGTCGTTCAACAAGTTTGCCCCAAATTCAAATCTTAATTTAGACAAAATCAAGCCATTTCCACTTATATTTGGTGGAGGTTGCTTCCGTTCACGGAGCACTGGGGTTCATGAGTGGGAAGGAGTAAACCTAGAGGGCTTCGAATTTTTCTTGCTTCTTCATATCTTCATCACTACAAGCCCGCCCACCCCCGGGTCCAAAAAAATCGGCCACCGCCGCTCAATCTAGCACCCACATGCCACTCTTTCATATTTCATTTTGGATATCTAGCAAACCCTTGCAGTCCATCTCTCACCTTTGCACACTAAAAACATGCGCATGATAGAGCAAGAACTTAGACAAAGTCTTCATCTCAGTTCTCGTCCAAATCTCAGGATGACTGGAATGAAAAACAACTAAAGGGTATTCCCTCCTCTTAGAGAAAACAAAAGAACATGGGAAATTAAGGGGTGCAAAGCATGCGAGTACTAGCACGTAAAAGTAAAGAACGCAGCGGTGAAGCTCACTGCCCTTATAAATCAAACGAAAAAAGGGAAGAGGGAGAAAGCCTTGAGCACTTTGACTTTTCTTGCTTCTTCATTGAAGCTTCTTCGTCATCTTCATCACTACACCCGCCATCACCAGCCACCGCCGCTCATCTAGCACCCACAAGCCACTCTTTCATATTTCTAGCAATTACTCGCAGTCCATCTCTCACCCTCCCGCACTAAAAGCATGCGCATAATAGAGGAAGGACTCCCTTCCTCTCATCCTGTCCATCAATGCATAGCTTTCCTTAGCAAACGACGCAATTTCCTTGGTGTGATCCACTGTATGTCCTGCCTAATCGAAACAAAGCGAAACAAAGCAGGATGAGTTCGAGGCTATTCAAGGCAAATTTGACGATTCTGAGAGGTTTTGCTGTGTATGAGTGTCATCATGGATAGGGGCGCAAGGACGAAGCACTGCCATGAAGTGGGTCACCAACAAAATACAAAAAAAAAAAAAAAAAAAAATGCAAAACAAGGATCTCTCGGGTCCTTCCAAGGGCGATTTTAGGGAAAACAAGGGCTTCTATGGCCGTCACTGAGGCATGGAACGAGCATTTAGAGCGTTAGGAATGGGTGAACAAAGGTTTTAAGGGGACAGGCGAGCTCTTGCAAAACGAAAACATGGCCTCTCGACCAAGCTCGCCAGGGTTAACGCTAGCGATTACCGGTGGTCGAGCAGGGGATTCGCAACATTGGTGACATTATTTTGCAACGTCTGTTGATGAGCGTGCGCTGATGGTGGTGATGATCGTGATTTAGAGAGGGGACTCGGCCAACCATGTCTTGAAATGTGGCCTGGAATTTTTTTCACTCTTTTTCCTGCCCAATCCTGACCATGCTCTACAAAGTATAACAAAGAAAAGGGGCTCGGTGGCAAGAATCTCATTTAGATTGAGGATCAAGAGTAGCCACAAGAACTGGCTTTGGTTGCTTCCACGTGGGAAACCATTAGACCGAAAAGAGCTTTGGTCCCCTGGTTCTCGCTTGTTTGGAATAGCTCACTCACTCCTCGTTATTAATTCAACCCGTGGCTCATTATCAAGAATCGTCTTCCAACCCAGGTTCTTCTCTTGTCCTATGGGAGGATTGATGATGTGTCGTGTGTCTTTTGCAGCTCTAGACCGGATTCTAGAGACCATTTGTTTTTTGGTTGTCGCGTCACCGCCGCTCTTGCAGTCTTTTGGGTGGCTAGATGCAACCTTCCTTGGAGAAATGGCACTTGGCAGTACAATCTTTGGTGGGCCTTGAAATTCCTCACTAGCAAAGACTTCCACTGTTGTATCGCTCGTTTCGCTTTTGCTGCCCTGTGCCACTTGATTTGGAAAGAGCGGAACAACATCTTGTTTAGGGAGAAAACTTTGTCTATTCCAACCTTGAAGAACCATCCTATTAGTGTGGTCAAAGACAAAGCCTTGACTTTTGCTAATGTGGAGGACACCGCTCGCAATAGGAGGATGCAACGCAGCTGGGGAATAGACTCGTTTATCTTCTCCCCTGTGTTGGCTGACATTGTCCTGTAAGGGCGGGATAGTGGTTTCTTCTACCCTCAGGAGCTGGTGCTTCATATGGGCTGATCGTCTGCTGTGGTGGCTGGTGGGGGCTGTGGTGCGTTTCTGTTGGTGGTGAGAGCGCTTGGTTGGGGCTTTGGCCAGCTGCTCCTGCGTCGCGGATGCTGGCATTTGCTACTGGTGGAGGCGCCCTATGTTGCTCCTGCTGGACGCTCGCTGCCTGTAGCTGGCCGGTTGTTTTTGGCTTGCTGCTGTGGTTTTGGTTTGCGTCGACCTTGTTGGCTTTGTGCTTGCCTTGTTTGGCGGCTGTTGTTGTTTTGTCGGCACCTTTCCACTCGTTCGGACTAGTTTGTCCTTATGAGTGTAAGTTTTTTGGTGCCGGATTGTGTTGTATAGTTTTGGCTTTAGCTCAATATATTGATTATTTACCAAAAAAAAAGAGTAGCCACAAGAATAGAATCTCGAGCCACACGAGGTCGACGAAGAAAAAGGGGCTTCCTGGCGGTGAGATGGTAGTCGACTTCGCGGTTGTTCCACATCTTGAGGTTGAGCATAACGTCATAAAAGGACTCAGGATGGCATGCCAGCATGCAACGAGGATAGTCGGGATGAAGAAGAGAGAGGGTTGCATCGTTAAGGGCCTGCTTGTTAAAAAGCTAAGTAATTTATTCTATTTTTTGGTTCTCAAAAGCAAATTTAAAACTGAAATCCGTTTGGTAATTTTTTTTATTTTTAAGAATGAAAATCCATTTTCTTGGTTTCCGAGATTAGATTTAAAATAGAATTAAAAAACATAAAAAATATTTCTTTATTCTCTAGAATAATTTCATAATCAAGCCGAATTTTTCTTATTTTCTCTTCTCTTTTTTTTTTCTTCTTCTTCTTTTTCCTTTTGTTCGGTCACCAGCCTCGGTCATAGCACTCGATTGGCTAGACAAGGGCTAGCGATCTCACTGGAGTGTTGTTAACCCCTATCGACGCTCGTCAGCCTTGAGCGAGGCCAACCTGGCGGTGGCTCGGCAAGGCCAAGCCTTGCCCAACTCATGGTGGCCTAGCCATGGCCGGCGATCGGAGGAAGGAGAAGATGAAAAGGGAAAAAGAAAAAAAAAAAGGAGAAAAATTTAATAAAATTATTAAAAGACTAAAGAAATGATGTAGATTAGAAATTATAAGGGTTTTATCAAATGTATTTTTATTCTGAAAATTGAAATTTTGGGCAATTATCAAATGTCTTAAAATGTTAAGAAATTATTTATGAGAACATAATAAAAAATGAATTATTTCTGAGTGGAAATTGTTCGGAATGATTACCAAACGCACCTTAATTGTAATTTTTATAAAGGAAAGTGGGATTTTTTTTTCTTTAGGGATAAATGCACTAAAAGCCTTAATACTTATTACTAATGTGCAAATTTGTTTTAAAATTTTCAAAAAAATATAATAAAGTCCTAAAACTTGTTAGAAAGTGCGATTGAATCCTAAAATTTTCGAAAAAATATAATGAATGGAATGATTTAATTAGATTAATTTGACAAGTTTTATGACTTAATTATAATTTTTTAAAAAATTAGGACTAAATTGTATATTCAAGATAAATTTTAGAACTTTTATTGAATTATCCCTGTTTTTTGTCCACATGAGCATTAACATTAATTAAAAAACTTACGTAGTATATTTTTTTGTTGGAATTTGTCGACAAGACACTTAAATGACTTTTTTTCTTTAATCTAATACCTAAATGAATCGACCTAAAATTTTTGTCACTAAATGAGTGCCTGAATTTTCGTCACTTTTACTGTCCCTGAGCGGATTATTTTGGCTCATCTTACTTTATTATATAATTTGGCTCATCCTACTTTATTCAAGAATAAATCCATTGAAGCTCCAAAACCTCCCGTCGCTTCACTTCGCTGATGCTCCAAGCATGCAAGCACAAAGCAACCAGAATGCGTCCGCCGGAGTTGACGAAACCAGCTCCAAACCCGACAGCCGAACATCTCCGCCTGCCGCCGCCGCCGCCGCTAAATCTGTCGAGGATGATCTGCTGAGCGACTCGGACAAGTTCTACGCGAAGCTCACCCAGTTCTTCGAGTCGACCGGGCTGAGCCTCATGTGAGTTTGACTCTCGTTCTCTCTTCTTCTTCTTGTGAAGCCCACTGAAGAAAAGGTTCATTTTCTTTATGTGGGTTCCACGAAAGTTTTGGTTTTGAGGCACATTGAAAGAAGAGAAGGAGCTGTGCTCTGGGTAGCGTTGGTTGTCTCTTTTGCTGAGAAAATGTGTGTGAAAATCGGCGTAGAGAATCTCCGTATCGACTTTCGCAGTGACCCGAATCGTCTAAGGATGAAAAGGTCTAACCTTTTTCCATCCCCCATTTCTTGTTTCTTGAAAATGGGGGTAAAGTTCCTCCTTTTGCTTTTCCCTTTCGAAATTTGTAAAGAAGTTGCGGTACGACTTAATGCATGGCATTGTGAACTCAATTCTAACACTTTGAAACGGCAGCTTAAATGCCCGGGAAACAACCTTGGACTTGTTTCAGCTGCACAAGGAAGTTGCCAGAAGAGGTGGATTTCGCCAGGTGAATTTTTTTTTTTTTTCTATTTTGTCTGATTTATGGGCATTTTCTTTTTTGCTATCTTTATATGTTCGGCCTCGTGATTTTCGATATCAACGGAACATTAACTCTCAAGAAGCTTTCGAGTGATAGTTCCCATTAGTATCATTGATTTGACGTATCTGCTGTGTTTAAAATCAGTTAATCTTGTGAAAGAAATAAAGTGGCTGTTGTCTGTGCAGTATGCTTAAAATTTGTACTAAAAGGCGGCCATATTCAAGTAACGTGCTTTATCTTTAGTTTGTCACGAGCTAGTGCATCTCGTCCAAACAATCTGATGAAACACAATGAAGACCAAAGTACATTGGGCTTATTTTGGAGTTTTGTCTGCGAAGGCAGGCATGCATAGTTACAGTTATTTAGCTGCTGCATGTACTGTTGAAGTCTTGATAACCCCCGATTTCTAGCTATAAAGGTCGATCCTGTATGCAAACTTGAAATTGCTTTTTAACATGTAAACTTTGCACGACTCACTCTTCATTGTGCTTCGCAGATTAACAGAAGGGGCAAGTGGGACGAGATTGTCTCTGCCCTTCAATTGGAAAGCATGGCTCCCACGATAGCTACTCAAGTTCAAAGGCTTTATGCACATCTTCTTTACAACTTCGAACAGTCCATCGCTAGGACTAAGGGTGCTCCCAAACCGCCAGCAGTCTCAGACTCATTCTCAGGTATCTGCTATATTTCATGGATGTACCTGGCTACGGGGCCTTATGTATACCATGGATGTAATTGACTGAGAGGGCATTCGAAATATAAGAAGCTATGGTTGAAAAACTTCCCTTTGTCTATATAGAAAGATTGATTTGAGTTCATGTGATGTATAGGGTTGTGTAATGACTTTGCAGGCCTTAATTCTTCGAACAGCAAGAGCCCTGCCCTCAAGCGGAACAATAAGAACAGTTCTCCTGTGCTGATTGATTTAGAGGATCATCCTGAGGAGAAGAAGCTGCGCACAGAGGCTATCAAATTGCCAATAGGTGGACCAATCTTTTAATTGCACAAGATTCTCTCTTGCATACTCTTGGTTGTCAATTAATTGCATTAAAAATAGGCATCCTAATACAACCTATTGATTTTTTATGCATTATATAACGGAAGATTGATTCATCTATGTGTTAGGCCATCTAGTTTAACAATATGAAAGCAACCATTTCCTTGGTTTAGGCATTAGAGGATATTTGTATGCTTGATCTACAACGGCAATCTACTTTCGTGACTCCTTCAACTTACTTTTTTGGAAGAAGCAACTGTTTAGCAGTCATGTAAATGATGTTTGAGGTTTGTTATAGTAATTTAACTAATCACTTTCAGCATGTTTTTTCTTCACTCAAGATTCAATCATGTTCCTTTGTTGTTATATTGGGTTTAAGTTTGTGGAGCTATGGTATTATTGGACATGGCTGAATCTGATATGCTTTGCCATGTAACTGTTTGAATAAGTTTCTTGTTAGTTGACTTTATCTTTCAATGGTAATTTCAAGATCTGACTGAACTCCTAGGGGAATTTGTAGAATTTTGAACTTACATCACCTATGATCATGGTAAAACTCGAATCACAATGGAGAACATGCATGTTCTGCTCTCTGATGAATTTCAACACATTTTCAAAGTAAAATTGTCAGAAGTTCTGATCTGCATGCTTGTGCATGTCTCAATACAAAAGAAGAAAAATCGGTTCAGGAGATGGCAGCGAAGCTTAAGGAGAGCATGAAAAACCCAAAATCTCCACTTGCGGCACGGAGTGCATATCAGCTCTTCCTCAGCAAGGAATGCGCTCGGCTAAGAACCCTCCGAGGAGAGAGTCAGGAGGGCCAAAATATTCTGAGGGTAGCAATTGACGCATGGAGACAACTTACTGAGAAAGAGAAGGAGGTACAAACTTGCGATCTTGTTATCTTATTAGCTTGCACATGTCTGCAGCATGACGCCACTTCTGATATTTCTGTCCAATTTTAAGTTTTTTCTTTGTTTAAGACTCCAGGAGGGTATGATTCTGCAATTTTCATTTAGAGGTTGTGTTCATTCTCAAACACTAGGTGATCTTTGTTTGTATAATGCATTTGCAGCCATTTATCGAGGAAAGTATAAAGGATAGGGGAAGGTACGAGCAAGAAATGGCTGCTTTTGCTGAGCAAGGGAAGAAGCCCGGTAAGATTACCAAGAAAAAGAAAGCTATTTTCCAGAAAACGCAATATAAGAACAGCATTCACAAGAAGCACCTCGATAACGTCTACAAAGTCGTCAATCTAAGTCCCTTAGAAGACCCCCTAGTTCTACGTGCAGATCAATCTGTGGTTGAAATAGCCATGGAGATGACAAAGAATGCACCGACAGACCAGCTGCTTCACTTCAACTGGGACGAGTTTTGCGGTTCGCTTGATATAGCCAAGTAGTTGATCGAAGAAGCAGCAATCTTTTGGAGTTTGACTTCAGAATGGGACCGAGGGTAACCTCGTTAGTTCAGCTTCGAAGTTGACACTCTCTTTTGCCGAGGTCTCACGTATTGCGATCCTGGAGTTTGTGTTTAGTTGACGATGGATGCAACTCTCATGTCCACTTCATAAGTTGCTCTGTTTCTGTCTTGTTCATATGATGCATAGGACCATGTCAAATAGCTCTGTACAGCTTCAGCTTTGGACATATAGAGCCATCGGAAGGCTTAAAAATGCATAGAACAATGTAATCTTTGCTTGCATCAATAGCATAGTCCTTAATTGATATGGCATCTGCTTTTAAAGTGATTGGAAAATGTAAAAACTTGAGTAGAATCTCCAAATTTGCCCACATATACTGTTGCTGATAGTCATTTTCCTTATTTTATAAGAAATTCAAATCTGTGCTTGTGACCCCTCGTCCCAAAACTCAATTTGCCAATACAAGAAATACCGTATTTTCCCCATCATTACAGAAATAAATTTGCATTGGACGTTTCCCCTAGTCACTCCCAAGGTTCCCCATGTCCTAATTTCGTTCTCTTATTATTAATTAATCCGCTGAAATGAAACACTATCTCCCCCTTCAAGCATCCAAATTCACATCTTGATCTGGTTTTTTCAGTCAATATGGTGTTGGAGAGACAATTTGATTTCAGGAGGGAAAATTTGTAGTGGGAAAGAAAAGAAAGGCACAAAACCCAAACCCTCCAAAATGTCAAAACTTTTGAATTCTGTGGCCGAAATTTTCAAAATCTCGGATGCCTGTCCAAAGGACAAATTTTGAAATACATGCAATGGCATTTCCTGATTTTTCTTGTCTTATGCAGGAGGCACAAACTGTTCTGGCACAGCTGTCGTTTTGAGAAGCCGTAAAAAAGAAAAAAAGAAAAAAGAAAAAAAAGAGTAGATCCCCTCCATTTGCGCAGCGAACGCTACCCCATCAATCAATTCTCCGATAATCAAATATCTCCACTATAAAAATGCCAACTTTGAGCTTCGTTGGACACGCTAGAACAACCCCTTTAGAGAGAGAGAGAGAGAGAGAGAGAGAGTACAATAAAGAGAGTGAGCCCCCCAAAAGGAGGGTATACAAAGATGCGCTTCGCATTTTAAAAGCAGAAGGAATCAAGCTTCTCACACTTCTCTAGAGAGAGAGAGAGAGAGAGAGGGAGGAAGGGAGGGAGGGGAGATGTCGGGGAGGTGGTCGGTGACGTCGCTGCGGTGGCTGGACTTCTCGTTCCCGCTCCGATCCTCCGTCTTCCGGTGGCCCCAGCTCGTGTCCTCCTACTTCACGGCGGCCCGGCGTGTCGGCGGCGGCCTGGGGTGGGGGTTCCTCCGGTGGCCGGAGCTGGGGCTGGGCTTCTCGATCCTGGACGACGTCGTGTGGAGCCTCGTGACGGCGTTCGAGTCCGTGGCCCTCGTCTCCATGCTCTGCTTCTTCTTCCTCTTCTGCGGATGCACCATCTGACCCACCGGCGGGCGACGGGCACGCCGGCGGCGGCGGCGGCGGCGGGCGGAGATGACGATGCGGTCGGGTCCGGAGGACATGTGAGGTTTGGTCGGAGATCGGCAGATGAGCCGGAGCACGTGGGTCACGTGCGGTCTTTTCCTTCTTTTTGGAATTAATTTTTTTACTTTTTCTCCCCCTTTTCTCCATTTTCTCTGTTAAAAGTTTTGGTTGCTTTGTCTCTGCTTTTCGATATTTTCCTTTGCACTTGCTTTTTTTTTTTAAATTCGTGTTCATCTTCTTGTAATATTCTTGGGTTCTCGTGAGAAAATCTAAATCTTGCCTTTGAGTATAATTGTCTTTTCTTTGTTTTATTGCTAATTGGTGAGAAGAAAAAAAAAATTGAACTTGGGATCTTTAGAAGGAAGAAAACGAGGGACAATTATAATTATGAAATGAATATAATTTGGAGTAATTAGCGACGGATAGGGCCGTTGACCAATCTTTCCTCAACGGCTTAAGATCATTAATTAGTACGGAAAAATTACATGAAAATCGTGATTAGCATCTCATCATAGCTTTGAACAGCGCATTGGCTAGAAAAACGTAAGGGTGCTCTCTTCCTGATGGTGACATGGCACATGCATGACGATTCCAAATCTGGAATTCGAAAGAGAGAGCTTTATTGGAGGGACCATTGCAAGATATAGAAATTTGTCCAATTTGGGCACCGATAGGAGTATTGTGACGATATTCTCGTATTATTACTGTTATTATCAATGTTTTTCTTATGTTGTGAAATGACTTGTATTCTGTATAATTGTCCGTTAAATGGCGACATTTTTTGCCATTATCCCTAGTTGCAATTTGATCACCTTTTAGGTAGATTCTCATTGACCTTTTTAGACGTGAGTGTGATTTTGAATTCCCACCCAACCAACCCATGAAAAAGGAAATGTCATTAATTAGGGCTGTTTTCCGCGTTTCGCATGCTATTTCTTGTCATTTTCAACTTGTAAGAGTCAAGGAACTTAGAATATTGAATTAATGAGAAAATTTTCAGTTTACCTCTAAAATCTAACTTTATTTATAAAATCCCTGCAAATAATATTAGTATAAGTCCGTTGTGACCAAATTTTGTTGTAATTCCTAATTAGAGTTTCAATTTAGAAAATCGACTCTTGAATGGCCATATGTCTTCGGGGTTGAGTAAGTCGTCCTCAAGGAAAACTTGAAAAACCAAATCAAATTAACTGCGCATATATTTGACCCAAAAAAGAAAATCAATAACAAAACCATGCACATTTAGTCATTCTCGCTAATCATATACAAGTTAGCATGCCCCGAAAATGTCTTACATAATTCGAATGCCATCAGATTATGATGCTTACATATACATATTTGGAGAAACTGGCAAAGTAGCAGATTCTATCTTGTTCAATTTTAATCACATGCCATGATTAATTTAATTGATCATAACATCGATATCGCTTTGAGCTTAATAAACTACATGAATTGGTGTTGAAATGTCGTCCATGGTACATTTAAATTAAAGCCAGTAAGATGATAAGGCTAGTTTACTTGTTAATTAAACGTGGATGCTCAATTGAGTTTTCTCTCGTTTTGGGGAACAATTTAGATTTTTCTGATGGAATAAGGGAGAGCATGTAAACTATTCGATTAATAACGTAAATGGTGTTTGAACATTGGTTCAATGTATAATATTATCTTGACGTGGAATATGATCCTTAAACTTTGACTCAATATACAATATTATCCTTAAACTTTTTATTTGTCTAATATGGCTCCTTAAGTATTGGTAAATATTTAATCTAATCTTTAAATTATATGTAAATGTTTAAAAGTTCATATACCACATTTCACAAATTAAAAATTTATGGATGAAATTATACATTAGACAAAAGTTGAAAGATCGTATTAAATAAATTTAAAGTTCATGAATGATATTATGCGTTGAATTAAACTCCATACGTTATTTACGTTATTTTCCCTAAACTATTCCGAAGAGTTTGGGCCCAAGATGAATCCGTTTCACTCCAAAAAGATCCCTCCTTTGGGCTTCGGACAACGATCGAACATCGACCCAGAAACCCAGATGCAAGGACGGCAGCACAGAGGAGGGCGTTCATCGCAGGGTGGCGGAATTCTCCCTGGCGACCGAGGATGGCGATGGCTTTGAGGAGGGCTGCTATCTCATTGGGCGGCAGTGGTTCGCCGATTACGCCATCCGCTTCGTTCCTTCCCGTGCTCTCGAGATTCTTCTCCGGACCGCCTCCGTACGCCGGTAGGTCCTGTTTCTTGGCGGGTTCGATTCTTGTTTTCTCGTTCTTTTCCATGAAGTTCTTCGCAAGAGAGGCTTTTTCCTTTCGGGGGCTCGGGAATTCCGGGCGAATTTATCGGAATGAGCTAGAAATATGTGTTTTTGTAGATGGGTTTTCAGTTATATCTGTTAAGAGCTCAGTTACTTATGATGGGTTTGCTCCAGAGCTTAACCAGTGAAAAGGGCAATGTTTTTTTGATGATGATGGTGCTGGTGCTGATGGGCAGTTGCGCTGTGCTGTTTGATTGTTGTCGTGCCAGTTTGGGAGTGGTTTGATTCTGATGCACTTAGTTTTTCTGGTCTTCGGGACGAGAGAGTTTATAGCTTTGATGTGGTGTGGTTACGTGTGTAGCTATGGGTTTGAGGAAGGTCTTCGCTTTATACTGGATTAGATGACAAGCTATAGCTTTGAAAGATTCTCATTGTCATGTTGTCGAAGCAAAAGTTCCGGGAAGCGCCAGTTTAACATTGAAGGACATGTCTTCTCTGCATTGTTTGTGTAGTGAAGGTGGGAATACCGGAGTTCTTGCGAGGGATCGGTGGAGGGATCGAAGCCCATGTCGCGAAGCTTGATTCGGAGATTGGTGACTTGAACGAGTTACTCGTCTCCCGCACACTCAAGCTCAAGAAGCTCGGCATTCCTTGCAAACACGTAAGCTAAATCCTTGGATACATAAAAGTGCAGACAGGGAACTCCTCAGTTTTCTTCCCTTGCCATAGGTTTGGGTCATTTTGCTAGTGGATGATGATCTTGCTGGCATGCTTTTGATATTTTGCAAAGTCACTCGATAATGAAAGTGTTGAATGTGGAATCACGGGTTTGCTCATTCATTCTGGTGTATTCCTTACGGTTCTGGATAATGTTGGCAATGCAATTGTCTTTTGTTGCGTTCCTCTGTGATGTTTCTTTATTTGGTATCCATGTTATTACTCTTACTGTAGTTGAATCAATGTCGAGAAGTGCCAGCTCCATCTGTGGGATCTAAACATGCAATCAGTCTTCAAGCAAATAACGATATGATTTACACTCTTTCTGAAGAGCATACTAAGTTGTTGTTCGTTTATGCAGAGGAAGTTGATATTGAAGTATGCCCACAAATATAGGGTCGGACTGTGGAGACCTCGAGCTGAGACTGTCAAATCTTGAGGACAGCATTCCTGGTGAAAGTATCGAACATACATTCCTTCGCTTTAGTGTGCACCTGCAGAATTCCTTCTGTGCTTGCACTTGGTAGTAACGCGAAAATGCCGTAGACAGGTTTTACTGGTTCAGAAAAATTTCATCCCCTTGTACTGCCTTTTGCTGAGAAAAGACCATTTCGAACTCTCCATGCGCACGCTCAGTGTTAATTTACAAAAAGTACAGATATGGCTCGTGCAAGCATCCACATTTCCAACTTCTTTTGTGCTATGGACTGTGGAATCTGTAAGTGAACGCATCTTGCTGGAAAATTGTCTCCTTTCTGTGTTTTCTGTGCTGTCAAGGTCGCGTGGAGATGCATTCAAAAAGTTCCCATTTAATTATTATTGCATTAATAAGATGATGACCCAACAAAACATCGCCCTAAACACTGCACAAACTCCATAGGCCTACTTTTGCTTAAGCATAAAGCAATCTTGCTCACGGTTCAGTAGCTAAGTTTCTTGGAGAAGTGAAACGCCAAGCTTGTATGAAGCATATGCATCAATACAAGCATACTCCACTTGGTTCACATTGAGCACCCTCGCCTCCCAGTTACACATGCTAACATGCTTGGGCTTGTCCATGACAAGACCCACCACCTCCAGCGCTAGATCCTTCAAGCCCGGCTTACGAAACCTCCCTGGCCAACGCAGCTTCGCCGGTTCCTGAACATCTGCATGCTTTGCGCACTCCAGGCCGTACTCAACTCTGAGCTTGTCCACGTCGCCATCGACCTCCACCCCAACGAAAGTGAAGTCAGGGTTTCCACCGAGGTCCTTCAGCAGTTCAGGAGCGTAGTCTATGTAGAATAGTTGAACGATCGGGCATCTCTTGTCAATGCAGAGCTGCAGGGTGGCGGTCTTGTTGCTCATCCACCGGATCACATCAGGCCTCCACTCTATGTCCAACCCAACAATGGTCAGGTTTCTCGGATCCATTGCTCAACCGCAGCCGCTTTGTCGGTCACGGTCGTTTTGATGGTTCTACTGTCACAGGTGACATTGTACTTGGAGGTCGCAGGATCGAAAGCAGTATTGAGTATGGGGTCTCATACGAGCGGTTCGCATCGTTCTCTTCATCTCAAGACTTTCTTGCAGATGCAGTGGGTTGGACATGGAATGCAATATGAAATTTTGGATTGTGGAAGAAACCCAAGAAGGACCTTTGGTTTTTCGATTCATTCGCATTGATTGGGGGTGTGAAGCGTGATAAGTGATTGTCAATCGGTCTCTTCGATATTGCAGCTGTCTCTCTTCATGTCATCGTGGGATTATGTATGTTCGACTCCTGTGCTTATCATTAATTCCCAGGAAATTGCATTTTTAGTGTTCTCATCATCGGCCCTACTTATCTTCCCACCAATTTGCTTCTAGGGGAGAAGGTCGACGGCAGGATCAATGTCATGAGCTTACAAGAATGAGAGTTAAATGGATCCTTTGGGGGTTCTTCCCCACCAAATATATTCTACAAGAGATAGAGAGAAAAGGGTTAGAGACCACTCAAAAAATCAAATGCATAAGGATTTTCTTTTGAGCTATTCTAGCGTTACTCAACTTATGTTTTGAGAATACAAATGACTTTTTCCTTTTTTTAATAACGAAAAATCTTTTTGGAATCATATGATTTTTCATCTCCTTCTCACCTTTTGTGAATAGCGGAATATCCAGAAAGGCATTTCGATAATCCGTCTGATTTCTTCCAAAGTGTGCCCCATTCGTGCCGCTCGCAACACCAACTGGCTAACTAGACTCAAGCCCCTCTTAGGGCAGATTTCTCCTTTAGCTCCTTAGCCAATGGGGTATTAGTAGCTACACGTTGTGATGGTTTATCGGATTAGGTTCGCACATCTTGCTATTAGGTGGTACATCCGGACCAGCCTTCCATGCATCGAAATCAATTTATCTTGCTTAGCTCGATCAAACAGGCGTCATGCATCCACATGAGGCCTAGAGAATTATCCTTGACCGATCGCCTTCCTTGTGATCCAAGCCCCGCAATACTTGCTCCAAGCGGAAATCTGAAGCTTCCAATTAATAGCCGCTCAACTACTCGATCAATCCCTCGACATCGAAACATAAGGAGGGGTTTGTAACCATATCTATCGATAGATAAACCCTTTGTAACGCCAGATTTCACGAGCCTATCTTGTCATTTCCAAGATATACTTAAGTAAGCATCGCTGGTATGGTCAAAGTGAATGTCTCTCGACCAGAAAAGAATGGTGCCCCACCACGTGAAGGCTGGGGGAGGTCAAAGAAAAGTTCAAATTGAACAAGACAGACGGGCAAGGAGGAACGAAAACGTGTGCAAACGAAAGAGGCCACGAACGACGTTTGGTGCGTCACACCACAACGGTCGCCGCTCTCTGCCAAGAATGTCTTCCCCCACATCATTTCGTGTCAACCCCCGTTTATTGTTCTTTTGTCCCAACACTTCTCCCCGACCTATGTGGGTCATCGCTCTGCCATAATGGGAAATGCATATCCCATTTTCTCTTATTAGGTTGGCCGTCATTATTCCATCCATGTAGGTTTGATGACCCGATCCCGATTCAACACAAGGAGCTGACATGGCCAAATTGATTCCGTGAGTCCTCTAAATACCTCTCTGGATCTGGCCACCGGTCCCGATTCAACTCGAGGAGTCAGCGTAGCCAAATTGGTTTTGTGAGTTCTCTCGATGCCTCTCGGGATCTAGTCCCATCGGCCTCTGGTTACCCTCCAAGGATACTCTTCAATGTTTCACCCTCTCAACGATCAAACCCCGCCCGCGGTTAATTCACTCGGACCACGTACACTCCTACTTTGCGTGACTATCGAGCTTAACATATGCAGCATATCGGAACGCGGGTTTGTTTTAGAGAAAGAGCCAAAAAGGGGAAAATGATGTTCGGATCATTCCGCGTCTTCGTCATGAAGAATCATTATCACAAAGACACGTCTAAGAATTCATGGCTAACAAGGATCTCATCATCAGTTAGTTCCGCCCGCATTCAATGGAGATATTCTTCGCCATCCCCCATGTTGGCCGGCACACTAAATTATGACAAAATCATTCAATTTTTTCACGTGTAGGACACGTCCCACGTACAGATATGGGAACATCAGAGGGGCAGGGCGTGTGAAAATTGAATTTCGATATGCATTGTTGGAAATCCTAGGTAAGATAAAAATATGTGAAGAAAAATATTTTCTATTTTATTTTATTTTCCGACCCCATTATTCTCAAGTTCATGTGGTGATGGGGACAAGTCACCTGAGTAAAGGCAAAGGTAGGACAAGATCTTCCGACAATATTGCAACCCTAAATCGAAAATGAGACGACTTTTGCCCTTTGCAAGTGTCGTAGCTGTCCATGATAAATAAGGGTCATTTGCATTTGTACCACTTGGTTTCAAGTAAATATAATGGTATCATATTTTAAGGAAAAAGATAAAAAGAATTATCCTATCCTTGAAAATTAGCTGCTTTCAAGTAAATTATGTATCATATTTGTGAGAGAGAGAGAGAGAGAGAGAGAGAGAGAGAGAGAGAGAGAGGGGTCATTGATTAATTATATATTTAACCATCCTAAGCCTAAAATGCATGAACCTTACCTTTTCTTGTGTTGTGCCATGTGAACATCAAGTTAATGCGTCTACCCAAAAAGTCCTCTTCTAACCGCGTTGTGTTTAGGGGGTGATGAAGTCAGTTTACAACCACGTGGAACATTGTTGTTCATTGCTACGTTTGCCGGTGCGAGGCACCTTGGGAACACAACAATTAATTTGCGGAGTGACGTGTGACAAATCCTAAATAGTGATCTAAACGAACAAACCCTATTCAGACGCTCGATAGATATTTAATTACTTTATCGTTTTCCAAATTGATCGCAGCATTAGTCATGCTGCCCAACTAGTAAATTGTAAATTGAGATACACGCGGTCGGTTAAAGTAAAAGAAGAGAAAAAAAAGAAAAAAGAAAAGGAAAGATATATGCTTTATTTAACTAAAAAATTCTATAATGGGTTGTTTAGGCATTAAAATATCATGAATTGATGACTTTTAAAAGTTTGAAACACCCTCTCTTCTTCCCCGTCACATGCAAGTCACTTTGGGGAAGGGTGGGGTAGAGAAGCACATGGAAGTGTAGGGCCATGGAGGCACATGTTATGGCCACTGTGCTTGTTTGTGTCATCACTCATGCAAAACAACAAAAGGGCAAAACACCCCCCAAAAGAAAAATAAAAAAACAAAGGAGAAAAAGAGATAAAGGAAGGGGCCAAATTGCTTGCCACATGACATGCCCGCCTCTCCACTTTTCCAGCACTCCGCTCCAAAATCAGATTTTGTCAACTCAAAATCGCCCTTGTAATCTTTTGGGTCTTTGTTTTCGCCTCTCTCTCTCTTTCTCTCTCTCTGATGTTTACACATTAGTCCTCTTATGCTGTGCTTGGATTGCTTCAAGTTGGGGCATGACAACAGTTGTCTCAAAACTCTCAAACCCATGTTTGAAAGAGTTTCTTGAGAAGAATCCTCCAGTCCGAAAGCAACAGCATTTTATGACTAGCGTGAGAACTACTCTCCGGATAAGTTCCAACTACACGACTTTGTCAACGAGAATTTCTAGGACACTTGTTAAATGTGTGCGCAATAAAGAAAAAGTTCTGATTTTGGATGCATTGACCACGCATAACACGAAAAAGCCGATGCTTCGCGCCGAGTGGGATTGGAAACCGCCATAGTTTCCATTGGATCCAATCATGGGATTTGACCTCACAATTCACGCCCGAGTCACAACCCTGTCATGCGAAATTTTTCCTGACCAAACAGATGAATCACATCTCACCCAGCCGAGGACATGCCTAGAACAACAACAGACCAGAATCAGACCGGATCACCTCGGTCTACAAACGCCCACTTCTCTTTGTCGGTCATCAGCACTAATCATCACATGTAAACCCCCTTTCAACAGAGTTTAAAGGTGATCCAGGCACTGACTACTAATGCCAGCAAAAAAATTCTACATTTGAATCCACAAATCACTTTCCAGGGTCGCACTCATTGCCCCCTCAAATCCAAAAGCTCTTTGAGAAGGAAAAACACTGATCATGTGGGCTATTCTAGGAAAAATGCTGTTCAAACATGTGAAACCATCTAAAGAGTGCACTTTGCCCTTCTTTCCTAGTTTAGTTTTCTTAAATTGTGGGGGCCAAATGTGTCGCCTTGACTGGTTTAATCTCGCTTTTCTTTTTTTCACCGACCGTTTAACGCTCCGCTATGATCCCGGTTACGACATTTTTGTACTTAATTACGACATCACGTCGTGATAGTGAATTCGCGCGCGCGATCCGGGCGGCGACCCCCCGGATCCAAATCATGAAGCTTTTTCCTAAGCCAAGGCCAATGGGGTGGCCAGTCTTTGTCTAGAACAAAGAACGGGGGGAATCAAGATTAGGTGGCATGCTTATCCCCCAATTAATCAAGCTCCCTCCCACCACATTATCCACTAATTAAGAATGATTAAGGAAAAAGATTAGAGCGAGAGAGAGAGAGAAAAGGAAAAGGAAAGGCCATGTACATAGTAATAGAATAGAATAACATGAAATTTTTTTTTTTAAAATTCTCTCATAAGAAACAAAAGTTGGAAAAAAGAGGAGAAAAACATTACAACTAATGACAACCTTTCCGACGGCGGCGGCGGCCGTCGCTTTCGGCTCAGCCGGAGCTGGAGCCGGAGCCGATCTGGCCGCCGCTCGTCGTCGTCGTCGTCGGCGGCGGCGGCGGCTGCTGCTGCGCACCGGAGAGGAGCTGGGCGAGGACGGTCATGGCCCGGACCTGCATCTCGAGGGCCGCAATGTAGTCGCTCGTCTCCTCCAGAATGCTCGACACCGAGATCCCCCGGCAGCCGGGGACCAGCCGGCCCAGCACCTTCACCCTCCGCTCCACGGCCGGCAGCCTCCTCTTCCTCCCACCGCCCTCCAGCGCCTGCTGCGGCGGCGGCTTCTTCTTCAGCCGGCCGCGCCCGGTCGGGGCCCTCGCCTTCTTGTGTTGCTTCCCGAGCCGGCTCATCCTCAGCCGGCTCGCCATGATCGCCCGGCTCCACCGGCTCCTCCCCTTGGCCGCCGTCGCCAGGACTCGGTCCGCGATCCCCCGGACCTCGCCGGCGCCGGACGAAGGAGGAGACGCCGCCGCCGCCGCCGCCGCAGCATCATCCTGCGCCTCCGCGGCTGAGGCGGAGGAGCTGCGGCGAGATCGCGACAGGGCCTCCACGAGCCTGGTGGAGTAGAGCCGCTGCTGCGCGAGGGATCTCCATGTGGTCTCGCCACACCCTGCGGAGGCCGTCTCCCGACTCCGGCTCGTCTTCTCCGCGTCGTCGGCCTCGATTTTCCTCCGCTTCTTGCGGTGCGAATCGTCGGCGGCTGCGGCAGCAGCGACGGCGGGGCTCGAAGACGACGACATGGACGAAGCCTCTCTCTCTCTCTCCCGCAGAGATATCTCGAAGCCTGCGGCAAAAAGGAAACACAGCTGTGGTGATGGAGATCTAACTGGGGATTTCTCCAACGTCCGACGGGTCGATCAAGCCGAGAGGCGGGTGCCGGCGGCGATCGCGGCGGCGGAAGAGGCGGCGAAAGGGGGGAGACCCAGGAAGGAGAAGAGCATGAAGAGGGAGAAACGAAGCATAAATAGGGGAGAAGAGTGTGTACCTGAGGGAGGCGAGGACGGAGACGACGAAGAAGAAGAAGAAGAAGAGATGATGAAGACGATGAAGAAGGTGGTGGGTTTTGTTCTGTGCTTAGAGAGAGAAAGAGGAAGAGAGAGAAAGAGGGGAAAACAATCACGAGAAACCACGCGGCCAGAGAGGGATCACATCTTAGTTTTGGGTGCTTTTCTTCGCTTCTTATTTATTCGGATTTTCTCGATTTTCTCGGTTTTACTTTTTTCCATCTTTCTCTCTTTCTTTATTATTATTTTTTTCGATTTTTTTTATTAGTTCAATTTAATTTAATTTGATTTTTTTTTTTTTTTTTTTTTTTTGGAGGGGGCCCTGTTCGTGCTTGCGTGTGTGCATGCGGCAAATTGTACTGCGGGGTGGATCTATCGATTTGGATTTCGTTTGGAACTACTCGCACTATTTACTTAATTTTTTTTTTCATTTTTATTTATGTACGGGGATATTCGAAAGAATATCGAAGTTTTTTTTAGTTCCCTCGATTTTCCTATTCGAATGGCGAAATGAAATCCCAAAATCTATTTGGCAAGTTTTCACGTGAGGTAGGGTGTACTTGTTTCGGTAATCTAATGACCGGGAGCATTTATTGTACTCCTTACTCGCTTTGGATTTTCCAACAACGTCGACTCCTAAATAGTTGGTTTTTTAACGAAATATCTATTTATATTGTTAAGTCAGAACATCATTTAATCTTAGCATTTCGTCGTAATGATGACAAATTAGGGGCAATAATGTCATTAGCTAAGCGTTTAACTTGTACTCTTTACGAGTAATTTCTTTTTTCGGTGATTTTCATCTTCAATTATATGCGACGGTTTTCGTCTCATCCGTGGCACAAGATAAATATAGCAAATGGGGTCCAGGACCTTGACACTCTAGGACCAGGTACCCAAGTCTTAAGGGTTATATTAGAGACTTTTTCATAAATGTGTTCCGTCATTTTCCTATAACAAACATAAGAAGACGACTTCCATTGTACATGCAAAGTACACCCAAAAATAGGAAGAGAAATCATTTTCTTTTCAAAATAAGTTCCTTTGAAATTTTTTTATTAAAATTCATTTTTGAAACAAATGGAGTCTCTTAATAAAAGAAAAAAGAGAGAGAGAGTATTTGCTCATTGTTGTCCCCGGTCATCATATATATATAAGTCATTTGAAACTCATATGTAATTTACATAAACCAATTCAATGTCAAGTTAACAGAATTTTTGGTCATATCGGCGAATGGTGTTAGAATTTCAGAGAGATTACCTTGAGTGGTCTTTTGAAAGTTGGAACGACCCATGTGAATTTCCCCTCAACAAAACATACACTGAATTATCAATGCAGATACAGACAAAGATATGCTCATAAAACAATATAAGTACATAAGAACGTTGTAGGGCCTTTCTTAACCATATCTACTCATTGTGGATGCTGCCTGGTAACTTTGGCTATAAAGAGATATAAAGATTCTTTTATTTTCTGTCATGTGCCAGAAAAAGTTAGGAGAATTATGTGGTCAACCCCTTCGTAAACTTTTGAAAGTCTCTTATTGAGTTATAAGAGTATGGATCGGACTCAATTCGTTTAACCCTCTTTTGCCTTCGATTAAATATGTTCTCAATGTTACAGTTCAAAATGAAGAGTCAAAAAGAAGAAGAATAAAATAACTTATCTTGGGAAAGCATAGATTATTCACCCTACTCCATTAATGTTCTTGTAGAATTATGCGTGGATGTGGTCAACCAAATCATCGCAAAGACAAGCAAGATTTTAGTAAAAGAAGGTTGATGGTCAAATCTACACTCGTAAATCATAACATCCACTATCTTTCTGGAGCATTCCGATCATTCACAATGTGTTATGCTGGACCAATAATCTCTTGATCAAGTCATAGGATGCTAGAACCGGAGAACTTTAGGAGAATGATTTTATTGCCATCCATTTCCAAGAGGCTCATCTAAGGATTGAAAACTTTCTTTTATTCTATCTTTTCTAGCCAAGTAAAAAGGCGAGAAAAATATGGCGCTTAGTACTAGCAACCCCCTCCAACAACGTTCCAAATTTGCCGATGGAACTGTTACTTTGTCATGTTAGTTTACTCACGGTACTTCACTTGTGAGACCTTATTTACTCCGGGTTCTCTTGTTACTTTACTCGTGAGACCTTATGAACTCTGGGTTCTCTTGTTGACTCATTATAAATGTACCTCACCCTGGCACCTAGCGGATGAATAACATGTTTTTGTACTTAACACAACCTTGGACCCACCTTTGGTGAAATGTTTGATTTCTAATAGTGAAAATTCATTGCGCACCACCGTCTAAGTTGTACTTACTGTAAGGTTGAGAATGGTAGCTACACAGGTTACTTGACTTGGTCAATTAATCATGACTAAATCAAAAGAATTAGAACTTAAACAAGAAACCAGATCCTTTGACACCCATGAAAGCACCTACCTATGTGTTCACAATCATGGGGCAGCATGTGTTCACCTCTCTTATCGTGTCTTGCAAGGTGGGGCGGAAAATTTTTATATGTCATCTCTCTCTACCCCTAAATTTTTGTCCTTTCTTTTTGGGAAAAAAATGGATTTTGATGATGTGGAAAAGGTTTATTGGATGGAAAAAGTGGTGGTGGCTTGCACTAATTGGGGCTGGGTGGTGTGTGGGGTTGCTTGATGCTTTGTATTTATGTGGGCAATGATTAGGGCAAAGAAACAAATAGAAAAACAGAGACCATAAAGAGAGGAGGAAGGAGATGAATGCATGTGGGTTGCTTTCATGACACTTTCTATCAAACATTTTTGCCTCTATTTTGGCTTTTTATAAAGCATGTGTTTTGGACTCATGTGGCCCTCTTTTCCTTTGAATTTATTATTCTTGATTTTTCATTTTTTGCTGGGTGTGGACAGGTTTTATCCCCATTGCTCCTGCATAGAGTGCAGGTTTCCACCATCTGCCTGCCTTTTTCCTCTCCATTCTTATCACTCCAATCTCTCTCTCTCTCTCTCTCTCTCTCTCAAATTAGTTTCCTTCCATAATGAGAATGTATTATCCACATAAGTGATTAAAAACCAAAAGAAGAACCTGAAAACTCATGAACACTTTTGGTTATATTCTTGAAAAATCACTTGTATCAATCAACGTGGACAGTACAATCATTGCATAGTTTTCTCTTCTGTTTATTTGAGCCTAGGATGATTCTTCCATCAGTAGATTACTCATGTGGAGTCCACAATTCACTTTGAACCTAGGATGAATATTTCATCGGTAGATTACTCATGTGGAGTCCACAATTTACTAACATCATATTGAAAAAAGAAAGAAATGAACAATTTCTTCTAAGTGAGAGTTGAAATGAGGTGAGAAATCTTAGAATAATTTCTGTATGTTTCAATCTCCAATAATAGAGCTTTGGGTGATTATGTTAAGCCTCTAGGTTTAGGGTGCACCAAAGCGGAGCCACAAAAGAAGGACAATAATTACCCAAATAGTATATTCTTGGAGGGTGTATATTATATAAATGAGTAAATTAAGATTGCTAGGGACAAGTATATAAGGTTGAAAAGTATAAGATGAGCACATGCACCAGACAAGGACAGGCCAGAAAGCTTGTCCCCTTGCTTGAGACAGGGTTTAAATGTCATTTTTGTTTAGTCAGTCCCAAATTTTTTTAAAGGTTGATAATCAATTAATGCAATGTTAGTCGTGTATAGATGTGCAAAATCATATATACACTCAAGGAAAGGATCATTTACAATGACCTAATCTTCTAGAAACACCAGCACTTTGGGGGTAATTTTTATGGAACCTTTGGTCTCCTCGTTTTAAGCTTTAAACTGTAAATAGATAAATTCCCAAACATGCACTTAGAATTAGTAGATTTCAGGGAATGAAACAACTACTTTTCTTTTTTCCAGAATTAGTTCCTTTTTTTTTTTCGATTGATTGTGGTAATATCCTGAAGATGGGATTATTGAGGTTTTGAGACAATCGTCACATGATCTTTGTGCGATATTTAAGCTGGGATGGAGTCGATAGGGCTCTTGAGATTCGGATACATGAACAGCTAATGGCATGGGGTGGGTTCTTTCCATGATAGCAGAATAATATGTCGTGCATGGAATTAACAAGACACTAACGCAATCTGCAAATGATTAACTTTTGTATGCTAGTTGATCTTTGAGTCCTCTCTCTCTCAGAGTCATCCTTATCCATTCCTCTAGGTTACTTCTCATTCATGGGAAAAAGGACTGTCAGGTTTCATTCGGCGATGTCTTTAATTGAAGCAATTAGACAAAATGGGGTGTCTCGGTCCCTCTCACATGGGTTCCTCAATTAGTTTAATACTAAAGTCCGTTTGTCATTATCGCCCTAAGTCTGGAAATGGGTCTCTTTGATTATTGGTGCTTATGCTTATATTATGGGGGGTGGGGTTTGACTTCGAGCAAGGCACTTGTTTTGTCTGCAATGAAGAAAAATGCTCCTGTGCACCAATGAGGTGCTGCCGTCGCCGGACTATATGATTGAATTTTGTCTCACTTCAACCTGAACTTCAAATTACTCCCTTTTTTTGGCACGAATGATTGTTTTTTGCTTTGTTTTCTTGCTTGCTGTGACCGCTCAACTGGGCTTTGATTAAACACCAACTTGGCAGATACAGATAAAGCGCCGCCTGAGTGCGATTTGATCTCGGTGTGAAATGTGGCGACCAAGTCTCTCTCTCTCTCTAATCAGATGAATGCAGAAGCTACCTATTTTTAAAGTGATATGATCAGGATCAGTGAACCAAAACACACCCACGATCAAAGAAAGACAGATGCTGGGAATTGGATGAACATGGGATTTGGTGGAGCGAACACGTTTTACGCTGTCAAAGGCTAATATAATACTCCTCACCCAACAGAGCCACCTTAAAGCGTCAGTTGATTAAACTATGCATCAGTGCCGCCTTGTTTGAAATGAAGGCTTTGCCCAAGCATCGAAATCATTAAGAAAATAAATCACCCGTGGTTGGCGCTGGGGGAACTTATCTGTAGCTCTAGAACAAGAATGGATTAACATTAGTTTAAGAGGTTCCTAATAATTGAATCCAAAGGTCATCATACACCCAATTGAAAGACAACGCTGCACGAGTGTATGCCTCCTGAAGGAATTGATCCTTTGCTTGTCTTGAAAACAAGGATAAGGATAATGATGATAAGAAACTTGCAACGATAATGATAACATCATTCTAAACAACAAACCACCATACAATGGAAATCAGGGATGCTACCGACCAGGTTTGCTCCCTAATCTACACATTAAAACTCTAGTACAGCGTAAGCAGTTATTGGGCAACAACAACCCTGACATTGGTTGGAGGTAGATTTGTGCAGAGCAGAGTTTCAAGTCAGATATTGGAAGTTACATCACAATGGGGGATTAAGATCATCCTCTCGATCAATGGGATTTATTGATCTATAACAGTGTGATCTTACAGGAAATAATAGTATTTACTAATTAACTCTGATCTTGAGTCTGTAAAGAAAATTTTGCAGCAATATGAAATCAAATGAGCAAGAAATAGGACGACCTAGAGTCACTTGACTACTTCCATCCTTCCAATCAGAAAACATACAGCTGCATGTTCTACCTGTCCAATCAGTTTGAGTTTGTCGTGGTGAGAAATTCCCGCTTCCCTTCCAGTGTTATTCTGCCTGATATTGACTCTTAGGTGGTGACAGGAAGCTGTAAGCTGTTTGATGGAGATCTAGGCCTAACAACATAGGTTAGCATTTTTTCTACCACGCTAGAGTCCGCTTCCTCTAGGAAAGGTATCTCAAAAACCAGAGACTGGTATAAGCAGACCTCATCCTCCTTGCAATAGTAGACCTGCAGCAAAAAGCCGGATTAGTCACATTTTCTTTAGACAGAGAGTACTTAAGACAGTGATTAAAGATCCCATTTTCACCAACAAACAACAATGCCTCTTCCCTGAATGAGGTTTGGATTCAGACTGTTTAATTATATGGGTTTCCATACTAAATTTTGCTGAAAAACAAAATGCAAAATTTTCCAGAAGCCAATGTGAATAAAAGTGCTAGCAAATTGGAATGACTAGGAGAACAATCTCCTCGTAGAATGAAGAGCTCGAAAGAAGGAAAACAGGTGGAATTTATTCTTGCAATCACAGTAAACTTATAAATATAATAGTGAATAATGTATGAATCAAGAGAATGTATTTCAGAATTAAATATTTCAAACATCAACTCTGACCTCTACCAACAAGTGCTCTGATTAACATTGTTCCAAATGCTTTCCAAATGCTTTAGTTAAACTACTCAAGTCTGCAGCAACATAATTCTACCAGCAAAGAGCTAATTATTTTCTCCTCAAATGTCGGAATATCATGGACCCTCTAGTTGATTTTGAGGAACTTCATTTAGAATCTAAACCTAGAGTTACGTTGCAGTCTATGTCTATCGAGGCCTTTGGCACAGTTGAAGCCTCTGGAGGTTGCACCTCCAAACACGAGTTCGTTCACTCTCACGCAAGGCCTTTGTATGAATATCCATCAGAAAGTCCATTAAATTTCAGTTATCAACCTGAATGTGAACTTTTATAGGAAACTGTACCTTGCAGTATATCCTTCCCATCGAAGCTGAAGGGGAGGACCTCTTAAAATGAATATTGCACAATCCTTCCGAATCAAGACTGCCATCCAAGGGTTCAACAGAAACTGCACCTTCAGGCTCAGTTTCAACAAAAAATTTACTGCGCGCTTCCTGCATGTGAAAACTGAAAGTTAGTGTGAAGTGTAATAGAAGGGAGTATTAATCTCATACAGATTTTCAACATTTAGTGGTAGCAAAAGACGCAATAAATTCCATTAAGCAAAGCAGTTCAAGGCCATAAGTATCTCGGAAAGAGGGCCAGCACCTTTGAGAAATGATATCCTTCAGGTAATGATATCTTAAGGCCAAGATTGCCCTCACTAGACGAGATTCCATCAACCTTAACTGTCAGTGTCTCAGAGGACGTTCGACTCCTGAGGCGCTTCAAAGTTCTAGATTTGGGCACAGGAGGTCTGACTCCTTTCAGCTCCAAAGTAAGAATTTCAGCTCCTTCCTTGTTCAAGTCTAGATATCTGATTACATTGTTGTTTGTATCGGCTATGAATAACCTTCCTGGAAAAATACAAAAAGGGATCATATTGGATCAGATTGCTTCTCTAAATAAATTCCCAAATTCATATGTTAAGGGCACCAAATCTACATGACAAAAATTCCTAGTACAAGCTATAAAACAGTTAATCAGAATTGAGCACAGATCATTCCAGAAGAGCATCACCATTTCCGCCATCAGTAATTCCAGCTGGCTCCGAAAGCTGTAGAAAAAAGTAGTCACTATAGTTTAAGCCACAAACTAGTCAACCGGCAGAAGTTGGAAAAGATATCTTCCTCTGTCATTTATACACAGCATGTGGAAGAAGTGAAGAGGAAAGACTGTTTCTTCTTGACAATAATGCCAGAAAAGCACATTATTGTTAATTCTAATTCACGTTCTTTGGATATATCGTGGTCAGCAGAATATGACCATGATAAATTGAGGAAATTCACGAATTTTACTTGTGATTTGTAGTTTCTAGAAATGTTTTCTTGAAGTACAACTTAGGAAACTGAGGCAAAGTAGTTTCAAATAAATCTATCAACCAATTATAGCACTTTTCTATTTTTGGATTAAGTAATGAGTTGTTCAATAGAGAACTGTTCAAGTACATAAGGAATACACAAGAATAGCAAAATGAAGACTAATAAGACAAAGCTAATTCAAAAATAAATGGCACATGAAGTCCATAAACGCTTTAAATCAGCAAGGTTCTACAGACAGGACAAAGACATTAGTAACGAAATGCATATTTAGACTCCATGGACCATATAGCTTTTCCCAGAGGCTATAGAGTAATCTGGGCAAGTAAATCAAAGCATGAAGGACTCCATACTTTACACGTCATTGCTGTATTTAGTTATCAGAGTTATAAAATGATTTAGAGAATTACGTAAGATGAGAACTTCAGGAACTAATCTTTTGGTTCCATGTAACATAGTTTCTTCCAGAAGTTCATAGAACAGTAGATTGAGCCAATCATCTGAAGTCTAGAGCAAGAAAAGGGATATGGACCTGAGCAGTCAGTGGTGTGCCATCCCTGAAACCGGCTTTTCCTGTCCCTGCTACAGTGGTAACTTGCTTACTAACTGGATCCAGCTTCTTAATCTGAGATTGTCAGTTAACTTTGAGGAATGAACATTGGTTCCATAAGAATATTCAAAAATGTTTTCTTGTAAACAGCTACTTAAAAAATAACTTGAGGAGCCTTTCAGACTTAGTCACAAAATTGGGTGAAGAGTGCATTACTCTCAAGTCTCAACATCCTATCAGACTATTGAACTATTCTTTGCATAGAATGCATAGAAATTGGAGAGTACAGCACCTAGAAGGTGATGAAAGTCATTAGCAGATTGACTGGAAGTAATCTTTGGTCAGACAGCTCTTCTTCTAAATGAAATGACAGATCAGCTGGCTCTCAAATTGAGCAGCTTTTTTGCCTACGACATCAGTGTCTGCTTGTTCTTATATTTAGGGTTCATATCTGACCCTGAAAACATGACAATATTGCGGTTTGTCCACTCATGGGCGGTGTTTAGACACACTCTAGCATTTGAAACTTTTCCCAGCCAGACTGATTGAGGGAAGCCGCAAGAGTGATTTCTCGACAAAAGTTGTTGCAATAGAATAGTAGGACTGTAGTGAATCAGCATCTGCTATATCAGAGACTCTCAAACTTGGCCAGTAGGCCTGGCCATGTATGTCAAGTACATAGTCCAGCATTTAGGCCACTACTAGCGATCCATAGAGCATCATTGAATGCAGATCAAGTAATAACAATGATCCACGACAATGTATATGAATTATGTTTTCTAGCCCAGCTGAAGAATGAGAGCAATAATGGCTTATTTACACATTCTACCCTCTTCTTGTCAGTTTACTTAAGTCAAAAAAATTCATATTTCTTAAGGAATTCAACTACCTTGTGGTTGTAACTATCAGCTATATATATTTGACCATCCTTTGCATATAATACTCCTAACGGATGTTGCAGAAGTACATCAGAACCTGTCCCATCGTGATCTCCAAACTGTAAAAATCACACATTATCAGACTAGAATCTGGAGTAGATACAGATGCAAGATGAAAATCTCTGCCCTGATGTTCTAACTGAATACTTTTCTCGACATAGGGTAGGACTTACTCTGAAAAGATTTTCCGAGAAAAGTGGGTCACCGCCAGCTAGCAATCTTGATCCTCCTGTTTTCAAATCAAGTGCTCGGATGGAGCTACTCTCACTATCAGCTACATAGGCCTCTTTGAAATCTACAGGAAAGCATGGACTTTGGACCATCATCCTCAATGTTCACATCTATGTGCTAGGGGCTTTATGTGGAGAAATTTTTGTGAGATCTTACCAGGTGATAATGAAATTCCAGAAGGCTGTGCAAAGGAAGTGCTTGAAGGGCTAAATTAATTAAAAACAAAAGGAAGAAAATGTCATTTTAGTGTTACAATAAAAGAAACTAAAGAAAGAACTAAACAAAGCAGAGCATAAGAACAGCAGTAAACACTAGGCTAATTCGAGGTTCATCTAAATCCTATGTTAAAACTTGAAGCTACATTACAAACAGTCAATATTCTTTCTAATAAGCAAAGCAAAGTGGACTCTGGAAATGAGAGTCCGATTCAAAGTTAAGTCATGCAAAACTCATGACATTATGTAAAGAGCATGTTCAGTCAACGAGCTTCAAATTATGATAGCTGAGCTTTCTATAGCACAGTGATCATAGAAATCGCATAAGTCCAACTAGAGTAAGAAGAAGCTGATTGTCAAACCATGTAAAAATGTCTAATGCATCAGAATTCAAAACTTTATCCTCCAGTGCAGTTTCAAGAAAGCAAATCAGCTGAAGCTAACCCAATTTCAAAAGAATAGTACAAATCATGTTTTCTCTACACCGTACCTTGATCCATTTGAATTTCTTTCGTAACCATTGCCACTAAAAGCCCTGGTCACTTCATCTAATGTATCATGTTCCCAGATTTGATGTTGACCAGCCATTGCAATGTAAACCTTTTCATTCGATGGCTCGAAGCAAACGTCCCAAGGAGAATTGAGAAGCTGAAAATGACAGCAGACTTTAGCATAAAAGGTGTTTTGCATCTAAAAGCAGGTGTCATGTCCAGCTATAGCCTACCAAAGAAAATGTGCACTGGAAAGCTTAAGTTTGAGCATGCACACAGTGATATGTAGCTCAAAGAATTGAAATTTGTATTTAAAACTCACCTGATCCATTCCTTTTCCTCCACCCTCATAGTCTGAACCCTTGGTCCCATTTCCAGCAAGAGTACGTACAGTCTCGTTAACAAAATTAATTTCCCTGCAGCCACAGGATGAAACCTAACTGATTGGTATGATACATTGGTAATCTCCTCTTTATTTCAAGACAAGTAACTTCCATGCTTCTTTACAATAAAAGAACCGGACAAGTTTAGCAAAGAGCTAATTAAAAAATACGGTCTTTTGAAATCTTGATTACCAGTAACATCAGCAAAATCACCTAACTCCTGCTGGAAAGATTCATGATTCTATAATGTTTCCATTTACCTTAGAGCGTGATTTTCCGTATCTGCCACATATAGGATATTTTTCTTTGGATTGTAGGCGAGGCCCTGCAGATGCAGAATATTCCAAAATTGCCACACAAGTAGTCAATATCAAGTGTAAAACACAAGTGCAGAACCTCAGCATGAAATGTCAGTATCAACTCACTAGATTCACCAAGATCGGGAGACAGTGAGCTATTGTACCAATAGAATGGTTATGAATTTTATTACTTTTTTTGAAAGCATGATGGTGATGACAAATTCTAGAACCTCACTTGAGGGCGATTGAAGGTGACTTCATCAAAGTTACCATCACGTAAGCCCTCCTCTCCCGTGCTACCAATTTGGACAATAAAGTTCCCGTCTAGATCAGTCACCACCTGAACATCAAGCACAGTATATCATTTGATGCTATTCTGCCTAGGTCAAGAACTTCAAAGCTATCATTACAGTGGGAGAGACATAAATATGGAATCAAAGGTGTCATGGAAGTATTGCAAAATAAGCTAGCAATATTTTGGAAGACTTTAGCAAGTCTAAATGACTGAAACTGGACTCATCAAAGATATGGGTTCCACGAAGTAGCTTAGGTAATTTGGGGTGAAATAAGACTAATTAAGCAATTTAAATGCATTCTGGTCAGCTAAAGACATTCCCCACAAGTTATCACAAACTTTGTTCACATTAACCACGCAACGTGAGGTATACACATGGTCTGTTGGCTTTTGCTTTGTCTCTGTGTCTTCATTTCGAATGTTTTCAACACTTCAAAACTTATGATAAGAAAAAGAAGGAAAGAAAGAAACTTGACCAGTAATAGCACTAAATTTTGTGCTTTATCATGTCATATCTTAAAGAAAACCTAATATAAATATCAAGGCATGGTTTTCTAACAATAGAATATTTAGGTTGATAAAAGCTTTCTAAATACCATGCACTTAATTACTTGGGCTATGGAAATGGATAATACGATATGCCTGTCATGATATTTTTGTCTTCCTATTTCAACACCTTGTAGCTGTTTGCATGGTGTTCTTATTGCATGTGATCTTCTGTGCTTGAGAGAGAGAGAGAGAGAGAGAGAGAGAGAGAGAGAGAGAGAGAGTACTATGCGGTTATGGTTACTGTCCGATATGAAAAGCCGATTGTTGAGGACATCTATTGCCAACTTTCCAGGAAACTTCAGAGGAGACGTGGATAAGCGAGGATCATTATTTTTCTCCAATCTCAAAGGTAAAGGGGTGTTCTCTAGGAGCTTCTTTCCACCATAGTAGAGAAGAGCTGCCTCAACTAAATCATCCAGATCCTAAAAGAAACAAATTATAAACTTTAATATTTTGTGGATTCTTTCGACTCCTGAAAATTAATAGCAAAACCAAACAACTGTCCTGAACTTATCATAACTTTTAGGTAGAGAAAAACACCATTCAGGGGTACTGATGAATTTGCAGAGACTAGGTATTAATACCTTCCGGCGGCCCTCTCCGGCTAGCTGAGCAAGGATCTTACCATTGGGCCCAATGACAGCAAATGTAGGCCATGAATTAACACCAAGCTCTCGCCACATATACATCTCTCCGTCATTGACAACCTAATCAGGCAAGATATTTACTCCAAGCAAGTGAGAAAAGCATGAAATACAGTTGCGTGATAAAGATGGTTTTTCTGATGACACTGGTTTGAGTCATAATCAGATATTTAACATTTTTCTTAAAGTTAATACATTTCACAGGATGTCCCATTGAACAGCTCAATCTAATCCTTTATTGAAGAAAGACACAACATTGTGAAAAATAATAAGATACGGTCTAGATCATTTGGTATGAGGGAGTGACTATATCCCATGGTCATGAAGAAATATATATTAAATCTATATGTATTTTGTGATAAGATGACTGAAACATGGTTGCACATGGGCAGATAACAACTTGATAACGCACATGCTCATAAATAGTTCTTCATAGGCAGATGACTGAAACACCTAGCGACATGTTAACAACTCGCAACAGAAAAGTGTAAGAACACATAAAAAGGCATTATACTCCTCAACAACATAATTACTTTGGGAGACCATTTTTGTGTCATATATCTTAATTCAAAATGGCGGACTTACTGGATGACTGATGTCATAGCGTAATACTGCATTGCGGATGGCTTCTAAATCTTTCTCATTATCGAATTTAGCAGAATGCACTCCAACGACAACAAACTGCCAAGTCAAACATGATTATTTGTCAATGAGCAATATATTATCATTAGATTCTACAAGTAAATAAGGTGGGAACAACAGTTACACAAGGAAGTACGACGCAATGCAAATACTATCTGCAATTCTTTAAGAATATTCAGTGTAGATTATGTATTTTTACTACCATAGACATGACTTGCTAGAACACTGTAGTGAGTTCATAATAAGTAGCATAACACATGCCCAGCAAGCTGCACGCAATGTGTCACAGCAGAAAATATATTAACATCAACAAATGACAAAGTACAAACAACAACATATTACATTCATAAATTGTAAAGTATAGAGTAGACATCTCAAAGGTCCACAGACAACTCAACCAAAACAAGAAAAAGGTGCACAGACAACTAAACAGGCGGAGACAAAGCTTTTGCTAGGTTTCCATCAACACCACTCCCTTTTTTGTCCATCACTTCCTACCCCTTTACTAATCGGAACTATAGTTTACAGGCCAAATCGATGTTGGGTACTAATTCCTAAATCCTCTTGGAGGACAATGAGTCGTATCTTTTTTTTCCTTTTTTAAATTACATGGAGAACTTAGAGCGAGTGAAATAGCTTGATAATAAGTAAAAATCATCATTTGAGAATACATTTTAATTTATTATTGCCAATTTCCAATTACTTCAATTTTATTCCAGTAGTCTGTATCTGGGTAATGAAATGAGGCCTAAAGATAGTGGAAAAGGTACATCCAACAACACGGCTAGTAAGTAAAAGATGAAAATCCTTATCTGTACTGAGAATTAGAAACAGGTCACATGCTCCCTGCCTCAGTCTTCATCAAGAAAAGGCTACTGATCTAATCAAAGAGGAGGAAAAGAAATAGAGAAAAAGAAGGGTAAAAGCAAAGGCTACATGTTGATGTGCCTATTCAGTATTCACTGAAACGGGATTGTTCCTCAGTATCCTAAGGTGAAAAACTGGTCATAGCCTTTCACTTCTTCACACATGTTGTGGAATATCTAAGTATCATGTACCCTTGAATTAGATCTCTATATTTCACGATCAATAAATTGAGGGTATCTTGGAAGCAGTGGATTTAACATGGACTAATTTTAAACAAAGAAGCTGCTCATTTATGCCAGCAAGGTTCATCACAAGAAAACACACGTCTATGGACATCTGTGGGATTTTACATGAGAAAGAACAGAAACTTACTGGCATCTCTTTATATTTTTTCTCCAAGTAGTCTAGATCTGGTAAAACGTGCATGCAATTTATGCAGCAATAGGTCCAAAAGTCCAACACCACCACCTTTCCTCTCAAATCCTGCAATGAGAGAGAGAGAGAGAGAGAGAGAGAGAGAGAGAGAGAGAGAGATTTAAACGCACCATATGCCTATGCCTGCCACCTTGCAGTGGGGAAGGCTGACTAGCTAAAAGCACAAGCAGAATCAAACATCATAGGATCAGAAAGTAAGAATCTATGGACAATTATTGTCAGGACTGCACTGGCACTAAACAATTCTGCGAAAGTTCATTAATGTTCCCAGTATGCAGTCCCTTTTATGGGGGCCATATACATGGCTCTCTCTTTCCAGTCCATTACATGAAAAAAAAAAATCATATTCCAGTGCTTGGACATTGGATTTGCAACTTTATATTAGATTACCAGGTGCAAAGCCATAGACGGTGAGCTCCTAAATTTAAGAAAAATAGCTGCCATAGTCAATTACAACCTGAACTCTGCATAAGCTTCCACTACTTGTCTTGGGTCCTGTGGACATGAGTCATGGACCACTTCAAGCAGTCAATGAAGGTCTAAAACTATTTATACAGCATACAAGAAAAAAAGAATGAACAAGCGGCAGAGTTGATTGGTTGTGCTAAATTATGTCTCGAGTTTAAGCAGTGCATTGTTAGAATATTTAAATAATAAATCACACCTTCATCTAATAGCTCAAACTTTAGAACAGTTGGTTGTGGTCCTATAAAATCTCATATAATATCAAAGTAGGGGATCTTGAGTTCAAATCTTCCAAGCCCCTAATTACCGCCCCAATTATATATTTCCACATTTTAGGCTTAGGCCAAAGATCAACCTATGCAAGGGGATTATTAGAATATATAAATATTAAACCACGCTTTCATCTAACAACTTAAGCTTTTAGAACGCTCAGTTGTGATTCCATAAATCATCGCATGGTATCAGGGCTTGAGTCCCTGAATTTGAATCTTTCCAAGCCCCACTTGCCTCTCCGATTAAATTCTAAACTTCATACTAGGCAAAAAAAAAAAAAACCAAACCAAACGTGAAGGGGAGTGTTAGAATATCTAAATAATAAATCATACCTTCATCTAATAACTTAAGCTTTTAAAACAGTTGGTTGTGGTCTCACAAAATCTCACATGTATAAAACCCAACCCGTTTAAAGGATTTTGCTTGTTCAAATTGGTGTTCTCCTTAATCTGAATAAAATTTGCATTTCTTGGGTGGTGGAACCTAATTTTTCTTCCTGTAGGAGAAGATTATCTAAGTTTGATCGGCTTGACTTCTTGGACTCCAATTGCCGCACAGGGACTTCTTTTGGCCAAACAAAAAAGGAGGGGACTCACATACATTCTCTAAAAATATATTTACTTGCGCACCCACAGGTTTTGCTTTTATTTTTCAAAACCTGCTGCAGCCGTATAAAAGGGAAAAAGAAGTCGTGGATTCCTTCCACAAAAGAAAGTGGTGCACAATACAGGGACATTTCTTGTACAGTTGTACAAAGAGCTTTTGTTTTGCTAATGAACAGCAGCTTGAACATATGGTGATTTGTGTTGTGAGCTTTACATCCAAATTAAATTGTTTATTTGTAAACATTGTGGGTTTGGGAGTGTAATCTAGGTATAGGAAACACTCAAGCATGGGAGCAATTGTAACTCTAATTCTCCAATTATTAGTGAATTATTTGTTGTTGGCTCTTATAAGATTTTGTGGGACCATTGACAACTGTTCTAAAAGCTTAAGCTATTAGATAAATGTGTGATTTAATATTTAAATTATTCTAATACTCTCCCTCATGCTTAGTCTGTTTTTTTTTTTTTTGGCCTAGTACTAAACGTGGACATATTTAATTAGGAGATAAATAGAGGCCTGGAAAAATTCGAAATCAAAACTTCCTGCTCTGATATCATGTGAGATTTGTAGGACCACTGCCAACTGTTCTAAAAGTTCAAGCTGTTAGATGAAAGCGTGGTTTAATATTTAAATTATTCTAACAGTTCTCCCCGTAGAGTAGATACTAACAATTGTAAATCACTGGTGTTCCTTATTGTTCATCATTTATTTTTCCAGTGATTTTGCATTAATTAAATTGGAAGATCCGATATCTTCCCCATTAATTTACAACAGGTTGGCAAAAGCAACCGTTGTAATGTCAACTACCGTGCTAAGTGATAGAACAATCATAAAACAAAGACAAAACAAGAGAGTTAAGGGTTTGCTATTGCAGTAGTTACCCTGCCAAACTGAAGGGGAGCTGTATTTAACCAGTCGAGCTTAGGTGGGAACTCTGGCACAAGAGCAGATCCCCTTCATTATGATAATAAAAACCTCGTCAGTTCAACTAGTGATGAAGGAAAACCATGATAGAAAAATATCACGTGATGAGTATGTCACATGAATTACAAATCACTGAAAAAAAATCAGGAACAAGAGAAAATTTCAAAATTCTCACTTTGATTCCAGATCTGAGATGTAATTCACAAATTGTCGAACTCTTGAATAGCGTGAGTCACCTGAAAAAATATATTAAGTACGCAATTTCACCATTTCTCTCTATCAACCATTCATATATCACTAGGAAAATATAAGGATGAACAGAGTCAAATAACTTTGCCAGCAAATAATGTAGAATACCAACTGTTCACACATTGATGCAATTTGAGCAAATGCAAATAAATTATCACAACAGACGTGTTATTACCTTCACCTTGCTGAAAAGATGGCTGATTAACTCCAAATAGCAAATTCCAAAGTGCTTTAGGGGATGCATACTGCATTGCCTACAACCATACCTTCATATCAATAAAGCAAACATTGCTACATAGTAAGTCACTCAGAGTTAATCCAAATTGCTCATGATAGAATTATTCAGCATGAGAGGACATTCTTGATCAGAAGCTGTACCTTCCAATTTGCAATTGTGAAGACGAGACAAGACAAGGCTACACCCAAACTTCCGTATCTTACTAAGTCCCGGCGAGAAACCTGCAACCTGTCCAAAGATTATCTCCAACCTCAAGCTGAAAATGTTACTGAGGCAAGTTTCCAGAGGAAAATTATGACAGCATTCCAGTAGACTTCACCCATAAACATGCAAGAGAAGAACAACTACAGGATCTTTGGCTGATAATCAAACATCTGTCAATTTTAATTTTAATTATAGCATAAGCAGTAGAGGTCATAGAGCACATAATAGGTTAACCTCCACAATCAGAGTGGAATGTCATAGATGAAGATGTAGCATGTAGATTTGTTATGCAGGTTAGCAGAAAAACCTCATGACAAAAATAGTACCTAATTTAGTATTATGAAAACCGGTGAAGAGAAGCAATATAAGAAGATCTGTTCACTTTCCACATGGGAATTAAACCACGGAAGTTACCAAAAGAGATCTTTCACTTAGCATCTAAAATGAGGAAGAAACTGCATGGAGGCGTTCCTATTTGATTTTTACAATTTACTAGGTTCCTGACATCAAGTAAATCTCAAATGCTATTATATCATCTACTGCAAGTAACTTGAAAGGAACGGAGACTACTGGAACATTTTTCTGTAAGGCTTGGATCATCTTAATGATCTTCCTCACACTTGAGTCCACTCTCGCGTCTTTGCACTTCAAATGGTGATTCAGATTAGTTGAAGAAGATATGAATATATGGATGCATATCTAAGTAATAGAGATTCCAGTTGTAGCATAGAAAGAAATAAAGTTCGATCCGCAATATAAAAGCCATAGGTCATATTTGAGATAATTAGCAGGTTGTGGAAAACATAAATTCTACTCAACATCATCAACGTTCAACATATACAAGGGAACTTACCCTACAGCGGATGACAAATTTCCACTGTTATTATCCTGTATTGGAATATTATCACTTCGATCTTTCAGTTCTGATGAGATTTGAGTGGACAACTCATAATACTGAGGTTCCCGAATCTTCTCATCTGCAATAATTTATTCTCATTAGAGTAACGTCAAGGGTTTTAAACATTGCCTGTAACTTTTTTGATATGAGAAAATCTTTCAACATGCTGGCCTATCTAATTAATAATGGCTTTGAATTGACAACCAGAGTATTTATTGAAGTAAGCAATAAAAACATTGTTGAAGAAATCAGAATAAAGCTGAGCCAGATCAACTTGCATCTCAATAGTCTTTGATTAAGAAATGCCCACTACAAGCAAGTAGGTTAAACATATGTTCCCAATACAAAGTTCATCATAATGATGCTACATAGAGACAACAGTAGCATCTCAGGACTACATACTAAGGTCACCAGAACCACCACTGACAATATCATCAAGCGAAACACTTTGTATCTCCTTCCTGACAAGGGATGGACCAGCAACTTTTAGTCTTTCTTCAGATAATGTAGTCGTCAAAGCAATACATCTGCAAGCAACAGAAACTTATTTACTGTGTGCAAGAGAAGATAGCTTATGATTGCTATTTCAAGTGAAACTGAAGCAGTAGACTATCTAGACAACTATATCATCAAAAGACAGATATAGTCAGTTGAGAAAGAACAGAATTGAGCTACAACAAATAAAGCAACTATTACTTCTACCTCATTTGTGCAGCTTTGGCAGCCTGAACTCCAGCTAGAGCATCTTCAATAACAATACACTGGAACAGGACAGGCAAGATCAGTTTTTCTGGTTACAACACCAATGCTGCATGAAATATTTGAACCGCATGGCTGTTTTGCAAACATTTCAGTTTGTTCTGATTTTGAAAACAGAAAGCACCTGAAAATTCTTCTAGCAAATTGTTTTAGTGGGCCAGTTTTACTAAATCTTCTCTTAATAGCAGATCTTTTTGTGAAACAATGAACTGACAACTTCAAACTTCAACCTCTAATATTCTTTCATTTAACTGCTAGCGATAATATATGTAACACTGATTGCAGTGAAGTATCACTATCATGTTAGACTATAACCATGACTACGTTACACGTCCTTCTGTGCAGAAACATCACAATCTTCACTATCATGAATTTGTCTCCATTACCACAGAATACATCTGTAAGACTTCTTATCGTTCTGGAAAGTGCCCTAAAACTGAGAATCTCAAATTTTGCTTGTCTGTGCAATCCATTTAATAAAGACCAACAAGACACAGTAGATCTTTTTCTGTGAATAAACAGTGAAATATGAAGATGAAACAATCCCTTCTAGTGCAATGTCTAGTAATATATCACTCCTGAGCTGGTAACAAATCAGTAGGATAAGCTTTCTTTTTTTATTTTTCTTAAATACTTGAGTACTGCAATTGATAATATGACAGGCTTTCCAGAGGAGCTTTCTTTCTAGAGTGCTGAATATTTTCTACCAGGAGAAACCGTAATTGGTCACACATGATTAATCTTCTGTTGATTGAGATGCTGTGAGCATATTAGGCATCTAAAGAACTTAAGGATGCATACCTCATTCGGTGGCACATTTAAGATCTTTGAGGCAGCTAAGAATATGTCAGGAGCAGGTTTCAGGTTTTCAAAAGCATCGGCAGGCACGATAGCATCAAACCTGAGAAAAAGAAAAATAGGAAATAAAATACAAGTTTAAAACTCACATCGGAAGAAAAGTCTCATGCCCTCTCAATGCTTGAATAGTTGTCGAGACAACTGCATCGGAAAGATAATGCAAAAAACTCATTCAAGTTCATACCACATAAGTTAGCAACTGCCTGTTTAACGAGGAGAGAAGTACCATTAGAGAAAAAAAAAAGGGAGCATGTATGACTGAAAGGGTTCATGAATAAGCTATTCAACTGTTTATATCTTGGCACACTATATTTGTCCATCTACTACTGATTGAAGATTCCATCCCACCCACAACTGAAATTAGTCTCGATATTTCGCTCACACAAGAATCAAGACACAAGTTATGATCAAGCAATTGTAACTGGTGTAGCTTACATTGACAAGGGTAAACCGGCAGCAGCCAAATTTGCATCAACCTTGATGCGATCAGCACTAGAGGCAACGGCAACTTTGAGGCCCTTGCTTTTACACTGCATAGACATTTCGTTGAATGAACTTATTAGCAGATGCAGCAATGAATTTTGTTCTACAATTGCCTTGAGCTTTATCATCCACAAACCTGAGAAATGAGTTCCAGGGCACCTGGAAAGCCAATGCCGGAATTCGGTTTTGCATACTGACGATGGCAGAAAGTTATAAAAGCGTTAATGGTTCTTCAGGCACAAATGCAAGTCCACATGAACTGTACTCACTTGTTCATAACTTCAATTCAGGACTTTGAAGCACTACCTTATCCAAATATATCTCAAAGAACCTCTTCTTTGCTGCTTCTGTGTCAAATTCCTTGACCCCTTTAGCAGAAGCAACGCCTCCTAGAAAATTTGCCTCACCTGATCAATGAGGAAACAAGTGATAAAATGAGAATGAAATTCCAGTGTTGCACCAATAGACTCAGGGTAAAGAAACAATAATATGAATGGAAACGTCCATTTCCAATATCAAAAGTTTCTTCCCCAACAATCCGAAACAAACAAGACAAAACTTTTAGCACAGGATCAAAGAATAAGAAAAAGACCAGAATGGAATACTACTTGTCATTCATGTTAAAACTGAGCGTCGCTAGCAATTATACAAAAATTTACTGGAGGCAAATGAACATGGAATAGCCACGGAAGTGCCAAAAGAGACAGCCTACTCTGATACCACGGCAAAGAGAGTGCACAACCAATTGCTCGAGCTAAAACTTTATGTACCAGATAACCGCGTCTTCACATTCAGATAAAATTTCAATCTTCACATTGCGTGCCCAACCTTTTAGAACTTCACAAACGACCCGCCTCATCTTCATATACAATTTGAACTCAAAAGAATACTTCTTATGCCTCAGCTGCGAGTATATGTATTTTTGCTCAAGATAAAATTAACAAGAAAATCAGAAATATCCTCAGTATCCTGATCGTGAGAATTTTCATCTATACGTAAAATTGAGCTAAATCGTATTATTCCATGAAGCATCATGAAAGCGAGACTTCATTTTTCCGCAGCCAAGTAGTGATTCTTCCCTTTGCGCACATAAATACACAAACAAACGTGTCGATACCTGTTCCCATAAAAGGCACGAAATCCTCCACGGTGACCTCCACGCCCATCTCGGCGAACACGTCGACGGCCGCCCTGCGCGACGGCTCCTCGCTGTCGCAGAGGACTCCGTCCATGTCGAACAGCACCGCCGACACCTTGCCCCACCCGCTCGCCGCCGGCGCGGCCTTCTCCTCGACGCTCGCGCACGCGCGCACGGACGACATCCTCCTCCGCTCGAGGAGGGCGGCGGCGGCGAGGGGCGGCCGGCACCGGACGGCGCGGGCCGGGGCGGCGGCAGCGGCGCCGGCGCGCCGGCGGGGCCTCGAGGCGGAGGACGAGATGGAGAAGAGGAAGAGGGCGTTGGCGCGAGAGAGGGAAGGCGGCGGAGGGGAGAGGAGCTTCATGGCCGCGTCTGCTGAAGAGTGGCGCCTGGATGTAGAGATAGAGAGAGAGAGAGAGAGTGGCGGGTGAAGGAGATGATTAGAAAATCTCTGAACTCCGATTTTTGGCCGTTTGGCGTTGGTTTTGTTTTTGTTTTTTTCTTTTTTCTGGTATCAATTTTTCCTCTTGTCCAAACATCTAAATTTCAGACATATGGTTTTTGTTGAAAAACGATGACGTCATAGTCAATAACAATATATTTTAGATAATAAAAAATCAAATAATAAATAATTATAAATTATTGTGAGATTCAATTTTTTAAGAATTAGTGATTCACAACAAATTATTATTCTCACGATACTTCTAAAGAATGTTATATTAACAAAGCCATTTTTGTTTAATTAGGATGACCTTACTCACATCAAATTTATTATATGAACTTGAGTTATTCTCTTGGAAGAACAAAATATTTAATTAGCAATACCAACATGGAAGGATTCTTTTAACCCTTCTCATAAATCCCCTGGTTTGGAATTAGGAAAAGACTAACACAAAGGTGGACTTAATTGGCCAAGCAATAAGTGGCCAGAATATTGTCTAATTGTAATCTCTTTTTTTTCTTTCCTTAGATAGAATAAATTTCATTTTAAAAATGGTTATCGAACTTACTCTTTTTTGTGATTTTGAGAGTAGATTTCTTGGACATCTTTTTCATTCATGTAAGGAGTGCATGGATCTGTGGCGTTATTAGGGAAGTAAAGCTAAATGAAGAATTTCTGGATGAGAAAACTCAATTCCTTTTTAAGTGGTGGAGAAGCATTTTTGGTCCAGTTGGATTGATGGCGAGGCACTTGACATAGCTCTGCATTATCCACTCTGCGGACCACTAATTTTTATTTTTATTTTCCTTTTCCAGCGGCTTCATATTCTCTGCAGTTGGGCTTTTGGTAATGGCCAGTCAGTTTCTGGACAAGTCGGCAAGCCCAGGCACTTTGAAGCTCCAACAGTGCATGATCTGTTGTTCTACTAAGGAAATGTTTATGGGTGCCCTTAACACACCACTCAAACTATGATCAATGTGCTTAAAAAAAATGTTAACAGCATGGCTTTTACATCAGTAATTTACTCGCTAGAGTTCACTCAATTCTAATGTCTCGAAAACATGACATATCGATGTATAATAGTCTCTAACCTGTATCACAATGACACTTCGTTGTATGGCGTACTGTCATAGTAAGAGGAACAGGTAAAATGTTAGTCTGAAGATCAATTGTGGTCTTTACGTAAGATTATACATTGTAGAATGAAAGGCTGATGATATGTCGTTGGTCTGTTCAGCAATCAGAGCAAACATCATGATTTTCAGTTGAGCAGTCTAATAGCAGATCTTAAATTGAACGTCAACACTGATAAAAGATTGAGCATACAAGTATAATATGAAGCTGTTCAAGTCCATTATACTTTTGGAGAGCTTTCTTGCAGGTACAACACTTGCTCTGACCTCAGCAGCAGATTCCAAATGCAGTGTTAACACAGGTAAAGGAATAAAGAATAAGCCACGATAATCGGCTAATATAAAATAAAAGACAGCTTGTTTTTTTTCACATTGTACTATAGGACACAAATCAAACAGTATATGCAAGCTAAAATGCCTTAGCTTGTTTAAAGAGAAAACAAAGAAGTGCATAGCAGAGCCTCCATGCCAGACCAAAAAACCCTGACCCTTGGCCAAACAATATTGTATCCTTAAGGTATTGCCAAAATGACGACGGACACGAACTTCCTATAGAGAGCTATGGAAGAAAAAAAGAATTCCCGCACTATTAGATCACCCAAATTTGAACCCATTGCTGGGAAGGTTTGGTGCGTTAGCTCCAAAAGTAAAGCCTTGAGCATCTCCATTGACAGCATCTTGTGTATCATCTTCTTCCCCATCTTCCTCAGACCAATATCTCTCCAATATCTTCACAGCCTTCTCATATATCTCGTTGTTGTCATGGGTCTGCAGGCTCTCGATCTTATCCAGACCGTCACATTCATCTATCATCTGTCCGTAAAGATTGACTCCACCATTCAGTCCCATTTCTTTATCCGCCTCTCCAATTTTCAGTATGTTTTCTAGCCCCTCGAGGCAAACAGTTACTATCCGAGGGTCAGGACAAATCAAAAGATCACAAAGGGGCTTGATGCAACCTTGGCTCACCAAGAATCTGCAGGAATGAAATCAGCTTGTGTTAGCTTTACTTATCTTGATACGGGAACACATATCTCCTCAGAAAGCCATAGCTGAAATAGAGACTTTAGAATTTCTCCTACTAATCATCAGCACATGCAACCGATAGAAAGCACAGGTTTGAGGACACTATGCATGACATTGCCTGTCTTACAAACAAGATGACAGATAACGGAAATACAAGTTGAATTTTATGCATAAAATATTCATTCAACAGGCCATAAGATGAAGAATAAGAAAGCAAGTTCCAAAAAGATACTCACTGAATTTGCTCATGAGATCCTCCAGATGTGGCATTCGAAATTGCCCATGCAGCCTCCTTCTTGATCTCAAACTCCGCATGCTGGAGAAGTTGCACGAGAGGATGGATGATGTTGGCCTCTATAACGGCCTACACATAACATACTGTGTTAATTTCTCTGTAAACATGCCACCTCACTCAAATAACAGTTCATAAGATGATCCAGAGACTACATGACAAGTAGCTCCTGCATCGCTTAAGAAGTGTTAAAAAAAATGAGATTGTCAAAAGAACTAACACCTGATGAGCTGTTGAGAAAAACTAACATACCATATGCACAATCGAGCAGCTTGCAATCACTCCACTCAAAGCAGTCATGTCTAACTTTTATTTTTAAAAGCTGGTCATGGTCATAATTGAATCAGGCAGAGTAACCCACCATCATCAATTTGGTGTGGATTTACAATAAACATTTGGTCCACTTGAACATGCAGAAAAAATCGTCCAATGAACGCATTGCAATACCTGTATTTGCGCTCTATTTCCAGCCGTGATATTCGAGATTGTCCAACAAGCCTCCTTCTTTATGCTTTTTTTGTGATTTTGAGTCAGTAGTTGATATAGACAAGGGAGGGCTCCATTGTCGATCACAAACTGCAACATACATGTGGAGTATCACTATGAGGAGAAAAAATAATCTGAAAATCTAGGCACCAAAGCAATACCTGTGTTTGGGCGTCGTCACCGGTGACTATGTTCCCTACAGTCCGTAGGGCAGGTATAAGAACAGTAGCCGAGGGATGACTGTCAAAAGATAACTTTAATCAGAACATAAGCTTTAGCATGTGTTAGAAGCTACAGAAGAAATAACTGAACAACACATGCAAGTAGACTTGGAGACAAAATGACCACGTGATTTGACAACATGCCATGGCATTCAAGAGAACTATCAGAAGGAAAAAAGCCAGAAAGTAAACAAATGCCCTATTAGCATATTCTGGAGAATGGATCTTACAGCAAAAGCTGCACCAATCGTGTGCAGACACCTGCTTCAATCACAGCTTGAATTTTGTCATTTGGGCCATCAGAAAGGTATGAGAGAGCCCAGCAAGCATCTGTTAAAACTTCTTCATCATTCACATGGATCAGTTGCTGGAGAACTGGTAATGCAGGCTTCACCTGAGTTAAACAAAAACCAATCAACAATGGAGTAACTTATCAAAAGTAATCATGCAAAACACATGCTACAAAAAGGCTTCTTACAAAGAGTCTGCCCCTACATAAGCATGAATACCTGTTCAAAAGGTGTAGGTGGCTTGCCCCGGCAAAAGTTAGATAAAGTCCATGTGGCATTCCTCAGCATGGACAATTTTGAGTGTTCATTTAACTGCGATAACAAAGGAACGAGTGCACCATGACCCAGAACAAGATCTCTACAACTTGGAGAATCACCAGCGACATTACCCAAAGCCCACACTGCCTGGTTCATCAAAACAAAACATGCATCGTATGTGTCAGCAAGCATACCTAGAAGGTTTGCAATTGCATGAGAAAGGCATAATGATATAATTGTAATTGAAAAATATGTGACAAGATGATATCAGCGTTGTTATTGACAGAATCCTGACAACATGACAATTCAAGTAGGAGTAAAAAAAGAGTCTGAAGCGGTAAAAAGCACAAAAAATTACTATAGCTCAAAAGTCCTTAGAAAAATTAGGAAGCTTTCAAAACCAAAAACTGAAAAAAGAAAAAAGAATAGAATAAAGAAATAGGACTACATGCTTCATAGATGATCTATAATAAACAAAGCATACAACAGGAAGGGGTAGAAGTGGTAAAGGCAAAGGCACCCCTAATTTCAGTGGCATGGGTATATGCCATCAGGAAAATACTTCTAAGGCAGTTCTTTCATACCCAAAGGTGGCAATGCCCTCCAAAGCATAACTAAATACACTACAGCATGTCCCAATACGCTGTATTATACCTTTTTTCCTTCTTTGTCAATTTTATGCTTCCCTAATTTCCTTTTTCTTACGTGAACAGATTATTTCTTAAGTGCTACGATAAAATTCGAAGGAACAAACTTCTGATGAAAACTGCTACAACAATTAAGTAAGTAAAGAAGAGAAAGAAAAACAGTTAGCAAGAAGTACCTGCTCTCTAACATCGTCGCTGGCAGAGCTAAGAAGTTGCACAAACATTGGGACCGCACCATTTTCAATGACAACTCTGGTATGCTCAGATGTGCCAGAAGCAACATTTGTCAATGCCCATGCAGCCTCAAACTGCAGATCGAAGAAAGCAAGTTATGTAGATACTTTGGCATGCACTCCACTATACTTCAACAATAAAAGAATATAGAGAAACAAGAGCAGCAAAGAGAGCCCTACTTGCAGCTGCGGTAGATCATTCCTTTGTAGAAATTCTACAAACGTCGGGACAACACCGGCTTTGATCACCTCATCTATAGGTGGGCTGCGCTCTGCAGATAAAGGCACCAACATAATCAACATATGCCAGGACTAAATATTGTAATAGAAAGCACCCCAGGATCAACCATCGCACCAATTGACAGCAACTTTCTAAACTGAGTGGTAGCTTCCAATTGAGAGGCAGGATCATCTGACCATACTCCTTGAACCAATGTTGGAAGACTTTCCAACTGCATGACAAAAACAACAGAGAAGGAAATGGAAACAATAAGTAGATAGTCTGACATTTGTCAAACATAGTAGCAGTATCCATCATAGTTAGCCCACACGACCATACTGAGAAGCACAGGACCCCCTGGAGGGCTAGGTAAATGTACGCAAACATGTTGACTGGGCCCAAAATAAAGAAATTTCCATTAAAGAACACAACAGCACACATGCATTCAGATAACATGTCCATTAGGGGGATAATTGATCCAAGTTGAGCCAATTCAAAGACTAGTCAACGCAATCCGATATCCTAAACTTGACTTGACTAGAAAGCCTAGACTCAATACTCAACTCGAGCTTGATCAAGCTTGAATTTTTCTAAGCAGAAGCTCGACTAAATGTCACATTCTGTGTGCTTGAACCCAACTCCACATGCTTGATTCCCCCAAAAAAGCTTATAATATGAACTCAAGTCGATCTAGAATTCAATTTTCCAAAGTGCAATAAGAATTTGAATAACAACATGATTCATATATCCTTATGTTCACTATTATCAGATATATAACTCAACCACTTGACAAAAATCATAAGCTTCTTAAGTCGACTCGGTTTGGAACTCAAACTCAATAGGAACTAAGTCCAGTCAAGCTTGAGAACTTGCAAGTAGCTTAATCCATTCACACTCCTCACAACTATGCTTGGATTTGAAAAATGACAATTATAGGATTAGGAAGAGAATGAAGACCAAAAGTTCAGGTTTAATTCTACTCCAACAGAGCTTTCAACATTATGATTTTTACTTCAACTCATCTTATAAGCATTCTTCAATGTCGAACGTTCTCACGTTCCTTTCTAGGCAAATCCGATATTTACTTTTCAGAAAAAGCAAAAGATTAAAAATATTCTGATCAATTTCCAGATTGACAAATAGTTTCCCCATTATAAAAGTAGCTAAAAGGCTATCAACGGAGTTAAACAGAATGGAGTAAAACAATGAAGTATGCGGTGACTGGAGACTGGATCATACAGCATAATAATGCAATGTACAACAAGGTTTATTTAGGCGAGTGTGACTATTTGGATAAAAAGATTACTTGATACCTAGACTTGTAGTTGGCTTTATCTGACTCCATAAACATGATAAAATTACACTTTCATCAGCTTAAGTTGAATAAAAGCCTCGGCAGGAAGATATTTCCCAAGGAACACATCCCGATAACGGGAATGGCCTTTCCAAAGTAAATGGGGCATCAGACAACCACAACTAATACAAACAAATAACAAAAAAAATCTGCACTTTATTTACTTAAGACCTACAAAACTACTGGCGATTATGCCCATGTGTCTCAGGAAGCCCAAAAAAGGAAAAAAGCAGAGCAGAGTAGACTTTGTTGTGCTCCGGTGACTAGTCACTTTTCCACTTCACCGTGATCAAAGATAGATTTGCACTGGCTAAATTCTTCATCTTACGTCGCTTCACATTTAGCTCCACGAAATCGCGAATCCCAAATCCCATACAAGAATCAATATCCACCAACATAGATGTTAGCCTTCATGATCTGATCATACACGTTAGCTCACGCTCATAAAATGGATCGATTACCCAAATGGTGGGGGGTCAGTTCGACCCTCAATGCGCAGCACTCAAACAGTAACTTCGACAAGTTAAGATCCACAATTCTGCGAGTTCACTCGATAGATCGAGCACTACAACATCCAAATGACCCGGCCAACGAATCAAGACACGCACTTTAAACGCAGCCAAAGAGAAGATCCAAATGGGTCAAGAGAAAAGCACCCTCTTTTCGATGTTCTGCGATCCATCGACGAATTGCTGGGGCGGCTGCTGCTGCTGCTGCTGGAGGCCTTCCCTCCGCTTCTTCAGCAGATTGTCCTCCCGCTTGCTCTTCCTGATCTCCACCAGGTTGTCCTCCCTCCGCCGCCGCGCCTCCTCCGCATCGACGCCGGTCTTGTAGGCCTTCTTCCTCGCCTCGTTCCGCGTGCTGGGTCGCAGAGACATTGTGGGTTTCTCGCCGCCGGCGCCGGCTGGGGACCGCCTCCACCCACTGCCGTCGAAGTGTTCGATGAAATGCGCGACAGGGTGGAGAGAGAGAGAGAGACGAGGCGGTTTTTGGGAGGAGGAAAAGAGAGAATGGAGAAGCAGGAGGAACTAGTGGTGATTTTTTTAATCCGCTGATGGATGCAATACATAGATTTGACCCATAAATGCATGATCCAATCTAAATTCTTTTCATTTGAACTATTTTTCGAACAAACAAACAAAAAAAAATTAACTATTTACTAGATTTTGTATTTGATATTGTTTACATACATGTCAAATTGGAGAATTTGGCAGATTTCTTTCCATAGATGAATTTAGCGGACCGGATCGTGCATATCATTGCTCGAGAATTTCAATTTGATCGGCAATATATCCGAACTCACGAAATATCATTTGTTATTAAATTAAGATGTTTTGGTAATAATAACTATACTGGATCCATCATTTACATATAATGTGGACCTACTAATTTTGTAGTGTACACATACAACCAAGTACTCTAGAAGGAGGTTAGGACCACTTTGGAGGTGTGGGAGTTTCCCCTCCCCGTCATTACTCAGACCCCAGATCGCTTCCGCTGGATCGAGAGTGCCTCAAGCACCTTCTCGATTGCTTCCGCGTGGGAAACCATACGACCAAAATGAACCTTAGTTCCCTGGTTCTCTTTTATTTGGAGCAGCTCGCTCTTGCTGCGTTATCAATTCAACCTCTGGTTCATTGTTAAAAATCGGCTTCCTACCAAGTTCTTATTCTATTTTATGGAAGGATCAATGACGTCTCCTGTGCCTTCTGTAGATCTAGGCCGAATTCCATTGATCGTTTATTCTTTGGTTGCCGTACCTTCGCTGCTCTTGCATCCTTTTGGGCGGCTAGGTGCAACCTTCCTTGGTGTAATGGCACTTGGCAGGATTATCTCCAATCGGCCTTGAGATTTCTCTCCGGAAGTGACTTCTACCGTTGTATGGCTCGATTCTCTTTTGGTGCCCTCTGCCATGTAATCTGGAAAACACTGAACAACATCCTATTTCAGGATCAAGCGTTGTCTCTTTATTCCTTGAAGAACCACATTGTCAAAGTCGTTAAGGACAAAGCCTTGTTTTTCAACAATGTTCCATACACCCCAAGAAATAGGAGGATACAACGTAGTTGGGGATTTGACCCGTCCATTTTCTCTCCTTTGTAGACTTTGCTTCATTGACTTGGGAGTTTCCTCGTCAGTGGCTAGTTGGCTGGTTGGCTATCTAGTTGGTTGCTTGGTAATGCCGCTTGTCGTTGGACTCGCAAGAAGGGAGATTCTGGTTCGTTGGCTGAGGCCAGTAATCTATGGCAATTTATTACCTTGATGTTGATTTTGCTACTGCTTGGTTGATCAATTTGTTGCTTGGGAGATCTCGCTTTCTTCGCAGGACTGTCGACTAGGGGTGTGCATGGTCTGGGTGGGCGGTTCTTGGCCTAGAACCGAGAACTGCCCACTAAGGACTGGTTCCAAAAAATTGAAACCGGGAATCACCCATTGTTGCATGGATCCATCCGAGAATCAGACTGCCGGTCTGGTCCGATTCCCAAGTGGATCTATGGAATCGGTCTTACCAATAATAATATTGTTTTCCAAATCTCATCGCGAGTACTTTTTATATTGAGTAATAATTTTCTTTAAATCGAACTGGCTTAATTAAGTGTAGTATTTTTCTTTATTTTATTGGAAAACACTACCAAAGAAAAGAAATAGATTTTTTTCCTATTTTTGAATCATTTCGGTTGAAATCTAAAATATTCTTTAAGTTCAAGATTCTGGATGATTGTCATATATAGATCATCTTTTCCTTTATCCTCTAACAATGCTCAATCTCTTACGATATTTGCTTTATTGAATTTTTTTTGTAGAAACAATTCCACCGGTACTTCACATATTATTAAATATAGTATCATATGTGACTCCAGAAAGTATCATTTGAAGGAGCCATTTGTTGAGTTATTGAAAGGCATCTTGCACACTTTACTAAATTCTTATTAAAACATGGAAACCTTGAGAGGAGATGGAGCCCTAAAATTTAAACTTGCTAATTAGTAATTTCGAAATTTATTTTAATATTAAAAATTAATATATTATTATAATATAATCGGTCCGGTTTAGGTGGGTAGATCCACCCATGAACCGGGAACCGGATCGGTACCCACTGATTCCTATAAATTGGAAATGGGAATTGGACCGGTTCCCTCAAGAACCACCGGTTCTGGGCGGTTCAGGCGGATCCCGGTTCTTTTGCACACCTCTACTGTCGACTGCTTGCCTTGTTGCAGGGGATATTTCTTTCTTCGGAAGTTACTAGAGGGTGCTAATGGTTGAGACGTCCTCGTGAAGATGTTGGGTGGCTGATTGTTGATGTGTAGCTAGATTCATTTATGTGAGATGCTGGTTGCCGGGGATAACTGTTGGTTATTGTGTCCTCTTTTGAAGACACTACTTGACTGGATGATGCTCCTTAGTTGGTGGAGGCATCTTCTTCTGGATGGTTGTGGCGGGCTGTGTGCTTTGCTACTATCTGTTGTCTTCGCCTCTTGTTTTTGGTGCTGGCTTACTACTATTGTGTCTTGGATGCGGTGTTCATTGTTTAGGAGCCCCTTTCCTTTGTTGGTAGCGTTGTTTGGTCGGCTATTTGCCTTTGTTTTGGCTGCTTTGTTCTGCTTTTGTTGCTACCACTGTTGTGGCTTCTTTCTTGGCACCCTTCCACTCATTTTGACGTGTGTGTCTTCATGAGTGTAAGTTTTGATGCCGAGCCTTTGCTGTAGTATAGTTGTATAACTTTTGGCTTTTATTCAATATATCTCTTACCTTTACCAAAAAAAAATTACTTTAGATTTATTGATATTTTAATATATCGCAATTTATCTCACAAATTGTGATTGAAATTGCCATTGCATTTTGTATAAGTGATCCCATTCCAAAGCACATACTAAAGCAAATTTACTCTTGAAAAGAGTGGATGGAACATGGAAAAAAGCAAAATAAAAAGTATTCTCAACTTCATTTGTTTCATGGGAGATCAATGATTAAAAATGTATTTTCCTCAAAATTATAATTTATATTACTTACAAAAATGAATAGGCAAAAAATATTTTTATTGTCCACGAAAATATTTAAATATTGCCGATAATATAAATATATCTATTCCGCTAACTATCTTTAGTAACACAAATGATTATTTTTAGAAAGATACTTTTAATTTCTTACGAAACAAAAGGAAATCTTATGAGATGTTTTTGTCTAGAAAAAAATAAATATGGAATATTTCTCACCTTCATGGGCTTAAACCCGAGCCGAGTACAGGCCCATGTATAAACCGCTTAGCTCAAACGAGTCGCGACCGTTTTCCCTTCCGCTCGCTCCAGCGCCGCCGCGCCGCCGCCCCGTCTTCCCATCTCCTCCGCCGCCGCCGCCGCCGCCGCCGCTCATTGCAGCCGGAGGATCCCCTCCGCCATGTCCGGCCCCGAGCGAGCCGAACCCTACGGCGTCCTCCTGTACTACAAGTACGCCTCCGTCCCCGACCTCGACGAGCTCGTCTCGTTCTACGAGCGGAACTGCAGCTCGCTCGGCCTGCTCGGCCGGGTCCGGCTCGCTCCCCACGGCGTCAACGTCACGGTAAACCTCATCCCCCCCCACTCCTCGATTTCTCGTCGGCGTTTTGGAACGGATAGGGAAGGCCCTTTGATGCGGTGGATATCGACGATGCTTGTTGTCATTCTCTCTCGTGGTGGTTTACACGCCTCTGGTGTTGTCGGTGGCTGGAGAGTTACATGATGTAACTGTCGTGTTGAATGATGTTTCTGGAGCTAATTGATGAAGTTTGGATTCAAAGTTTGAATTTTTTGTTTAGCTGGCCCCTGAGGTGTGGCGTAGAACTGGCATTTGTGCTGAGCCTAGAGTAGGGACATTAGCTTTAGCTGCAGAGAGGCAAATTAATGGTCTGGACTCTCGGATTGTTGAATTTTTGAAATGAGGTGCCGATAATGTGAAAGCTTGAGGTGATAGAAGAGACCTGATGTAGTGTTCGAATGCTTTGACAACGGTTCTGGTCAGGTTGGAGGCAAGTTGTCGGCGCTGGAGGAGCACATCGATGCGGTTAAGTCGAATGCTTTGTTTGAAGGAACAGACTTTAAGCTTGCTTCTTGCGATCAGCCTATGAATGACAAGGTCGCAAGGGAGTGCGGTTTCACCTCCCTCTCTATTCGTGTTGTCGAGGTAAATGAAGTAATAATCTCGGAATATCTTTTTATTTCTGTCTGTGGTTTAGACTAAGAGACTTGTCTGCTTTTTATTTCTTTCCGTGGCTGCTGTTTTTGGCTGGGCAACTGCCCAAGAGGCAAATAAATTTCTGTGAATTGCATGATCTTGTATGATCAATCCATATATGATAGCTTGGTATAGGATCTATTGCAAGCATGATGAAGAGCAAGTGTTAGTTCATTATATTGCGTGGCAAAGGCAGCTGGAAGTCTATGTACTTTGTTTCAGGGATTAAAAGTTAGTCTTCTGTATTAGAGAATCACATACCTAATAGATCTGTGCGAGCACATAGCTAAGATGATTGTTTTCGTTTGCTTATTCCCACAAAACTCCTGTCATTCTATAACTGTGAAAATGCATGGACTCCAAAGTGTGAGCACTTGATGGGGTAATCTCCTTCCGCCTTTCTGGTGGATGAAAGCCACAGTCCTCTGCTAGGATTGGAATTTATATAACTGACAGATAGTGCCGGCTAACTCTTGATGCTGCCTAGTAAGTGCTACTTATTGGTATGTTATTGTTCTCATGTTAGGAATTGGTAACGTTCAGTTCTCACCCCCTTGTGAGATCACCTGACATCTCCTTTGCTGGAAGGCACCTATCTGCACTGGAATTCCATTCTGTCCTGCAAAGTGCTGGTAACTTTTCAGATTTTTACCTCTGTTTGTCTTTCGCTGTATATTATGCTGCTTTTTTATGGTTATTCTATGTAATTGCAGATTTAGTTGATAAACTTTTGTGTATAGCATATTTTCCTCTTATCCTGGTTGTATTGTTCAATTGTTCCCTTTGTCAGTTCCTCTATATCCTTGTTGGTGTGATAATTCTGAGCCTATTGTATGTTTCTGCTTTGGACAATTTGTGTGATGATGCACAAAATCCCTTGGCGGTCTACGGTGATGTTGCAGTCCTCCGATGGCCCTCAGATTTGCACACCAAAGAGAGAGGAAGTCCTCCTGTGTTTTCCTCATGAGGATCCTTCAATGCTTAAATCTCCATTTGTTTCACGAAAAAAATATTATCTGAGAAAACATTTTCCTCATTTTTTGGCATTTGGTTCGCTTAGGAAAATGAGTCAACGGAAAATGTTTCTTTAGTCGACAAGAAAACTATGCTTAAGTTCAAGAAAATGAATCTCTTTAAAAAATTGGAAATCATTTTCCAAAATATGATTAGGTGTCAACCTTAGCCTGAAACTCTACACTTGGACATAGAAACCCTAGCGCTGGTTATTGGGTCCCCGGCGTCCACGATAAGGTCTTCGGTGCATAGGCCCATGTCCATCAAGGTGGGGCTGGTGCCTGGATCCCGGCACCCTTGCTCCCATTGAGGTAGAGCTCGAGACCCTAAGGCTTGAGCCTGGGGTCCCGACACTTGCATCCTAGTCCATCGAGGCCGGCACCTGAGCTAGGGTCCACAAAGGCTGAGCAGGGTCTTGGTACCCGAGCTCGAATCCCCAACACCTCGGTCGGGGTCCACGAAGGCTGTCCCGGGTCCACAAAGGTCATTTCCGAGTCTAATGAGGCGAGGCCTGGGACCCAATGCTTGTGCCCCAATCTTCGGCACTTGGGTTGGAATTCATTATGCCCAAACTTTGGACTTTAGTGATTGTACTTGGTTCCCTGCTGCCCTTGTGCAAAAGACTAGCGCTTAATTAGTGTATTTCTATTTAGGAAAATCAACCATACCAAATGACAGAAAATATTTTCCATTTCATTTTCAAGTTTCAGCCAAACATCGGAAAATATTGTCATTTTTCTTGGAAAACGTTTTCCAGAAATGTCACATTTTCTGCAAAACAAACGGAGCTTAAGTCAATACTTGTGATGAAGATGATGAAGGAGAGAGAAAGTGAAGTGGCCGAAGAGGTTAAACTTGTTAGGCCATATGTTGATTAAAAGTTGTCTCTTGGTATACTTTGTGGGGGTGGATGGGCTGGCTCTCCTTGTGTGGGCTATCAGGTTGAGGTGTTGTACCTTGGAGGCCCAGCATAGTTAAAACATTTGTCGAATGTGATAGCTGACGAATTGGGCATAACTATGAAATTGTGTCCTGAGTGAGTTACGAATCCAGTCGATCTTTATACACATTAATGTGGTATTTGAATCTTATGTCCGTGCATCTCTTTTCCAGGTAAGCTTCTCGATGAGGGTAGTCCTGCAAGCAGTGAAAGGCTTGTCTTGTTGGATGCAAGGAATTTATATGAGACCAGGATTGGGAAGTTCCACACACCAGGTGTGGAAACTTTGGATCCACAAATCAGACAATACAGTGAGCTGCATGACTGGATAGATGATAATTCTGAACGTTTGCAAGGAAAATGCATCCTCATGTCAGTGCCCTCCTAGAACTTGGTGATTGTAGGTTTTTCGATTTCTACTCCTTCCTACCTTTCATAATTTTTTTTCAAATTTACCTCACTGGTACATGGAATCATGTATGCAAATGGTTGCTGTGCTAATACTTCAAGGCGATAGTCTGCTTATTGGCTTATGATTGTCCTGGTTTATGTGTATCTGTGTACACATGTATGAACTATTGTGGCTTTCATATGCATTGAGTTGCTTTAGTAAGATTAAATATTCTGAGGAAATTGGGAAATTCAAGTAATATGCGTGATTTTCTTACATTCTCCTTATTTACCTGGTCTAAGCCATAATAGGAGTAACTTTTATCACTCATCAATATATGATAAAACCAAGGGACATGTCTTCCTTAATAGGTTTACTAGGGACTGGCCGTGTCTTAGAGTGTCTGTCTTCCTTCTCTTACAAGTTCATTCTATCTTTTGATTCATGTGCTGAAAGTTAAACTAGATCAGAGTGTCCCTCAAAGGGAAATATCTATGTTTTTCCAGCAGTGCTGTGGTTGCATCATATTCGTCCATATTTTTATCCATGGTTTTTCTATAGGTACTGCACGGGGGGTATTAGATGTGAGATGGCGTCAGCATACATCAAGGGAAAAGGCTCTGGGTTTGAGAACGTGTATCAGGTGGGTCTCTGGAGGAAATGGTTCAGATATGCAAACTTACTTTACCTGGTTCCTAGTGCACCTTGGCACAACGACCACATGACTTTAGAGGAAGTATTTATGACTTCCCTGTCATGGTTGGGTCTCTTGGTTAAGGGTAGTGATGGGTCTAATTAGGTAGATTTGCTTAAAGATGAGATTATATAGAGTAAAATCAAATTTTCATACCAAATTGTTGCTGCTTCAGATGAATTTCATATGCTAATAAGTTGGCCTGAGGATCCTAATTGTAAAAAAAATAAAAATTTAAGAAAAGAAGTGTCAAATTGGTCTGCAAATGTGAGTCAAATGCTGCTTGATGACTGAAGTAATTTTTCACAATGTGCTCTTCTGCAGTTATATGGTGGGATACAGCGGTATCTGGAACAATTCCCTGATGGTGGATTCTTTAAAGGGAAGAATTTCGTCTTTGATCATCGGTATGTCTTTTGTAATCTGTTAACTATTTTGACAGATGTACAAAGTCTCACTTTAACTTACTTTTCTTTATTTCCTTTTTTTAAAGCTTATTATGCTTAGAAAGGGATTCTTGTCTGATTTCAAGAATAGGTAATCTGAATGTTTTGTGAATTTGTCAAATAGAAAAGATAACTAGTTTTTTTGAGCTGGAAGGGGCATACTAACTTTTGAAGTGGTCATGCTAATTGATGGGTTAGAAAAGAGTATGCTTTACTGTCGGAACATTCTGCTGGAATGTTTAGTGTCTCGCATACATGCTTTAGGCTTATGGCTTATGTATTTTAATAGCCTTCAATGTCTATACTTGAAAAGCTGAACTCTTTGCCTCTTTGGCAAATCCCTTCCAGGCAGAAATTAGTGGGAACCTTACATATTGAGTTCTAGGTTCTGAATCTGGTTTGTGTTTCTTGGCTCCCAGTGAAATCTCAGGAAAGATTGATAATGACACTTCAAATTTGTGGTAGTAATTCTTGCCTCTTTCATTGTCACTATAGGATCTCTGTTGGGAGCTGCAACGCAAATGTCATCAGTACATGCCTCCTTTGCAGCTGTCCATTTGATGATTACTCTTCCCGTTGTCGTTGTGCTTCTTGTAGGATACTTGTTTTGGTCTGTGATAGTTGCCGGGTATGCTCAATTATCCCATGAATTTCTGCAACAGTAATTAGCACTTATAAGTTCCGACAAAACTCCTAATAATATTTCTTTTAATTTTCGTTCTGAACCATGTGTTAACTACATCTCCCCAGTGAACTTGGAATTACATGCAGCGATTTTGCTTCTGTATGAACCAGCTAAGTTGTTTGACAGCAGGTGGTAGGTTCCATTTACACGTGTGAGCTTTGCCAAAAACATGGTAAACGTGGTCTTTCAACTCCAGCAACCGAAAATTGCAAGTCGGAAGCGCTGCCACAAGAGATTAAATTGAGCACTCTTTCATCAGAGAGACAAGGTAAGAATCTAAGATAGCCCTTATCTGCCAAAGGTACCCGATAATAGGTAGTATTAAATACTATCGAGGACCTTTTCCGCTTGTCTATTTGCACCATGGCACAACTTTATCTGGTCTTTATCATAGACTATGCACATTTTCTGGAGTTTGAGGTTGTGTTCGACTTTGTGCTGTTTGCTCCTATCAAGGATTTGATTTCTGGAGTTCCTCTTAGTCCGCAATGAAATTTTCTGTTTGATATTAATAAGAAAATATAACAGGTTTTGGCGCTTCTAGAAAGCTCAGGATATTGTGTCTGCACGGGTTCCGTCAGAATGCCTCCAGCTTTAAAGGGCGAACTGCTTCCTTAGCAAAGAAACTTAGGAGCATTGCGGAACTCGTCTTCGTGGATGCGCCACATGAGTTGTGCTTTATTTTCCAACCTTCTGTTGTTGAGGGGCATTCAGAGTCATCAACAGAACACAGAGGTCCTCCTCCAAAAGAAAAGTGCAATAAGAAGTTTGCATGGTTAGTGCCGCCTGATTTCACTGCGGGGAGCGAAGCAAATTGGAAAGAAGCAGATGGTCCTTTTGATCCTCTTCAGTACCAGCAGCAGACAAATGGGTTTGATTCATCATTAGCATACTTGAAGTCCATGTATCTGCGGGATGGTCCATTTGATGGGATTTTGGGGTTTTCCCAGGGAGCAGCAATGGCTGCTTTAGTGTGTGCACGCAAGGACGAGTTGAAAGGTGAAATCAACTTTAGATTCGCCATTTTGTGCTCTGGGTTCGTTCTCAATCTAGCAGTGTTTGAGCATGGATCTATAAATTGCCCTTCACTTCATATTTTTGGAAGGGACCATGGGAGAGATAGGCAGATACCTAACAAGGCAAGTGCCGACCTTGCGGAGTACTTTGAAAATGGAAGTCGTGTGGTTATTCAACATGACATTGGTCATATAATTCCGACGAGGTCTCCATATATTGACGAGATCAAGAACTTCTTGCAACGATTTCTCTAGAGGAAGTTCGAGGCGAGACATCCATCATGTGGTTCTTGTTGACTTCTCAAATCCCCACTACACACTCTGCAATTTTATTGGCAGCGCCAAAGTAGTACAATTTTCACAAATTATTGCCTGCTATAATGGGCTGTTTGACTTTGTTCCCATGGTATGTATCTCTTCTCACGTTTCATCACTTTTATATTACTGAAAGCTACACTCCATCAGTGATTCTACAGAATCCGATGCCCTTGGGACTCGAATCATTATAACGTGGAAATTGGATGCTTGAATTTAGACTTTTGTCATGTGAGCTGAATGTCGAATAGCCCTCGATTTATGGTTGGCAGCTGTCAATATGGGTTACTGACCCACTTCATAACTCATCTTAGATGGAGTGGGTTATTACATGGGTCAGTAAAATGCTATAAATGGGTGGGTATGGGTTTTGTAATCTACCTTGGCAGACCCTGCCCAACCCAGCAAGTCTGTGAGACTATGATTCTCTCTCTCTCTCTCTCTCTCTCTCTCTCTCTCTCTCTCCTCTTTTTGCCTCTCTCGTCACTAAATTTTGGTCTCAAGCTGAGTGACGGCGTCAATGAATCGCCGCCTCCTCTCTCCTCCGCTGCTTTCCGAAGCTGACTGCTAACTCCGCTGAGCTGAGGGACGGTGTGTATGAACGGCCAACGACTTAATTTCACTATGCCCACTACATTCTTGCTATTACGAACAGCATCCTCCAATGCTCTTACCCAAATTTCGCCTCTTGGTATTTACCTAGAGCCACTGTTCGATGCCAACCATTGCTTGTGACAATCCGATAAGATCCGCAACTCATGCCTGCATCAATTTTATTTTGGATTCTGCTGCTGGCAATGCATGGGGGGTCACCTGTCTGATGAAATGCTTCTATGAGATGAAAGGATACTTAAAAATATGAGGACTTGAAGAGGCATGCGTTTTAGCCTTTAAAAACACACAGACAAGGAAATGTAGCCTCAAAACCTCCATTTCCTTATCCTTATATGTAAAAGTTCGAAGGAAAAAGGGAGAGCTACCAACTGGAGAGATACACCAGGAGTTAAGGTTAACCGTCAGCAAAATGGAATGGCAGTAATCTAGGAGAGATGCATACGTTTGATAAACGATATAATTGTTGGAGTGTGGTTCATACTCCTTGTTAATCGTGTAGGGGCAGTGCCCTCACGACATTAGCAAGCTTTTATAGTTTGAGCTTATATTTTATTGATAAGTTGGACTTGAACTCATGAATAACTATTGAATATATATATATATATATATTCTCTCATTTTATTAGTAATTTGGGCTTGAGCTCATGAATAACTACTTAATCTATATATAACCACTAAGCCCAATACTTCCTACAATCTTAAAGACATTCTGAATAGAAACAAAAAACCCCAGTCCAGACTTATAAATATTAATGATCTCCAAAACAAAAAAAACAACAGAAATTAGAAATACAAGCCTTAAAAGAGATTCAATTAGAAATGAAACAAGAAATTTCTGATATAAAGTCTCTTGTCATAAAAGAAAAGACGAAATCAGAATAACCAAAATAAACCTCACACTGATAAGAAAAAATTTAAAGACATTAAATGTTACTCTTGTAGTAGAAAATGTCATATTTCAAAATACTGTAGGATTAATAAAAAATTGAATGAACTTTCTTTAGATGACAATACTTTATACCAGTTAAACAACATCCTTATAGAAAATAATGACACTTCTTCTGATGAACTTCTTGAAGAGGATGGTCTTCAGATTAACGAAATAGAATCCTCTTCAGATTCTGATTATGAAGATGCCTCTCCAAAAAAACCCATTCTTGAGATAAACATGTTAACAAAAGAAGAAGAATTCCTTCTCAGCATTGTTGATAAAAGATCCGACCAATGTTATTCAACATCCGGAAGGAAGAGTCACCGTTAGGTTTCCTAGAAGATCTTTCGATTCAAGATCTAGTCCTTCATTTCATTCATCTTATTTAAGGTCAATAGATCTTAATCCTAATCTTCCACCGATAATCACCATTCCTCCAAGTACGCATAGAGAAACTTCCATACGAGATACAACACATTTACCTCCTAATACCAACAGAAATAATCCTGAGATACCACCTAAACTAGAAATTAGTGGTCTAGACAATAGATCAGAGATTTCCAGGCCAGTTTACCAACAAAACCACCTTGAACCAATCTAGGAAAAAACATATTCTCCTCATCATTCTCCAACTTATTCACAAATGATAGATGTAGAGCTTAATGTTTTAGAAAAAAAAATTTGAGCCAAACAGGGAATTCCTTAATAAAGAATTTAATTCAGAAGACAACAAACAAATCAGAGAACGGTTCTTCAAAACCTTTGCTGATAAAGCAAAAGATATCAAGCAAAAATATTACGACTACATATATGAATATGAAGTCTATATATTTTTCTTTGATTGGTTAGAAGAACAATTTCTTGAACCAAAAGAGATAGTTGTTTTAGATCATCATTATAAGTGGAGACTTGATAATGGTGAAACCATAGAATCCAATCATCCACCTCTTAGGAGAATAAAAATACAACATGGAGAAAACGAGGTAAATAGCTACTCCTTTTAGGGTTCCAGACAAAAGAGATTCCCTTTACACTTACAAGATTATTGAACAAAACAATTATACAAATCTACATCTGGTAACAATAGGAAAACAATTGAATATGATAGAATCCACCATACAAAATCCTACCCACGTAACCACACCTCCAGTTGAAACACTCAAAAAGCCCATTTTTAAGGCCTTTGAATTCCCGAAAAATCTTAGCCCGGAGTTTGCCAAAGCCATACAAAAGAAAAAACTCCGAGGGAAATCAAAGCTAGAGCCTGCTCCTATACTAGACACTCCTAAAATCCAAGGACTAATTATTAGGGACACCCCAGATCAACCCACTATTAGTACCTTGACAAAACTCTCTAATGACCCCGACTATGAATCAGTTGCTGAGGTAAACAGACTCAATTGGAGACAACCTCAAAAACTTTATTATAGTAGAGCCACCCCACCAGACATTGCCCAAGAAGAATCATCACAAAAAATACAGAACAAATACTCTCCTGACGCCATTTATGAATAGAATATTGATGGTGTAGCCGAATCTAATATTATGAACATACTAAACAACATGGTGATGCTTGCTAATGCCTACAAAACACAGCAAAATGTTTCTGACCATGCTGTTGCTAATCTTTTAGTAGCCGGATTTACTGGACAATTAAAAGGTTGGTGGGATAACTATTTGATAGATGAACAAAAAACAAAACCAAAATGTAAATGAACTTGTCCTTCTGAAAAAGAAACAAAGAAACATCGCAACAAACCTTAACCTCGTAAGAATAAACATAGACACCAGAATAATTTTGTTGGGTGGAATTCCAATGTTTTGAGATAAACTGAACAACTTGTTCTTTGTTATTATTGACTTGTTTGAGAATGCCACCATATCCTAATTCTGAAGCATCCGTTTCTACTATTTTGAAAACAAATGGGTGTAAGCATGGTATTTCTTTCACATGAATCTTTATTTGTTTGACGATGTCTATATGGACTGAAGTCCATGGCGGAGGATCCTTACGTAACCTTTGGTGTAAAGGTTTGCAAAGAATATTTATATTGAGAAAAAAATCTATAATATAATTGAGGCTACCTAAAACTTATACAGTTTTATGGGACAAAATACCAACTAGATGAAGTGCTTGGACGGCCGAACACAATACGCACACCTGCAAATTTTATGACACTAGTAACTTAGAATGTTAGCAGCTTTAATATAAGTCTTAAAAAGAGGGCATAAACCCCTTATTAGTATGTAGGGTATTATCTGTTATGTCCTTCGGAAACCAGTGCATAGGAATCTTAAATTTGCTAAAATTGCTGCTGGAAAGTTTGGAAGGTTGGCAACTAGTTACCATCATCCTCATAATTTTTAGGAGATGTGTGTTTATACTAGGGGTGTGCAAAATAATCGAGAACTGCCTTGAACCGAACTGAACTGACTTAATACTGGCATTTCTTATGGGGACTGATCCGATTCTTGGGTCCAAATTTTTGGAACCAATGAGTATTGATCTGGTTCTTGGGTCCAAATTATTGGAACCGATGAATATCGATCAAGTTTTCGATTCCAGGTGTGGAATTGTCCACCTGGACCAATACACACACATACTAAGATGGTGGGCGACATGAGGAACTCCTCTTGAAAGCCTATAAAACCCAAACAAATTTGGCATCTTAGTCACCAGAGCTTCTACGAATTCCGCTCGTACTCAGCAAAGATTGCCAAACAGCTTTAGAAAGATGGACGCTCAAAGGAGAGATGAGCCCTAGATTCGTGGGCAAGCTACATAACAAACATGTGTCATTTACGTAGTACCATTTATTCATCCTGTCAAAGTCAAGTAGCTTGTTCAGAACAGCAAGCCGAGCAATAATCCCAAACTGGAAACCACCACACCGATAAACATGCTCTGGGGTTCACTTCGTAGAGGTTCTGAGGAGATGAGAGGAGATCTATGCGTGATTATGGTGATTGTAGATCGATTCTGAGGGATCCCGGAGATCCACCCGGGAATTGGATTGAACTGGGGGTCGAACAGTTTCAGGTTCTTATTTTGTTGAACTAGTCCTTATTGGGTGGTTTTCGGTTCCAGGGTGCCCGTCTTGGAACCAATCACCCCTAGTTCGTACAAATTGAACTGAACCTGTTCTCATAGTTTTATTTTTAAGAAGACCGTGTTCTTATGAATCAAAAATGCTTACTTATTTCTTTTCCGCGTCTCATCTATGAAATCGTCTCTTGTATGGTTATTAATGCAACTTCACTGTTACACTGGCGATAGTGCGTTTCTTGGTGGCGTATGAGATTATTGCGTTAATGGCTTGTTTGTTTGTGTTCTTTTTTTGGTTCTGCGGAACACAATTTCTGTTTTTTTGTTTTAGGGAACAAAAAAAGAACAAAAACGCGTTTATTTACGCTTTTGTTCCCGGGAACAAAATATCTATTTTTTTGTTAACAAATTTTGTAAAAAAAAAAAGTTAAAACAAGAAAAAGAACAAAACTTATTTATTTTTTTTGTTTCTTGTTCTCAATAACACTTTTTGAAGAAACAAAAGAACAAAAACACAAAACTTATTTCTTTTTTTTCCTCCTTTTTCTTTGGCCGGTCGCCGGAGCGTTGCCGGCCCCCGGCAAGGCTTGGCCTCGCCTTGGTTGGGCGAACTCGAGCTCGCCCAAATCCGGTGAGGCCGAGCTCGCCCAGCCACCGGTGAGGCTCGCTTGGCATGGCGGCAATCTCCAGGCCACCGGCGACCAGCCAAAGAGAAAAAGAAAAAGAAAAAAAAAAATATTAAAAGAAACAAAAAAAATTATACAAGTTTACCAAACGTGTTTCTATTCTTTTTCTATTCCAAGAATATAAATTTTGTATAGTTACCAAATGCGTTCTTCTGTTAAAATATTGTTCTAGGGAACAGCCTAGAACAATTTTTGAACAGAAATGTTACCAAACGCATCCTAAGAATGCAAAGTGCCTTGTCCTTTCGGTGAAAAAACCAGCTTGACTTGTCATCATCTACTATCTCCCGTTTGAAGTTAAAAGCTAAGAAAGATCAGCGGAAGCCAGTACCATATTTGCAAACATCACTAATTCATTTTTGTCCCGGCCTAATCCATCCATTTGTCGGTCCTAGTCAGCACATATAGCATAGGACCATCAGTCGTGCTGTCTTGACCAGGTTGGGAGGGGGTTGGGACGATGACCGTTTTCAGTACAGGCTGCCCAACCACCTCCAATTAAAAGGGATTAACAGCAAGTGTACCTCTGCAATAAAGACATCATAGAGAAAGGCTCTCGTAAGGTAAGTTCAGCCATTCATTCGTGCCCCTAGACCTGGTCCACCAAAATCCTTAACGCTCTCTCGTCTAATAAATGCGCATGAAGCAAACATCGTCGCCTCCATTTTTCACGCCAGTTCCTTGCATCGAACGTGCGCGATATTCATATACCCGATCGACGCGAGTTCTCTTGCGAAATGTCTTCATCTGGCAACACGAGCATGGTCGAGAGCGTGCATTGATTTTGATCTCGGCGCGGCAACCGCTCTCGACCCCTCTTCGTTCGCTTTTGCCGTGGTTCGATCGCATTAACTTCTGCATTTAGTAAGCAGCAGACTCAGAATTTTTGTGTTGGTCTTTGTTATGGCGATCGTACGTCTGGGGATCTAGGCCAACCCAGCTTACTCTCTCTCACCTCTCACCATAGCTTAAAGGGGGTCAGCTCGCCATCAATGAGTGTGGAGACTCACAAAACATACCAAAGTACGTTACGTGTGTAATTGTGAACCATAAACAGCTTGTGGAAAGATGTGGGAGAAGTGGATTTGACGTGATAAATAACCAACTCCTCTTAAATTTTGGGGGAAAATACTAAAAAAATCTTAAACATATTATATTGATATCAATTCAACCATAAACATTTTAATTAAATAAATTTAGTCTTGAACCTTTAGTATTTATGTTAATTGAGTCTATCCGACTAATTTTTGCGGAAACCATTGACATGGTATCGGCCATAAGACTGGTGTTAATGTGGATAATTTTATAATTTTTAAATATTTTTATGAATATATATATTTTTTATTGTGGCCAAATGAAGGCCTGTGAGCCCTTGCTAGCCGATCGTTGGCGAGGGTCGTAGCCCTCACCTAGGCCCTCATTGGTGGGTGGCAAGGGTGGCCCTCATCCATGGGCAATGATGGCTTGGTGAGGGTCATCAACAACAATAAAAAAGAAAAGAAAAAAAATCAAAAATCAAAAATAAAAAAAATATGAAAAAGCTGTAAAATTTGTCTATGTAAGATAGTTGACCTTTATTTCAGCAATTTCCAGTCAAAATTGATCGGATGAACTTAATTGGCATAAATACAGAATGGTCTAATTGAAAGATTTATTGAATTGATAGCAATGTAATAGGTTTAAGGCCTTTTTAGTAGGAGTGAGTAGTTTCACGTTTCACCTTAAACCAGCCCATTAAAACCAATTTCCAAATTTTTGAAACTTAGAATTTGGAATCTATTATATCACAGGTTCTAAGGTCAGTTCTAGGTTTACTTAGGTTCCATTTGCATTCTTAATTGAATGATTATAAATATCATCATTTTAATGACTATTATTTATTACTATAATCCTCTGACCATAACTCATTTAAACACATGAAAAATATAAAATATAACAAGACAAAAAGTCCCAATCATGGATATTACCAAAAATGGAAGTTCAGATTAGTGATCCTAGATTGCACATTCATCATTGAATGCTATGAAATATTGTAGGATTACGCAAGACACGAAATAAGAGAAACATAGGATTGGTCCACCTCCAATCTAGAACTTGTCCATGGGAATCGATTCGCCAATTTTTTGAACTTGGAACCTACTCTGCATAATTTGGAATTTGGAATTTGGAATTGAATTGGTTCCTCTTAGTCTAGTTCTTCAATTCTCGATTATACTCTCGAACCATAATACTTCCCCTTGAAATTTTGCCATTGTCGCAAGTAAAATACCAGCATTGTAAAAAAAAAAAAAATTGCCAACATAGGAGAGTATGCTTTTTATTGTTATCTATCTTTGATCCTCTTTTAAGAACCAGCATGAATTCAATTTCCAATTACAATAAGGCTTATCTCAACCTCTTCAAATAAATTGATTCTATGGTGTCACATTGGTTAAGTCATCAACTATATTAACAATAGAAACGATGATTTTTGGAGAAATTATTTTTCAAATCATTTACTTTTTTTGAAATAAATGAAACTTAAGATTAATAAAATTTTTCTTCCCTCTGGAGTTAGGTCGATCTAGATGAGATTTCCACCAAAATACGAGAAATTCTCAATGAAACAATTTCGAACGGTGCAGACCAGCGAGGGCCGGCGGTGGCGCGAGCGCGCCACGTCAGCACCCCAATAAATGGAGACTGGTTAGCGTTCCCAACGACGCACCACGTGGGGGCCCCTCATTGGCAACCGCCATCAACCCCAGCCCTTCCGCCTTAATTCCGCCAATTAATGTTCAACCGCACAACCTTGAGAAAATATTAGGCCCCTCTCTGTCTCGGGATCGCATCACACCCCTCGGAAAAAAAGCCCCTCCTCTTCAGCAATATTACACATCTGCCACCCCCTCTCGTCGTGGCCAGGAACCGAAGCTTTTTGGCTCATGAATTAGGGATGAACATATCAGACAAGCTCAAATTGGGAATCGCCCTCATCGGACCGGACTAGCTGGTTTGGTCCAATTCTCAATTTCAAGAAGAACCGAACAAATGGATCAAACCGACTCTTCCTTTTTAAAATCTTAAAAATAACAACAAACCTTAAAATAGTAATAATTTTAGTATTTTTAAAATTTTTTTGCAAAGTGATCAATTTTATGGAATGGGAGCGAACCGATTGATCCCGTTTGATTCCCAGTTCGAGAGCTGTCCAGTTGGGTCTCCTATCCCAAATGTTGGGAATCCAGCCTTCCGATCCAATTCCCGATTCCTAGGTGAGATCGGATGGATCTGGAAACCGATGGACTCAGACGAGGGACGCAACGATTCTTGGACTGGTCAAGAGACGCGACCGGGATGATATTTTCGCAAATCGAGGGGCCTAAAAAGGGCATCTTGGGGATATTTGTCCCGTATTCTGATAAGGCAAAGTTCAACGCGCTCTCGACTATAAAGACGCGAACTTTATGCACCAGTTTCAGCTCACTTCGTTTTCGCTTTGCCTTCCCAAGAATTCTTGCTGCGAAAAGGAAGAGAGAGAGAGAGAGAGAGAGAGAGCTCTAGGGAAGCAACCGGAGCGAAAACCAGTAGGAGGGGAAGGAAGAGAAGTTCGGGAAGATGGCGATGGTCACGGACGAGATCAGAGCCCAGGCCGAGTTCTACCGTGGGGACGAGATCTGCCAGGAGAAGTCCCGGTTCTTGCTCAGCGAGATGGGGCTCCCCAACGGGCTGCTCCCGCTCAAGGACGTGGAGGAATGCGGGTACGTGAAGGAGACCGGCTTCGTGTGGCTCAAGCAGAAGAAGAAGGTCGACCACAAGTTCGAGAAGATCGGGAAGCTGGTGACCTACGCGCCCGAGATCACCGCCGAGATGGAGCACGGCAAGATCAAGAAGCTGACGGGCGTGAAGACCAAGGAGCTCCTGGTGTGGCTGACCCTGTGCGACATCTACGTGGACGACCCGCCAACCGGGAAGATCACCTTCAAGACTCCTTCCGGGCTGTTCAGGACCTTCCCTGTGTCCGCGTTCGAGATCGAGGAGCCGGCCAAGGACGGGGGTAAGGCCAAGGGAGTGGAGGGAGCGAGTGCAGCTGTGGAGGTTAAGGAGGTTTAGAAGGCTCCCTCCGGATCTTGTAGTTCTCGTCTTTATCAGTTTTCAGTCTTTGGGTTTTTACTGGTCTTAGTGAAATGCCTTTGTGGCTAGGCATGTCTACCGTGGGACGCTCGTGATGATAGACGGCCCTGCGAACGTGGAATAATCCTTATTGCTTGCTGAATCTCATCTTGAAAATTTGTCTTTGCTTCAGTATATGTCTTTGCGCTTTGGTCTATGTTACAACACCTTTGAAGGCGAAGTAATTAGCCCCACTTTGCCGTCAATCCATGGTTTCTGAAAACTCATGTTGCAGACCAGACTGTAGAATTACGCTGTTAAAAGTCCTTGCTGGAAACAAATGCAGCTTAAATCAGGAATAGAGCTAGGGAAGGGGATACTCAAATTACTGTGGATCTGCGCACTAAAATCTTTGCAAGTTCTCATGTTCTTTCCAGTGTCTTTTTATTATCTTTTTTGTTTTAAGCGAGGATGCTTCTGGGCAAAACCCAACACAGCATCCAGTTCAGACTAGACAGAGTTAGGAACAGGCGCTAGGGTCATATGCCAGCAAGCTTGCATGCTTTTCCAGATTCAATATCTAAAATAAAGGTGGCTTTTCTTTTTGCACAAATGATCTGCATTTCTCCATTAAGAGATGTAAGAACAGACAAATCTCATTAGCTAATTGACCCTAGTTTCATGGTGCAGTTGCACATCATTTCCATCACTCGCGAAATTACTGTGCAAACACTAGCATTTCTCCTGGGTATTAGTCTTTGTCCAGTTCACTCTGGCAGCATCTCGATAGCTGTATCTAGGAAATGGGCAACAATTGAAAAATGGCAATTTTCTCTTGGATAAGGCTTTCAGTGTGAATGGCAGTGGGCAGATGCTTGCTTAGTCCTCAAGCAACTGATTTCCCATTTTTAGGGGCATTTCTCTTTCACCACCAGATTAAGTGATGACCTGTAATTATAAATGTATTATGACTAGTACCGGTGATTTTCTTTCGCTTCAGACGTAAGATAACGTATGGCTGGGGGCGATAACTAATTGTCTAGTGATGGAAATTCTGCCGAATGCTTCTCCTATTGTTAGATTAGCACACGAATATAGGGAGGCAAAATGGTAGATGTGTCTGACTTTTGTGCTAATTTTGCTTTGTTTAGACCATAGAGCGAGTCCTGAGTTGGGCCCGAGGCCATTAGCACAACTAACAGTCCATTACCAGTTATGGTGAGTGATCAAGTTGGAACATTTGTACTGCGCACAACGTATATAGCAAGTTGCTGTTAAAGGGTGTTGCAACTGTAAAAGATGTTGCAGCCTAAGCTGAGATTGAGGACGTGCGACTTCCACACATATCCTGATAAGGAAGAAAACTCCATAATCTCCTCTGAAAGTGACTTAAAAGACTTTGGCTCATTCAGTCAAAATCACTACCGGGGCCAATGAGTATGCACAACTCTTCAGGGGGATTTCCTCTGGATGAACTACTCATTACTAATCAGCAATTGCCGACTCATCAGCAATTGCCGACCAGACTGGAATATCATGCACTGGACGAGAATTTTACGACTTTGGGCAAGCGTGACAAATGAGATTGCGTGGAGCAATGAAGCACCGAATTCAGACATCCAATGTTTGCACCCTTTGTTCTTCCTGTTCGCATGTCCACAACACGCAAAACGGGTGATCCCTTGTTTGAAGGAGGATCAACTCACATGCGGCATGTGAAAGGTTCGGTCATAGCAACTTGGCCACTGCAGCAAGATCCATCATAGTTTTCGTGTGGGGCACTCTCTTTTTTCCTCTGGTCTTCCTCTTAGAGGAAGCTAGAGGGAAAATCACCAGAGGAAAAATCAGAAGGCCATATGGAACCTGTGGCTATGCTACAACTTGCCATTAAAATATCTCATGCAGTTCGTGTGTCGCTGAATTCTTTTGCTCCGGAACATAAAGTAAAGTCAAAAAGTAAGAAAGGAATGCACTTTTCTCGTTCTTAAAGTATGGTGTAAGATTCTATGCATGATTGAAAGGTGCCTTTGATCACCTGTTGGCAATACTAAAGCTTGACAATTGAGCTCCCTCCTTTAAGGAATTGTTTATGAAATCTGGGCTACTCCCTAATCTTGCAAATTCAGCTTGACATGATGATGTTTCATATTCGGGGATCAAAAGCATCCTAAAGTTAAAAAACGAGCGACCTTCATTTATTTATTTATTTATTTATTTCGGGTACCTTTTTTGTTGAAATTTGAATTGACTATGGTATTTAGTATTGAACAACTCAACGTGGTTGATGTCCAACAACCAAAAGAACAAGAGCACACGTCTAAATCGACTGGATTCGAGCAAGATCCGATTTTTCGCCAGTCAAACTGAGTTTGAGCAATTTCTCAGTCCCCGCCAAGGTTCCCGACCGATGACCAGGAACTTGTCCGAGCTTCACCGGATGATTTGCGCCACGCTACAATGACACGGACTTAAGCGTTCGGTCATCAGCACTCCGTCGGCGTTCCATGAATTTCGCCAAAGTTCGCAACTTTACGACGCTCGTCAAGCCAGGTCTGCATTGCCGTCCCTCTTTTGCTCCCACCATCACCCTCTCTATCCTAGAAACCCACTTGGGACGATGCCACAGCCTCAAGCAATTCAACCAAATCCTGTCTCAGATGATCCTCACCGGGTACATCGGAGACACTTACGCAGCGAGCAGGCTCCTCAAGTTCTCCACCGACTCTAGCTTCGTCCACGTTACTTACTCCTTTCGTCTCTTTAGTTATGTTGAGAACCCAAATGGGTTCTCGTGGAACACGATGATGAGGGCTTTTGTGCAGAACGATAGCCCTCAAAGTGCCGTTTTCCTTTACAAGTTGATGTTGAATCAGAATGTGGGTCCTGATAATTACACGTATCCCATTTTAGTTCAGGCTTGTAGTTTGCGGTTCTCGGAATTGGAGGGGAAACAAGTGCATGATCATGTTCTGAAACTGGGTTTTGATTCGGATGTTTATGTCCAGAACACGTTGATCAACCTGTACTCGGTGCATGGGAACATGAAAGATGCACGGAAGCTGTTTGATGAAAGTATCGTTCTGGACACCGTCTCATGGAACTCGATTCTGGCGGGTTATGTTCAGGTGGGGAATGTAGATGAAGCAAAACTGATTTTTGATCAGATGCCTAAAAGAAGTGTGATCGCTTCAAATTCGATGATTGCTTTATTTGGAAAGACAGGACGGGTGGTGGATGCGTATGAGCTATTCAATCAAATGGAGGAGAAGGATATGGTGTCATGGAGTGCATTAATTTCTTGTTATGAACAGAATGGGATGTATGACGAGGCTTTGGTTATGTTTAAAGAAATGGCTGGTAGAGGTGTTAGAGTGGATGAGGTTGTTGTAATTAGCGTTCTTTCAGTGTGTGCACATTTGTCTGCTGGCGAGATGGGGAAGTTGATCCATGAATTGGCAGTGAAACTAGGGATTGAATCTTATGTTAACCTTCAAAATGCATTGATTCACATGTATTCAATATGTGATGACATACTGGTCGCAGAAAGGCTATTCAGAACTGGATACCCTCATCTGGACTTAATATCCTGGAACTCCATGATATCAGGGTATTTGAGAAATGGATTGATCGAAAATGCAAAGGCATTATTTGATTCGATGCCACAGAAGGACAGAGTATCTTGGAGCGCAATGATATCTGGATATGCACAACATGACTGTTTCTCAAATACTTTGGAGCTGTTTCAAAAGATGCAGCTTACAGGAATGCAGCCTGATGAAACCATTTTGGTAAGCGTCATCTCAGCTTGTACTCACTTGGCTGCCCTTGATCAAGGAAAATGGGTTCATGCGTACATTAGGAAGAATTGCCTCAAGGTTAATGTTATTCTGGGAACGACCCTGATAGACATGTACATGAAGTGTGGTTGTGTTGAAAATGCATTGGATGTTTTCCAATTAATGGAGGACAAAGGTGTCTCCACGTGGAATGCTATGATTCTTGGGTTTGCCATGAACGGCTTGGTAGGGAGGTCACTAAGCACCTTTCTAGAGATGAAGAGTTGTGGTATAACACCTAATGACATAACCTTTATTGGAGTTCTTGGAGCATGTAGACATATGGGCTTAGTAGACGAGGGATGCTTTCACTTTGATTCCATGGTACAAGAATACAAGATAGAACCTAATGTCAAGCATTACGGGTGCATGGTGGACCTTTTGGGACGTGCTGGTAAGCTTAAAGAAGCAGAGGAGCTTATTGAGAGCATGCCTATGGCACCAGATGTTTCTACTTGGGGAGCCCTCCTCGGAGCCTGTAGAAAGCATGGTGACATAGAAAGGGGGGAGAGGGTAGGAAGAAAGCTTGTTGAGCTTCAGCCAGACCATGATGGTTTCCATGTGTTATTATCAAACCTGTATGCTTCCCAAGGGAATTGGCAGAATGTGCTTGAGATTAGAGGAATTATGGAGCAGCATGGAGTGATGAAAACACCAGGTTGTAGCATGATCGAAGCAAATGGAGTGATTCATGAATTCCTGGCTGGTGATAAGACGCATCCTCAACTAGAAGACATTGAGAACAAGTTAGATGAAATGACTAAGAAGTTAAAGAGGGAAGGTTATGTGCCAGACATGAATGAGGTTTCTCTTGAAATCGACGAGGAGGAAAAGGAAACTACTTTGTTAAGACACAGTGAGAAACTTGCTCTTGCATTTGGGCTTCTCAATATCCCTCCAGCAATGCCAATTAGAATAATAAAGAACTTACGAATATGTAATGACTGTCACACAGTTGCTAAGTTCACCTCTAAAGCTTACAACCGTGACATTATCGTGAGAGATAGACATCGATTCCACCATTTCAAGCAAGGAAATTGTTCTTGCATGGACTTTTGGTAGCAAATAATCTGAAACCAGAGTTACCTTGCTGGAGAGATCCTCACGTTTGAACTTTTGACCCTTTAAGCTCTTGAGGAGCACCTCCTTCTGCTGAATGCCCCAGCACGCCCAGAAATGCAAAATCCAGTGTGGATGAAGGAAAGGCCTATGATTATTTGAGGTAAAATCTTCTGGTTTCTGAATTCCTTATGATTTTGCTTATTTAGGAGAAAGATCCTGAATGAGAGATCAAACACAACAATCTTGTGAAACTGTTAGGAATGGGAGGACAGATTGGTATCTGGGCATGACATTTATTTCTCATTTATTCCTTGCTGGAGCTTCAAATGATTTAGGACTTCTGAAGAAAGTTAAATTTTCTGAAATCAGCTTTGGGCAATGATGTTGCTTTCCAAGTATGGGATCGGAGTCTTCCAAGTAAAAGTTTCTGAAATCAGATTCAAATCGACAAATTGCTGCATCGGTTGTCCACACAACCTTGAATTGGATGCAGTTTCATGAATGCAGCCTGAGCAAGTGATGGAATGTCTTCTGTAAATGGTATTTGACTTTTTCCCTTGGTTACAAAATCTCTTTTATATCATGTTGAGAATTGCTAGTAAAACTAGATTTGACTATACTAACAGTGGAAAGTTGTGGAAAAGAGACAATACTTCATTTTGCTGGCAGGAGCAATCCTCAGAGCAGATTCCTGTGTCCTATTTAGCTGATTGGATTTTATGCCTACATGTTGCTGAAGACAAGGACTTTGTTATTAGTCTTAAGTGAAAGTTGCATAGGATGCCTGTGCAGTGCATGTTTGAAGGGCTGGTATATGTCGCAGGGATAAAGAAGCTCTTTCTTCTGACGAGTGGGCCACAATCTCTGCAGAGAAGAAGTCTGAGACTATTTGCCTGAGGACATACACAACTGGAAATTGTTATGATCTCTAATTTTTCTTTGAGGCTGTTAAGTTTTAGTCCTTCTGGTTGTTCATATAGCTGAAATCGTTCTATTTGTCGTCCAAATGCAGAAGAGATAATGTTTTCTTATGGGAGTCTATAGGAAGTGGTTCTTGATTTTTGCCAGAAATTGAATCTTATTCTTGTAATTCCATAAAGGTTTGGCTTATTAGTTAAGAAATGAATGTGTGGATGTAGATTATGGGCTTGACACCTGTCCGGTTTATCGCTGAGTACATACAATCTTATGTTCATCTTGATCTCGCCAACTTACTTTGATGCCAAAAGGCAAACTTTCAAAGTGAATAAAGTTGAAGCTTGGCCGGCTAGTACAGCATAAGCATCGTGTCCAGGAGGGAATAAGTTAACTTCCTCACCTGCCAATCCTCAGGCTAAGAACTGGTCAAACTGGTTCACAATTTGCACCTGGTTGAACAAGGGTAAAGCTGGCTTGCACATGATGCTGAACTGAACTAGATGAATGACCGCTATCCATCGAAACAGTTGGTCCCAGTCCGTTTTAAAAACAATAAAATGCACATGGTGGGTACATGGCTTGCACCAGGATTAAACATCAGCAGCATTACTAAGCTGCATAAACAAAAATGCACATGGTGGGTACATGACTTGCATCAGGATTAAACATCAGCAGCATTACTAAGCTGCATAAACAAAAATTTCGATACTCGACATAATGAAAACATGACCTTTCTCAGGTCATTATCCTACCGTGGAGCATTCTCACATGTAGCAGAAGATGACAAGTATCCATCTTTACTTCATCCACACGCTAAATATGCTGGCTTGAATCACCATCTGCAGCAGCCACTTCTCTCCATGAGAACCAGACGAAACTAGTTGATTTCGCTCATGCGTAAGAGGATCCAAAGGACCCATTATTCCAAGAGTCTGGTAAAAGTGCATTTACAAAGTAATCAGATGGATACTTATCAAACACAGAGATGTAATTAGCCAAAAAATGCACCAGTAGGTCAATTTCATATGTAGCTACCCTCAGTATTTCCCGCCTGGCAGACCATGCTAACTCGCCATGCAGAAACTTATGCAGTGAGCCAAGTAGTGGAGGATATTTTACCTTCGTTACGTCAGATTCTTGAAATCGAAAGGAGAGCTATACATCAATGAAGCATTATGTACACCGGTTCAAGGAAGTTGCAGAAGATTGTATTTTGCCAACCGTGGCGCTGAAATCGTGATCCTAAAGCTTACGATTTTACAATCCAATAACCAATGACAACTCGACTCGTGCCAATATCAAATTTGCTAGAATCACTGTACATTAGCTTGTTTGGGTTGGAAATCGTCAAATGAAAACACTTACAAGAACAATCGAAGTTCACCAATTTTGACTTTCGCTATTACGTAAGTCTTCGATGCAATTTGACAGAAGCCCACAATTATTCCACTCCATGGTATGAATGGAAGTGAGCAAGAAATCATATAATTATATTCGAACCAAGATATGGTCACGATTCACTAATTAGGTAAAATAAGCCCCGTCAAAGTGTCATTTCCCACTGGCCAATGTGGTTTCAATAGGCTTACATAAATGTGTCTTTCTTAACTGAATGGTTTAAGTTTTTAGATCGGACTTCTTAACATAGTATTAGAGAAATTTTCCGCATCCTTCATACCCCAGTTTAAGTTGGTTCCATGTGAATCCCCATTCTGTAGTTCTCTGTGCATTCTTCATATGGTTGCAGTCTCGTTATAACGTCACCTAATTCATGATTTTAATATCTAGTCCATTTTAATAGGTAACAAAAAATCTATTGATAGAGCACCAAGCGAGTGCTAAATCCTAAAAGTTCGCTAAGAATAAAAGAGATCCTTAGGCCTCCTTTGGATTAGCATTTGAGTAAAGTCAAAAAAGAGTTTTCAGGAAAAAGCAAAAATAATTTGATAAAGTGTAACTGAAAAATGCATCGGAAAGCAATTTAAGAAAAATTCTGTTTGGTGAAAATATATTTAAAAAAAGTGCTTTGGTGTGACCAATTTAAGCTTTTTTAAATTTTGATCATTTTAAATTGGAAAAATGAATGATTGCAACTTTTCTATTTTCATGTTAAGGGTAATGTAAAGGTGGCATATTAACAAATTTAAGAAAGAATCGGAAGTGTTAGATCGAATAAGGGATGGGAAGTATGAGCGACGGAAGGGAGCAGGGAATGATGGGATCACGATGGCGGCGGAGATGGGCTGATCGTTCGATCGGCAAAATTACGAAGAAAGGGGCGATGATGGATAAATGGGCCAATCCGGTCAAATTATGTGAAAATTAGATTTCATTTGTTTTATAAAAAATGAATGATTTAAAAAATATTTTCTAAAAAATCATTTATCGTTTGAAATATTTGTTGCAAATACTTTCATTATCAATTGTAATTTATATTTAAATATTTTGAGTGAAAAGTTTTGTCCAAATGGGTAAGTTTCTGCTAGCACCTACCATATTACCTTCGCAATTAGTTTATTAATGTGAGGATGTTTAAATTATGTGATTACTAAAGACGCAAAAAATCGACATTTAGACAATTGTACGGGATTTTCTTATTGGAGAAATATTTCGATTATTAATTAATTGACAGACGTTCTTCATGCAATTTGAAAAGAGAGAATAATTTCAAGATTTTATGATGTTTATAATACAGAAAAGATTCACTAGAAGAATTATTAATCGACAATTCATTTATTTTTATTTATTTTTGGAAAAGTCCTGCAAGCTTCAAGATCCGATTACCTAGAGAGGTCAATAGAATAACCTTGTAAGCCCTATTTATAAGTTTAGGCTTTTTATTTGTATGAATGCCCCCACTCAAAATAGTTTGTATGCAATTGGTGAGATGGAAACGAATACCAACCCTGGGGATGACAAATTTAAATCACTGAGTTCATTGGTTGACATCTGCAGAAGGCTGGCATCTGATGATCCTGTTCCTCTAAGCATATCAGGATCTTTCATACCCATAATCCTATGTTTGAACTTCTCTGACACTTGAATTTTAAATCAGAATACAGAGACACTGGACCACATAAACTCAAGTGAAGATTTTATTGAGGAGAATCACGCTAGCTGAGAAGTAGTGTCAATACAATCAATTTTTGCTGCTCCATCTGTTAGCTTCATCCAGATGAACATTACATACTAGAAGGTATGAACTAGCAAACTTCATGTGAACAAACAAACATACCATAGAGACTACTCGCATTTGACGTATCGCGAAGTCTTAAGTGCCAGAGTATGCATGATGAAATGACTGCTCTTATTCATCTCACTATTCTGGGAAAAATGGGGCTTGAACTGTACAGCTTCTACAAATTAATTCAACCTCAAATTACAGGTTGCATTCACCAAAAAAAAATTAGCCCAAGGAGATAAAAAATGGGTAACAGGAGTGATCAAACAAATTAAAGCTTCAATCAAATCATTTATCAATTTGCGTACGATGTTCCTTCGCTCTTTCTGCTTCTGACTGTGAACTGAAGTAGGATATATGTTTCTCAACTGAAATCACCTCAACAGTATAATGCCCAATATTTTTTTCCATCTTGAGCTGTTTGTGAATTTCAAAACCGCATTATCAATAATTGCCTCGACTGCGCTTGGCAAATTTGCAAATCATGCGGACACATAGGGTCAGTCTGAAGTCTCCGTGATTCTCAGGCTGTTCTATGTTACTTATGTTTTTCTTTTTATACTATCTTCTTTTTTTCTTTCTTTTGCTAGGCCTGTCCGTATTATCTAGGGCAGGCACATATCCTGCATTTTTCATGTCCCAAATTAGTAATCCAAGAATTTCATGCACCCTCGGAACCATTTTATCTCCAGCAACGAGGCTAAAAATCTGGTTTCCAACATCAATCCAACTCCTCCCAGTCTCTTTCTTGCTACCCATGCCCCTCATTAATTTCCTAACTCGTGCAAACTCCCCCCACTTACCTTCAGCTGCATAAATGTTTGACAGGGTCACGTAGGTTCCAGCCAACGTTGGTCTCAATTCCAGTACCCTCTGTGCTACCAATTTTCCCAGCTTCTTAAGTCTGTGTGCTCTACAAGCTCCAAGAAGAGCACCCCAGACAGACTCATCAGGTCTAAAAGGCATACTCTCTATCAATTGATAAGCCTCCTCCACTCTCCCTGCACGGCCAAGCAAATCCACCACACACCCATAGACCTCCTGGCTTGGGGTAACATTATATTCACTCATCAGTTCAAAGTACCTCAACCCTTCATCCACAAGACCAGCATGGCTGCAAGCACTCAGAACGGCCATAAATACAATTTGATCAGGTCTTATACCTGACCTGACCATGTCATCGAACAACTTAATGGCCTCTCTTCCTTGTCCATGAGCACCAAATCCAATCATCATAGATGTCCAAGAGAGCAAGTTCCTGTGAGACATAGAAATGAATATTCTATGTGAATCATTTATGCTTCCACACTTCGCATACATGTCAAGAAGTGCATTCGCAAGCCCCATGCTTCTCTCAAGTCCTCTTCGAATAATTACCCCATGAATTTGTTGTCCACATTTCGTTAGTGCCAAATTACCACATGCTGCTGTAACACTTGTGAATGTGAAGCAGTTCGGTTGAAACCCTTGGGACTCCATTTTAGAGTATATAATAAGGGCCTCACTAGAATCTGGTCTTTCATATCCAGCTATCAAGGTGTTCCACGTGATTACATCTTTCTCGCGCATTTCATGGAAACATTGACTCGCCTCAGATAAGCAATAGCACCTGCAGTACATGTCTAATATAGAATTCATGACAGGTAGATTGAAGAGAAACCCGTGCTTGACAGCTGACACATGGAGTTGCAGGCCAAAGACTTGAGACCCAATTGAGGCGCAAGCTCTAACTGCAATCGAGAAGCTAAATGGGTTCAGTTCAGCTCCTTCCTGATTTGACATAAAGCGCATAAATAATGTGAAAACTAGTTTAGGCTGAGACCACTTGAGAGAAAACGAATGCAAACATCATAAATGACCACATTCTGCTTTATCAAGTTAACTTAGTCCAAAGCAAACTAATGAAAGGTGGTTGTTCAAGACATGAGACACACGTACCAATAACATTTGGCGAAACACGTTAAGCCCGCTGTAGCCATCTCCTCGGTGGGTAAACCCGGTGATCAATGTAGTCCAAGAGACCTCATTCTTTGCCTGAATATGGCGAAAAACCACGCAGGCATCGTCCATGCTAGAGCAGCACGTAGCATACAAGTCCAGAAGTGCATTTTCAACATACATGGACGCATCCAAGCCAAGCTTGATTGCCCAGCCGTGGACTGACACTCCATGCGAAAGGCTTCTCATGCCTTTGCAAGCCTTCACGACACTGGATAAAGTAAACTCATTTGGCTCCTTCCCGCTCCGAACCATCTCACAGAACACAGCCCACGATTCGTCGTAGTAGTTATTAGAAGAGTAGCCAGCAATCATGGTCGTCCAAGCAACAACATCTCTGTGAGGCATTTCGTCGAACAGGACGCGAGCTTCCTTCACCAGCCCACTCTCGAAGTACGTTTTGACCAGATCTGTGGACAAAACCGATGGGTCCTTCCGCAAGAACGGTGGGTTCGGTTGGGTGATGCAATTTCGGACCCGCCTAAGCGAGTTCAGCACAACATTTGGTATTGGCCGGTAATGGGTTGTGGACAGCAGTTTCTTGGCGCTCATGGATAGTGCCGTGCCCGCTCATAGCCTCCCCAAGCACGACCAAAGCGTCATCGGTTGGACCGCCAAAACCGTCTCGGATCACGCAGGTACGGTCGAGACGAAGCTTTGCGCCAAATGAAAACGGCTCTGCACGGTCCAGAAGAAGCGAAAAGCGGATGAAAATGTGTTTGGCTAGTTACTGTTCTCTCAAACTCTAAGGTGGAACCAAGCGGGCTCGCTACGGTTTATAACTAAATAACCTGGTCGATGAGCTCACTTAAAAAGGGTCAATGCTGATTTAAGATGTCTATGCAGATTAGACTCATTTTAAGAAAATTTTGCTTTTATCAAGTCGACGGTATCGGATGAGCTTGGCCTGTGTCCTGTCGCTGTGGTCAAACAGTCATTTTCTAGATAACGAAATCTGTACTTTGTCACGAGGAACATCTTCTGGACCAGATTTGTGGGCAAGTAATTTCTTCCCAGAAGCGCTTTCAAAACCGAACAGTACGGAGAAACGAAACTATGGAATCTATCGGAACGTACGGCCGGCGCCATGTCAAATGTGGGTTGGCAACATATCATCTCTGTTGTCGGCGAATATGAGGCGAATATGGAGCTCAAATCTACAAGCCCGAGGAATCATGTAGATATGGCACAAGAAGTTGCTGATAACGAGAGTTTACTAATACAAAATATAAAAAATGGGTGTCACATTACATAGAAGTACACAAATGACAATATCTCAGATAACTAGTACTAAAATGCCAAAACACTCTCTGTGGTGTTTATAAGTTACCTATCAAGAATCACATTCTTTGCTAATTCCCTATCTCTATCACCACATTTCACTTGGACACAATTTATTCCAATCAACCTAGTAATTGATTGGCTAACAAGTTAACATATCTATGTACAAATGACCTGTAACCCGTATGCTCTTGCTGTCAAGCAAGAATTTGATGCTCCAAGCTCTACTAGTCTATCCCAAACTCAGCATACTGTACAAATACGTGAGGCATGGTTCCACCTTCAAAAGAATGTAGCCTTGTTAGACAAGAATCTGTAATTCAGAATTATGTGGAGATCAAGCGAGCCCTGTGTCTGGTGATGAACTCAGTCTCTCACACCAGTATCTGAGACCTCGCAGCACCTCGAGAGCATTTCCTCCTTCCTGACTTGCTCAGTGCACAGACGCAGATTTCAAGTAGCTCGTAGTCCTCCTCCCAGAACAGATTAGATGCTGTCTCCGGGTTCTCCAGAAGCATTTTCGAAGTCAAGAAACCAGCAATTGTCCATGTTTGGAAGAGTCGTGATTGCTTTCCAATGAACCTCCCAGTTCTAGTATCGTAGTATTCTGGCCAACGGTCCTCTGAAAGTCTCTTCTCAGCCAAGGCTACTGCCTTCTCAGCTAATTCTGGTCTTCCCATCTTGATGCATGCCAACGTGAACTAAACATAAACAGAACGATATATGGATGAGTAATTTAAATTTGCATAATGCAAAAATCATGTATGGCAAGTTTGAGAAAACCATTTAAGTTGAGAAATACTAGAAAAGGTAGGTAGATCAAGCTCACCTGCCACAGGAGGGTTGGCCAGGAGCCTCCATTATGATATGACCAAGGACTGAACATTAAAAGATGGAATTCCTTGTTAGTGAGGCAATAGTTCACATAATGCGCCACAATTGATTAGGATAAGAAATCAAGTGCAAAAGCAGGATTGCAACAAAGCAGAGACTTACGTGTTCTTTGGATCACTTCCAGTAATTATACGCCAATCTTCATTCTCCAAAGCAGGATAACAGATCTTTAGAGGCATATGCCCAATAAGATCATCCCATTTGGCTTCAATCAAATTCAAAATAGCTTCATTTTGCTTTGGCGTACCTAGTGAGGAAACAATTGACCAAAGATTCCCGAGGGTGAACAATCTAAAATCCATGTGAGCTGGCTGCAGGTTGCCAATCAGATAACCACCATTCTCAGGAATCCAATCCATTAACCACAATGGAATTTGGTCCGGATAGATATTGAACTTATTGGTGGCATCTGTTGAGTATTCCTCTGTTTTATAACGGTAAATCTCGTTTATCTTCCTCATATCTACCCAATAATATTCTCTAATGTGGAAAGAAAGAGCACTCAGCCTATTGTTGATTGCCCTCACCAAATTCTTGGAGCCATCATTTACACTAAGCATCTCCCGAGAGCATCGCAGTGCATTATAGAATAAAGCCTGTAAAATCAAAGCGCTTCATGATTGAGACGAACCGACTCTTCAGTGAACAAATCAAAGCAAATTCCTCAGAGTTTCAAGAGAAGTCAGATATGATCAGAGGTCAACAAGAAACAGAAAATCAGCAGCCAAAATACAGAGGATATTCTAACTTCTGCTTTAAGGAGTTGATATTTTCAATATGTCATTATGTTCACAGGGAAAAAATATTTCCCAACCTAGGTACCTACAAATCACAGCAGAATACAAAAACAAAAAGTACAATTTGGTAACAATTTGAAATTACCACCGTAAAAAAGTTAGGTCCATACGAGGTACAAGATTCTTTTTGCAGAATTTCTTTAATGTTCAAAAAACAAGACCTTGATTATTCTCCTGCCATCCAAATATAAATGGTATTAGAAAAGTCTAAATGAGGACTTTCCACTTTACCAATTAATAAGCAGTGACATGAGACAGACAATATCTAATTCCATAAAACTAAATGTGGTACTGATAATGTTTACTTTTACAAGCACAGACAGAAGATTGGAATTTCAAATAGCTTAACTCCTAGTTCACTTACTTGAATTTCCAGAGGGTGACCATGGATACCCATCCTCCGGTCTATCATACAGGAGCCATCAGTAACAAGCAGAGAAGGGAACATATCAAAACCATCAGTTAAACACAGGTTCATAATCAATTTGATGCCAGTCTGGACATCCACTCTCTCCTGTAATGCATAGTCACCGGTGATCTTCCCATAGGCCCTTAGCAGGATAATCCACCACAGCCCTACAAAGAAAAGGAGTAGCAAGCAACAATGTCAGGTCCTAAATAGCTACAGCAGAATGGAAATTGTTTGCCAATGGGATACTCAGCAGAAAAGTCAAAGTTAGACATTTCCCTATAGTTAGATCATGATCAGGATCAGGATCTAAACTACAGAGCATTGTCTATATCTTTCATAGCAGACTAACCAGAATCTACAGGGGCAACACGCCCAATAGCTGACTCGCCAAAATCAGGATCTAAAACCTCTTCAACTTTATTTTCATCAAGAGGCACAGTCCTAACTTTAAAGCTTGCAGGCATCAAACCCTGTCCAGGACTGTAACAATCCACTGTCTTCTCCCAACTCTGAGAAAAAAATGCCATAATCAGAATTCGGCCCAATTCAAAATTGTTCCACTTACTGGAATCCAAATCATAGACTACCTTCATTACTTCAAATACTCAACTCACAGAAGGTGCATCTCTTGAAATCAGCCCTTGAGCTAATTAAGAATTTTCCTTTATGACGAAGACAGCAGGTCAAAACAATGAATTTTCAAATCAAGCAGAAGAAAGTTTCAGACCATAGAAAAAAGAATTGTTCTCGGAGTTTAGGAAATCAAAATGCATGGATCCTGGAGCATCAAACTATCATGTGAGCACCTTATATAACCAGAAGTCAGAAACTAGCTCACAGAGTGCAAAGCCACAAACTCATGGAGCATTGCACACCCATAATAAGTAATAACACCAGATATTACATGACAGAGCTTTCAATAGCCCAAATAAGTTCACACAAAAAGCAGCAAAATCTCAAGAGTAGAGGGGACTCAACGCTGGCAAGTGACGCTCAATATCAGAAAAACATATTAGTTATACCAAGCAGCAATGTAAAGGGAAAGTTTTAAATTGCATTCAATTAATAACTTGAGAGAAACTAGCAGCAAGACACGTGCCTATGAAATTCAGAGATATAGACACATAAGCACAAGGATTAATTGGTGAAGCACAAACAATATGAAGACGGACCTGCAATTGCAATGTGTGAAGGAGAAAGTTCCTCACAATCTCTCCTTCTCCCTTGAGCAAGAAGGCTAGGGCAGATGGCACAAAGTCACGAATAAACACCTGATCATAATTCAGTGGCTGCTTATCCCCTGGATCATTCGCCGCCATGGTCCCCACTGGGCTCCCACAGTACATAACAATAGCATCCTGCAATAACCTCCACGCCTCCTTTTCGACCTGACTTTCCTCTCTCTTAGCACCAACATCATTGAATTCATTCAGACTAGCCTGAGATTTCTCCAAATCTATGTTATCATCAACAACTTCTATACTAGAATCCGCCTTTCCTACAATATTCTCATCCTTATCAATCCTTTCAACCACCAACGGCTTCACATTCATTCCACCCTGAACATAAATCCTCTCGAAATTGTTATCATTCACGCGGGTTTCCACCGAAGTCGACAAACTCCTAACAGCATTAGCAACAACGACAGCCCCTCTATGACTAACATTACCACGAAGTCCATGCGATTTCAATAAATGCCCGGACCGCCCTAAACCCGACCCGGGAAAGCAAAAACCGGTCCGGACCTCATCAACCGCGCGACCGACATTCACAGCCCGACATCGATTGGCGTGCAAAAGGCGTCGACCGAAGTCGAAGCGAAAGCTCGACAAAGCACCCATTGATCCGGCGTGTCTACACCCAGCAGAAACGAATCTAAACGGCGCAGGACATCTGGTGGAAAACAGAATTCTACAAGCAGGCGTCATGGCCGAGCTACCCAGATGAAAAACCGTGTTCATCACGAGCAATACCGATCCGGGTCGACACAAATAGCCAATCAAAGTCGCATAAACACGAAGACGTGCTCAACAATCCACTGAACCTACACGCACAAGCCAATACGGCACATTGCGGGCGCCACCGGACGCCGAAGAAAGATGGGATTTTGAGATGTGGGTTTCGCTTGCGAAGGGAGATAATCGCGGGAGGGAAGAGAGGAGAGATTCTGCGGATGCAGAAGGAAGAGAAGTTCGAATTTGACGTCGGTGGTGGCGCAAGGAAACCGAGGGCGGAAGTGGGTTTTGCATAAATGGAAAGGTTCCGTTTTTATACAAGCGGCGGGGAGAGAACGAAGGCTTTTTTCTCTGCCTTGGAGACGACGAATGGCCAAGGCCAACGGTGGAAAACCGGATTTACCTCGCCGTCCCTCCTAAATAAAAATAAGAACCAAAAAAAAAAAAAAAAAATTCTTGAGTTTTGACTTTCAGATGATGGATGACTTTTCGCTCAAAAGCAATAAAAATTAGTGGCTATTTTTACAATCAAATTAAAATAATTTATTTCCACTTTTAATAATTCACGTTGAGGATAAAAATAGCATATTTTTTCTCCATTTTGAGTACTATGGTTGAAAACCAACAAAGAAGACACAAATATTGTTAGATATATTAAGACTGTTTGCTAAATGACAGTTTTTTGTATCACTTGTCGAAATGAGCGGAACTTATATATTACATGAAATAATGAAAGACTGGCATAAGACGAAATAAAGGGGTTTCAGTAAAAGAAATTAAATTCGGACAATTTCCCATTTCGGAAACATTTAGTTAACGTGATTAATTAACAAAAGAGGGGATAAGGATTGATGACGAGGCATCCACTGTTGTCGGGCTCCTGCCTGCCTTTAGCTCGTGGTGGAGAACTCCCGACCACTGACGTGCCGCCACGTTGCGCCTCGATAGCGGCCCGTCTTATAACCTTTCTCATAATCCCACCCACCCCCCGCCGGTCGTTGATTTTCCACGTCATTGTCCTCAACTTTGTCATTGGCGAGAAGAGGACGCCACGTCGGAGAATTGCCGCGGGTGGCTCCAAAACCGGTCGGCCACGTGGCCACATTCGGCCGCCGAGCGCGCCACGTGGAACGTCGGTCGGAATCCCAGCGGATATCGTTCTTTCTCAGCCATGGAGAGTCCGAAGATTCCGAACTGCCTTATGGAACCCGAAGAAAGTTGAAATTTTTAAGCTCGTGGGAGTCCTGAAATTCGTCGAGCTCGACTTGAGCGACGTGGCGAGTTCGACATGCATCGTTTTTAAGATGTAAATTCTGGACCAGTTGCTGGGTCTGATGTGAAGATGCCTAGCCTTTGCCGCATTCGCGAAGGAGTTGATGTTACGCACGAAGATTCGGCATGGCGAGTGGGGGAAGAGGGATACCGTGAGCTTCTGCTGACGTTCACAATTTCTGTGGCTTGTTACTTGGTGGGGAAGTTTTGTGATCTTGAAAAAGAAGGGGCATCATTCATTTGTCAGATCGTTTCTGAGAATCTTCGAAAATGACGAACGTACGACGACTTGTAGAATCTTATGAAGTTTCGGTTTCTCGCATACTACTGAGTAGAAGAAGGGTGAGGCAGCGCAGAGGAGCATCGAATGCTTCTGCATTGTGTCTTTGTCAAGACGACTTGTCGAGGGTGGCCATCGGGGTACCGCAAGTTGCTCTTGATTTTTCACGCATTTTCCACTTCGTGTCAGGTACTGCTTCAGCCTCTAGGTCCAGTGATTTTCGGTGCCCTCCAACACAAATAGAACTTTGAGGGAATTATTTATTTGACTGGGACACGTATCTGATTTAAGCAAGAGTGTGTTAAAAGAGTTCTTAAGAGTGTTTAAGCTCTTCTGCTGAATCCAAAGTGCTTGATACAATCGCTAACGTGTTGCAAAACCTGTGTATTTCCTGCTTACTGCGGAAGATCACACGCGGCATGATAGATAGAGTAGTTTATCGCAGGGATACATCTTGATGAGCAATAATCCCTTTTTACTTGATGAATTTGATCGATGTTGCAAATACTGTACAACAAGCATGTGACTCGTGTGAGATGTGATTTATCTCAAGGTTCTTTATGGTGCTCGAGGAAGTTTCGATCATCTTACATGCCTTCATTTTGCTTTGGCATTTCATCTCGATTCCGTTTGTCAATGTCAGTTTGGTTCTCTTAGCTTACAATCAAATTAATGTCAGGATTACATGTAGTCCATGACAGATTATTTACACTTCCAATTTGACGTACTCTAGAATTTGAAATCCATCGTGTTATTGATCACCATGCATGAATAATTAGGTAATGTTCACAAGATCCTTATGCCTTAAAAGCATGAGGATTCAGTGCCAACCTCATTATCAGAAGCTGAAATAGGAACTCAAAATTAGTCGTTGAGTATTCATTCGAGTGATGATCTCCTTACTGATGATAAAACTGCCATTCAAGTTTTCATTTACAACTGACGGATGAGGTTTATTTCACATCCCAGCTTGCATATAAGCCGCAAGGGCACATATGCACTGTTGGTTAGTTGCATGATTGTTAAGCTTGAACCATTTACTTCTATTTGAAATCTTCTGATTTATGGCCAGACTTCAGCTTTTGCAGTTTGAAGGAGGAATGTGATTGCCTTGATCTTATCAAGTTGTATCTTTCCACAAGTAGGTTTGCTGGACATTGCACCTGTACAGCTGTCTGTTCGGTTCAGAGAGTACATCAATAGACCTTCAATGGCTAATCTCAGTGAATTTGTGCTCCTTCATAATCCAGGTACGAGAGAGCGTTGAGGACTTGGGTCCACCGGAAGAAGCTGGAAGAAAGTACTCAACCAGTACTTGACAAGATTCGTGTCGACTAGACTTGGCATCAGGCGCGAGTCCCGCACGAGTCCAATATCATTTCAACCTCATCAAGGATTGCACATGATTGGAAAATGTACTAGCGAGTCGAGTCTATTCTTTTGTTAGTTCAATTGCCTTCATTTGAAAATAGGAAACCATCTACTACGGGATATGACAGTTTTGTATGCCTCCCTGACTACTGGTTCCAAAATAAGTAGTTGAAAGAATCTCCTCTTGTTTTCAGGTGAACATAAAATAATTATGCCCCCGGATCGTATGCTGAAATAACGTCCTATTATTGGTTGAGGCTCTGTTTTCTTCTTCCCTGCATCAATTTGCAGTAGTATCGCCAAAGTTTTGTCTGGAAGTTGGTCTTTGTGCTCAGTTTTGCTTCTTTCAATTGATGTGCATGGTTCTAAAGAAGAGTTACAAATAAAGAAACACACATGGAGGCGAATCAGCTATTTTGATTAACTGTGTAATTTAATTTCATGATTGTGTAAAATTACATACTGAAAGGGCAAAAAGAAAGAAAAAAATAAGCTCTCCTGAACCTGAAGCACTCTGCAGTCAAGAATTACATCATTAATAAGGAATAGCGTCACAGAGAACACTTGGAAAGAAACTGTGCCCAGATCATTTACAAAAAACAAAATAATGTTCCTCCACGCAATCTCCAGTTTCTCTGAGTGAAAAAGCCTACAAGTTAGAACCTCACCGTAAATTAAAGTACATCATGCCCTCACTTCGTAGTGCCCTGCTCGAGTGAGAGCTCTGAAACCTTTGTATGGACGATGAGGTAAGTTCTTTAGATCTAGCTTATCGATCTGCAAGCCAGACAGAGCAATGCCCATTATCCTGAAACCCAGTTGGAATGTAGGGAAGACATGAAGACGTTGCAGTCCTGGCTCAAGGACTAATGTTCCCGACAATGAAGGGGTTTTATCTTTTGGAATCCGTCCAATTGACCAAGAGCATGTCTGCAGAAATGGATGAATCAAAAGGAATACAGTCTTCAATAAAAGAGTGCGAGACAAACACCATGAACAATCAAATGAGTGATCACTGTTAAATTACACTAGCAAGTACCTTATTTGAAAGAATGTTAACTGTTCCACAATTTGAGCTCAAATCAGCAGTTGAAACGCAAGGAGGCAATTGAAATTGCACATCGATTGAGTCAACTGTCTTTCCTGGATCGTTCCGCATTCCAACTAACAGGCTTAGTCGGCAGGTCCCAGCATCTGAAGTCAGCTGTGGCTTTAAGTACAAAGGGATGCTCTTCAATTTTTTAACTCTGTACAGCAAAAAGACGTGAACTTGAAACTTACGCATTGATAAACAAAGGACAGAGCTCCAGATTTTTCTAAGTTTCACCCAAAGCATGGGGTTGTTTCTAAATACAATCTATCTAAATGGATACATATTCAGTGTGGCAGTTATATATTTGAAAGAATTTACTTCCAATCTAGGATACCACCTAAATCAAGCAAAGGCTATTCACATTCAAGCTAGGATGCCGCTTAAATTAAACAAAACTCATGATGTTTTGACCATTCGCAATATTTCTGGATATGGACAAACATATTTTCACACCTGTAACTCATGAGCTGAAATTGTCCATCAGGAGGGACGAATGAGAGAATCTGATGAGATTCCCATGGTCGATACCGTACACATGGATGAAATCTCACATCGTCCAGAATAGAGGGATTTGCAAATGAAAGAGTCAAATCAGGAAGGCCAGAGAGATGAGAGTTTACTTGAACTTCACCATAAATCTCGCATTTAACAAGTGTACCATCCCTAGGAAATGCATAAGAGAGTATTCATTAGTGTCAACTGGGTCAAGACAGGAAATATACAGCTAGATGTAAGTCATTAAAACTGGAAAGATACAGAAAGTGGTAAAGTCAGCTTTAAGGAGAAAGATATGAATCTTTAACAAAGCTCATCAAGGTTTTCAGCTAAATACCTATTAATAACCGCATCCATTTCTTCCACGAGATCAACATAAACTTCATTGTTGGCATACTTTGGGTCTGATGTTCTCCACGGAACACACAATGCTGTTGCAGCAGGAAGTGTCTCATTCATATTCGAACTATTGCCAGTCACAACACTCAACATTTTGCTAACAATATTAGGTGCAGCTATCATTTCTCTGAGAATGTTGGGTTCTGTAGTGAGTGGGAAACCATTATCTATCATCTCGTCCATAAGCTGCACGTTCCACCATAGAACTTTTTACTTCTAACTCAATGAACATGACAAGGCAAAACGAGTGGATGACTTGCTAAAAGCATTAGAAAATAAAAAGAAAAATGATGTCACAAGCTCAAAATTACAATAGGGGATGTAGTTCATAATTACACAATGCAAACGAACATAGGACAGAACAGAATTTAAAAAACATTTCAAGAAGAAAACCGTAATCATCCTACAAGTAGTTAAATTGGCCACTTTGCATATCAAACTAGGTATCTGGACAGCATTTAGAGAACAGTTTCAAGAAACCATGCACACATAAGTTACAAAGGAGACTACCTCTGGAGCCACAAACAGGGCATTATTCAGATCCTTTTAACCGATGGATAAATTGGAGTTTTCAGGTTATGCAGATTAGTGAGCTGAAAGTAGGCTACAATTTTATCCAAAAGAAGAACAAAAAAACGCTAGGCTACAGTTCTCTCTTGCAACATTGTAAAGCAGCCACTCACCTTATCCAATTTTACAGTCATTCGCTGTGCTCACTAATGTTTTATAAGAATGATACAGACATGCAACTAGATGGAAGTTCAGGCAATGAGTTTTAGTATATATGATAACTATAGCTTCAATAATGCAAAAAATCTGGCTACAAGTGGCTATAATATACTGAAGCAACTGAATGTAAGGCCCTGTGTTCCATCCTAGTTAAAACCGAGTCTTAAGGTCATTTTGTCACAGATAAAATGAAGACACCATTTACAGCAAGACAGTTTATCAACAATGTCGAACTTTACTCAATATCCATGTTACTCCATTCCGGTGACAGAAGGACTAAATGCACTTGGAAAAACATAAAGCAGCCCCTGCATATCTAATTTTCCATGTTTCTAGAACAAAATCATACACTGACGTAGATTTTGAATATAAGCCTCTCACCAAGACGCACTGATAAACTCGAACTGCCAAAAACAGCGAGTCATAAAATTTGAGGGGAGAAATAGCAAACGATGAGCAAAACACATTACCTCATAGACAATAACAAAATTATCCTTTATCACATCCTCATTTAGCCCTCCGAGGTAATCCGCCAGGACATCAGCTACTCTGCATAGAAACTGAAACCAAGCAATCAAAACTCGAAAAAGTCCCCCCGTCTTGTTCGACACCCAATATCACTCTATCCAGCAGCTCATTGATACCAGCCTAAAATGTATTGTACCTCAATGCCCATCAAAGGTGGCATTTCGACTTGGCTACAAGCTAAAAACGTGATGCCCTCGCGAACAATTTGGAAAAGGTAATGCGTTGGAGAAGCAATCACGGGCTGTAGCTGTATTGGGCAACAGCCATCCAATCCCAGGAAAAGAAATGTAAAACCCATATGAGCAAAGAACTATCTCCATGAAATGGGATCAAGTAATTTACCCAGAAGAAGAAGAAAAGCCTAGCGAATCTGCACCATCACAGACACACGAACGAAAATGAACTTGTATATATAACATGCGAAGAACCTGGTCTCCTTGAGAGATGGCGTGATCCCAATACCAAGCGCATATGGACCGATCTACGCGATGCCCAGTGAGCTGTTTCTCCAGCATCACTTCCCTGCGACAAACCCATGTTCAAAATCCCCCAAAATTTACATTCCGTTCGAAGATCCACCCATTTCATCTCTCGGTTTCAAGAATCCAGCATCAAATCCGTAAGAAGAAGAAGAAGAAGAAAGCAAGAATTTTTCGATCGCAAGAAACGTGTCGGCGCAGGATCGATTGATGTTTCATACCCGGAATCCGACAGAAGAAATATGCACTGCAACATCTCGCTGTACCTCCGTCGAGCGCTCGGCAAGAATGAACGAGCAGCGATGTCGAAAAAGCTCGGACCTTTCACTGATCGAAGAAAAGCTAGCTTTGCAGCGAACGTTTTGTTTATTGTTTTTATTGCAGAGTTACATTTTTTTCATATGGATGAATCTCTAAACGTTTGATTTTTTTTATTATTAGCATATCCTTTGTTTTTTTGCTTTTCTAATTTATACGTGAATTGTATCTTCTTTTACTAGTGAGAAATTACAAATCAGGCTCTAAGTTCAAGCTTAAGTCCACGTCGATTATAAAGATCAAAGTAGAGATCAAACAACATAAACTCTACCATAAAATTAGATGTGTGAGCTTGAATTAGAAAATATTTTAGCTTATTCCATATTGATGGACCAACATGTTCTTATGACTAATCTTAAAAATCAAGTAAGAAAGTTCAATAGTCTTTTTTTTTTTGGTCGAATGAAAGTTCAATAGCCTGACTGATACATAAAACATATCAATTTTCAAAATTTGAGGAACATGATGTATCATATTCATAAGAGGACAACAAAGGCAAACCTATCATTTATCACAATTCTAAGATCGCACTTAGCGTTGCGACACCCATTTATGTATTGACATTATGTCATGCGAGGGGATTTTAGGTCTTCAATGGAGATGTTGTCCAATCAAGCTAATAATCTTGATGGAGAATGAAGAACAATGAGACCTGTTATTATGGAGATGGTACATTGTTTGGGGTTTACTGATAGCATGCTTCTTTGGTACAGAACTTTGAGAATGAAAAAGAGGGTTAGGAAAAGGGAAACAAGTGCCGTGGCTTTCATGGTTTTGTCAAAGACGTGAGAGAATTCAGAGTCGCTTGGATGAATGCAAAGTATCACCGTGATTTGTGGCTAGAGCAGGCTTTCAAGGGCACGGCACAAAATAAATTGTTAAAATATAAAAAAACAAGAAAAAAGTGAAGAGGAGAAGCAGAATGTTAAGAGGCTGGGTTGTGTGTGGATATAACCGAAGCTGGCTGGGGTGGGTCATTGTCTTATCCCAATTGGACAGAAATGAGAGAACCATTGCAAGACCAAAGCATGGACACACAATCAAATACAGCAAGAATTCCCCTCACCAAGAAGTTTTCTGAGTCTCATAATAAACTTGCAAGAAGAAGCAGAGGGAGGAGCATAGTGAGATAGTGAGCCATGGCAAAGTTGGTGGCAGTGCAGCCTCAACACCACCCACCTTCCTCCCTCTCTCTCCTTCCTTCTTCTTTCTCTGACTTCAATGGCAGCCGACTCCATGCTTGCGTTCAGGTCCCCTCTCTCTCTCTCTCACTCTCAGAGTAGTTCAATCATGAAATTTCATGAAAGGTTGGCATTTTTCTTTACTGGGTGTTTGCTCAAGTTAACATTGATCATCTTGATTTTGGGTTTTGTGTTCTGTAATGAATTGACTAACACACATTCTGTTACTAAGGAAAAGAAGAGCATGTCATTTCATTCTCTCCATCAAGCAGAGTATGATTGAGCTGTTATGATTGTATCCTTTCCCACAATTCATGATCATTTCCTATGCAAAGTGACTCTGAACAGTCATATAGCTTTATATGCCCAATGGAAGTTGACACCGAGGGCTCAAATTTGGGCTTGAAACTCCTGTTATACAGTACATTGACGATCTTCTTGCATTTGAACATTGTTTTTGGAGAATTCTGAAATGGAAAATTGGGAAATATAGTTTTGTTCAGCTCAAAGTAAAGCTGATTGTGTGTTGTTATAGTTTAAGAGGAAGGTGGGGCAGCCTAAAGGAGCACTGCGGGTCACTGCATCAAGCAATAAGAAGATCCTCATCATGGGAGGCACCCGTTTCATCGGTGTGTTTTTGTCAAGACTACTTGTCAAAGAAGGTCATCAGGTATCGGCAAGTTGTGTGCCATCCTTTCCTCATTGTTTCTCATGTCAATAAACACCTTTCATTGCCTTTATTGCTTATCTAGCTATTTTGGTAGGTCACTTTGTTTACCAGAGGAAAAGCACCCATCACTCAACAATTGCCTGGTGAGTCGGACAAGGACTTCGCTGATTTTTCATCCAAGGTAACTGCATTGGGCGTAGTCAAGTGTTGCGGATGATTTATTCAACAAAATTCTGCTTCAGAATGATTTGTGCTGAGCTTCTTTTATGTGATGTTAATTTTCTCTGTCAGATCCTGCATTTGAAAGGAGACAGAAAGGATTTTGATTTTGTTAAATCCAGTCTTGCTGCAGAAGGCTTTGACGTTGTTTATGACATTAACGGTATGCAGTGATCTCTTGTTCAGTTCTCTCTCAACGCATTTGATATTCACATGATTTGATCCAGCTAGGATGCTCAAGATCCTGTGCTTTTAGGTATCATAATTAAATCACCATCTCCTCCAAATAATAAATAAGATTTCTTTCACATTTACAGGACGAGAGGCGGATGAAGTCGCACCAATATTGGATGCCCTGCCAAACCTAGAACAGTACTATCTCTCTCTCTCTCTCTCTCTCTCTCTCTCTCTCTCTCTCTCTCTCTCTCTCTGGCGTGATCAGATTTTTTCATCTCTATCAAGTTACTCTAAAGTTCCTGGAACTTATCTGATTCTTCGAGCAAATTTCTTGCTCTTAGGCTCAGACTACTGTTTCTCAGCAATCCAATTTTAGCCACAGATCATCATACAAACCGTGAAAATCTTGTGATCTCAATGCTTATGAAATTCAGCGTATAGCTATAGGTTGCTGGGCTCAGGTCATAGGACAGAAATGCTATTCAACTTCCTTTCCACCTGCCCTTTATTTCATGCAATCAGACCCCTTATGAATGATTGCATGCTCTGAAAGTTTCCAAATAATGCTTTCTGACAAATGCAGAATTTAGTGACCTATGAAGCTTTTACTTATCTTCAGGTTCATCTACTGCTCTTCAGCTGGTGTCTATCTCAAGTCTGATTATCTGCCTCACTGTGAGGTATGTTCCTTAAGATACTGTAGCTTCAAATACTCTCACGGCATGCGTAAATAGTTGAGGTCTGACAGAAATTCTCGGACTTCATTTCTTTTCTCCTTTTATTCTCGGGTTATCTCTTGATATTATTTTTATGCTCCTCATCAAATTTCCTTTTGCACAATGGTAGACAGATGCGGTTGACCCGAAGAGTAGGCACAAGGGTAAACTTGAAACTGAGAGCTTGTTGGCCTCAAGGGATGTCAACTGGACTTCAGTGAGGCCAGTGTATATCTACGGGCCCTTGAACTACAACCCAGTAGAAGAGTGGTTCTTCCACCGCCTGAAAGCAGGCCGCCCCATTCCAATTCCCAACTCTGGAACGCAAATAACTCAGCTTGGCCATGTTAAGGTTGGTAGTTGCTACATTTCTCTTTTGTCAGTCTCCAACAAATTTGTGACTGACCAACTATCTTCGAGTTCCCTCTGTATGATCCTCATTATCTTCTAATTCTTTGAGCTAGTTAAAGCTGAAGTAGATTTAGGATAGATATTGAGAACATCTTGCTTCTATGAAATAAAAAGAGAATGTGCACAAGTCGATTCTCCTATTTCCAATACTCTATAGACTAGACTTGTGTTTATGGATGGAGATATGATGTGATTGGGTTGTGAAAACAGGACCTGGCAACAGCATTTATTCAGGTTCTTGGCAATGAGAAAGCCAGCAAGCAAGTGTTCAACATTTCAGGAGAGAAGTATGTGACGTTTGAGGGGCTGGCAAAAGCATGCGCCAAGGTACTTCTGGCTACCACTCAAAGTCTAAACGATAAGGAATTAACTAGTGTTCGGCTTGAATTACCCAGCAACATTAACCTTCTGTAACGTGTCTTTTTAGGCTGCTGGTTTTCCAGAGCCTGAAATCATCCACTACAATCCCAAGGAGTTTGATTTTGGGAAAAAGAAGGCATTCCCATTCCGTGACCAGGTATACATAAGAGAGTGTGCTTTTTTTTTTTTTTTTGATGCAGAAAATGGAATTAATACGTTCCTCAAGTATCTATACAGAGTGATTTATGACCAACGTCAAAATGGAACAAAATATCTTGTTAACGAAAATAGCACTTCACCTGAAGTGCCTTCACTGCCACAGATCTGTCATCCTGCATGATCTCCGATGAACTACCCCTTTTCATACATGTTCTGAAGCTAAAACTCAAACGCCTACCTGGACAGTTCTACATGCATTTGGTCATTCATACATCACATCAGCAGGAAGGTGGAAAACTTGAAAATCACTTCCAGCGGTTTTTCCCCCCTCTCCAGATGTCATAGACTTGCAGAACATATAAAATTCCTGTCAACTTTTTAGGTTGCAATAGATAGTACATTTCCTCTAGAAACCCTTCAAGATACAACACTATGGGCATTAATATGTGGCTCATTAATATGTGGCTCACATTTCAAAATGCATGCAGCATTTCTTTGCGTCAGTCGACAAAGCGAAGAGTGTGCTCGGGTGGAAACCGGAATTTGACCTGGTGGAAGGCCTTGCGGACTCCTACAACCTGGACTTTGGGCGAGGGACATTCAGAAAAGCTGCCGATTTCACCACCGATGACATGATCCTCGGAAAGAGTCTTGTTCTTCAGAGCTAGACAGATTCAAACTCTCTGTCGTCATCTTACAGATTTCTCTTTCTTTCTGCTCTATGCTATTCTTTTCCTCTCACAAGGCCTCCATGACTTCATGATCTTAATTGAAATCGAAAAGTTTTCCTTTAGGCAAAGTCATCGGGGAGATGCAATTGTTGCATTTTGTAGCTTTAAATCGAACTAGAAAGAAACATATCCAGAAATGCTCTCTGCTAGAGTGAGACTACGTTGCTGATTTTTGCAATTAGAAGGTTCATTACTTGGACCCAGTTAAACATTCAGCATTATATCAGCTGAAGATGAGAAGGAGCGACATAGAAGTCTTTTGGGATCGACTAAACTGTAAACCCATATGCATACACCAGTTGCGGAGGTCTACTAGTTGGTATTACAGAGAGGAAAACACTAGTGCCAAACAATGAGAAGGCTGTGATCTGAATCCAAATGTATAGCACGAGTCAATTCATGACCAATGAAGTAGCAGTTCTTACTGTAGCTCAGCTCAAAGCAACGGATTGCAAATTCATGTTAGCATGTCTTAGTCATGTATGTGAATTTGAAATCTGCGTTTTATCTATACTTCGATGCGCTATTGCTTGGTAGGAACTCTTCGAGATTAGATTAGACCTCTGCTCGAGCCTTTCCAATCTTCTTGCCAGACTCTCTTATCCGTGTCCACACAAGTTAAGCACATCATACCTTAACATACTTGATCTTTTTTTTCTCTGCTTTTCCGTGCTTTTCGAATCTTGCCCCTGAAATCTCAAATCACTGTTGCTAGGGACATCAAACTTGGCTTCAGACAGGAAACGCCAAATGCACAAAGCTTAGGCCCGATCTCAATTTCTCCATCAGGCCTAAGAAGAAAAGTTGAGTGCCTAAGCCATCCTCACAAAATATCAGCCCTCTCCACTTATTCTTGGTCCATTTTTTTGGGATTGGGGGCTGATGTGTCAACAAAGAAATTGGAGGGGGGAGAGAATTCAACCGAAAGGCCCCTTGATCTGCTCCCAAATTACTGGAGAGATTGAAACATTGTCAAATCCTAATTGTGATAAAGTTGGTAGGTAATCATGGTGTCCGCCGATATGAAGGAACTTAAATTTAGTGCGCGAAAACCAAGGGGAAAAGCACACCAAGATAAAAGGAAAAAAATCCCCCGAAATCCTCGTAATCTTTGACTCTTCAAACATCATCCAATAATGTCCACGTAACAGAAAAAGGAACAATATCTTGACGGAAAGAAGAAAAACAGAAAACACAAGTCACACAACTACCGTCAAATGTAATTTATATTTCACACAAGCGGCATCATCCGTCCTTGATTCGAGAATACACCCATGTACTCTCTCGGACCAACGGTGTATGGAGTCGCTCATATACCATTTCCTTGACACCGTCGATGCAAGTGTCCCAATAATTCATCGGGAAAAAACCTTAAAGAGAATAAAACATTACGCGACTTTCCAAAGTCTAGATGATTAGCGGGGAGTCAAAAGAGAAAAGGGGTTAGTAGTTGTTCGGTCAATTGTCGAACTGCGCCAATCACTCGACTCACTTTCGGTCCCAAGCTTGGAAAACTTTGAAACATCATCACCCTTGATCAGGTCGGCTTTTCCTGAGAAAGTGCAGAGGATTCAATCCTCGGAAAAATATATGGTTTTTTCAGTTGACGGGAAGTCCTCCTTTAGGACCAACTGCCAAACCTAAGTCACGTCACGAATCATGCGTAAAAGTCCGAGGTTTCATTTATACTTTAAACTATCTTTTTCGTTTTGCTCCTCCTCCTCCTCCTCCTCGTAATGCAACTTCGGTCCCACCACACGTCTTTATCCAAAACTTAAACTTGAATCGTCGCTTTCCGTGGGAGGAGACTAGAAGAAGTTGGAACTATGGATGGGAACAGCGTACCGGAGCGAGAACCGGACGAGCCGGCACCGCTAAAAACCTAAGCCAAGTGTCGACTGCTACGTTGCATGAGCGCAGGACTTTTGTCCAGTCAAGATCGCCAAAAGAAAGAAGGAAACGACAGATAGAAAAGGAAAAGAGAGCAGAGAAGGTTATGGACTCGTTCTGGGATGGTTTCGGCTTGCCGTGTTTAAACGATGGCGGTTCTGGCAGCTCATCTCGTGTTTCACGCAGCGCTCCCGAACTCTCTGCATGTCCATTACGTATCCGGTTGCCAAAGCGTGGTACGGCAGGCCATTGAGCCCAAGCGACGTTGCGTTGAGTTTCTACAAGACCGCCTTTGGCGAGGATGCTTTCAGGTCGGGTCAGGTCGGGACAGGTCGGGATGGTGGTGCCTTACAAGGCGGCGGCGGCGGCGGGGGCGGCGGTAGTAATGATGCCCAATTTAACTCCCATAGAGTCGGAAACTCATGCTTTTAGGAAGTTCAACCGAGCTCAATTTCCATAAATTCGACATTATAATCCCTTACATCCAAATCTTCCGACAACTATAACTCAGCATGAGCTGAAAAAATGTATCTTCCGCACCACTCTTTTGCCATTTTGCGTTGAGTTTCTGCACGACTGCCTTCGGCGAGGATGCTTTCAGGTCAAGTCAGGTCGGGATGGTGGTGCCTTACAAAGGAGGCGGTGGCAATGGTAATAATGATGCCTAATTTAACTCCCACAGAGTTGAAAACTCATGCTTTTAGGAAGTTCGATCGAGCTAAATTTCCACAAAGTTGATGGTATGGTCCCTTACATTCAAATCTTCCAACAACTAACTCAGCACGACCTGGAAAAATCTATCTCCCGCTTCACTATTTCGCCTTGTGTTCTCGTAATGTCTCTAATCAAGGACAACGTGCACGTTATCGTTTCTCAAGGAATTTTAATGAATTTTCTGAATAACGCTTAGCATAAGGTTTTATTCGGACACATGGTGGATATGAATGAAGAGACCGAAGCGAAAACGACTTCGTCAAGTCAAACCAAAACGGCAATGACACGACGGAGCTTTTCGTCCACGTGGGGGCGTGCACGAAAATCGCCAAAATTTTAGGGCGGTCTGAACATCCTAGATTCACTCCAACTTATGGGATTTTCCGAAAATAATATTATATCCCTTCATTTAATTGGAATTATTCTAAATATTATTTTCCTTACCTTAAATAAATTGACCCAAAGTTTCTATATAAACGCCCATTCCTCCCACCTTCTCAGTCCCCTCAAGCAAAACCATATTCTCGAGCTTTTTTTCTGGAAAAATCAAACCTGTCTTTGTACCATCATACTGTAACCCACGTCTAATGGCGCCCGACGTCACCAGGGCCGCTGCCACCGGCGCCAAGACCGGCGGGGACGAAAGGCCCGCCGGCGCACGGAGCTGCGCGTACGTGACGTTCCTGGCGGGGGACGGGGACTACGTGAAGGGGGTGATTGGGCTAGCCAAAGGGCTGAGGAAGGCCCGGAGCGAGAACCCGCTCGTGGTGGCGATGCTGCCCGACGTGCCGGCTGAGCACCGCCGCATGCTGGTGGAGCAAGGGTGCGTGGTGAGGGAGATCGAGCCGGTGCACCCGCCGGAGAACCACCGGACTGAGTACGCCATGCCCCACTACGTCATCAACTACTCTAAGCTTCGCATTTGGGAGGTAAAGCGCTCTGCATGCGCTACACGTATTACTTTTTGTTTCGTCGCTTTGACATATTTGGGTCTACGTTTATAAGGTATCTGAATATGGTCCTTGGCTATCGATGGGGGTTATTTGGTAAATTTATAAACAGGTTTGGCGTTGTTATACTTCCGCTGTGTGTGAACTTTCCATTAAATTCCGAAAAGGAACGGATAAAAACGAAGAAGAATAAATCTCCTTTAATTTCGTTATTATTATTTTTTTTTTGTACCTACCACATAAGATCAATTTCCAAGTTATTCTCCACCATGTTTTATCGATTTTAGGCATTAGCTAGTGAAATTAGCGTCAAGTTAGGTAATTAATTAGATGTTGCTAGTTTTCTTACTCCATAAATACAACTCTTATGTAATCTTTCTGTTTATCCTATATCACTATGACTCACTAGCCTTACAACTGGTCATTATTTGAATTGCTAATTTAGGCATTTTTTTCGTATAATTTTGATCGAAATTGACAGTTTGTCGAGTATAGCAAGATGATATACCTCGATGGAGACATCCAAGTGTTCGACAACATAGACCATCTCTTTGACCTCCCGGACGGCAACTTCTACGCCGTGATGGACTGTTTTTGCGAGAAGACATGGAGCCATATGCCTCAGAACAAGATCGGGTACTGCCAACAGAACCCGAACAAGGTCCGTTGGCCCGAAGACCTCGGCCCGAAGCCGCCTCTCTATTTCAACGCGGGCATGTTCGTGTTCCAGCCGAATCTCAACACTTACCACGACCTGCTCGAAACCGTCAAGATCACCCCTCCAACCCCTTTTGCTGAGCAGGTAGGATGAATCTTGATTCGATCCGAGTGATCTTATGACATGAATCGTTTAGAAACTGGACCATGTAGTGACTTTGATTGCTAGATGTTTGATTCTGGTGTACCGAAATTTGTTGCAGGACTTCTTGAACATGTACTTCAGGGAGGTGTACAAGCCAATCCCGCCGGTCTACAACCTCGTCATGGCCATGCTGTGGCGTCACCCTGAGAACTTCGACCTCGACAAGGTCAAGGTGGCTCACTACTGCGCGGCCGGGTCCAAGCCGTGGCGGTTCACGGGCGAGGAGGCCAACATGGACAGGGACGACATCAAGGCGCTGGTCAAGAAATGGTGGGACATCTTCGACGACGAGTCGCTGGACTACAAGAACTACGTAGGGCAGGATCGCGCCGCGCCGGTGGACTTGCAGCCCTTCCTGGCGGCGCTGTCGGAGGCCGGGACCCTCGATTATTTCTCCGCTCCGTCCGCTGCCTAATGAAGGTCGCCACGGGCGTTTCCCAAGTTCGTGCGCGAGTGAAAGATGGTTGATTGTGCTTATGTTTAATTAATTTTCTCTTTTGACAAGCAAGGCCTGTGTTTTGTAAGGCACGAGGAGCTTGGGTTAGACAATATTATAGTTCTTTACTTTGGGTGGTTTTGGAAATGTTCCCACTAGATGGAGAGCTATGTTTGGACTGTGTATGCTTCACTAGATGATGACGTCAAATATAAAATTTATACACGTAAATGTTGTTGCATCACATTAGTGCAAATTAAATTGGGTTAAACTTTAAAATCTGTCTAGCTGGGGAACAACTAAATTGTGTATATTTTGTCCTAAACACAGAAGTTCAATTAAATGTTTAAATGATGGAAAAGGTCCACTACCGGTTTTTCTTGAATTGATCAGTCTGATTTTTCATTTTATTTCCTTCTATGAAATCTTCCTTCTTTACTGAAAAATAGAGTAAACTTTGCAAAGATATGTCTGGATCTTGAGCATCTTTAACCATATGATAATTTCCTCGGCTAAGCTACACTGCTTCTTTACATGCTACAAAAAATTAATACCAATCCTAGTTCCATTCGCTGTGAGTGATCAAAATAGGAAAAAGGGAAACAAAATAGCACAAGTAGAATTGGACCAATTGCAGTGTGTTTAAGGTTTTATTTGTTTTGCGGAGAGTAAATGATTTCAAAATTATTTTCTTTAAAAGGTCAATTATAGACAACAAGTTATATCCAACTATTTTTGTGGATGATAAAATTATTCTTTTTTCAAGATTAGATTCACAAGCTTTGCGTGTATACAAGGATTGACACTAAAAAGATTTTCCATGATCGCCTTACTACCAATATGCAAATTATTACCCAACGAAAAGACATTATTGGCGCAATAAGGGAAATCGCATGCGTATATACATGGAAAATGAAAATATTTCTAGATTTGAAATTGTTTTGGTAAGTTTGCTTGTAAAATAGGTAAGATTCAAATTTTAAGAAAGCAATATGTGAGAGATAAAAAAGATTTGTTAATCTATGCATCTGCCCGTAGATGGAATCTTCATAAAATAATTACTGAGGATATCTCGGGAAGAAAAAGAGGATTTTGATCCAGTAGGAGATCATCTTTGCTTTATATATTAGTATAGATTAGGGTTTTTGCATTCCTTTTCTTTAATTTCTTTTTATTGCACTCTCTTTCCATTTTTACTTATTTTGTTCATAATAAACTATGAGTAAACAAGAAAACATTAACCACTTGGGTCTGTCCTAGTAGCCACTATTCCCACTTGGGAAGGGAATGAGATTTCTCACATCCTTGGGGGCTAGGGTGAGAACACGTAAGTGAGGGAGTAGGGTTTCTTATCTGCATACAAATATAAGATAGGACCTGATCCAAATAAATAAATAAATAAATAAACATAGGTACTGTTTGTTTCGCGGAAAAAATTTTCGAGAAAATATTTTTCTTATTTTCTTACATTTGGATCGCTTAGGGAAATAACTCAAGAATGAGCCGTGGAAAATGTTTTCCTATGAAAGCTTAAATTTAGGAAAATGAATTTATCTTTAAGAAATTGGAAATCATTTTTCAAATATAACTACATATTAACACTTGGACCAGAAACTCTACACTTGAATGTAGGAAACCTGATGCATGTTCTTGAGCCCTTGGTAAAGGAGTTGTGCCCCTCCCCCCCAAAGCTCGGGCCGAGCCATCGAAGCAGGGCCTAGGACCTTAGCGCCCCAACCCAAGTCCATCTAGGCCATGCCCAAGTCCATCGAGACCAAGCCTGTGTCCTTGACTTCCAAGCTCGAGTCCATCAAGGCCGGGCGTAGGACTCTCGTGTCCTCACTCTAGTCCCTTGCGCTCGCACCCTGGTCCATCAATGGTGGGCCTAAGGCTGGGCGCCGAGGACCGATGGTCTAGCCTTGATGGACTCAGGCATAGGCACCAAGGTCCGAGGCCCCACCTTGATGGACTTAGGTCTAAGTGCGAGGGACCAAGTCTCAGGCATTAGGTTCAAGGTCTAGCCTCAATGGACTCAAACGCAGGTATAATACTAGAGTGTTGAGCTCGACCTCAATTGACCCAAGCCCAAGCATTACGATTCGGATCCCAGTCCCAGGTGCTAGGGTCCAAAGCTTGGCCACGACAAATCTAGGGGGGCTTGGGCTCGACCTATAGACCCAAGCCGAGATGCTAGGGAGCTGCGCATGAGCGCCAAGTTCTCGGGCTTGATTTGGTGCACCCAAGACCAATTTCCGTGCTCATGCTTGAGAGTTGAGGATCCAGGCTTTAGACCCGAATACCTGTGCCAAGTTTCTTGGCTACCCATGCACAAAAATTACTAGAACTTGAGTAGTGTGTCTATTTAGGAAAATCAAATGACATTTGCCTTACCAAACAACAAAAAAATAATTTTTAGTTTATTTTCAGGTTTCAGCCAATACTAGAAAATATTATTATTTTACTGAAAAATGAATTCTTGAAAAATACTTCTAGAAATGTCAATTTTTTTGTGAAACAAATGGAGTCATATATTCAATTTCACTTGTTAGATGGCAAAAAAAAAAAAAAAAAAATCATTTTTCTCAAATTTTGTAATTGCATTACGTTTTAGCCTCGTCCGATATACTTAGCCGATCTACATTGTAATTGTATTACCCCTTTAACCTCTTTTATTAAGCCCATCATTAATGGATCAACCTGATATAATTTCTTGAACGACAATGCTAATCGAGTTTAGTTCGATTTGCGAATATCAAAATATTTCTTTGACACGACGAATCAACCTAATATAAGTTTCATATCATTCATTTTCTGCGAATTAAGCGGAACCTTACAATTAAAACATATTTATTTCTTTAACTTTCATACCTTTTGTAGACGGTAAAATTCTTGTTCTAGTAACAGACAATACAATGTTATTGATCAAAACTGCCCAATTTGGCACTTGCTAGAGGAATTAATTTTACAATAATCATGTTCAAAAAATGAGAATTAAGTGAGAAATTAAGAGATCGTTTGGTCACGTTTATTATTATTTTTTGGTATATTTATAGATAATATAATCATTTAACGCATTTCGAGTTTATTTAAATGTTTCTTAATTGAAATCGGTGTTTGTCCGTTTGGCAACGCCTAACAATAAGTGCTTATTCAACGTCATTTTCGTCAACGAGCATTTGTCACATCTGGCCGTTACTTGTACTTGTTTTGTTTTATTAAAGTAATTGACAAACCTAATAGCTACACACAATAGGACAAAAAACAAACACCCATGTTTTAAATAATTTTTTGGACAATAAATTACTCGTATTTCTTACTTCAAAACAAAAGCATTATTGTTCATCAGACATAAACATATTCTAATTATCAAAATGAAAATAAAAAATCTCGAAAAAGCCAATTGGCTTTTACCACATTAAAGGAGGAGATCACATAGCTGATAGCTGCTATAAATTATGCAAATTTAGTCCTTTCATTAGGCGAGCTGCCTCATCCAAGAATCAAAAGAATCTATTTCAACGATTTCTAGTCAATTTAGTTGAAATGGCTATATTGGCAAATTGTCAAATATGTATGACTAAAATTGGTAATTGAAGAGTTTAACATTGAATTAGTTATCTTACAATATGTTTACGATTTTTTAGATAATTATTTCCTTAGCCATACTAGATATTTATTATACAAGGATTCCATATAATTTATTTCCAGAAAGAGACATAGCACCAGCACAAGATCCGATATCTTCTTACCAAAAAGAAAAAAAGATCCGATATCACACAAGCACAATCAATGAAAGAAAAAGCATACAAAATCCAGTCCAGTATCATATATTTATATTATATCTATCTATATATATATATATATAACACATAATATACGATTAAAATCAGACCACCCAGCATAAGACAATGTCCTCCGCTCTGACTGCTCTCTCCTTCTTCTTCTTCTTCTCCTCCGCGTCCTTCTTCATCTTCCACTGCAATGGAGTCTCTCAGCAGGCCATCCCCACCGTCTGCTCGCAAACCCAGAGCGACGAGCTCTGCGCGTCCCTCCTGAACGGCGACCCCCGGACCGCCTCGGCCGACCTCCCTCTCTTCTCGCTCGTCTCCATCGAGCTCGCCCAGAAGCAAGCCGCCCAGAACCTCGAGACCTTTGCCCGCCTCCGCGACAACACCACCGGCGACTCCCAGCTCCAGAAGGGGTACGCGAACTGCACGTCACTGTACGGGAAGGTGGAGGCCGACCTGAAGCGGGCGCACGAGCTGTCGGAGGCTAAGGAGTACGAGGAGGTGATCAAGGCCGGCCCCGGGTCCTCGCCGGCCTCCGACTGCTTCAACGGGGTGAGCTTCACGCTGGCCCTCGGCGAGATCACGAGGGACATGCTCATCGCGCTGGAGACGTTCGCGAGCGTCGCCTCGTACGTCGCTCAGCAGATCCGATCGCGTCCGGCTTAGAATGAATGTTTCCTTTTCCTTCCGACCCTGTCGCTCATCACTGTATGAACTGTTTTCGACCAAGATTTTCAAGATTCATATTTAATTTCAGATGCAAACGCCGTCATTAAGGCCTATTAGCTCAGTTGGTTAGAGCGTCGTGCTAATAACGCGAAGGTCGCAGGTTCGAGACCTGCATGGGCCATGCATGGATTTGCAACCATTTGTCGTTTTCCAATTTTTCTTTTGTCTTTATTTTTGGGCCGTCGCGTGACTGGCGGCGACTTTCTAGGACGGCCAGTTACGGCGCTAATCGCTCCTGCTTGGTCCCGTCGCTAGTGGGTTTCTAGATCCAAAGCCCATTTCTAATTTTCTATGCCCAAAACGGAGTTATTCTTGAGTTAGGCCTTCCTAAAACCCCACCACCTTTAGATGATAGTAGCTCTTGCTACAAATTCACGCAAGCATTTAACCCCCCTTGGATAAACGTTTATCCGGTAGATTTGGTTTTGTCCTCTTCCGAACAAATAAATCCTTAATTCCAATGTTATGATTGACTATTAGATTACCCTTTTCTTTTTCTTGCAAATAAAGAGGTAGAGCTCGAAAATTACATCAATGCTCTTCTAATAAAATATGTTTCAATCTAATCTCGAAACATCAAATCAAGTCATCTTGCATCTTTTTTTTTTAGCAGTGTCCTATAGTAAGATCGAAATATTTATACTATCCATTTGGAAAACAATTAATTTAAAGAAGAATAGACTAGATTATCCATCGCCGCATACTCGTATATCTTCACAATGCCTTTTTTTTTTTTCCTTTTTCGATTGTCTCGTATCGAGTAGAATGTATTGTCTATATTTCGCTTAGAGTAGATGATGAATGATACCTCTTCTGGTTTGTAGCATTCTATTCCTTTTTCTTTAGGAAAAAAAAAAGTTACGACAATGATTATTGGGAAGTAGGTAGCGTGTTTTTTTATGTTTCCGCCCACTCTAAAAGCACTCCTAGAATCATAAGCCAAATACTCACTTTGCCTGATATTGCAACTCATCTAAATAAGCTCTGCAAACATAATGAGCTACAAAACACAAGATAATAAAAACTAAGGACGATTCTGCCTTTCCGTTTTTCAAAAGATGGATTTTTCTTGTCGGACTGGTAAATTTTTGAATGAGCCGGAAACTAGCAATAATTGTTGATAGAAAATTACCACTATCTAATTTCTCAGTAAATTTGTTGGTAACTCGCTAACACTTTTATGTAATTACCAACTCTTTTTTATACTTTGTAGATTATCAATTTTGCTTTTTTCTTTTTACCAATTTTTATTTGTCTTTTTTACCAATACCTTCAATTTAAAAACTCTTATATGAATTTACCATTCTTTATTTAAATGATTACCATTTTTTCCCGATTAAACTACCAACTCTTCTTGAGTTACTCATCAGAGTGACTTATCAATGTTTACTTTATTTTTTTAAGTTATCAACCTTTGTCATTGTTCATCAACTTTTGTTTTCTTAGAAATGCCTTAAATACATCAATTTTTTTCTTTTTATGAATTTATCAACGTTTATTTGTGTGACTTGCCGTCTTTTCTTTCAATAAGTGACCAACTCATTTTGATTTACTAATTCCCATTTGATGTGCTAACTGACATTTACCAATTAGACACAAGTACCTAACTACATCCATCTTTTCTTAATCACCATAAATTGCAAAACAAAGAGAAGACTAATCTATTAGGGGCATTTACGAGAACATATCACATGCATTTTCACATCTCACCTTCAAAGACTAGAAAATGAACCGGAAATTACAGCGCGATGAAGTTTTTCATGTCTATTAGGCTAGAAAATATCTAAGAAATTGGAGAAATATCCTGTTCTTAAAGACCTGCTATACTCTGAATACATAAGCTTACAACCCAACAGAATTTGCAGTAGATATGTTCAAAGAAAACTGACGAACCTAGAAATGGTGAGAGAGAGAGAGAGATCAGAGATTCTGTTTGTCTTCTAGGGTTTGTGTTCTTGCAAAGGACACGTAAAAATAAGGTCGGGCTTTCCTTATTTCTGGTCCTCCGACGTTTCTCTTCATCAATGATGGCCCTCAAACTAAGATCTACACAGGAAAAAAAACTACAGAAACGTTAAAATTTGTGTATTCAAAATACAAAGGAAAAAAACAAAAAAAGAATCAAGAAAGACGTGTTGCCACTGTGACTTAATAATAATTCACGCACTCCAATATTGACGGTCATGCTTGAATATATGGCTTCTAGTTAGTCATCAAAAGATTAAAGTTTTCAAGCATTTTGGCTTGTGATTAGTCATCAAAAGAGTATATTTTTCAAGCGGACCTCGAAAAGTCAAAACCCACCAACTTTTGAAACCTCTAGGCCCCCAATTCCTTCGGTTCATTTGGAAAACCTTCTTGTACTGTTTGGGCTTTGGATGTGTTATTCTCTTCCCTACACTGCGGTCTATCAATACATACGACGTTGGCGAAAAGCAATCATAGGAAAGCGGTTGCTTAATCAGAAATATGCTCGACATGCATCTTGACAGCCGTCCCTAGCAGCGTAAACTTTTCATACTAGCGGTCACAAGTGACGCTAGAAGAGTAAAAAGGGAAAAAAGGAATTTCCAAGATGTTGCAGGCGACTGACTTTCGACGCTCAATCGATATACAAATTGGCTTCGAAAGCCATGGATTGCACTATCATGCTTTGGTTGATCATGTTGATCACATTTTACATGCGACTCTCTCTAATTGGTCCATGTCACGACCCACTTTACGCATGGAGGCACTCATACGATCTTAGTGTCGTTCGTCAAAGAGAGATTCGATTCGATTCATTCCCTTATCCCAAGACACTTACATACATTTCATGTAGTGGGGGGGCTTCCTAGACTCTTCCACTAATCATTTCCGGGTCAAATTGAGAAGCCCATCAATGGTGGAGCCCTCCCACAAGTCCAACATTAGGAGCAATGGATTTGTACATTGTTTTCGTGTTAGCCAGCGCAAGAATTCAAGTGGTATTGTTTAATGATTACGTTCAAGAATTTAGTCCTCAATAGTGCCTCATGCTTTCATTGTGTGATTGGAGAGGAGGTTCAGTGCATCAGTTCAATTGTGTGACAATGATGGTGCGGGTTATGCCATGTTAGTAATGCGATCAACGTGTAAAATATTTTTTTCATTGATTGAACGGGATAATAAAAAGATGGTCATTGCATCAAGGATTCATTGCTTAACTTGTCTATACATGTGATGTGTTCAGAATTTCCATATAAGATTAGAATAGCGAGAGTCATATTGTTATCTTTGTATTTTTTTAAGTAAAAGAAGGTCAAGACGAGATTTTATATTTGGTGAGATGTGATATAATAAGTAAGAGATTATTAGAGATAAGGTTAAAAATAAAAGAGACAAGATATTGAAAAGTAAGAAATCTTAAAATATATTACAATTTGACTACAAAAATCATTTTTGTTAATATAATGATAACACGTTACTACTATACATCTTAACAAAAGACATGGGTACCAAATGGATATTATTTTACAAATGTTCGAAGTTTAAATCCTTACGGAGTTTGCTTTCTACGTGCTAGAGACAACGCAAGACGCGTAAAGTAAAAGGACTAAGGTAAATCATCAAGTAAGATTAACGAAGTAGGTGAAGCGATTTTTGCATACACCTCAACTACTTCACAAAGATTGAGTCAATTATAGATGCGAGGATATAATGGTAAATTTGGGGTAAACATCAAATTTAAAAGTTTGCTTTATATAGGATATATACAGTAGAGACTAACCAAATTAAATAACTTGTTAATACTGCAACTTGTATCTTTTCACTAAATTGGAGTAGGTTCAAGTGAAACCATGCCAAAAATAAAAAATAAAAAAACAAACGATGCAACATGAGTTTGATACGGTGCCTTAGAAGGCAAAATATCGTGACATGCCTCTTATTATTTGCACTCAATGATAGAAAGTGTCAAACCTATATAGTGCGCTTAAGTCACACATACATGTCGATTTCGTCAACTAACTACGAAATCGACACTTATTCCATAATAAGGGCATCTATGTCTTGGTCTTGGCACAAGATGTCCATGTCAAGGAAAGCTAAATATCATAATTCATGGAGCATATAGGATCCAAAAAAATGGCGATTAGTTTCTTCTCTGGGTTGAATTGGGAAGCTCAAAAGTTTCCCTTTGTTTTCTATTATCTCGAGTTTCATTTTATTTGACAAACTTGATGATATATTCAAGCTTTGAGTGGCCTGAAATGTCACTTTGTCTTGCACATCCACCACGCTAAATATGTACAAAGTTTAGGACTGTATTTGTACAATTAAAAGATTTGTAATCGAATTGGCCACCATATAATAAATTTAGGACGTTTTGGATAATTTTCCGAATACTCTTAACAATATAATATTCTGCTTTCTAACATATATATTTTACAATGGAAAATTCAAGGTTGAATCGGTACACGAAGATGAGAGTTCCGGGTCGGAATCGATGGCAGTTGCACTCACTCAAGTACTAAAAAATTGCCATCTAAGTTGAAAAATGGAGAGGGGTGGCTAATGGTAGGCAGAGCGAGAAAATGCATACATCTAATCATATTCTACGCACCATGATGGCGACCCCATGCATTGCGATATGTCAAATGCTTCCGCATTTAAGTAAATGGAAAAATTGGCGTTTCCTTGGGGGGAAAACGACGTGCATGGGCGAGTTGTTATAAGAGGTCTTCCTTGACGCATGTCTTCGCTCAGAGAAGTCATCCAAATCTTCGATCGGTGTCGATCGAACGATACGAGAGATGACCATTTTCTCTCTCTACACGTATGGATCGGTTGACTTGATCCACTTGAGAGATCGTAGCTTCTAGTCGATTCCAGGAAGTTTTTTAGCCGAAGTTGGATATAATAGTTCAAGGGCACGGACTTTTCGCTTGGCCGAAACATGGGACTTTGCGTCTTTCTTCTCTTGGTGATCATCGATTGCTTTCTTATCTTTGAAAAGGAGTGAAAGTGATGTGCGCTCTTGACCTCCTAGTGAAAGAAGAAGAAATTAGATTTGGAGATGGGAAAGCGCAATCGCTTATCTTGTCGGTTTACATAGTCGGGTCTAATAGCTCTTGTGTTATGCACAATGATATCTACCGATTTGAATGAATCTTAATGTATTTGGTTTACACATTGTGAGGATTATACGCCTCAAGTTATGAGAAGTTAATCCCTATGATGATTTTCACGGTTGTTGAGTCAAATTTGGGAATAGTTACCAAATCCTAAACTTACCGTAAAAATGTCAATTCAGTTTTAAACTTTTCGATTTTGCTAATGTAGTCCTAAGTCATTTGCGTGAAATTTTAATATAGTATGTCCCACCAACTACCACCCAGAAAAAGCTAACGTGACCTTTAGTCATTGCCAACCATTCTATGTAATACGCTGACATGAACAACTTGTGAGTCATTGTGTCAACAATTTACAACGGCAATTGGCCGAAATGACTACATTGGAATTTTGTGTGAATGGTTTGTGATTAGCGAAAATTATTTAAAAAGTCTTTATCCTATTACATTTTGTCCAATTCAGTGATAAACATTTCAATTTGATCAATTGAGTAATGAACATTTTCATATTTTGTCAAAAATTCTTGGTAATCATCGATTGCTTTTCCCACGCCATAAGAAGTAATGGACTCTACGCTCTTTGTAAAGGAGTGGGTAGGATGTGCGCTTTTGGCCTCCTACTTTTAAAAAGTTAGATTAGGAGATGGAAATTCTCACCTGTTTACATCACTGCATTTTATAGCCATTGTGTTATGCACAATGATACCTACCAATTTGAATGAATCTAAATTTATTTGGGCTACGCGTTGTGAGAATTATATGCCTCAAGTTATGAGGAGTTAATCCCTATGATGACTTTCACACGTAGCTTGATGTCTTAATCCTATTGCATTTTGTCTAATTCAGTGATAAATATTTCAATTTGGCCAATTGAATTTTAAACATTTTCATCTTTTGTCAGAAAGTCTTGGTGATCGTCGATTGCTTTTGCACGGCATAAGAAGTCATGGACTCTACACTCTTTTGAAAAGGAGTGAGAGGGATGTGCACTTTTGGCCTCCTAACTTTAAAAAGTTAGATTAGGAGTGGAAAGTGTAACCACTTATCTCATCCGTTTACATCGCCGCATTTTATAGCCATTGTGTTATGCACAATGATATCTACAGACTTGAATGAATCTTAATTTACTTGGGTTATGTGTTGCAATAATTATACCTCTCAAGTTATGAGAAGTTAATTCCTATGTAGATTTTCACACGCAACTTGATAGCACAGTTTTGTAGTCAAATGAGGGGATAGTTACCAAATAAATCTTGAATCTATTGTATAAATATCAATTTAGTTTAAATTTTTCGATGTTGCATATATTCATAAACCATTTGCGTGAAATTTCAATATAATTCTTTTGACCAACTGCTGCCCAAAAGTAGCTAACATGACATCTAGTCATAGCCAGATGTCCTTAGTGATACACTCACGTGGACAACTTGTGGGTTGTCACGTCAACAATTTCTAATGGCAATTGATAGAAAAATTTACATTTAAATTTCACGCAAATGGTTTAACACTATATCAACAAGATTGAAAAACCTATAACTGAATTGACATCCGAATAATAAATTTATGACTAAATTTGTTGTTTCCTCTAAATTAGGTATATGAACAGGTTCAGGTTGACTCAAAATATCTCTTCATTATAAAGTTAGGTAGAGTTAGAAATAAAGACGACTGCATAAATAATCAATGACCACCATGATGGTTCATCATGATCCTACTGAGTCTCTCTCTTTACGTTTTAAAGAATTCCACACCAACCAAGAGAAGCATGAGACTCTACATTTGATTACATTTGGATACTCTGCAATCACATCCAAGAACGTCAAAACAAAAAACCCTTATTAGTCTAGAGAAAATATAAGCGGAAAATCATGGCGTTCAAATTTCTGGTCAACTCCACGATGCCACCCCGGATTATACATTTGCACATCTTGGGAAAGGGCACTTAGGAAACTGTCGTGAGAAGGATTATACATTTGCACAACTTGCGACCCGCGTGGAATTCTTATTTAATTTTATTATTTGGCCTGAAACCGAGTTTTTCTCTCAAGACATTATGGTCGATTTTAAAGTTAATATTTAGCGACCGCGTTCTAGAGGTCTGAAACCGAGTTTCCTTAGCCCGACCAGACTGTTTTCTACGTGGGACTCGGATTCATTGATTTTTCCTGGTAGGACCGGACGCCTTTTGACATTGCAGGAAACCGTGGTTAAGACGAGAGGACACAACTAATTATGATGCAAAACTTTTGTGTCATTTTGGATGGGAAGCTATGCAATAATTGTGTCTCTTTTTGTAGTAAAAATTCAGACTTGGACTTTAGCGGTCTTTGCCTGTACTGCCGTCTCTCAGTTGCCTCTCTCTCATCTACTTTACCAGAAGGAGGGAAGAAGGTGAAGAAGGTGAATCTTCCAAGCAATACCCATGTCTGCAATGGCGATCAACAGAGCCTGCGCGCTTAAAGGTCAACCCTCGTAGTCAGCGGGGCAAAACCCAGTGTAGGAAATGGCGAAAAATCCGTGCTTTCCCTTTTCTTCTTTCGATCGAGACGTCTACAGGAATCGCGGCTATCACCGGCCTGTGACGCTACCCGACTTTTGCCCCCGCCTGTGCCATCGCTTGAAAGCGAAATGAGGGCGGGACCCCCTCATAATCGTCATCATCTCTCTCTCTCTCTCTCTCTCTGTGAATTTCAATTTCTCTTGTGCACGAGCAAGAAAACCCGATTGTGGTGATGGTTGGATTTCATTTACTTTTGCGAAATCTTTCTTTTTTATAAAGACAAAGCCTTCGTTTTTTGGTGGGTCTCTCTCTCTCGTTGTTTATATAAACGCGAATAATATCATTTTGCGTCTCTCTCTCGCTTTGTTTATATGAAAGCGAATAATATCATTTTTCTCTCTCTCTCTCTCTCTCTCTCTCTGTGCCTGAAACAACTTGGTTGTCGTACAGGGCACGAGCTGCTTGCTTATCTTTTGTAGACACACAGCATCACGTAGCGAATTATGTTCCCTTGGGGATAAAGATACCACAAAAGAGGGACGAAAAGCTTGTGCTGTTTAAGAGTCAAGTTGACAGGTGTATCTGTGCTCTCTTGTTGTGTGGTTCTTGAGAGGAGATTTTTTTTCCCCACCTTGTTCTTGCTTTCCAAGATTCTGGGCATTTCTGGGCGTTTTCTGTCCATCATCAGCCGAACTTGAGGTTTTGATTCATCACTGAAGAAGTGGGTATAATTGGAAGTGTTTTTATGGGCTAGAAGATAGTAGTGCTCTGATTATGGGTTCTTTAAGAGGTTTCTCTTGTGCTGTTGTTGGCTGTCCACTTTCCTGTTCGGTGTAAGGACCAAGAGAAAGATACTTTTGAGGGGGTTTGAATTCTGTTGGGAAGTTGGGTTTTTTCAAGGGAGGTGGAGCTAAATTTCCTTGGGTCTGCCTAATTTGTGTGTGTAGGTAGTGGTTGGGAATTTTAAGTAGAAAAAGTGGTTGCTGGGTTTAAGTGGTGCCTCAATAGTTTTTCTGATATTCTGGAAAAGCGGCAGAGAAATTTGAGGGGGCTCTATTGCTTAAGCAGGGACAAGAGTCTTCTTGGTCACTTCTGTTGCTTTACTCACCTGGTGAGTTCTGCTCTAATTTCAACTAGTTTTTTTGGTTCTCCAAGATTTTCTGGTGTTCTCAGATCAAATTCAGGGTTACCTTGGAGTATCTTATTGTAGGATTGTAGCTTCTACTGGAACTGATTAGTTTGTTGCTCACAAGGTCAAACTGGAGTCTATTTCTTATTGTGGGGTGAATTGATTTTGAGGACTCAATATTTTCCATTTTCAAATAGGGTTATTCTTGCTGAAAGTTTAGTTGCAGAGTTTGTCTCTGGTTCTGGGTAAATTTATGATTGTTCCTCATGCTGTTCATAGGAGGCAGAGTAGCTACCATCTCATTTTCTTCAGGAGAAATCTAAGTATATGTTTTTTACTATTCCTATGATTATCAGTTTAAGGAGACTTTCTTGTTGCTGTAATCAAAGTTTGTGAATTTAAGTTAGTGCAAGAACTGATAGTATGTGGTTCTTTTTGTGCCTCTAAAATGGCAGATTCAGGACAGACTTTGTGCCGGATGGGAAGTGATGTTGGTGAAGTTGTGGAGACATCATATCCTTCATCTTTTAAGGTAGAGATTGCTTTCAGAATTACATGGTCTCTCTTTTGGAGTAATTTCATCAATGGTAATAGGCAAGTATGTGGTAGATTTATCTGAATGAAGGCAACGGATAAATATCATCAAGTACTTATAGCTGGGATTGAAACATATCAATTTACTGCAACCTATAAATGCAGGTTCACCATGCATTGTGTGCAGAGTTCATGAAATTAGTTGACAAAGTTTCAAGTATACTGCCAGCGATCGAGGCAGCTCGACCTCGATGCTCGGCTGGAATACAGGCACTATGCTTGCTACACTGCGCAATTGAGAAAGCCCACCTAATTCTCCAGCATTGCAGCGAGTCTAGTAAGCTCTACCTGGTAGGTATCTAATGAAGAAGCTAGATATGGCCATTTTGCTTTGAATTATAAGAGCCACCAGGCAAAGGATCACTTTTTGCTACTGCCTCAATCCTCATTTTTCTGCAATGGTGCATTATATGTTATGCATGGTATCACGATTCTGGTGTGTTAAGTTAGTCGAGTAAGTGTGCAACTTGAAGGAATTAGTTTGGATACTCTGATCATGTTGCAATCTCCAATGATTCATTTGTTTGATTTTGGTACTTCCTTGTCAGTAGTTAATTTTGTGCACTCTGTTGTTTTAAAATTACAATATACTGAGAAAGAAAGGAGGTTAAGTATTTATAATGTAAATCGACAGAACAAAATAAGGTTTTCTCAAGCTGGTTATCTTCTGCAGATCATGCTTTTCCTCCTTCCATAATGATCCAACTTTAATCATTTCAGGCATTAACTGGGGATGCAATAGTCGCAAGATGTGAAAGGTCAAGGAACATGTTGGAGCAGAGTTTAGGCCAACTTCAAAATATGGTTCCGGTAGTGTTGGCTATAGAGGTTAGTTGTCACACCATAGCTATAAGCTTAATAAACTTAGTATATGCTACGGTTGCTCTCTGGTGAACAAATGTTGCAGATCATAATAATTTAATGGTAGTAAGCAACTGATCTTTGTTCAGATAACCAAGTTACTAGATGACCTAAGAAGTGCGACATTTATCCTGGAACCATCTGAAGAGGATGCAGGAAAGGCGGTGCATGACTTGATTCGGCAGGGTTCTTCAGAATCTGGTTCAACCGAAAATTTGGAACTGACAGCTCTTCAATTTGCAGCATCAAAGCTTTTTATTACTTCTCCAAAGTCGATATTGGTGGAAAGAAGATCAATCAAGAAGTTACTTGACAAGGTTGGTGAAAGTGATCCAAAGAAGAAGAAGATTCTACTTTATCTTTCATCTCTTCTGAAGAAGTATGGGAATTCTATTGCAAGCGGGCAAATGCAGAGCGTCTTCCTGGAGAATGAAGGAACATATTTGACAGCTAATTCCCGACGTAATTCAGTATATACAGAAACTGCTGAAGTGGCTGAGGCTCCTTTACCAGGGCACCGTGAGGCTCAAGTTGATGTTTCTGTTGACACAATAGTCCCTGAAGAATTCAAGTGCCCCCTCTCTTCGAGATTGATGTACGAACCAGTCGTGATTGCTTCTGGACAGACATTTGAAAGAATGTGGATCCAGAAGTGGTTTGATGATGGTAATACTTACTGTCCGAAAACAAAGAAGAAACTAGCCAACCAGTTCTGGACCCCAAATACTGTCTTAAAGAAACTGATATCACAGTGGTGCACAAGACACGGACTAGAAATACCTGACCCTATCATACAGCAAGGAACGGTGCATCCGTGGGAAAATTCTAGTACATCGATTGCTAGCCTAGGCAGTTCACTGAACGACATACGTCTTCAAGTGGACTTCAGTAATGTCTCGCTTGGGTCCCTGGAGAGCAGCATTAACTCTGAATCTCCACTTCGAAGATTGGCAAATGGATTTAATCCTGGGACCTTGCATACCAAAGACTTGAAGCAAGACCATTCTTACGGAAGTTTTGACGAGGATGAAGAATATTTTGATATCTTTTCTAAACTGACCGAACTCCCATGGCAGTCTCAGTGCAAGGTGGTTGAAGATTTCAAAAGCAATTTGGAATCCAATCACCAGTCTCTTCATTCGGGATCAACTGAGAATTTCCTCGAACCGCTCGTAAGATTTCTGGGGGAATCACGTGATCTAGGTGATGTAAAAGCTCAGAAGACCGCGTTGCAGTTATTACTTACGTATTTGAAAAAGAGCAGGTTTGTAGTGCAGTTACTAGTTGTGGCTGGTTTTCTTATAGAAGATACTTTCCATGGTTCTTCCTTTCACCTTCTTTCAACTAAATGTACTGAAATTAACGAGGGTGCTGCTTCATGCAGATACGAAGTAATGCATGTCGATCAAGATGGATTTTCCATGTTGGCTACCTTTCTTGATTCGGAAGTAGCTGAAGAAGCCATTGCCATTGTGGAGATTCTGTCTACTCAGCAGGAGTGTAGACTGAAAGTTGTGAATTCTGGAGCTATTCCTTCTATTTTGGAGACCCTCGACTGCGAGATCAGAGACCTCCATGTGTCCGCCCTTAAAATCCTTTACAACCTCTGCTTGAGTACTGATCTCCGTCCATATGTCACACCCTGCATCCCAAAGATGGTCCGTTTTCTGAAGGATAGTGAATTGGCGAAATACGCTCTTGCTATCATCAGGAACTTGTGCGACATTGAGGATGCAAGGATCTCCATCATCGAGACCCACGATTGCATCACCTCTATCGCCGAACTACTCGAGACTGGGAGCAACGAAGAGCAAGAGCATGCCGTGGCTATATTCCTTTCGTTGTGCTCTCAACGCGTACAGTATTGTCAGTTGGTACTGGATGAGGGTTATGCGGTCATTCCAGCCGTTGTGAGCTTATCCATCAATGGCACCGAGAGATCGAAAATATGCGCTATAGAATTACTCCGGCTCTTACGGGACGTGAATGACAGTGATAGTTGTGATTTCTCAGACCTGGATCCTCCTACGCACGAAGACCCCGGTTATCACTGCTCGGAGACAAAACCATCTTCCAGGAAGTCTGGATTCTTCGGACGGAAGCTCGCGATATTTTCTAAAAGGCCTGTCTCTGCCGCACAACGGAAGAAGAAATGCAATTCGTAATTGGGTTATTCCGTGACCTCACAACGGCTTAATTATCTGACAGTGGTGAAGAACGTTACATATTCTCTGTGAATTAAGGTTCTTCTTCCTTAAAACTAGAATAGAGCAACTTCTGTAAATTGTCTCATTGCTAGACTTGGATCCGCTCAGCTGGGAATTTTTTGTTAGGCAGCTTAGGCTAGATCAAATCTTTGACGGGTACTGTGTAAAGCAGTATGATTGGTTAGAAATGTGCAGTTTTTTTTTTCCATGTTCTTATCAATTGGAAGAGTCCTTGAATGGACTCCCTGCTCGCCAACTCGGCGGTCCTCTTAATTGAGAGTAACGATTCAAGTTGACGGATAACAGGATCTGCTGATGTTTTACATGTACAAATTCTAGCAATCACATCATTTCCGCCGTCTCGCCCGGCGTCTTTCCATCCTCCGAGACCGTGGGAATTTATGGAGCACTGTAGCAGCGAAGGAGTTGTGATTCTATTCTTTCGATGGCCTTCAAATTCATAGACCATCTTGTGTTGTGGGTTGAGATGTCAAGATGAATCGGTTGGCAGTTGATAGGGGAGTCAAAAAGGACACGGTGATTGGGTTTTCATGGGGGGATGATGTCGTGCAAGAACGCTCGTTTTGACCAGGGATTCCTTCTCTTCTATCCTTCTTCTCTCTTTCACACTACTTTTGCTCCTGGCTGCATGAGCTCTCTCTTTTTGACTCCCATCTTAGCACAGGAATTTATGGGAAATTTCTGCGAAGCACAAGGTGGACAATGCTATCAACTTTGGCCAAAATTAAAGCGATTTCAGCATTTTTTTAATTCATGCTGGAGATAAATTAGGAGGCCTGGAACATCGGACGAAGATTCTCTTCTGTAAAATCGAGGGCCCGTTTGTATATTTCTGCTACTTTTTGTCCCTATCGTGCTGGAAATATTTTCAAAAACGTAGAAAATGTCCTGTCGAGAATCGTATGACTAGATGCGGCCACCGTGTTTTCTCGGTTCGTTGTTGAGTAGTTGAAGAGGTAATTTCAATCTTGCGTCTTGCAATTGAGACGGCAGTTCTAGACGTTATATCATTGAATGATTCAAAGATCGATTTAGAGATTTAGGGCTGACATTTTTTCAAGTAGTGTCGTGGATTGGTGGCTCCGGCGAAGAAGCTGGTGGAGAAATCCAATATGTCCAGGGAAAATACAGGGAGACAGGGTTTTGAAAATACTAGGTAGGGAAAAGAAAAGGAAAAAACTAATAAAAAATTTTAGAAGATTTTAAAAAATTGCAAAAGATTGCCCACATCAACTTGGCCATGTCACATTGGATGGTCAATGTTCACGTTGGATGGTTAGTGTTTACATCGATGATTGCCGCCAAAATTAAATTTGGAATGACTACATTAACAAATTGTCAAAAACGTTTAGGATTAAATTAATTTAATTGAAATATTTAAAATTAAAATGACATTGATATAATAAGTTGGGGATTTTTTTTTTTTTTGGTAGTTTCTTGAACAATTTTGTTGACAATTTCAGTTTTTCAAGCTCAATTTGATATAGGATTAACTCTGTTAATCATTGTTCCAAAAACCCATTTTCATTAAAGGTGGGATTAAAATGCTCCGTTCATGTAAACTCACTTCCGTAATTACTACTTAGTCAATGGCCAAGCACATTTTCTATGTGCCATTAACGTACCACAGCTCCATGAAGTTTTAAAAGAAGCAGCGATAGAATCATGGAGGTAGTGAGTTTTTGCTCAATGGACGCAATCAAGTCTAATTTTATGTCAAGGAATTTGATTTCATTTCACCTAGCTTTTTGGGTTTTGTTTATTGTACTAGGATCTTATCTAAGGAATTTCCAGATTTCCCCGAAAGTTGGTACAATTTAAGTATAAGGTCTAATTGCAAGCCTAATCACATCAATTTTCAATTATCAACGTCATGATACGTTGAAAAAGCGTGTTTTTATCGGATAATTATATGTCTTGCATACTTCCCCATGGATGGAGTCATTGAACCGAGTCGTTTGATGTATCCAAGATCTATGAATGCCACATGTGTCAGAGCTGTCGAATTTAGCCTACGATTGTAAATCATTTGCAAGATCCGGATGAAGGTTTGCGGATATTTTGGGCCCTGACTCACCTTCATACAAATAAATAAAATATGGATAGCACAAGCGTCAAGAAGCTGGAATAGCTCAGTTGGTTAGAGCGTGTGGCTGTTAACCACAAGGTCGGAGGTTCAAGCCCTCCTTCTAGCGCTTTTATTATTTTTGGTTAAAACCAAGATTTAATTAAAAAGAAAATTATGCAAAACTCTCTCAACTTTCATTTTGTTACAATTGAAAATTTAGATAAGGACATAAGCCTTCTACCGTTTTTCTTATTTTTTTTGTTAAAACCAAGATTTAATTAAAGAGAAAATTTTGCAAAACTCTCTCAACTTTCATTTTGTTACAATTGGAAATTTAGATAAGAAAAGACTTAATTTAGGTCCTTATCTGGATGTAAAACATAAAAGAGTACTGCTGGGTGGAGGGCAACAAAAAAAATACTATATCAATCTTCGTCCAGATCTCGAAATCACCTGAATGTAAAACATTAAAAGACATTACCAATTTGTGTGCACGCATCTACATTTAATAAAGACATTGTGGAAGGCCCCATGGGAGCCACAAGAAGCTGGAATAGCTCAGTTGGCTAGAGCGTGTGGCTGTTAACCACAAGGTCGGAGGTTCAAGCCCTCCTTCTAGCGCTTTTCGTTTTGATTCGATTAAAGAGAAAATTACACAAAACTCTCTCAGCTTTCATTTTATTACAATTGATAACTCTATGTTATATGTATTGTTAGCATGTATAATGCCCGTGACTTTCAAGAAATAAAAGTATACTTTCATCTTCTTAAAAAATGAAATCTCTATTTTATCTTTGATCTATGTAAAAAACGAAAAAAAGAGAAAGAAATGGAGAAATATAAACTAAATGAAATACTGCAAGAGAAAGAAATGTCAGTAATGATACTAAAACTATGAACTTATCGAAATTTGATGAATATATTAACAGAACATATAATATATTTCTAGAAAAGGTAGAAAAAAAAACTAAGTATAAAGGAAAAACAAAGTCCTCCATAATGAAAAAGGTTAAATTGAAAAAAAATGAATACTCATTACGTATATTTAATGGCTTAATTGATGCAAAAATATTATTGATCAACAAAGGATTTATAAGCATTACCTTAGGCTTTGGTTAATCTTTCCTTTTATCAATTGAAAACATTATTTTCTTTTATAACTTTTAAATATATTTATGAAACAATCATTTTTTTACCTTAAGTAATCCTTAAACGAATTTTGTAATCTTATCTTCTTCTTTTTTTATTGAGACTTTTTCCCTTTTTAATTTAATTTGTGTTTTCTCTTCTTCTTAGAGTACCTTATTTAGTCATATTAAAGTAGCTATATTTATTACATTTTAACAAATTTTTGTTGGTTAATTTTATTATTAATGTTTATTTTTCTGTCAGTACTATTATAATTGATTTAGTTTCCTCCCTTTTTTTTTTTTTTTCATTTTTATAGCAATTGAGGGTAAAAGAGACATATCCTCAGACAAAGTATACTTTTACCCCTTGAATATCATGTTCATTGGACATGCTAATGGAAAAAAAATAATAAATGATGCACTATCCACAAAGTTCACGGGATATTACACGATTTCCCCTGAAATTAACCTCTCATATATTGTCGCAATGATTTATCAAGTTATTTTCAAATTTTGAAAAGAAAAAAAAACGATAAGTTATTACACAATCGGTTGTGTTTCACAATAGACACATGGTATATTTAATATTGATTATTGTCTTCTTGTCTTGTCTTTTCTGGAAATGTTGTAGATATCTTACTCCCTTTTCAAGCTTTCAAGCTCCCAATCTGATGTTGGTAGAGTACTCCAACCGTAGTTGAAGATTCATTTTAGATACTTCAAATGTTTGCCCGGAAGCAATGCCAATTTTTTTCCACATAATATTGTGGAGAAAGAAACGGGGATGATGGAGGCCCTTGCCAATCAAGCAAAAAATGGCCAGAAATTCAGGACATCCACTAAAAAAAAAAAAAAAAAAAAATACCCTTAGAAGTAATTGCTTCTTGTGCTTCTCAGCCATCTCTTTTTTCTCCTTACTTCTTACCGAAACCAATGGGTAGATCCTGATGCTGCTGCGGATTCACTTCGGTATCCTTAGAGGGAGAGAGAGGGAGGAAAAAGCACTCCATCGAGAGAGACATCCGACCAATCATGCACTAAACCATCAGCATCAGCATCCGCATAAAGCATTTTGCTTGATCAATGCTGGAATGCTGAATAAGAATCCTTGAGACTGAGACTATCTAATGACCATGGCCTTTCCTTTAAGGTAAAGCTTTAGCTCCTGTAGATTTTTGGGGTATGGTTGGCATGGTGTAACTCTCACAGAACATAAACAAAGGTTTTCCTCATCAGACACATTCACATACTGTGTTGGCCAAGATACAACGTTAAACCAAGGAAGCCTTGTGTTTCAGCAAATCTTCGATCCCGGTCCAGAAAGCTCCGCCTCTACGTCAGTTCGAAACGGATTAAAAGAAATCGCCATCAATGTTTTGCTTCCAAGCTTTGGCGTCTCCTTATCTTCACTGTTCAGCTCCTACCTAATCATGCTAACTTAACACCTCTCGTCTTTTCTTTTTATTAACATACACATAGCTTCTAAGCTTTGACCTCACCGCATCGTCCGTGTATATTTATACTTGGGAAGCTCCGGTTCTCTTGTCTCATTCTCATTCAACAGACACATTCCACAAGGGAAGAAAAAGACAAGAAAAAGAAAAAAGACTGCATCTGGATCAACGGAAACGATGTTGGTCCGTGGTGAGAACTCGTTTTTGAGAATAACCCTCCTTCTGTTTGGGTTCTTGGTGTGTTTCACTTCGTCCGAAGCTGCCATAAAGAAGTACCAATTTGACGTGAGTCTTCCATTATCTTAGTTCACGTCTATGGTATATTTCGGATCTGCACATGATGCATGAAGCTGTCATTTTTTGGCTAAAATGTTGCAGATTCAAGTGAAGAACGTGAGTAGATTGTGCCATGCCAAGCCAATCGTGACAGTGAATGGCATGTATCCAGGCCCGACCATATATGCCAGGGAAGGAGACCGAGTCCTTATTAATGTCACTAATCATGCACAATACAACATGTCAATTCACTGGTAAATTCCAATCCAGAAGACACCATATCAGTACAAATTGACAATATTCAAAGCTGTTATGTATTCATTAGTTCTCGCTCTCGGTGAATTCCATAGGCACGGATTAAAGCAGTATCGCAACGGCTGGGCCGACGGACCGGCCTACATAACGCAGTGCCCTATTCAGACCGGGAACAGCTACACCTACGACTTCAACGTGACGGGACAGAGGGGGACGTTGTGGTGGCACGCACATATTCTCTGGTTGAGGGCCACCGTGCATGGCGCGATCGTGATTATGCCACCGCAAGGCACGCCGTTCCCATTCCCACAGCCACACAGCGAGCAAACCATTCTGCTCGGTGGGTTGAGAGATACACGCGCCGCGCATCGGAGATTTTCGAGAACTTGAAAGTGTCCTAGTTAATGAGACCTCAGTAGTTTTCTCAATTCGATTCTCATATGTTGCAGGAGAATGGTGGAACGCAGATGTTGAAGCCATTGAGAAGCAAGGAAACCAAATGGGCTTGCCGCCAAACATGTCGGATGCGCACACGATCAACGGAAAACCAGGGCCCCTCTTCCCATGTTCCGAAAAGCGTAAGCAATTCCTCTAATTTCAAATCTCGAAAAAGTCGATTTCTCGAGCTGTTAGAGCCGGGTTTGCTTAATAGGAATTCCTGTTGTTAGATACATTTGCGATGGAGGTCGAGCCAGGGAAGACCTATCTCCTGAGGATCATCAATGCTGCCCTCAATGACGAGCTCTTCTTCGCGATTGCGGGCCACAACATGACGGTGGTCGAGGTGGACGCGGTCTACGCGAAGCCGTTCAGCACGGACTCCATCCTCATCGCCCCTGGCCAGACCACCAACGTGCTGGTCCAAGCCAACAGAGTGCCGGGCAGGTACTTCATGGCGGCAAGGTCGTTCATAGATGCGCCAATCCCGGTGGACAACAAGACCGCCACCGCGATACTGCAATACAAAGGTATCCCGAACACAGTCATGCCCGCCCTCGCCCAATTGCCCGCCCCGAACGACACCGCCTTCGCCCTGAGCTACAATCAGAAGCTCAGGAGTCTGAACTCGCCGCAGTTCCCGGCCAACGTCCCTCTGAATGTCAGCCGCAACCTGTTCTACACGGTCGGGCTAGGCAAGAACCCGTGCCCGACCTGCCTCAACGGGACGCGCTTCCTCGCCTCCCTGAACAACATCTCCTTCATGATGCCCCAGGTCGGGCTCCTCCAAGCCCACTACTTCAACACGAAGGGCGTGTTCACCACCGACTTCCCCGACAAGCCCCCGACCCCGTTCAACTACACCGGCGCCCCGCTCACGGCCAACCTCAAGACCTCGCAGGGCACCCGGGTCAGCAAGATCGCCTTCAACTCCACCGTCGAGCTCGTCCTCCAGGACACCAACCTCCTGACCGTCGAGTCCCACCCCTTCCACCTCCACGGCTACAACTTCTTCGTGGTCGGGACCGGCGTCGGGAACTTCGACCCAACCAAGGACCCCGCCAACTACAACCTGGTCGACCCGATGGAGCGGAACACGGTGGGCGTCCCGACCGGCGGCTGGACCGCCATCCGCTTCCAAGCAAACAACCCAGGTAAACTCCTCACACCCAACTTCCGGAACACGGAAATCTCACATCTTGGCTTGGAAAATCCTCACGCAACACGTTCGTTCATCTGCATCTTCCCTTTTCTTTCTTTGCAGGGGTCTGGTTCATGCACTGTCATCTGGAGCTCCACACCGGGTGGGGACTGAAGACTGCCTTCGTGGTGGAGGACGGGCCGGGACCCGATCAGACCGTTCTGCCGCCACCCGCCGATCTCCCGCCATGCTAAAAGCAAAGAAAGAAACCTTTTCTTTTACTGTTCTTTTTTCCATTCATTCTGAATCGTGGTTCTTGTGCTTTCGTTTTCGTTACTTCCCTGCCAAGAAGCTGCGGGAATTGTTTATTCGTTCTGAGGAAGAAATGGTGGCAGACCAGAACTTGTAAAACCGAAATTGTTTGATATCGAAATGCAATAAAAAGCTCCCCAGCAATTGTATAATATTTACACGTGACTCCAGTACATACACTGATACAAGAGAGTGAGAGAGAGAAAAGGGAATATGCGGAATATGAGAAATATTCTCAAACAAAGCCGCAAGAAAACTACGGCGGAGATTTTCCTGTCGATGCGCGGATCGGACATTGTCCATCCGATCATTCCACTTCGCACGTTGTCTAATCAATCAGGATACCAAGTCGACAAGCCGTTTGATAGACATCTTGCGTAGCATAGATCAATCTAGTAGGACATATAAGCCCAGAAATTAATTTCTCAATTTTTATTCTTTAAATAAGTTTCTGAACAAAAAAAAACGCATTTAATTTAAAAACTAGATAATGACTCAAAATTTTTATTAGTTGAACATAAATTCTTTGATAACGGAATAAAATTTCTATTTCAAGGTCCGGTGGGTGTCTAGCGACAAGTGTCCGACAAACCGGCCTCTAGCCTCTCACGGGTGGCGGATAAGTGATGGGACACGACGAAAGTAAACGATGAAAATAATTTTCATTTCTTATTTTTATCCCAAAAATAGAAAGTTAAAAATTTTGGTTTTTGATTTTTGTTCGAAATTATTTCTTAAATAAAAATATGTTTCAAAAAATAGAAAAAATGAAATTGCGTTCTTAAATAAATTTTGTTCCAAACTTATTCTCGAGAATAGAAAAACAGAAAAAATAAAGAAATGAAATTTTTGTCATACGTGCCTCAAGAGTCTCAATAGGTGCCTCCAACGATAGTTTAACCAATGTTGGAGCCTAGATGCGCTTCTTATTTTACCGTGCTGATATTTGCATGTCCTTTTCCTAATCCCTAGCAAGACTTTTTGACTGTGTTTGGTAGTTAGGATAAAATTCAGGATATGATATAATTTATCTTATTTTACGTTTGGTGCTTGCTTAGGATATGATAAAGTCGGATATTAGGGGGATATAGGCTGGATAAAATTATCCATGGAGGAGGTGGGATAAAAGTGAATAGAATTTTTAATGTTTATAATAGGAAATTTATTTTTCTCAAATAACAAATTTCTTAAATTAACAAAATTAAATTATATTTCAATATAAATAATATTTGAATTATAATTTAAGAAATTACAAATTAAAATAAAAATTTATTTTTTAATTTTATTTTATTTTAATTTATATATTCAACTTTAATTCTATCTTATAATAAACATTCAATCTATAAATTATATATTTATATTTATTATATATTTTAGGTATTTTTGTATTTTAGGTATGTTAGTACAGTTTACTATTTGCTAAAATTTTATTAAAGAATGATGAAAGGGGAAAAAAGAAATAACAAAGAGAATACTTTAAAAAAGAAAAGGAAAAAAAAAAATTAAAAAAATAAAGGAATGGTGTCACGAAGATTTTTACCATCTCCGTTTATAAACTTTTGGTTTATTTACATGATATCTTTATATTAAAATATATATATATATATATATATTAAAAAAAATATATATATATATATATATATAATATATCTAATATTTATACGAATATATCGACACTTTAATTTGTGATTCATTAAACAATTGATAATATACATAAAAATCTCGGGACTAAATATCATATCCTATCTAATTCTATCCTAGTTAGAAATCAGACGACCAAACGTAACGTTTCTTCGTTTTACGTTTCCCAATCCCGTAAGACTTTATCTTCCTTATACGGGAAGTAACATTAGAAAATCCTAGCCCTCTCCGAGAAACGTCGGAGGTCCTGTTCCTGTTTTTATCTGTCTTCGAGCCTTTCGAGGAACTGTTCAAGTTCCAGAGAGAGAGAGAGAGAAGGAATATGCGAAATATGCCGCGCACAGAGCCGCGAGGAATGGACGGCGGAGATTCTTTTCTATCGATGCGCGGATCGGGCGTCGTCCGTCCGATCATCCCACTGGCCTTTCGTTATAGGAACGAATTTGACTCTCCCAACTGTAATTCCAAAGCCACTCACTCATGGCGACGGTTTCTTCCACGACCTCTTCGCTCGCCACCGCTACCTTCCCCAGCTCTCGCCGATTCCACCGGTCTCTCTCTCTCTCTCTCTCTCTCTGCGATTCGTTGTCGGCATTGGAATCGCGTCGCGAATTTCCGGTTTTGTTGTTGTGTGGCTGAGATCGACGGCTGTCGCGGTGGCGGTGCAGGTACGGACGGCGGTGTCGCGTCGGGATGGCGTTCGCGAGCGCGGAGAAGGGGGCTGCTGCGGCGGCGGCGGCGGCGGCGGGAGTGAGCGTGACGGAAGGCGAGGGGAAGCTGCCGAAGCTGGTGCTCACCTCCGCTCACGGCAGGTGAGTTGTCGCCTTCTATCGTCTCTGCATTTTGTCGTGCTCTTCGGCTCTGTTTTTTTTTTCGCTGCGATGTTGCGAATGGATCTGAAACTGTGCGGTTGAGGCTGTGGAGGTTTTCGAGGTCCTTGCGCTGGTGGACTTCTTGTCGTGTTCTTTGGCGATGGCGACGTTGTTTTGTGCCGCGTTCGATGGCTCATGGTCGTACGAGCTTGCGCAATTGCTTGCTTGATGGGCGTCTAGGAGTTTCGTGTCGCAGACTGCAGATCATCCGAAAAAGGAGATCTTTTGCGATGTGCATGTCGGAGGAATTCGGATTGCGGTCTCGTGACGTAATGCATTCCCCACTTTGAAATGTCTTGTTGTGAATTGTGATTGATTCCGCGGAAGGTTGAGTTGGCTTCACGTTGTATCTTTGGATTGCGCGAATCTGGGAAGTTGACCTTGTGGAGAAATGGGGAAGTGAGAATTTCTGGTGAGCGCAAAGAAAGCAACTGTGCAATGTATACTGGCTAGGCGCTTTTCTTGCCTGATCTTCTATTTCGACCTGGTTTGAATGGCTCGGCGTGAATTCAGTATTTTCGCTTCACGCTCCTCGGGCTTTTATACGTGTCTGAGCAAAATGCCTCTTGTTTTACTGTCGAAGTATCCTTTAGTTGGTCAGCCAGAGTACAAGTTTTTAATTGGTGCAAATTGTAAATGATGTCCAAGTGATTTTAAGCTGCAGTTATATCACAGCTCTATGTTGGTCTTCAGTCAATTTATTTTACTCAGGCTCGCGTTGAGGTCTCAAGTGCAGCCCCTTATGCTGTCGTATGGCACCTCTGCTTCGAGAGTCAGAATTGTGGGTTGGCAACAGGATTAACACTATGTATAGTGTTTGAAAAATCATTTTTATTTCTCCGAATGCAATATGTGGATGTGCACTTTTGAGAGGATTTCACTATCAAGTTGACTCTTATACTCTAGATTTTATCATGGTCAAACTTATGATGAGCATGTTTGAACTTCTTCATTCACTTAGTTCTACCTTCTCAGTGAGGCAGAGATATATCTCTATGGAGGTTGCATCACATCCTGGAAAGTTGCCAAAGACAAGGATCTCCTATTTGTTCGACCAGATGCTGTATTTAACAAGAAGAAACCAATAAGGTGAACTTCTCCATCTTGTTCTCCTTGAATGCATTCTTATGATTTGACAAAAATGCTTGCATGTTGCTTACTGAATTTGAGTTTCGGCAGTTGGTTTGACTAAATTTTGCAGTACTTTGAAGCATGTAAGAACAATTTTAGAGCACTGAACGTTATGCTAGTATGAGAAAGTGAATCCATCGACCTTAATTTGTGCCCGTCTTTTTTACTATCCCGAGGTAGCACACTTCCCAATTGGTTCCATAACTTGAGGCCACTCATGTTTGGGAAACCAATAGTCATCCAATGATGAAATGGGCAACTCATGCGTCTAATCCATGCACCAGCAAAAGACAGCATGCTGTGGCACTGATGTCAAAACTTTATGAAAGATGACATCTCAAACAAAAGTAAAGAAATCACAGAAATTTCATTTAATAGCCCAACTTTACAGAGTCCAAGGATCATAAATTCTTTCTAGGTTGATTTGCATAGCTCCAAAGTGTGCTTCATGTGATCACTGCCTAGTGGCATAATTTTGCTCGTGTCTTTACCTTGAAAACTCGCAGTTTCGCCTGCACTGACTTATATTTTCTGGGACAGTGGAGGCGCCCCACATTGCTTCCCACAGTTTGGACCGGGTCCAATGCAGCAGGTATGCCTTGCCATTTTTCCAAGTGTCTTTATGAGGTTTTCCATTTAGACTCATGATACTTCACAACTACCATGTGCTTGTAGTAACGAACTCAACTTTTGAGCAAGAGCCATCCACCCACGGATTACCATGCTTTTGTCCCTATTGATTAAAACTTGAGCTTGACTACGACTAGTAATGTTGCACATTTTTATCCAGTTAATACTGGATCATGAATGCTCCTATCTCTGTTATGGCAGTGATGGAGAAATCTTTCTGAAGCTAGCAATTGGTTAATTACTTATGATTTTTAATCCATTCTTTGTTGGCTGTGCATGTTGTAGCATGGATTTGCAAGGAATATGGATTGGTCCGTTGCTGAATCCCAAAGTGAGGATGGAAATCCAATTGTAACCCTAGAATTGAAGGATGGCCCTTACAGCCGTTCCATGTGGGATTTCAGCTTTCAAGCTTTGTACAAGGTGTGACTTATTCCCCAAGCGAAGGATTCTGAGCTATCTGTCATGCTACCCTTACTCACATGATGCAGGAACCTCCGGTTAAATAAAGCTCATCGACTCATTTTTGGGTTTCAAGTTTTAATTTTCCCTCAACCCTAAATCAAAATTTCAAGGTTCTTGTGTGATTAAAAGTTTTGTTGCACATGTTAGCTGTTGGAACTAAATTCTCTCTGTTGCAGATCATCTTAAGAGAGAAGAGCCTTTCCACCGAGTTAATCATCACAAATACAGACACAAAACCATTTTCATTCAATACCGCCCTGCATACATACTTCCGTGTAAGTTGTGCGACATATTGCTCAGTAGATGATCTTAGGACATATATTACCCAGGAAAATGTACTTAAATCAGGCTGTAATTTAAAACTTACAGATCAGCAGACCATGGGAGGGTTGGGATCGAGGTGGATGTATGAAATATAAAGACAATGTATCTATTTGTGGATTTCTATAGGATGAGCATAAATATTGAGCACTGGATTCTAGCAGCAAACTTTGATGTGATTCTGCCTCAGATGAGCCTAATACTTGAGTACATTTCAGACTGTTGAGCAGATGATCATTATTAAAGTGTCATTCGATAGTTATTACTTGCAAGAATTGTGAAATTCAACATATCTGATCTTGTTATCCTATCAATTAGGCTTCTGTAACAGCTGCCTCTGTGAAAGGTTTGAAGGGTTGTAAGACATTGAACAAAGATCCTGATCCAAAAAACCCACTAGAGGGGAAGGAAGAAAGGTAATCTCTCTCTCTCTCTCTCTCTTGTGCATCATTGTTCCTGTGACATAATTTTATTCTCTGTAAAGCTGAAAGCAAAAGAAAGAAATTGAAGCCCTGATGGTAGACTTGGCAATTTCTCTGTTTTTTGTGTATCTACACAGCACTCATGACATCAGATAATTAGACGGAAGGAGAGAAACTAAACCGTATATCTAGCATGCATATGTAAAGTTAGTTTGACTATAACTATGCCGTAATTTATTTTCTGGATCACCGGTGTTGAATTCTGCCTAGAAATATCCGTTGTTCTTCAAAGTGACTGTGGCTCACATGTTGCCTTGGCCACTCTCATGTTTCCCTCACTCTATCAAAATGCATCACAGTGATGTTACGTTCTCCAGATACATCAGCATGTCCATTAAGCTCGTTGCTTATGCATTGGATCTCTTGCTAGAAATTATACTGTTTCTAATAATGGCATATAATATCAGGGACATTGTCACATTCCCTGGGTTTGTAGATTGCATTTACCTCAATGCTCCCAGTGAGGTGATTCTGGATAATGGCTTGGGAGATACTATATCCATCCAGAATACGAAGTAAGTGTGTGTGGAAAACAGCCTAAGATGATTTGTTGGGATTTGGAAAATTTTCCTTCTTCCTTATAGTTTACTTTTGGTCCTTGTCTCTATAGTTGGTCGGATGCAGTCTTGTGGAACCCATATCTACAGATGGAAGCATGCTACAGAGACTTTGTTTGTGTTGAAAATGCCAAGGTACAGAAGATGCTTAAATAGTTTATTGTGACTAGTTAAATTCAGGTTGTTTATTTATCATACTGGTAAAGGGTCCATTAATTTCAACAATAAATATGCAGGCAAGTGTTAGACTGAATCGTGTTCAGAATTTTTAAGAAACACTTTATGGGGTGGATCAGCCATTTTACCTACTGACTATTTTCCTCTTGATTTTGCGGCAGATTGGAAATGTCCAGCTAGAGCCTAAGCAGTCTTGGGTGGCCAAGCAGATACTTAGCATTGCCTGAAGAGCTATGAAGAAAACTGTCCTCGTACTTAATTTTTTTTTTTTTTAATTTCCCTTTTGAGTAATCAGCAAAAGAAACCTTGAACACACAAAAGTCTGTTGAGCTAGTGGAAATCTCGTTTTCGTATTTGTGGTTTCACTGTTCTAGCCAATTGTATTTTTGTGTTGTAATAAATTAATAATGTACTCTTTAATTTCCTCTGCGAGGAGACTATACTGCGATTTTTAATTTCTTGTGCTTATATGCATCTGCATTTATTCACCAGAAGTCCCCACAAGTACATATTCCATCTCTGAACAGATGAAAACGAGTTCTATCCCGCATGACTATCTCCCTAGAGTAAATCTTGGAGATCATCTTTGTTACAACATGGCAGTCCTCACAAATACGAAGGTTTTTAAAGACTCGAATGGTTGTCCCCGGTTTGGTGCTGATTAACCCGAATGCAATTGCCAGCCTCTCACTGTGCTGATGAATAGCCACCTCTTTTTCCTCATCATCAAGATCAAGGAGCGAATTCCCAACTTCAGGTCTATATCCTTCTAGTTCGAGTCTCCCTACTATCTGATGCCACATTTGATGAATCTCCTTAAGTTGCGGGTGTTTACAGTCGCCAGCAAAAAAGTCGTGAACGGACCCGTTTATGGTAATGCTGCTGCACCCTGGAAATTTTTTAATTCCTTTTTCTTTCATCATTCCTCTTATTCTCACTGCTTCATCCCATTCTCCTGATGCTGTGAAAATACTCGCTGCATGAATATATCGACCACCGTGTCCAGGGTCTACTTCCATCAGTTTCTTCCCAATTACTTTGCCTAACTTGACATTTGCGTGCTTTTTGCAGACATTGAGGAGTGCTCCCCAAATGGCAGCATTTGGCTCGATAGGCATTGTCTCAATCACCTCTTTGGCTTCCTTCAGCAACCCTGCTCGGCCAAGAAGGTCAACCAAGCAACCATAATGCTCAATTGTTGGGTTCAAGTTGTGAACTGACGTTATGCTCTTGAAGATTGATTTTCCTTCATCAACTAGTCCTGAGTGGCTACATGCAGTCAAAATTGCAGTGAGAGTGATCGAATTTGGCTTGATCCTTTCTTTCTGCATTTGCATATAGAAATCCAGTGCTTCTCTTGCCTGTCCATGAATTGCAAAACCAGAAATTGCTGCTGTCCATATGGAGACACATTTCTTCTTCGATTTAGTGAAAACTCGTAAAGCTTCTTCCATGTGACCGCACTTGCCGTACATGTCGATCAGTGCACAATCTAGTTCTGGGTCTATTTGTATCTGGTTTCTGTCGATATATGTGTGAATCCATCTGCCCTGATCCACTGCTCCAAGATGTGCACATGCTGAAAGTGAACTTACCAGAGCTACATTGTCTGGTTTAACACCTGCAATCAGCATATCCTGAAACAGGTTTAAGGCCTCCTTGTTCATTCCCACTTTCACAAAGCTAGATATCATCGTCGTCCACGAGATTACATTTCTCTCCGGCATTTCTTTGAACAGTTTGAAAGCTACCTCTACTTCACCACACTTAGCATATCCATCGATCATTGTATTCCACGACACTTTGTCTCGTCTAGGAGCCTGGTCAAAGAGGAGGCGTGCAATTTCCATTCTGCCAAACACAGCGTATGCATGGAGCAGGGTGTTGATGGCGAAGACATCCGAGCCAAATCCCATTTTCACAACTCGCGCATGGATTTGCATTGTCCCTTTTGAGGATGGCAACTTAGAACAGGCTTTGAGTAGGAAAGGTAAGGTGTGAGTATTGTGGGGGACTGAATTACTAATCATCTCAGTGTACAGAAGAAGCGCATGCCCTGGTTCTGTGCTTTTGGAGTATCCTCTGATCATTGCATTCCACATGAAGGTATTTCGACTGCTAGTCTTGTTAAACAACATTCGTGCATATTTGATATCACCAGAACTCGGTGAGCTGCAGAAAGCAATAAGTCTGCTTAAAGGGATGGGTTCTGAAACAAGGCCTGTTTTGAGCATACTTGCATGAATCTGCTTTAGTTCGTCCATGTTTGAACAGACCTCAAGAAGAGACAGTGGTTGCAAAGGAATAGCCATGGCTGGGCTCTGAATATTTTTGCTTCGAAGAAGACAAGCCAGTGAAGGAGTCAATTGATGAAATTTGGGATGACAGTTTCTGTGGCTTTAATTCCTACCAATGTGGATAAGGCCTCTGTGATAAAGTAAAATATCAACTTTGTTGCTTCTGATTTGATATGATATGGTGCTGTGTGTGTGTGTGGTGTTGGTCTATTGTGACAGATACTTGTCTTGATTCTGTTGATGGTCCCTTTGTTGTTTGTTTCTGTTCTCATTTACCCTAAAGTTGCCTTTTAAGCTGTAAAATGGCATTCGCCACTATCAAGTCGATTGCTAAGTATTCTGAAAAATGACCATCCGTATTTTTCAGAAGAAAAAGTAGTAAATGAAAAATACTTTCATAATCAACAACAATTTATAATGAAAATATTTCATGATAGTTCAACTTTACAAGTGATACAAGCGATCATTAATGAAAAAATATTTTCCAAACATTAGTTTTCTGTAAAAGAAAACACATTCAAAGCAGTGCAAGTGTTTTTGTAGTTAGTGTCATATTTTTTTAAAAAAGGTGTCGGGATTTCCTATAAGCAAAGACTCAAAAATGAATATTAAGCTTAGATTGACTTTGCTCCAATGAAATATGGATAACGATTTAGGTGTTAACTATTCACAAAATCGGGGGAGAAGAGAGGACCAAAGAATTCATCAAAAAATTTCGACGATTTCAGCTTTTGTAACATGTCAAGATTCAGGACTTAGTGACATGAATATTTTATTCCGAACCATGACGTGACTGCTCGCTCAATCATCGAGCAAACGATGAATTGATTTGCTTAGTCGAGATTCATACAGTCTTGCATTCAACGGCCCAAAAAAAGGATTTTAAATGGATATACCTTCTTGATCACTATCAAGCCATTTATACACATTTTTTCAAATTACATTTCGAACAAAGTAAGTTTTTCCACTTTTTATGACGTCATTAATGAGCAGCAGAAATTCAAGCGTGGGAATATCGCAAACACTAGTGGAAAAGTAGAACGTCCCGTCAAGACAGAGCAAATGCACGTGTGCACAAGGGAATCTTTGGTAGATGCGCAGAAGTTGAAATTGCAAAAGTCGGTTAATGTCGTTGCATCGGCAAGTCCCGCGCACAACAAAGTGGCAAGAAGCAGTAAAAGACACGCTCCTCGACACCGGACAGAGAGATCCGCAATGCAGGACATAGAAATTGCAGGAAAAAACTAAAAAGGTTCGAGCTTTATGGCTGTTAACGAGCTGTCATACGGCCTTCCACGTCTCCAGCCTGCTCGCTTCGTCTTCACCGATGCGTTCGTCTTTGGAACCATCGGATTCTTCCCTTTAACCATTTCCCCACCGGATATATGCTCCTCTGCCGCTTGTTGCATATGCCGATCGCGCCGTTCTTTCCAAAGATCGGCTATATAGTCCACGATCATACTGTTCTAGATTCTCAGTCTTGCTATATACAACAAGATCATTCTCATTGGGATTCTGGGTCTTTCTCTTATGCCCGTTAAACGTTTCTGTTGATGCCACAGTAAGGTGGGTTCATTTTCTCTTGAGAATGGAGAATCCTCCCAAATATAGCAGGCCCCCTAAGCTGAGGAGCGGTTATGAGCCGTCCGATACAGAGACGGAGTGGCACGAAAATCCGCGGCGGGAGCAGAGACAGGACGACGACGATTTGGAGTTTGGAGGTCCGAAAGTTGATTTGAGCCGGCCCAGGAACGTTACCCCCCTGAAACTGAGCAGGAGGCAACCTTCCTTTGGTGGGTCTTCTCCTAAAAAGGAAACTGAAGCCGCTTCGGTTCGGCGGAGGCACAGCAGCAAGTCGCCGTACAAGCCGAGAAGAGATAATGGAAACGCTCTTTCTCTGATAGGTGGATCAGATGCACGCAGAAATGTCAGTCCTTTATCAAAACCTGAGCACCTGAGGCATATTTCACCTTATAAGCTAGGAAGAGAAGAAAATGCGACTGATGAAAATGAGATTACAAGCTCAAACAGGAAGCTAAATCGTAGGTCACGGTCAAGGGACGATAGGGAAGGCCATCAGCAGTTCCTTGAACTGAGTAGAGTAAGTTTGAAATCAAACTACATTCATCGATCTGTTACTGCACCGAAGCAGAGAGCAAGGGACAGGGAACAGCATAACAATCCAAAGGGAGAGCGGACCCTGTCACCATTGGAAAGAAATGTAATTCAGAAACAGCGGGAAGTGTCTCCCTTGAGAAAACCTTCTGTTGGTGAGATAAATGAAATGGTAGCAAATTTAAAGCTCTATAGAGGTCCCGTGAACACTGCTACTAATTTTGAAAGCACAGATTCCATATCACCTGGCGATATTTTCTTTTCTCACGACCACACAGCTTTGGCATTTCAGAAGAATGTCTTCCCGAGAAATGATGGGCAGGAAACACGTTTTGTTCCAATACCCAAAACTGTTCCACAGAGGGACATTTCTCATCAACGGATGAGATCAAATGGTGGCTCTGACCATATTGCACAAGGGAATGCATCTAGTTTGAGTGCATCAAGGTCGATCCCAAATTCAAATTCCAACATAAGTAGACAAAGCATCAACAGAAATAGCACTGTGAGTAGAAAGATAAGTGACTTTAGTGCTGGAACGACTGATAGTATCAAGAAATTTACAGCCAACCGCAGGAAGGGCCAAACAGAAGCATGGTTTGCTTGTATGAGGAAAGGGTCTTGTAGATCCTCCAAATCACCTGAAGCTACTAGAGCCTTTGATGAAGCCTTTTTCATTGAGAAGGCATTTGTGGTTGAAAACCTGAGGCAGTTTTGGGCTGATAAGTATCAACCTCGTTCTCTCGATGGATTCAGTTGCCACAAACAGGAAGCACAACTTCTTAGGAAATTAGTAAGTTAAGCTGCTTAATTGAATCTTATGACCTTCCTTTTCAGTGTTTATCTGTGTGCTAGTTGATTAATTACTTTCATTGTGTTACAAGTAAAGAGTACCCTATGCACTAGATTTTCAAATTTGGATTGATCTATGTTTATTACTTTTCTATAAATGTAGTAATAACATTATATTTAGGTGCTCTTAGCATCGTTCTCTCAATATTACATGGATGCATGATCTATTGAGACTATGTGAATTCAAATTCTGTGGGATCTGCAGGTGTCAAATGATGTTTGCCCCCATATTTTGTTGAAGGGTCCTTCTGGATCTGGGAAAAGGGCATTAACAATGGCCCTTTTAAGTGAAATCTATGGTGACCAATCTTGGAATGTACGTTTTTGCTAATAATTTGTATCTGTTTTGCAATTTTATATGTTAACGGATCTGTAGCTGACTGGTGCCTTAATTTCCCTCCCTGTAGGTAACTCATGAGTTACGATCCTTCCATGTCCAGGTATATAAAGATCCTATGGAATTAGAGCTATGTATTTCCAGATGTGAAATTCTGACAATGATGGTGTCTCTTTTGCTTTTCCAAAATTTAAGCGACACTCCTCCTTTCTTTTTTCCTTTTGTTTTGGTTTCTCCTAATTTATGATGTTTCAACTGGTGCTTTGGACAATCAATTTTCCAAAAAATGACGCTGATGCTCCAAAGCAGATCATTCTCGTGGCTGATTGATTCCCCTGTTCTTTTTGAACTAATCGTGACATTCTTGGTTCATGCATATTGCTTTGCTTTCCATACATAGGAGAAAAGGCCAACGCAAGTAATTATTCCGCTGGTATCCAGCGCTCATCATGTGGAGCTGAATGTACATAAAGAAGCCAATTCCAGATTTGCATTAATGGCTTTCGTTAAGGAAATTAGTAGCGATCATGCAGTCATCCCTGAAGTCAGTCATGCAGGTTTCAAGGCAGATTATAAAGGTTCAGCATCTCTTAGAACGAATAAAATTCTCTCCGCATTATAATCCTTGTGTATATTTTTATGAGTTTTTATCTTGTTAACTTCAGTAATAGTACTCTATGAGATTGACAAGGCAGCAGAAAATGTCCAGCACTTGATCAAGTGGATAATTGACTGCTATTCGGATTCTTGTAAACTTATGCTTTGCTGTGAGGATGATGGAACTATTCTTGAATCGGTGAAAAACCGCTGCAAAGTCATCACGGTTGATGCTCCAACCACTCATGAGGTAATTATACATTGGTTGCTTATTTGACATGCATAACTAAAAACAATATAGATGATCAATTCAATTGACAATTAGCTTATTTGTTGCTTTTGCTGTCGCTGCTACTTATGATTTAAACTGGAATGTGTGGATCTGCACAGCTTGTGTATAACATTAAAATGGCATATCTTCATATTTTCCAGCATGTATCCATAGGCCTGTTTATACATCCAGATTCATTTATCACCTCTTATGTTACTTCACAGTTAGGCCTAGCCAGCCCTTGGACTAACAGATACAAATTACACGGATTTAATTGATACACGCAAGTTTATAGTTTATGGAGACATCTTTGGTTTCCTTTTGATGACCAGGCACAAGTTTAACTTATGTAGGAATAATGTCAGAATTAGCCAGGTCATCATTTTATATTATTTTCTTGGTTCGGCCAAAGGAAAAGTAAGTATATTTTTAAATACTGTTGGACAGCATGTACAGTGATTCTTAAGGTGATTATTACTATGTGCTGGGCTAGTCTCGTGTTTCTGCTTTTCCCCTCCTGTGTGTTAATAGTAACAATGAGGATGTGAAAGTTTTATCATTATTATGTAGCCAATTATATTCAGTGGACTCCAAATTTTACAACCAGAGCTCGTCACTTTTTTCGTCTCTGCTCATGCCATCTCTCTTTTCCCAGATTATGGAAATTCTCATCCAAATAGCAAGGAAGGAAGACTTTGAATTACCAATGAACTTTGCTGCCAAGATAGCTGCCAAATCGAAACAGAACCTCAGAAAAGCTATTATGGCTCTTGAAGCCTGCAAAGAACACAAGTGAACACCATACCATCGAAAGCACTTGCTTGGTCTTACTGAATACTTCGATCTCTCACATGGAAATTTTCCTGTACAGCTACCCATTCGTAGAGAACCAACCAATTCCATGGGGATGGGAAGAGGTACTAGTGGAACTTGCTGCTGAAATTCTGGCTGACCCAACTCAAAAGAGGTATGTATTTCTTGCGTAAGTCATGAGACTCCAGGGCTCGCAAATTGGACTCGACCTGGCAGTGACACGAATCAAAATATAATACACAGAAATTCAAATGTGACACAGCCCCATATGTTTGTCTGAATTTCAGTTGGAATTGACATTTTAGGAATAAATCAGTTCTCTAAAACATAGATAGGGACAAGAAATAAGGATTAGATATGATAAGTTGAAAGTCCATGGGACTTCTCTAATTGATATTGTTAGGAGGAAGAAATTGTGGTTGGTTGATTTTAGAAGAATCGATCATGCTTCTGCTTTGGAGGGACCATTTTAGAATATGATGTTTCTTTCCGTTCCTTTGCTTCCTGTTTGTTTGTAGATCTCAAAATTATGCTTTCCCATGAAAGATAACTTCCCATAAAATTTACTCTTTCCGACTTTTTTGGACATAAATGAAACTGGAAGAGATCTGAAGATCAGATAGATAGCATGCCGCAAGCAGTGTGGTCGTTAGTTAAGTGGTCTGCATCTGACAAAGCTCTAATGGAAGTAAGCCTAGGATGATGCAATTCATGTCAGCCTCAGAGAGAACGACATGAGGCGCTCTCAACATTTCTTGGAAGTCTCTTCCAATTTTCTTGGCCGATGAAATTGTAATGGACTTCGTGATATTTTCTGCATATAGTGGATCAAAAAACCAAATGATCTTGTTCATCATGGTTTAAGCAGATTATTCTTTGTAAGGGGAAAGATTCAGAAACTTCTGGTGGATTTCGTGCACCCCAAACTGATACTCCTGGTAATGCATTCAATACCTTTGACGCAATGGCATATTTATAGTCGGAGGTCCTAATTCAGTGTTCATTTTGATTGTGCAGAAGCTTGCAGAGCAGTTTTTGAAGGCAGTAGAGACTGGTTTTAAGAGGGACCTCTACTATTGGCATGCTTATTACGTAAGTTATATTCCATCGAGTTTTGTCGTTCGCTATTTGTTAGCATTGAAGAGACGCCTTTGCCTATTGTTCTACAGGACAAAAGACTGCCAACTGGGACGACTGCTTTACTGAAGTTAGAAGGTAATAGAAAAAAACGATTTCCTATGCCACTGAGTAAATGGAATGCATATGAAGAACGTGACATCAAAATGCACTTAAACCCTGAGTCTGTCTTCCTTCTGGAATATGTTTAACTTGTTCTGAACGTTACTGCGGAGTTCCAAGGACTCCAACGATTGAGTTTGATCCTGATTTCTTGAGCCATACAGCACCGAGCATACTGCACCGAGCACTGTTGCTACTGTGCTTAGTGATCTGCTGCTCGATATTGACTCTCTTCAAAACATTGTTGCACTATTCTTAGTTTTAACCCTATTGACCAGTGGGATTTTGGCAGTCCAAAATGCTTTAGATAAAGCCAAAATCCATTTCTCAAGCCAACTAAGCTTTCATTTTGCACCTTCGCCACAAGTAAGGCATTAGGGATTGAACAGGTACGGGTTTGAAAAGGCTAACGTGGCCCAAACCCTTCCCATTAACTTTTATCATTGCCCCAAATCCGTTATAGGTTTTGATATGATATCCCAAACCTGCCTCACTAGAGTAATAGGGTTTTTGTCGGGTAAGTGCAATCCGCTGCAGTTTTTCATAATAAACAATAATCTTATATTAATTATAAACAACCTCATATTTGGCATACGCAACTATCTATTCGAAACCCATGAATTGTAAATCTCCAATCAGAATTCTACAAAGTCCAAAATATAAGATTAAGCATTTAAAATTAACTATCATTAAAAATCTATGGCCTAACAATAATTAGAAGCTAGGATTGAACTGATGGTGGTTGTTAAAATATCTGATCTTATACTAAATTTGGTTTTTTAGTACTCAAAAAATTTATAACTACGTAATCTAGAGAGTTTTAACAAGGTGGCCCAAACCCGTCCCGCTTTCTCAAACCCTCTCTCAATTTGCATAGCATTAGGGTTTGGGCCAGTCGGGTACCCTAGTATACTTGCCCTGCTTGCATCCCTAGTAGCAGTGCTGCCTTATACATATTTCATTTATGTTCTTTCTAAGTTGAAAGTCTTAGGGATCCCTTAGAATATTTGCTATAAGCCATTTTCTATAAGCTGCGGCCCCAATATGCATTTTGTTGCTTACTGGTATCACTTGCGACATCACGCAGAATTCGTGGCCAAGTTCATGAGCATATACAGGAAAAGTTCCAGCAGATGTCAGCATGTATGATCGCCGTGGTCCCGGTTCAACTCTTCAAGGAGCTTTCTATTTCCTTCCCCTTTCTCCGAGACCTTCTGCTGAAATTACATGCTGTAGAGTTAGCTCTGGAACTTCAATATGGTACATTTAGATGCACTTGTCCCTGCCTTGCACATCTAGACTCATGCATACGTTCGTGTAAGGTTTAGTTTGGAAGGAGCTAAGTTCGCATGACAGATGATTATACTTCTCTGAAATAATGAGAAAACCAATGAAAATCGCATGCTTCCCTGTTGTTCTACCTTAGTTCCGCGACCTCAGGTGGCTTTCTTTACTATTAACAGAAGTAAGAAACTGCATGTACTTTGATGGCATTGGAACTTATACTCGCCAGTGATGAGTTTGGGCTTTAGGAACGGACTCTATGCTGCTCCATTCCATCTCTTGACGCCGGTATGACAGTTTATGCCTGGAACAAGATCGATACAGTTTTGTAAAGTTTCTGGAGATACGGCATATGTACAAAATTGTCTTTGAATTGGTTCCAAGGACCAATCTTGACGGGTCAAGCTAGATCCCACCTAAGGGCCTGTTTAGTGATGATTTTTGTTCCCGAAAATAATTTTTATTTAGAAATTATTTTTCTTTATTATGTTCCATGAACAAGTTTTTGAGAATTTGAAAACGTTTGATAACCGCAGTTCAAAATTTTTATTCCCAATATAGAAATGCATTTGGTAAGACTCCAAACTCTTTTGTGAATTAATTTTTTTTTTTAATTTTTATAACTATTTTATTATATTTTTATCTTTTATCTTTTTCCCTCCCTCTTCTTCTTCTTTAGCTAGTTGCCGGTGATCTGCTAGGTGAGGTCTAGTGGCCTCACCGGAGTCTCACCAAGCCAAGGCAAGGTCTGACGAGCTCTTTAGAGTCTCATCAATGGTTAGGCGAGGCTCTCACCTAGATCTGGTGAGGTGAGTCTCGTTAGGCTAGGGCGAGGCTGACCTTGTGCCGGTTGGGTGAGATTGAGCCTTGCTCGTGGCCAGACAAGCTCGTCAGACCCCGCCCAGCCAGTCGCTAGTCATCGCCGTGGCCAACGGTCGGCAATGAGGAAGAAGAAGAGAAAATGAAAGAAAAGAAAATGGTTTGCCTTAATTTAGGAGTTATTCACGGAACATAGAAATAACATTTTTCTACTCCTTCATTCTATTCCAAATTTATTCCCAAGAATTAAAAAATTACTAAACGGATTTTGTTCTTTTTATGTTTCGGGGAATAAAAAAATGGAATCATATATTATTTGGTACATTACCAAACAAGTCCTAAAATTCAGGCCATGATTCCTGATGCTCATATAGAATCTGAAGTGATCTTACTCAACGGGTTCTTCAAATCGAAACCAAACCAAAAGGAAAAGGAGGACCATGGAGCAATAACATTGGATAATCGCATGAGAAATTATCAATGTAATGCAGGTTTGAATCTTGGCCGGAAAAGCACAGACATTTCTAGGACACCGTGCTGTAAATAATGGCACAATCACGATTTGATTTCGAAGCAGTCCATACTTAAGAACAAATATGCGAATATGTACAACAAAAATATAAGTTAATTATCATATAAAGCAAAGACATGGACCTGAGTAAATCCTTAAAAGGCTCACGGAGGAAACAGGCGGGAGAACCGCCCTGGAGTGAGAGTCCCCGCGTTGTCCTCCTATTTTCTCTCTGTCGGGAAGACAAAGATAGACAGGGAATTAGAGGGCCTCACGGTAGTGAAGGTAGATATCACGTCAGGACTTCGGTTCTGGCTATTACTGGGTAAGTAGGTATAGTAGCCTCCCGCGCCTAGAGTGAGTGAGAGTGGGTTAAATGCCCACAGCTGAGTTTACACGCCTTACGGCACTGTCCTCGATGCGAATATGTACAACAAAAATATAAGTTAATTATCATATAAAGCAAAGACAAATCCCTACTCTTAAGGGGACCTCGATCCTTTCGCTTTTATATCCAAGGGCAAATGCAAGAAATCTATCTCTAACAACATTTTATATAGCCAAAAGAAATCATCAGTCACTACTTTCGAGGGATCTTGATCTTTCTTTTCTCCCGCAAACATCCTCAATTACGTATTGCACAAGTATTGTATCCATGGGCAAGCACAAAAGTTACTAATTCTAGATGTTTCTAATGCGTTTCGAATTTATAGTCTAAGTATCCTATTCTACATCGTCCTTTCTAATACAAATTCAAATTTTGAAATATTTCATCTTTCCACACATACAGTTCTTTTGGTTTGTATATTTTTATGATTCAATGCTTTTTATTATTCGAAAATTCAAATATTTCAAGGAAAATTCCAAAAAAGGCCTTTGAAATGGCGTCTAATCTATTAAAGTTCTCCCAGACTAAATTTTGTTTCGGAAACCCTGTGAACTTGATCACTTCGATTCAATGAACCCCTTTCTTGTTTTAGCCAGACAATAAAACCTCGAAGTGTTGCTTGTATCTTTAAGTCCGTGACTAGCTTTTCATCCAATGACACCTTGAGTCCGTTGCCGTTGTAAATAATGGTCGGTCGATGAACATTTGCTCGTTCCATGCACATTTCACGCCTTTCCTAAAGGCAATTAGGTCCAAAAATCGTCGTAGCCTAAGAACCTAGCTTGAAATTTAAAAAACTCTTAATGGACCTTACCCCATACATCTAGCATGCAAGAGGGCGCCGAGCTGGTTTCGCTTCAGTCCACGATATTCTCACTAGAGCTCTCTTTCCATATGCATTGTTATTTTGCATATTCAATTTTTGTGAAAATGACACTAATAGTCCTTGAATTTTGACCAAATATACAGTATTATTTATAAATTTTTAATATGTTTAATATGATTGGGTATCTATTCATAAATATTCAATCTCATCCCTCAACTTTCATTTGTTCAATCTAATCTCTCAAATTTCCATAATAAAGTCAAATCAAGCCTTAAGTTTTTATAATTACGTCATTATCCATAATATTTTTTTATTTCAATCCTTTTCCTAAATGAACAAAATACATTATATCTTTTTAATTACATTTTAAATTTTTGTCTTTATGAATATCACGATAGTTCTATTGAGGTATATTATAGCCTATTATCTCTATAATTGAAAAAAAAAAATAGAACCACATTTGAAGTTGTATCAGGGCGATAATTTTGCTATATTGGTTTCCTACTTTATAGATTGAACTAAATTTAATTAAGAAAACACAAAAGACAAGAGCTTATAATGTTTATCTATCTAGAAAATTTAGATTTATATTAATATGATTATTTATGGATAAATTACTAGCGTTTCTAGATGTACTTATTAAGACACGTATTCTTAAATAGCGGGAATATCAATCCCATAGAACTCTAAAGGAGGTTCTACTTTATTTTTATAGAGATCATAAGTTAAGATATACTTAAATGGAACAACCAAAAAGAATGGTAATAAAAAGATAATATATTCTTTGTTGATTTAGGAAATGGATTCAAATGAAAAATATTCTAAAATTTAGCAATATATTAATATGAAAACTTATGAATAATATTGATAGACTGACTTGACTTTGTGAGGTTTAGAATGAACAAATTGAAAATTTAAGGACTAGATTGAACATTTGAAATTATTTCGAGAACCACATTGAACAAACTAAAAGTCCAAAGATGACATTACATATTAGGTCAAAATTTAATGACTATTAAATTGCTTTTTTCCATAAATTTTCAATCTCCTAATCCTTTCTTTTGAATCTTTGGACTTGGGGCACATATGGGCTTTTAACGGTTTATGTGAGCGTGTGTAGGATTGGCGAAATGTGTTTTTGGTACTAAAATGTCCTCGGAAAAAGGGGTAAAACATGTACATAATGAGAAATGTTTATTGATGGGCTATTATTTTTTAACAACTATGAATTAAGGAGTTATTGGGCCGAAGTGATCAAGTTGGCAATGTATTTTACAATAAAGTCAAGTCATTGAGAAATTTCGAGAAACAGACGCTACTTCAAAAGTTATTGAATCACAGCAATCTAGTTCGTGGGACAAATTAAAACAAAGTCAAATTTGAAGAGGAACTTTGAGAAATGGACACTACTTCAATAAAACTTATGAATTTTTTTTTTTCAAAATTTCATGAAAGAGTAATTTTTCTAGTCTTTGGAACTTCAATTTCCTACGTACACGGAAGGCCTTTGCACGTTTGTCAGTTTCAAAGTAAAACGGGAACTTCTGTCCATTCAGCGCTATTCATGCCGAAACTGAATGCCAAATGAGATAAAATAAAATTCAAAAGAAACCCCGCCATAATATAAGGAAAAAAAATGCTCTCCCGGCCACAACCAATCTGGAATTTCCTCATAAATATACGACCTCCAGCCCAAGAGAAATATATATAATAATTTCATTATGTCAGCCCAATTTTGAAGTTTTTTTAATGTTATCTTTCAATTTTGCTGTTTTTTTACATATATTTTTCATCATAGGTAGAAGCATCACTTAAGAAGAGAAAGGACTCAGCATTAACAGGAATCATGGTCGCCTTACGTACGCAATTTGCATGTGCTGTCCGAATTTGTATAGTTTTAATGCAGTCCCACCTTCAAACGGAGAACAAAAATAGATGAGAAAGTCTGCTCACACATGATGTGCTCCCCACTATGTATGCCGACCAAAAAATGTCAATGCAGAAATTAGGGTTCATCATTGACAACAAGAAAGATCCCTTCTTCGTACTATTTCGCGATTGTGTGCACCACTAACTTCAACAGGTCGTTCCGAGGAATTTCAAAAAAATTACCCAAAAAAATACTATACTTATTTTACATACCGATTTAGTGTTAAACATTTTAATTGTGTAGATTTAGTTTTAAAAATTTTCACAATTTGCTAAATCGAATCGGTTTGACCAATTTTAACCGGAAATTATTGACGTGAACGTTAGTGAGGCCACGTAGGACAATTAATATTCACATCATTGATTTTCGATCAAAATTAATTGAATTGATTGAATTGATTCAATTAACAAAATATGAAAAATGTTTAGAAATAGTTAGCGCAATTGAAAGATTTATTACTAAACTAACATAAATTTAATAAATTCATGACTTTTTTAATAGCACAATTAAATAACCACTGAAATTTGCCCGAGTGGCCACCATTTCAACATTGAATGGGAAATGTGAGGGGTTTGAATCCCCACATTTTCAAAAGGGGAATTGGGGTATGGACGATTTACTTTCAAGTGTGGGTTTCGACCTCCATGCCCTACAAGAAGGTAGGGAAAAAATCTGAGAGTAAAAGTTAAAATATGAGTAGAGTAAACCAACCAAAAAAAAAAAAAAAGACAATTATCCCGAATAATTTCTAGGTAAATTATTTGCAAAATGAGATTTTGAAAATTTGATGGCATAATTTCCATACATTGTACTAAAATGACTAGATACTTGCATAGCCAATGAAAAATATCGACTCCAAAAAAGATCGAATTCCCGCTGAGAAAATCAAAGGTTTTGATCGATGATTGTGTCAACTAATAAGTCGAAATTGAAATTGCACAAAGCTCACTAAAAGAAATCTTTCCCTAAAACTCCTCGATAAACTCAATAAAAATTTGGTGTTGAACTCAACTTGCATCTACATAATGGAGTTGAAACATTTCAAAATGTGATTTTACAGTGTCGGTTTCCACCTTGCGACTCGTAGTCACATCATTAAAAAGTAATCACTCATCTTTCTAACATGTAATACTTTAAAATGGTATTCGAAGATTAATGGGATTTACTATTCGGTATTTGGTCAAACAAGTTGAACCCGCCAAAATCAATTGGAAAAGGACATTAAGAACCGGATTGGTTAGACATATCCAAACAAAACCAGTCCAAACAGCTGACGATCAGGTACAATTTTTTAATAACAATAACAATAACAATAATAAATTCTTGTTGTTATTACTATTTCAAAATGTGGGTGCGCAACATGGAGAGCATGAAAATCAGGAAATAAAGACTTATAATTCCAGAAATTGATGACAGCTTGAGCCCAGCAGAGATGTGACCCAAAACACAAAAAGTGACCAACACGGGGTAAGGGGGGCCCCACGGGAGCCCACCTCTTTCTATTGCAATCGCGGGGCCCGCCTGGATTATTCAATTATTTCAACCCCCATCCCCACCCCCTCTTTCCTTTTTCCTTTTCTCTCATGAGTTTCGGACAAATTTGCAGGAGCAAGCAGCATTTTTCCTTTGCTTTTTCCATTATGCGAATTTGCAGTTGGTCCGAACTTTAGCAAAAGAACAAAAAAAAAAAAAAAACGCGAGAAAATGTGTCGGAAATTGGACTTTGTCTTTTTCCTGCGATTTCTTGCTTTTTTGGATCTCGGAATAACATACGGAGAGGAAAGAACGGAAACTGGGAAGGTCATAAAGGGCAGGAACGAGTGCTTTTTACGTAGAGAGGGACGTCAAAGTGAGTGAAAAAGAAGAGCAATCTCTCTCTCTCTCTCTCTCTCTATCGGACACAAGTAAATGAATAAGCTTAAAACGAGGCTCTTGTTCTTGATGTAACGAGGTTCTTGTTCTCGATGGATTAGAAAGAGAGAGAGAAGGTAATGATGGGACACACAAAGCTTCCAAGATCAAAGATAAACGAAGAAGGATAGAGTGCGGAAATAGAATAAAGAGTACCGTTAAAGTCGGTCCCGAGACACTGATTAAGCTTGTTTTATTTCGATCTTCAAAGATTTGATCGTACGCAATACGACGAGAGTAATCGATGTAATTAGAATTATGGATTTTCCTTGATTGATTGTTTAATAAGTGTCCTTAGAGCACTTTTTAACAAGGCTCTTGCCATGATAGGATGGAAACACAAGCTCTCTCGCTTTCCTTTTTAACGAAGTTTCCAAGTTGTGGACAAAGCATGGCTTCTTCTCATGATGGATGTTTGGCGGTAAACTATGTTTAGGCTTTTTTTTTTTTTTTTTTAAGATTTTACTTTTCATCCCATATAATATATATATATATATATATATATATATATATATATATATATTAATTATGTTTAATCAAGTCATTGCTCTTTTTATTTGTCTAATGAAATCCTTCAATTTTCGTAAGTTGTCCTCATTAAATCCCTCTTATACCAAACTCGAACAAATCATGCCAACATGACCATATGCCAACATCATAGTGTGACATGGATAAAATTTTCCCGATATGAGTGTTTGAATTAGCTAAGTTTTATCGACATCACACTCCGACTTTATCCACATTGGTTAAATTTTATTCATGAAATGCCCATTTTGTTTGAATCATACTTTTGCATTGTCCAACGGCCACATTAGCTGAATTTTTGTTGCATTTGGTATCGAAGAAACTTTATTATAGAATTTGTATGACTATAAAGACTTGATTACATAAATTAAAAATATATAAACTTGATTAGAAAAGGCATGAAAGTATAGGGATGAAAAGGAATATTTTTAACCGATCTCGCATGCTATCCCCTTATTTCCAAGGGGAAACATTTAATTGATCATCGGATTAATTGTTTATATTGGAAAAGATCAATGACTTATGTAATGAAACTCATCAAAAAGAGAGCTAAGAATGGAAAACTATACATGGATATAGACTTATAGCCTGAAAACTTGTAATTGACAATACGTAGACAGAGACTTTTTTTTTTTTGGTCGAAACGTAGACAGAGACTTGCAGGGCTAATAATGAATTAGGACCACACATGAATTTTGTTTCTATGTTAGCAGTTGCAACATAAATCTTCTGAATATGTGGAAGCTTCCTGTTGTATAAATATTCACGTTTAGCATGGTCCTACTACTCAACACTAGTCTCTTCTATCTTAGCAATTATTTACTTATTTTTTTTTTTTTCTCGTGAGTTGGATAAGAGATCTTACTGGCACACCTTTCCATCATGGATTTCAATAGGCTCCTATATAAATTTTTTATTATACTAATCGATTTAAACGAATGAATGGAATAAACACCTATATAATTATTGATGGGAGATATGGGTTTATTAAAGATTTGTTCAGAAAAAAAAAAAAGTGCTCAATAGCACACACTAGCACTACCTTAATTTCTTTATGTTGAATTAATCATGTGAAATGCAACTTTAATTTAAAAACTAAAGTAGTATAATGATTGGCTATAAAGATTAGGATGATTTAAATAGTATGTCCACACCCCTTTGTCTAGAGACAACTAAAAGTACATCACAAGATTGTTTCAAATTCAACTTGAATCTGAATATAACCTTGCTTTTAGATTGTAAAAGAAGTATTAGACAAATGCAGTCTAAGCTACAACTAAATAGCATGCACAAATAAACAAAAGAAAAAAAGTTTAAGTTAATTAAATTTCTCTTAGAGAAAAAAGGATAATAGTATAAAAATCTCAAATTAATACCCTCATGACACATTTTCTCTAATCCAATTTCCGTTTCACTTAAAATCCCAGATAGTACTCTCATGACGCATATATCTCAAACTCATTTCATCTTGTGAAAATTCTCAAACTGCCTACTCTACTAATAGAGACTAGATTTGGCTTAGGAGTATTGGATTGGGATCTTTCATAAGACAAAAATTAGTTCGAAATAAAAGTGTCAAAGGGTATTGATTTGAGGTGTTTTATGAGACAAAAATCAGTTTGCAATAAATTATCGCGAGGATCTTAGATAATAATTATTTTATCTAGCATGATTATGCAATTGGATAACAGAAGAAAGGCCGAATTTCCATTATGTTAGTTCCGTTAATGCATCCAAAAAAACAGTCGCTAAATAGCGACAAGGACTTCGCATTATTTCTCTCTGCGCAAAAACAGAAGTCCTTATCATCGATTATTAGGACGGTTTGGCAGCTAATTTTGGCCAACGTGGAAAGGCACCTAAGTTTCCAAAATGCATGGCCCGATTCTATTTTCTTGTCAATCGCAATTTCGAAAAGGACAAGGAAAAAACAAACAAAATAATTAGATTCGGCACATGTGAATGTCCAAGGTCTTATTTTGATGGTGAAGTATATCTGTCTTTGAATAGCAAGAGGAACAAAATCATCAGAATTCGCGTTGGAGAATTGTTATGTATTGCTGGATTTTTTTTGGCATTAAATTAAAGGGCTAGTTTGATTAAGTTGCAAGCTACCTCCACAGGCATCAATGATTCGCGTTCATGCAGCTTCTGCTACAAGTGTTTTTGTATGAGGTTGCTCTTGGAAACCCAGCATTGGACTGGAAGGGAGTTGTCGAAATAATTGAGACTATTTGTAAAGCTGGTTCTCCTAAAATATAGAAATAAAGAAAGGAGACTACGACGGCAGCGGCAGCGGCGATAGCCAAATTGGGCTTATTCTAAGTAATGTATTTTTGCTCACGTCTGGTCACTTGAGCTTCGGCGGTCTGTGTTTAATACGACCGGATTATCTCTCATGCGACTTTCTGTTATGTATAATTCATTCTCGTTTGGGGTAATACCTACCTTTTCTCGACAATATTCAATCTCAATCTTGACTTCTCTCGTGCACCGGTACCTTCACTATAATGTTCTCGTCTTAAGTTTCTCATTTTGTGCACAAATTGGCATCTTATCCCGTCCCCAATACTCCTGTGTCATGAAGAAGAACTCAAGAAAAATAAATAAATACAAATTATGACATGGATGAAAAGAGAGATACCATTTCATTGTACCAAATTATTATTTATATATATGCCATTGATCTTTATCTCTTATCTTTCGTGATTTCAATTCCCAAACATTACTCATGAGATTTTGTGAGATTATTACCAACTTTTTAAATATTTAGATATTCTAACACTTCTCCTCATACTTAATCTAATCTTTTATCTAATACTAAGTGTTGAAATTTAATCAGAGAGGTAAATAGAGCTTGGTAAGAATGAATATCAACTGACGATACTTTTATGAGATTTTGTGGAATCAATATCAACTATTCAAAAAACTTAAACTGTTGGATCGAAGTGTAATTTATTATTTAAATATTCTAATATTATCTATCGATGAGTTCTGTGGTCGATCGACTTTCTTAAAAGTCGCACGCGCCGAACTTGAATGCGATAGAGCGATATCATCAAACTTGAATGCGATAGAGCGATATCGAGAGGGAATTTTCTTCTAAAGATGACTAAATCCTTAGAGAGAGAGAGAGAGAGAGTTGGAATTTGGAATTTCATTTTTTTAATTGTTGCCCACCAATCAACGAACTTCCGTAAATACAACCAAGGAAAAAGGGCAAACCAGTAAATTGGCACTTGAATTTCTGCTCCAAGAACCGAACAAACAAAATCATGCATTATTATTCACAAAATAGTAAAAATCCGACCCCACAATCATAGTCACCCTCACCCCAGACCCACTTGTGTCATTTCACCCCGCAATTCACAAAATAATTCGCTTTTCTCCCCCCCTTTTTCTCCATATTTTCTTTACCATCCTCTCTCCCTCTTTCTCTCTCTTCCTCTGCTCTGTGGTCTCTGCAACTGAGCAAGAAAAAGCTTCCATCTTTGCGACAATCGAGCGCTCCAAAGCACCCACCATCCTCGCCGAACAGCGCTCCCGCGAACCCTAGAGGAGGAGCCTCCAATGGAGAACCTCCCGCATTCCCTCCACCCGGGGAAGCTCCCCAAGAAGGCGCCCCGCACCATCTACGACGACGTCTTCGGCGGGCCGCCCCGGTACGGCGGCGTCCCCGCCCTCTCCCCGCGCGCGGAGGACTACGGCGAGATATTCGGCGGGTTCCACACGCCGCGGGCCTCGGCGATCCCGGTGCTGGATCTTGCTCCCGCCGCCGGCGCCGCCGACGCGGGCTTCGTCGACGTGCGGAGCCCCGGGTTCGACTACGCCGAGGTGTTCGGCGGGGCGGGGGGGCTGGAGTTCGCCGACGGGCGGGAGGTCTTGGCCGGGCGGGCCAATGGCGGGGGCTGCGGTTCCAGTGACGAAGCTTGGTACGTGTAGTGGCTGTTGTTGCATTTCTGTCTTCTTCGGTTCTGAATGGTTTCTGGGTTTTTCTTTCTTTTCTTCTTTTGAATTTCTTCTTTTCTTGGGTTAGTTTATCTTAGCTTTGAGAGTGGGGAATGCTGACTGTGATTGTCTTTAGCTGTCTGGTTTTTCTGCTCTATTTAAATGGCCTTTTTTGTAGTTGGTGAGTTAATTTAGTTCTGAGTTCGTGGGTTGTTGCTTGCAGAAAAATGTATCAACTTCTTTATTCTTTTCCTTATTATTTGTTTTTGTTTTTTTAGCTTGCTGAATGAGTTTCATGAGAGCCGCTTGGTCATTTTCTAGTTTAGTTACTTGGGGATGGTGAGATTTTGCTTTGTGGGTACGGTACATGGGGCTTCCAGGTGAAGTGTAGATGTCAAAGCAGAGCATTTTTTGATGGGGATTCTTTGGGGGTTAGTTTTGTGGGGTTTGGTGGATGAGACAAATCATTCTTGCAAGTGCAAGTCACATGAATTTGATTTGTCCGAGGTAATTTCGCAGGTTTAGCTGCATTACAGCGAACTTTTCTGTCAAGGCAAAGTTTTCATTTTTGGCGAAATTTGTGTGTTTTCAGTTCGGGAAACCTTCTGTTTGTTGTCCAAGTGCGGTGACTTATTTTTATCGCTGGTTCTCTCATTTTTCCTTATCATCATGTGCAAAAAATCTGAATTCTAGAGTGATGCTCTTCATGCAGACTGTGAATTAAGCTATTTGCTGTATATATCATGGCTAACTGCATTATTCACTGACTCAAAGCGAAGCGGGGCTTCTTTTAACTGTAGAGCATCTTTGTTCACAGGACCTCATCGGCATCAGATTATCTGTCTGATGAGTCGGACCATTCTGGAAGTAATCAATACTTCTCAAATGGGGATCCTTATAATTCAGTTGATGCCGATATAGAGTACAACATGTCGTACCATAAAGCCAACATCAGAAGCATTTCAGAAACTTCAAATGGGATTAGACATGCAAATCAGATGCATGCTGTTCCCGGTTTCTCATATTTAGTGGATCAAAGATCTGCTATTCCACGTCAAGAGTATTCAGATCCATCCTCCTGGCAAACTTGTGACGACAACCCAGATGTTAATTTGTGCAGGGAAAGGATGAAGGGAAAAGGCAAACATCTTAGAAAGACTGTATCACACCCCTCTAACTCTGCCAAATTCCAAGAAACATATCAAAATGATATGAGACCTCAAAGGGAATATGGAAGAATGAATTCTTGCCCCAATAAGACATTTGTGACGATTTCGGAGATCAGCCTCAGAACTGAACCTTCCCATCTGCCACCACCCTCGAGACTGCCGCCGGCATTTGATTTCATGGTTGGAGATGCCAGTGGATTGGCTTCAAGCTGGAAGGAGATGTCTCCTGAAGGGAGTGAAGGTGATGGTTCTCCTCGTTTCTTTGATGTAGAGATAGATGCCAGTTCATCTGCAGCAGTTGCTTCTGCTGCTGCAATGAAAGAAGCGATGGACAAAGCTCAAACCAAACTGAGAAGCGCCAGAGACTTGATGGAAAGGAAGAAGGAGGGTGTGCACCGTACAAAACTGGGTTCTCATAAAGACTCTAAAGATATAGTGGGTAAAGTAAGAGGTAAGGTGGCCGACGAAGTGGACGGTCGGAAGGTTGAGAGAATGCAAGCCACCAATCAGAGAGATAGCCGTGAAATGAAAAACTCCGTAGCACGGAATGTGATGGAGCCAAAACAGGGTAATGCAGATGAAAATATTTCCAAAAGACGAGGAAAAGAATTATCTTCCTCTCAGACGTTTGGCTACTCTGAGGAAGCTGCTGAATGGAAAGACGCAACACTGCTTTCAGAAATGACGGGAATTGATACAGGGGCTCATGAACATACAAACAGGGTAAGAGTTCTTGAGTATGCTAATGATCATGGCAATGGACAAATTGGGAAAAAGGCGGGTGTTGAAGCTTTTGAGACCCAAGAAAGCAGTCGGAAGATGAAATTGGTCAGAGAAGCACATAGGGGAAAGGAGTTCGATGACAGTGGCCGAAGGATGGGAAACAAGGAAAATCCCACAGCATCTAAGCAGGTCCATAGGCAAGAAGACCCTGAAAGGAAAGATAAAGCCGTTGAAGGATTTGTTCAGAGTGAAGGGATTGAAAAAAAGCATAACATGGCTTCGCATCAGATTGAAACTTGTAGTAGGCCTGAGAATGCTCAATATATGAAGAAACATGAGAGCATGGGCAAAGTTCTGGGTGAAGTGAATGACTTTGACATTAGAAAGGTTGTGCAGCATGGGCAAGATGGGAAGAATCTGAAAAAGGTGAGCCCAAGCTTTGGATCTGAGGAAGAATTAAAGGAGAGCTACAAGATAAGGGAGCAGCTTTCTGACTGGGAAGAGAGAAGACCTGGAATAGTTATCGAGCAAGAGAAAATACAGCATGGCAGAAGGATGACATTGGGGAATGAAAATGTGGAGAAGAATCTGGAGGGAGATCTCAAGTGGAAAGAAAGCAGTCAAAAGAAGGAAGAGACTGCTGAAGACAAAGAAAAGACAAGGAGACTACGAGAAGTGTCTAAGCAAGAAGAGGAGGAAAAGAAATTGAAAAAGCTCCAGGAGCTGAAAGACAAAGAAAAGCTAAAAGAAGCTCGAGAAAAAGAAGAAAGCGAGAGACGACTAAGGGAGGCTGACAAGCAGGAAGAGAAGAACAGGAGACTAAGAGAGGCTCATGAACGGGAAGAGAATGAGAGAAAGCAGAAGGAAATTCTTGAGAAGGAAGAGAAGGAGAGGAGACTAAGGGAGGCTCATGAACGGGAAGAGAATGAGAGGCGGCAAAAGGAACTTCTTGAGAAGGAAGAGAAGGAGAGGAGACTAAGAGAGGCTCATGAATGGGAAGAGAATGAGAGGAGGCGAAAGGAAATTCTCGAGAAGGAAGAGAAGGAGAGGAGACTAAGAGAGGCTCATGAACAGGAAGAGAACGAGAGGAGGCGAAAGGAAATTCTTGAGAAGGAAGAGAAGGAGAGGAGACTAAGAGAGGCTCGTGAACTTGAAGAGAATGAAAAGGAGAGGAGACAAAAGGAAATTCTCGAGAAGGAAGAGAAGGACAGGAGACTAAGAGAGGCTCGTGAGCAGGAAGAAATTGAGAGGAAGTTCAGGGAGGCTCTTGAGAAGGAAGAGAAGGAGAAGATGCATGGAGAAGCTCTGGAAGTGGAAGAAAGAGAGAAGAAACTAAAAGAAGCTCATGAAAGTGATGAAGACAAGAAAAAACTGGCAGAAGGTTGGCAACAGGAAGACAGTGGGAAGATGCTAAAGCCGGCTTGTGGAAGAGAAGCAGCTGAAAAAGTGGTCAATAAATCTCAAGCAAATGAAGGCAACGAGAAATGTGTTGAAGAGGTTTCTTGGTTTGCAGAAAATCACGAAGTTTTGATGGATGTCCAGAAGAACAAAGAGATCAAGGTGGCATTTGATAAGGGATCCGAACTGGAGGAAATGGATAATGCATTCAAAGATAATTTTGAGTTTGAAGTGATTAATGACAGGCTCCACGAAGTAAGTGATATAGGAGAATTTAGTAGCCTGACAGAAGATTATAAGCCAGCTCAGAAGGATCAGGCGTGCCGGCAAAATAGTAATGAGAATATCCAGTCAGATAGTGTGCCTGGGGAATGTGATGAAAACTTGGAAACATCAACAACTACAGAGGTCTCTACTCAGGGCAAGAAATTACCTAGGAATAAATCTGGAAGTGAAAAGAAAGCATCAGCAGTTGAAATTACAAGGATGACTGATGAGGGTGGTAGGTTTTCTGGTGGGGCCCAAGCCGAGTTGAAAAATAGAGAGGATGTATGTAAAATGGAGAGCATCAGAGAGTCGCGGCCTTTGGACAACAGAGATAAGACGATTGGTGCTGCTCTTGCTGGGGTTGAGCAGATGGGTGTTGAGGCTAGTGGAAGAGTCTCCCACGCCAGTTGCAGTACTTCATATAACGAGGGAAAATCTGGCCATGAAAAGGGAGACAGAAAAGATAATATCAAGCAAAACCGGATACCGTTGCATCAAAATGAAAAGAAGGATAAGTTTACATCAACTCAAGTCATGAAAGAGGGATTTGATATTGGAAAGAAGACAGAGACATGTCAGCCGGATCTATTAAACCCTCAGAAAACAGGAAAGCAGCACAATGCTCTCCAGAGTGGGGTTGGAATAGACAAGATTGTAAATAGAGCAACGATAACAGAATCGAAAGATGCTGATGGGTTGAGTAAAGAACAAGAAATGGAGAAGGAGCGCCTTCGAAAGCTGGAAGAGGAGAGGGAAAGAGAAAGGGAGCGAGAAAAGGATAGGATGGCAGTGGATAGAGCAACCCTTGAAGCCCGCGAAAGGGTATTATCTGAAACTCAGAGGGCAGGAAGGGCTGCTTTGGAGAGAGCAACTGCTGAAGCTAGGCAAAGAGCAATAATGGAGGCACGTGAAAGATTGGAGAAGGCGTGTGCTGAGGCCCGGGAAAGAACATGTACTGAGAAGTCATCTTCAGAGGCGAGGCTTCGGGCGGAACGAGCTGCTGTGGAGAGAGCCACAGCAGAGGCTCGAGAGCGTGCTGCTGAAAGGGCAATGGCTGAGAAGGCCACTTCTGATAGATTCTCCACTTCAAGATATAATGGAATGAAAGAAAGTTCACAATCATTGGTGGGTGCAAATGTTTCCTACTTCTCTCTTAGTGTGAACATATTTTGATTTAGTGGATTTGTCTCTACATTGGCTTGCATTTTGTCTGATAGTTGCTTGAATGATATTTTCTAGCAGGATCTGAGGGACACACAAAACCAAAATGCAGGCTCTTCCAGCAATTCAAGATATGCATACTCCTCTGGATATAGTGGTGAGCAGTATGGTTGCTAGATTAGTTTTTACACTCTGTGTTGCTGGAACCCAAACTGCATGTCTTTATTTTCTGTTATGATCTCCTAACTATTCTCGATTGTAATGTTTCATTTTTGCCTGTACCTAAGGTTCTCAAAATGCTGAGAGATCTGAAGGAGCGGAAGGTGAATCAGCTCAAAGGTGTAGAGCAAGGTTAGAGAGACATCAACGGACAGCCGAACGAGCAGTATGATTTCTCCTCTTCCATTGCTTTAAAGTGGTTTTTGAAACATTCTGGTGACTGATCTACCTTTGTGGTGCCCTCAGGCTAAGGCTCTTGCAGAAAAGAATATGCGCGATCTACTTGCTCAGAGAGAGCAAGCAGAGAGAAATGTGAGTGTTTTCTCGATAACAGTGATATTGTGGATCTTACAGCTGCCTTATAGATTTTGGTTCATTCATTCTCTTGTATATGTTGCAATGGCAGAGATTGGCTGAGACTCTTGATGCGGACGTCAAAAGGTGGTCAAGTGGTAAAGAAGGGAACCTACGTGCATTGCTCTCGACGTTGCAATACGTATGCTTTTGCACTTTTATCTGTTTTATACAAGAAACCTAGCCTGGTTTTCCTGTAGTGCTGGAAGAAGATTGAAATTGTAATCTTCTAAGTTTATTCACCCAACAGCCATATTAAACTAATGAAGTCACTTTAGAATTTCTAGGTCTTCTTTTAATAGAGATGTCTTTGCGAAGTATCTTGCATCTGTGCCTTAGACATCGTGCGTTCCTGATAAATTACTGGTTCACGAGTATTTCTTAAAATGGACTTCCTTGGTTGCCAGATCCTAGGGCCTGATAGTGGATGGCAACCTGTTCCACTGACGGAAGTAATAACCTCTGCTGCTGTCAAGAGAGCTTACAGGAAGGCCACCCTCTGCATTCATCCTGACAAATTACAACAACGAGGTGCAAATATTCAGCAGAAGTACATCTGCGAAAAGGTCTTTGATCTTCTCAAGGTGTGTGCTCCAATATTCTGACCTGTGCCTTTGGCTTTCAACTTGCCCACGCGCATAGCCACTCCTAAACAATTGAGTCATTCTGGTGTGCTTTTGTACTTTCAGGGTACCTGATTCAGTGGTCTTATTCACTTTTTCTCATGTGTTTCTTCCCTTGTCCATCAATCTTCAGGAGGCATGGAACAAATTCAACTCAGAGGAGCGATAGCCCATGATTTCACATTCCGCTATCTCGATGTAATTATATCCATCCCCGTAGCTCGTGGGCGCTGCGGAAAAGGAGCTATACTTAGCGATATTCGGATGTAAGAGTAGTCTTCAAGTAGTCTTTTTTCCAAGTCTTCAAGCTAGGTTTAATACGTGTACAGATGGAAGAAAGGTTGGTCGCTCTCTTTGTGCTGCAGAAACAATTTCGGATAGTCCGATATCCATTGTCGGAGAGACCAGGAAATTAGAATCATCCCGTCTTCCCTCATTTTTGGAGCAATGCGCAGCTCATCCTTTCATGAGCATCGTAGCCTGTATATGTCAAATGGCGCTCCTTTATTCTCTTTCCTTCTCCCCTCTGTTGTGTGCTGGGATGTGAATGAAGTAGAAATTTGGTAAGTGGTATGATTAGTTGGCAGAGGATTTTCCAACTTGCGAAGCATGCTGAACGAGAGGAAATGTTATAAGTGCTTTTCTTAGACACGCTAGGAATTTACTTTAAGTCAATTTTCCGTCGAAGTCGATGTACTTTTTTGATGGTTTTTCAGTATCAAGCCCATACCGATCACGGCGGGTGATCTTTGAACCCGAAAAAAGAAAAAAAGGCGATCGATCTTTTCTTTTTGACAATTATGACATGTTGGAGGTGGAAATGGGACGTGCCCTGAATTTTATGTTCAGCAGCAAAGTTAGGTACGTTTTTTGTCCGACTCGTGTCATAGGTCGATCTAGTGTTCTCTTACCTGGGTTAATTCTCTTGCCCATGCGGGTTTAGGAGGCTTTAGGAATTTAATAGGAGTGTTTATGGTCCGGGCGGGCGGTTCCCGACCTAGAACGGAGAACAGCCCACTAAGGACCGGTTCCGAAAAATTAGAACCGGGATCCACCTGTTTGTTGCATGGATCCACCCGGGAACCGAACTGTCGGTCCGGTCCGGTTCCCGGGTGGATCCATGGAATCAATCTTGACGTGAAACAATTTTGGTTTTCAACATAGAACGACTACGTGACATCAAAGCAAGCCAAAGAAAGAAAAATCAAATTTAAGTATGTGGAGATGCGGACGGTGGGAGAAGTAAACGCAGCGAAATGGTGATAGGATTAGAAGCCGAAGACGAAGGGAGTGAGATGAGATCTAGGGTTTCTTTTACTAATTTTTTTTAATATTAAAAGTGTTCCGGTCCGGTCCGGTCCGGGTGGGCGGGCGGGCGGATCCGCCCATGGAACCGGAACCGGACCAGCACCCATCGGTTCCCATAAATTGGAACCGGGAACTGGACCGGTTCCCTCAAGAACCGCCGGTTCCGGTCCGGTTCCGGTCCGTTCGGGGCGGTTCCTGGGTATTTTGCACACCCCTAGAATTTAATAATATAGATTGCATTTTCTTATCTACCTAATTAATCGCATTTATTACAAGAGTGTACATTTATAATATCACTCGCCTTAGGAGTATTTTAGAGCGTGCATGATAATTATTATGTTTATCTATTTTTTAGTTCGGGAACATATTTGAAATGTAAATTCATTTAGTAACGTAATTTATTTTTCTATTTTCAAAATAATCTTTTATCAGAATTAAGTTTGAAACAGAAATCAAAAGCTAAAATTTTTAGTTTTTCTATTTTTGGAACAAAAATAAAAAATGAAAACTCTTTTCATTGTTCATTCTTGTCGTCGCTCATAATCCGTTGCTAGATGTTGGATGCTAGTTGCCAGACGTTGGCCCTCGGACACAGGACACCAGTTGCCACTTGAAAGAGATAAATTTTGTATTGTTATCAAACAAATTTCTATTCCAAAAATAGAAATTTTATATAATTATCAAATGCGTATTTTTACTTAGAAACTCGTCTAGGGAATAAAAATAGAAAAATTAATTTCTAACCAAAAATTGATCTCTATAATAGAATGGTTATCATTTGCGTATTTAGAATACTCAAGAAAATCGTAAGCGTAAGAGCTTTGGGGTTTGCCCATTCATAGATTAGTCACAATTCTTCGTTCGAAGACCTTTGGATCGTGTCATTTTCTTGAGCCGTGACACTTTGTCTACTAGAAGTACTCACATTTTGAGGGCAAAGGCGACATCAATCCATTCAAGATCGAAATGAAAATGAAAGGCGATCGTCTCTACTCCTCGAAGAATGGGCCATCACGGTTAATAATCTGGACAAGGTCACGCGGCGATGTGCCCCACTCTTAATTATTACGTTTTTGTTCTTTTTGCGTAATTTTTAGTTTTAGATAAAAAAACAACCAAAAATTTCAAAGGTGCCCACTATTTCCTATTTATCTTGAACTTTTTTTTTTTTTTTAACAATCTACAATATGTTTATTTTAAACTTTTTCTTATGATATAAAAAATGGTTAATACCCTAAAAAACCCTAAACTTATACATATGTGACAGATCTACCCTTCGTTACCTTTCGTTTGATTTTGCCGTTAACCTTGCTGACGTGGCAAGTCATGTGGAAATTTATAAGTTTAATACCATTAAAAACCCAAAACTGGTATATTTATGACAAATTTATCTCAAATTGGTATATTTATGACAAATTTACCCCAAGCTTATATATATTTACGATAAATTTACTTTAAATTAATTTTTTCGATCATAAAAAACCTAAATCGGTAAACGTGCGACACATTTACCCTCTTTCAATTTTCCCAAATTTGACCGAGTTGTGAATTTTATTTTCCGGATTACTCTAACATTACCTCCATATCATTAATACTTGATTTTTTTTTTCTTTTTATTGGAATCATTATTAGAAAACTATTTAAAGACTACCAAATGTGCACTTCATTCTTGTGCCGAGAGGATGCCCATTAACTAAAAGATGGACAGATCGCTTGCGCACATATACAAAAGAAGTGCACATATCATGGTTGCTTTGCTCGTTTTTGGTTTGTGACAAACTTGGCTTTATGTTTATATGTCTCAGCCTCACATGATTTACTGCTTGTCCGCAATCTGTTTGTACGCTTACATATTACTCTTGCTTTGCTAGTTATTCGTGTTAGTCCATGTCCTTATTAGTGTTACGTAATCTTTCCTACTTTGAATCGTAAGTGTGTCAAAATTTTAACATGGAACTTGCATGTGAATGGTATGATTGACTTGTACATCACATGCTTGTTTAAATGCCGGAACCAAAATCACTTATGTTTGTCACTGATTTCAGGTGTACTTCGAGTGTAATTCTTTTGTATATGTGCGCAAGCGATTTGTCCATCTTTTAGTTAATGGGCATCCTCTCAACACAAGAATGAAGTGTACATTTGGTAGTCTTTGAATAGTTTTCTAATAATGATTCCAATAAAAAGAAAAAAAAAATCAAGTATTAATGATATGGAGGCAATGTTAGAGTAATCCGGAAAATAAAATTGATTGGACATCACAACTCGGTCAAATTTGAGAAAATTGAAAGAGGGTAAATGTGCTGCACGTGTACCAATTTAGGTTTTTTATGATTGAAAAAATTAATTTAGAGTAAATTTGTCGTAAATATACCGACTTGTGATAAATTTGTCATAAATATACCAATTTAGGGTAAATTTGTCATAAATATACAAGTTTGGGGTTTTAAATGGTATTAAACTTATGAATTCCCACATGGCTTGCCACGTTAGTAACCACGTCAGCAAGGTTAACGGCAAAATCGAACGGAAACTAACGGAGGGTAGATCTGTCACATATGTACCAGTTTGGGGTTTTTGGTGGTCAAAAAAATAGTTTGGGGTAAATTCGTCAAAGGTGTACCAGTTTGGGGTTTTTTAGGGAATTAACCCTATAAAAAACCCCAAACTTGTATCTACGTGACATATTTATCATTCATCAATATTTTGTAGATGATTTTTCAATAACAATGTGGTGTTTTTTTTTTTTTTTTTTTTGGCGCCTTGTCAACTCTGTTTGCTTTCTGATGTCTATATAAGTAGATCTTTAACAATGCTTATTGACAAAATCTCTTATAAAGGATTAATGTGTCACATAAGTATATATTTGAGATTTTGATGTCACAATTTTTTTTTGAGTAAATGTGTTATGCTAATTATAATTTGGGTTTTTTTTTAATGGATTTTTCCCTTATTCTTGTAATTTTTAGGATTAATATCGCCAAGAAAATCTTGAATTGATATATCTATGCTACATTTATTCCGATCTAATTTCCATTTTTCAAAAAAATCTTAGATTGGTACACTTTTTCCACATTTAACCAAATTAATTTCATGTCACGAAATATCCAAAATTGATACACATGTCCTGTATACCCTAAACTAAATCCCAAATTGATACATTCTTGACGAGTCAACCCTTTAGAATATTTAGGTCCCAAAAAAAAAAAAGGAAAAAAGCTACAAAAAATCCCAAACTTTGTCTAAAGTGACACATTTACCCTGAATTATTTTTTGTGATAAGAAAAACCCCAAACTTTGTTTACTATGATATATTTACCTCAAACTTTTTTCAACGATACTAAAAACTCTAAACTTTTATCCGTATGATACATTTACCCTAAATTCCAAAAATGTGTCACATAGATATAAATCTAGGGCTTTTTTGATGTCATGAAAAAAAGTTTGGGATTTTTGATATTACAAAAAATAAGTTTGGGGTAAATGTATCACATTGTATAAGTTTGAGGTAAATGTATTATGGGTATAAGTTTTGGATTTTTTGTGTATCAATTTTTTTTTGAGTAAATGTGTCACAGTAGGAATAGTTTGGGGTCTTTTGTGACTTTTACCTAAAAAAACCCTTTAAGGCACGTTTGGTAACGTTTTTATTCCGGGAAACAATTTTTGAACAGAAATAGTTTTTTTTGTTTTTGTTCCCGCGAACAATTTTTGAGTATAAGAACGCGACTTGATAACCGCAAAAAATTTCTATTCCAGAAATAAAAATGCATGTGATAAACTTGTATAATTTTGTTATTTCTTTTAATTTTTCAATATTTTTATTATATTTTTCATTTTTTTTCTTCTTTCTTTTTTCTTTCTTTTTCCTTCTTTTCGGTCGTTGGCCACGGCGATGGCTGGTGACTAGCTAGGCGAGCTCACCGGTGGCCTTAGTGGCCAGGTGAGCCTCGCGAGGCCACCGGCGAGGCTTGACCTTGCCTAGGCGGCGCAAGGTCGGCCTTGCCCTGGCCTAGCGAGGCAGCCAGCGAGGCTCGGCCTTGACTAGGCTGGGCAAGCTCGAGCTCGTTCAAATCTGGCGAGGCCAAGCTTCGCCGGTGGCTGGGCGAGGTCGACCTCGCCATGGCTCAGCGTCTCTGGGGGCTGGCAATGCTCCGGCGAGGTCGCCGGCCCTCGTCTGGCCGATCACCAGAAGAAGAAGAAGAAGAAGAAGAAGAAGAAGAAAGAGGAGAAGAAAAGAGGAAGAAAGAGGAGAAGAAAAGAGGAGAGAGAAAAATTATTTTTCGGAATTATTCGGGAATAAGAAATAACTTTTTTTCTACTTTTTTGTTTTATTCCAAATCGTTCCCAATAACAAAAGTTTTATCAAATACGTTTCTGTTCTTTTTTTTTTTCTCCAGAACAAAAGATATTAATTTTTATTCCTGAGAACAGAAACAATTTTAAACAAAGAGGACCTTAGTGTTTATTATTGACAAAAAAAAAAAGGAAAGAAAAAAGCCCTTTAGCTTCTATCCCAAATCTTGTTATGTTATTGATATAACACACGTGGCGACATAATTTCGATGATTCGCATGTACTAGGAATTTGACGTGAAAATTCGGTATAAAAGGGTCTCCTATATAACATTGTTTTGGGAAGTCAAAGAAAACGAACTAAGATTGGAAAATCCGTTAAAATCCATAATTTTACCCCCATTTTGCACTAAAATCTAGGTAGATTTGTTGCGCTGTAAGATTTATATTTCACCCCAATTTCGTCATAAGACTTCGGGTCGTGTTAATCCCAATCTTTTTACTTTAAAGAAAGCGTCTTACGAATAAGGAAGATACATGATGCAGAAAGATGCTTACCTGGCCATTAGATCAATGGAGATAATTCTTAAAATCGGAAGATAATAATAGGTGTAGAAGATTTTCAAGGTGAACTGTTCCCTCTTTTTAATACCAACCAAATTAGTTTAATCACGTAAATTACTGTAAGAGAATGACAAGCATTTATAAAATAACGGGAACAAAATATCAATATCTATAAACTTTTTTTTTTTTTTTAATCCGGAACATATTGAGAAACGGGTTTATTAAATAACGTACATAAGCTTACATTCCTCCATTCCTTTGGGAAGAGTCCTTTTCATTTCTTGACAAAGCTTCATTTGAAACAGCTCGTCTTTGAAACCACAGTGAAGAACATGAGAAGTCCCGCTCGCTGATCTTTAGGACCGCTCCCGTCGTTGATGTCCCCACCCATCGGTCGTTGTCTTACCCGCCTACCCGCCAAACCCATCCTCAGCATTCTCAAAGCCTCGCCTGCTCGGGCCGTCCCGACGCGCGAGCTCCACGCCCGTCACCCGTTCGACGAAATTCCCCACAGGGACCTCCGGTCGGTGAATTCCCTCCTCGCTTCGCGGGTTCGCTGCGGCGACGCTGCTGGCGCATGGGACCTGTTTCTTCGGTTGCGTTCGTCTCGGACCGACCTCGACGTGTATACTTTCACGCCCGTCTTGAGCGCCTGCTCGGCGCTTCCGCACCCGCAACGTGGCCGGCTAGTCCATGGCTTGATGATCAAGACGGGTACAGATTCTGGAACCATAAGCAAAACCGCCCTCATGAACGTCTATTCCAAGTATGGTTGCTTGAGCGAGTCGGTAAAGGTGTTTGGAGAAATGGAATTTAAGGATGTTGTCAGTTGGAATGCTCTGCTTTCGAGTTTTCTGCGTCATGGACTCGCGAAGGATGCACTCCATGTTTTCGAAGATATGAGGAAGGAAAATGTGGAGATCAGCGAGTTTACCTTGTGTTCGATGCTTAAGGCTTGTGCGCTGCTTGAGGCGTATTCTCAGGGGAAGCAGGTTCATGGCATGGTGGTAGTTATGGGCCGGGACTTGGTGGTCTTGTCCACAGCCTTGATAGATTTTTACTCCAGTGTTGGGCGTATTGAGGAAGCCTTGAAAGTTTATGATCGTGTCGATTGCAGTGAGAGTGTGATGCGGAATGCAATGATTTCCGCTTGTGTTCGGAATCTGAAGTATAAAGAGGCCTTCTCAATAATGTCTTTGATGAAACCGAATGTTATTGCCCTTACAAGTTCTCTTGCAGCTTGCTCTGAGAACTCAGATTTGTGGATTGGGAAGCAGATACATTGTGTGGCGATACGTTTTGGGTTCACCTCTGACACTCAGCTGTGCAATGTCTTGTTGGACATGTATGCCAAGTGCGGGAAAGTTGGTCATGCCAAGATGTTGTTCGATAGTATTCTGAGAAGGGATGTGGTTTCTTGGACAACCATCATCGATGCATATGGAATAAATGGCAACGGGCTTGACGCTTTCTTGCTTTTCAACAAGATGGGTGAGCTTCGAAGCGAAGTCTCACCAAATAACGTGACCCTTCTCGCTGTTTTATCAGCATGTGGTCACTCAGGACTGGTGGATCAAGGTAGGGCAAGCATCGACCTGGCTAGGGATAAGTATGGTTTGAACGCCGATCCAGAGCATTATGCTTGTTTCATCGATGGTTTGGGCCGGGCAGGTCAAATAGAAGATGCTTGGCGTGTGTTTCATGAATTGGTTGAGGGTAAGTGCAGACCTAATGCTGCGGTCTGGGCAGCATTGCTGAATGCTTGTAGTCTCAATCGAGATTTCTCCAGGGGGGAGAGTGCTGCGAAGCAACTGCTGGAATTGGAGCCTGATAAACCGGGTAACTACGTCCTGGTTTCAAACTTTTATGCCACTTTCGGTATGTGGGACTATGTAGATGCTATGAGGAATGAAATGAAGAAGAAAGGGCTTGTCAAAGGATCGGGAAGTAGCTGGGTCACTGCTAAACCACCATGAGGAAGGCAATGATTCTGAGTTCATTTCTGTGCTAAACTGAGTCACTGATGTATGTGCAGTGTTCCGATCGCACGTGTGCACACGTGCTTGCTAATTCCTCTGTTCACCGATTGAAGGAATCCTATCCGGATGTGCCATGAGGATGAACCTTCAATTCAAACACTCTCGTGGGTCGAAGCTAATTTATTCGGGCTATACAGTTCGTCAGTGAAATTCGCAGGAACTTGACAGTTGCTTCCCCTTCTTTCTACTTTAGCACTTGGGATTCAGGAAATGAACCTATTTACACCGGAATAGCGTTCCTGTGCTGAGAATTTCATTTCATGTTTTAACGCTCCTTTTCCCTGGTTCACTACTACTGGATTCCCCAGTGGAAATCTCAAAGTAGGATGAAGGGTGGTGTTTTAGGTTGACCACATCAGTTTCAACAAGTACTGATTCTGTAGTTGTGCATAATCTCGGTGGTTCAAATCAAGGGTTAACACACACACACACACACACACACACAAAAACTCCAAACTATGTCCATTGTGACATAGATATCCCGAACTTTTTTTGTCACTGAAAACTCTAAAACTTGCTAAATGTGATACAAATACCAATAACTTTTTTATGTTATAAAAAAATCCCAAACTTATATCAATGTGGCAAATACACTTTGGATGGAATTGAAATATACTATATATAAAGAGTTGTGGTATTTTTGTCACAATAAACAAGTTTAGAGTTTTTGGTAAAAAAAGAAGAAGGGTATTTGTGTCATAGTGGGTATAGTTTATGGTAATACAAAGTTTGAAAAAGAGTCGCCACAAATTTGTTTAAAATTATCAAGAGCAAAAGATTGTTATTAATTTATACGAAGGTGAGGGGTTGGTGAAGACATAGATTCCGATAATGAACCTCTGTTTGTTAATGATGTCGATAATTTTGAAGAAACTAGTGATGATTTTTGGACGTGGTCGCAGATATGGAATTATAATGAAAATTTGTGAATTTTTTTTAGATTGAAAAAAGTTTCAAACATATTAAGATTGAATCTAAGGTTGGGAATTTTTTTAAAGAGAATGAAGCTATTGATCATGTCGGAAGTTGCATTGCTTGTATTACATGCAATAAAGCTTTGGGCAACAAAAGATTGTGAAAAGAAGTAATACAATGAGAAACTCCAAATTGATATAATTATGATAAATTTATCTTAATCTAATTTTGGACACGCCACGTCACCATCTCCGCCCGTGCCGAATCTGCCGATTCTCGATGCGAGAATCTCTCTCTTCCTTTTTTGACCAAAAGTCAAAGCCCAGCGGAATCTCCGCGCGACGCCGTGCCGTTTTGGAAGCCGCTTCGTACTAGGAATCTCCCCTTCCTCCCCCCTACGTCGTTTCGCCGCCCGTCCCGCCGCACCGAAATGTCCACTCTCTCCTCCCTCCATCCCGCGCCGGGCCCAGCGAGCCGAGGGCAGCATCGTCATTGCAGCGGCGAGCGCCCGCAGGAGAGGATTAGGAGGGAATGCTAACAAAGAGCGGTGGCTGAGAAATCGCGCATTTCGAAAAATATTCGCGCGGACAGCAACAGCAATGGCGAGAGAGAGAGAGAGAGAGAGAGAGAGAGAGAGAGAGAGAGGGAGAGCGAGAGAAGGTCGCGCTTCGGGTTCGGTTCCCGTCGACGAGTGTGACGCCGCCGTCGCCGTCGCCGTCGTCGGGGCTGGTTTGAGATCTCGCCGGTCCGGACTTCTCTCCTCTTCGCCTGGGGTGGTTCGGGGGAGGCGAGCTTCGGGGGTAAGAACGAGCCGCGCCGCGCCGATTTCTCGTTAGTCTTGAACGTTTTTCTTTCTTTCTTTATTGCATTCGAGCTGCGCGCCGCGGCGAGACCGCCGCCGGTAGCGCGCGGCGGCGGCGGCGAAGCGAGATGAGACGCGGGTGGTTATATGTCTGTTGCGACGAGCTGTTCTGTGCCGTTTCTTTTGCTCTGTTTTTTTTTTTTTCGTCGTCGGGTGCCGCCGATTGTGGGCGGAGGGTTTGGTTGCTTCTTGGTTTTCAAGCTCGCCACCTTGTCTCAGGAGTAGACGGAATTGGAATGAGCGGCGAAAAGCACTGCTACTGTTGTAGTTCTGTACTCAGAATCAATGGCATTAGATAGGAGGTCATGTTCTCGTTCTTGGTTTGAAAGCCAGCCGCTTGGTGAATATAATTGAAGGCGCCGTTGCTGGGTTGAGCCCTCCGGGTCGACCTTTTTCGTTCGTCGTCGCTTTGAAGTTTTGAATTTTAGGCGAGCTGCGAGAGTAGAAGCGAGTGAGCAAGTTGTGACTTTTTAATTTTTCGAACTGTAAAGAAGGCTGAAACGGAAGGCAATCTGTTCCTGCATTTTCATCAGCTCTCTTGACATGTGTATTGATGTTGACCCTTTTCTTTTGACGGCTCGGTTATGCAGAGCCATGCCGACGTTCACATCAATAGCTTTGGACAGACTATTGGAACCTGGGGCTTTTAAACCGATCGATGAAGCAGCCGACACTTCGAGGCCTGCTCCTAATGCCAAGCCACCAAAGCCCAACATAGTTTTGGAGTCGAAGCTAGAGAGATGTAACAGTGCACCGGCCATCGAAAGGAACATTCAGCTGCCTCGGCTGATGCCGTCGCTGTATGCCACTCCTGAGGTGACTCCTCTTCCTGACTCGCCTTCCTCGCTTCCTTCTTCTTCCCCTTACATCATCAATCACAAGCGGCGGGGGCCAAGACTCCAGAAGAGTTTCTCACTGGACAGCGCTTCATCTCACCACAAGGTCCAGGACGAAGAGAAGTCCAATGGCAACATGAAAGATGAAGGAACTACTTGTCTTGCTAGTGAAGATGATGTGGCTGTCGCATCAAAATTTTATAAACAAATTGCAGATAGGCATGTGACTGGGGTTGATGAAAGTGAAGTCGCAAGCTGCAAGGACTTCAAGGACAGGGTTTTGGACGCTGGAACTGGAAGTTTGAGCTGCCAAATTGTGGAGGAAAATGTTTCTGCTAAGCCTGTTGCACTGGCTACTGAAATTGAGGGGAATAGTGACAATCTCTGCCATCCTTGGGAATCCTTTTGTCATACAGGTAACACTGATGCAGAGGAAAATTGCACAACAGAATATGCTTTGAAGTCTGAAACTCCTGCGGTGGAGTTTTTTGATGCTTGGGAAGGTACTTTAGCTCTCGTTCATCTTTTTATGATTTCTTTCAGGTTTTAAGTTCTCTCTTCTTTTGTGTATGTTGTTCGAGAATTTTTGCGTAAGATGTTGTCCATTTTGATTTATGAAAACATGTAAAAATGTTCCTTTCTCTATTAGAATTGTATATTGTGCGTGTGGCAAGAAATCAGTGCATAAGATTGGAAACATGTTTATCGTTAAAATTTGCTGTTATTTGATCGCATAGTAAATTAGCCCAATTTCTCTTTCTTCTTTAGAGTTGTCATCTGAGGGTGGAACGCTGTGTTCTCGTCGTGATCTTGAGGAGGAATTACGTGAGATTAGGTTGAGTTTATTGATGGAAATAGACAAGCGCAAGCAAACAGAGGAAGCTTTGGCCAATTTGCAAAGCCAGTGGCAAAGGATCAAGAATGTGCTATCCCCCATGGGACTGACACTGCGTGCATGTCCAGACATGGCATGTGAACAGTTGGACGTCGATTCTCCTGAAGAGTTGTCGCAAAGAGTTTTTCTTGCTCGTTATGTATCAAATGCTATTGGGAGGGGCATTGCAAAGGCAGAAGTGGAGTTGGAGGCGGAAGCTCAGGTCAAGGAAAAGAATTTTGAGATTGCCCGATTGTTGGAGCGGCTCAATTATTACGAGACTGTGAATCATGAGATGTCCCAGAGGAACCAGGAAGCTTTTGGTGAGATTTCTTCCACTTTTACGCCTTTATTCATTTTTTTTATCTGTGATCTGTTTCTCTAGAAGAATCAGGGATCTGGTTTTCATCTGTTAAATGTGATGTTAATGATATGCTTACAGATGTATTTGCTATCATGCAATAACTTTGCTTAACTTTTAGAAGTTCCTTCTGTTTTTGAATTAGTTAGCATCTGTACATACTGCATCCTGCCATGATAATATGTTTCCAACTCTTCTGCTTGTGTGTTGAGGTTATTACTAGAACGTCGGAACTTCCAATATCAAGGCATTTACTAGGTGATGTTGGACATGTTAGCAAAGAAACATGGGTGATATGAATGGTGAGTGAACATGATGGGTTGGCCATTCTATGTTGTTCACTTTGCGGAGACCATCAACCTATAGGAAGAAACTTACATGTCGTCAATTGCAAAATCCCTAATATTGCTTCAATGTAACTCACTGAAATGGGAATACATGATTGGCGAATAGGCACATCATGTTCCTTGATTTTGCTGTTCATGTTACTTCCACAGCCTCAATCATCTTGAATCTTTCGGAGAATCAACTTTCTAACGATGGTGTTATGAACATCATGTTTTTCTTTGATACCGCCATGACTTGCAGCACCAGATTGACTACTACACGGAACTATCAAATGTTTTCATTATGATTCAATGATAAGGCAAAACAGCAGGAGATTGTTCTTTTATTTGTGTAATGGACGCAACATGTCAATGCTGGCAAACAGTCGCTTAATGCTGGAAAGCAGTTGGTGAATACTGGTGAGAAGCAAGTCAGATAAGGCAATTGAGCTGATATGTCTTGTTTCCTTCTGCGTTTTGTAGAGATGGCTCGGCGACTCAAGCAAAGAAGGAAAAGAAGGCAGAGATGGATTTGGCGTTCTATAGCAGGTGTTATTTCACTTGGTACTGCAGTGTTGGTGTGGTCGTACCTCCCAACAGGAGAAAGATCCTCCACTACTAGCCATTCTCTGGCTACTGGGCAGACTAATGAAGCCAAATAGTGAACCCCTTCTTACAAACTTAACAAAGTTGCAAAAGGGAAGGGTGCTCTACTCCGTGAATATGATTTTTTGAACTTTATTGATGCATCGTCCAACAAATAATACAGGAAAGCCATTGCAATGCACCATCTGGAGGAGGCTGATGAAGGGTGTGGTGTTTTTAAGAGATCACACCCAGTTAATGTGCTTTCTGTGATGCCCGGGACAGGTGACCGTTGTGTTCCAAATGTGGCTTTTGAAGGAAAGTTTCAGCACAGGACAATAGTATGGATTCTTACCACTTATTGCTGCGATTCTAGAGAAACTTGTGGAAGGATCATGTGCTAGATTGGCTTGATCAAGGTGTTCCGGCGATTGTTTCAAGAAGCTCTTACGTCCTATGAACTGTCGAAATCGTATGGAGTTCTCACATGGCTTTTGGCTCAGGGAACGTCATAAGGAAGAAATAGAATAGCTATTTCACGAAATCAAACAGAGCAGAAATATCGACAGAATACACATTCCTTTGGTTGGTTCGCAGGATGGAATGGTTATTCCAAAAGTATGTTCTATTGTTTGGCTAACTAGAATTGCTCCAATTACCCCCTCTTTCTGATCAGATTGACCCGGTAGCCCTCATTTGCTCTATAATATTTTACTCAAACGGGTACTTTTAGGCGTTTCTAATGAGAATCTAATAAGCTAAAGTAGTTAGGAAGTGTAGGATTGGCATTACGTGCCTTTGCCCTTTTCAAAGGTTGATTTAAGCTCGTCCTTGCCGAGCCTAAGTGCCGTTCTACCCAGTGTTGAACATGTCTCGACACTACTATTTAGCTAGGTGGAAGCGCATGTACTTCGCCACGAGCATAGCACAGAATAACACTACTCAATAGGAGTCTACGAAAGTTATAGATCAGATCATAAGTCAAAACGTAGTCGGTAAAGTTAAATTTGGTGCATTCAACCATTGAGGCCAAAAGAATGAATGTTCCCAACGAATTTCCCTGACATTGTGCGGACTCCGTCGGGAGAGTGGCAACTATGGAATGAATCGATGTCATCATCTCATTAGAACCATAGTTTGAAGTTCATCTTTCATCACGAAGCCAGTACCGAATTACGTACAAAAGGAACCCGAGGCAGAAGCAAGATGCGCACAGAATAACCACGATTCTAACCCACAAAAACGATTCAAAAGCTCTCAGCATGAAAGCACTCCAAGACCAAAACCACAATGCAGAAAAAGCCAACCCCAAGAAGGCGCCCACGACCACCTGACTGATTGTATGCAGTTGCTGTGAGACCCGTAACCATGACTGCCAAAACAAGTTACAATCCAAATATCAGAAACCCGCAACATTCTCAGTTTAAATTTAGTAGAAAAAACAGCCCTTCAAGGCAGAATTGTTTCAATTAAGTAAAAGATAGCAGGCACGGTTTGTGGTTAAGAATCCTTAAGACTCTTCACTTCACGAGTCAGTGTTAGACTTCTATTCCACTGGATATGAATCTGATGCAAGAGATAGATTCCCAAACTGAAAATCTGCTTCTTTGTGATTTCACGGATAAAAAGAATTAGTTATACAGCTGATGGGTACATTTCTTTGATACTCTTGCGTTATCATGCAATTCCAGGAAACTCAATCAGACTTGCAGTCTTGCAAAATTTTGTAACAGTAGGCACACTTCTAACTGAAGTGTACCAAATAAAGCCATGGGCTAGTTGAGGATAATCCTAATATACATCGACTAGATAAGAACATGGAACTACTTCACACATCAGCATAACACTAGCAATTTGTTTCCATCCTTCTGCATGAGAAACTCCATTCGAAATGGACCAGAACTTTCAAACGCTATAATAATAAATATTTGGCTGAATGGATTAAAAAAAATGGACACTATCATATGCATGTGCAAGAATATAAATTCTCAGAGTTTCGGCATATATAGATTTCACTAAATTTCCATTTTAACCTCTTGAGCCTGCAGATACGACTACACCGGACAAAAGCAAAAACACAGGAATACTTACCAGATATAAACCAAATGCCAAAATAAGCGCACTGATAATCAGAGTGATCTCGTTAATTCCAAACCAGTCGCATACTGCATGAGCATACAGGAAAGGCAGCATCAGAATCTCAAAATTACGGCAGCCATCGATGAATGTTAAAAAGCTAGAAGTTCACAGAACTGAGGTTCTGAGACTATGACTAATTTTAGACTCTCTCTCTCGCTCTCTCACACACACACACACCCCCACACACACACACCCACCCACCCAGAGAAGAGATACGGTTAAACTCTAAGACAGAATTTCAAAAGTTATCATTCCAAACTGCAAAGATTTATGAATAAATAACTGTAAATAGGCCATTGAAAGCCATTGTGAAAATGTAGACGGGTGAAACAAGGACCATTACAGGAAAGAGTAGAGTAGTCATCAGTGTAACAAATGAAGGACATTTGTCAGCAAAAGTCTTAATCTAATCATCCTGCAGAAAACAAAGTTCCAATCATTGACCCACTATTCAGACCCAATTGACAGATTCTATTCTAGGAAAAACAAATAGTTGAATTTGCATAAGCCGATGCTGCGTCCAACAGAGAACATGTTTCTACAATCATCAAGTTTTACAACCCTCCATCACAATGGTAGCTGATTAAAGCACAAGACTTCCATGAAGAAGCAAAAGTTATCCTAAGTTTCTCACTCTAAGATAGTGCAATGATGGATCCAATCGAATCATAGACTATTTCTCTTAAAAACTGAGGCCAAAAGTAAAAGAGTGAGACTTAACCTGATATAATGGCAAACACAACTGTGAAGAAGATGGACATAGCATGTGAAGATGGCATCCCAGGGTCAGATCTCAGGGTGGACACTGGCCTTTCTTGATTCAATATTTGTTTGAGTACAACCGAGAGCATGCTATTTAAAACCGAACCCAAAGCAGCCCACAGAGACTCACCATCATGCCTCAATAAAATGATGGCACCAAAAACACCAGCAACGAGCCACTTGCTCTGCAATCAACAGTAGAGATTTTCTTGGAAGTTAACACACAGGGGCAATAAGTATACAACTGCCCATGGCATTCTGAGCTTCTTTGATTAGATGAGCCAATAGTGCTATATTTTCTTTTCCAATTTTAATCAGGCTTCGATTGGTGAGTGCTTGGCCCAACAATTCAACTCCAAGAAGGCAGTACAATCACCAGAAAATTTCAGGCAAACAGAGACACGAAACAGGGAAGCACAAGATTAACCACCTAACTAGTGCGACCAGCTTGGCTTAAAGGAAGAACCCAGAAACTGCAACGATCAAAAGCCTCTTCCTATATACCTAACACACAGGACACGCTATCGCAAACTGTAATTTTTGCAAGAAAAGGCAACGAAATCATTATACTTTCGAAACAAGAACGACCAAACGGAGAAGGGCACCAACCAGACGATTAAGAGTCGATTCCAAACCGCCAGCCGCGAAGCCAGCCGACCCATCAATAAAACCTTCCTGTTCAAGAATCCTAATATCTTCGCCGCTGCCGCTGCCGCTGCCGCTCCCAAAAGAAGCAGCTCTCACGGTCTCGGCCATGTGCCCCCGACTCAAGACTCCACCTTTCCCACGAGCGAGCACGCTCGCGCCAGACCCACCATGGCCGATCGATCTCAAGCGGCGGAAATCGAACGCCAAAGTGGGATTCCGCCTCAAAGGTTTGATCTTTGACGAAGAAGACCACTTGGGTAAAGCGCTGAAACTCGGCCGGTGGACAGTAGTCACGGAGCAGGGCATCTTGGGTTTAACGTGGGAGCAGTGAAACGGGGGGAACATACGAGTAAGTTGAGGCCAAAGTTAATCTACACGTCGGAATCCGAATGTTTCTTTCTTTTTGTGGCGGAATTTTCTCTATTTTTTTTCCCTTCTTGAAGAGAGCGGATTAATGCCTTTCGGCGATTGGCTTCCGAGAGGGAAATTCCAAGTGAAGAATCTTGAATGCCACGCAAAACCTAAACGCCGTTTTCAAAGAGGGATCGAGATGTTCTTTTTTATTCTTTTGTGTTTTTCGTGGGGTGAAAGAAAATGAAAGTCATTCATCAATTCGGCTCCAAATTGCCTATGGTTCAATACCATCCCTATTCTATCACCTAATAAAATATTACGAAATGAGCAAGTTAAACGGTTGATCCGAACCTATGCTGTCGGATCGATTTCCTAGTTTTTGAAACTTATCTTGTATACTTTAAAACCTACCATGTGGTGCTCGAAACCTGTCCATCGGTTCGAGGGTGGAAACTGGTCGATTTCTTCTTCTTTTCTTGTTTCAATTTTTTCTTCCTTTCATTTTTTTGTTCCATTTTTAGTTAAGTGAATGAAAGTGAATGCAATAATAAAGATCCCCATTTGTCAATAGTAACAATTCATAAAAAATGGACACGTAGAATGATATAAAGGATAAAATGTTCAAAACATGTAGCATAAAATCTAAATTATAGAACTTCAGTCTTCAATTATTCAGAAAAAATCCCTCCAAATTCTAACCAACTGAAATCAAAAGAAACAACAAACATAGTTAACTACATAATAATAATATTTTTAAATTAAAATTACTATTAATTAAACTAGAATAGTTATTAAAAGACCTCACCATATATATTCATCTTTCTTTGGAGATTATGTTGCATGCTTTTTGCAATAATCTTCCCTAAAGATAATGGAAGACCTTGCACAGGCTTTCCTGTCTGATCATCTTCTCCCCATGTAACTTCTTTTAATGATGTTGGAGAATCTAGGAAGAGGGAGACAAAAAGTTGTAATCTATAGACGACGATGAAGATTTCACACAAGTTGTTCGATTGGAATATTGCATCTGGATATGAATTGAAAGTTGAAATATTTAAAATCTTTGTTTTCAGTCATGAAAAGCGGAATTTGATCGTAACTGTTTTTACTCTTTTAGATTGCAAGTTGGACCCAAAGTGTGATGAGCCACGGGGTGAGCATTTTACTTTCACCTCCTTTCGTCTAGAAAGAGATACATGCATTAAGGGTATTTGAACTAGAGCAAACATTCATACACCAAGCCTTTTTCATGTCTGCTTCTCGGTCTGGTTCTCCAATTCTCGATTCTTGGTTCTCAATCCAGTTTGGTTCCCACCTAGGAACCGGGAATTGAGAACTGAACTCTATAGTAGGTTCCAAAAAATATGGAATCGGGAAATAAGATTTCCATCAGAACTTGAAGCTGGACCTGTTTCCATGTCTTACCTTCTAAACTTAAATTCAAAATAATTGTCCATTATTTAAAATATCACTTGTATTTTTTCACAATAAAAGAACTTATTTAAAAAAAGGATAAAATCTTTACATGCTAGCACATATGCACAAGTATGCATTGTCACGCTCGGAACCCCAGGCGTGCACATATCCCTCGGTGGTCGACTAAAATTTGCGATGTTCCCAGGAGACGTCGTTGACTCTTTTTATTTTATGCACATGCGGAAGCGAATTAAACAAACCTCGGACAACAACAAGCATGTGATAGAAAAGCATAACAACCCATTTCATGTAAACACACTTTATATACAATCCAAGTTAAACCTATAGGTTCATATACAAAGGTTTGACTCAAAAGAAACCACTAGGCCATTTACACTTTGGACCCTTCAGCCTCGGCTCTGGATCCTCCACACTACGACCCTGAAAAATGGTAACTCATGACGGAGTGAGATAAAAATCTCAGCGAGTTAAACCCTAAGCCCTAACTAGGGCGAGAATTCACTCAAAGGCGTCCTAAACATGCACTATCCAAAACTTACCTTGCTTGGGTGCATCCCTGCACATTAGTGCATCACATAAACACTTATGCATACAGCAAATGCATTCAAGAACTATAACACATCATATCACTCATCAAACAATTTACAAGAGTCCAAATCGTTATGACACGTCCCATTCCGTGACACACAATTTTGTCCCATAATCAGGCGCGGGTAACTCATATCGGTGGTTTAATCTACACCCGACATTTACTCTCAATATCTAAATTCAAACTCAAGGTTCTAGAGGTGCCCCCTCTCACGAAATTCCATTATCGTGTGGCACTTAGTCCCTAACCATAATCAGCCACAGTACAAGGTACTAGAGGTGGCTCCCACGAAGTCATGCTGTTGTGTGGCACTTAGTTCTTGACCACAATAAGCAATAGTTCAAGTTACTAGAGGTGGCTCCCACGAAGTCACGCTGTCGTGTAGCACTTAGTTCTCGACTATAATAAGCAATAGCTTAAGGTACTAGAGGTGGCTCACACGAAGTTATGCTGTCGTGTAGCAATTAGTTCTCGACTATAATAAGCAATGGTACAAGGTTCTAGAGGTGGCTCATATGAAGTTTCGTCCTCATGCACGCTTAGTCCTTTACTTGCTCACAAACATTCAGTTTTCTCAACACATCTCATCCCATTTCAATAGTCGCCACATAAAACAATAACAATAAACCACGACCATGGCACAATCATTCGCGCATCATCACGCATAACTTCTAAGCATATTACAAAGCAACCACATCACCAAATAGGCATGATTCAGCAAGCATAGCACCAAGAACACCACAAAACCATAACCGGACCTAATTGGTAGAACGGTCCACTCGCGCATCTCTGAGTTTAAATCTAGAAACCTAATCTAACGAGTTCAGAAAATTCTCAAATTTGAATATATTGTAACAGACACATAATTTTTTTTTTTTTTTAATGAAGACACTTTAACCCAAATATTTCTAAATTAAGAGTAGTAAATCGCTCAATCCAGTACAAAAAACTGGGTCCGTTTCCAGAAAGTCTGTTTTCCGAAATCAGTTTGGTTTGAGGTCCAAAACTTGTCCATTTGATCTGAAATTTGATTATGTTAAACTAAAAGAGGTGACAAACAAATTTTGTGTAGAAACCATTTCAAAATTCAAACTTTAAGAGTTGACAAAAATCCCTTGAATCCCAAAAGGTCACCAGTTTCAGCACAAACATAAGTTCTGTTTTAAAATGATGGAGCTGAAATATTCTTCTTTTTAAATCCCTAAAATCTTGAATTAAATATATGTCATAGCTGAAGATTTCTAAAACATTTCTCAAGAATGATTCGACTTCGAAATCTTAACACATTTCGATCCACAAAAATGGCAAATGGCGAGGGTACAGAAATCAGATCTAGGAAAAATCCACTGAATTGGACTAATCCCTCCTCATTAGTGCTAATCTCACCAATTTGATCAACACTAATCCATATTAAGGCTAATATAACCATTCTAGATTATCACTAATCCATCTTAAGACTAATCTCACTTAGTACTAATCTAACTAAGCTAATTAGCACTAAACTAACATCCTAAGTGCAATTAACAACCTAATCAAGGATTAGGGAGTTAACTTACCGGATTAGTGAGCCGATGGGTTCACGGCAATGGTGGCGTGACGGCGGTGAGATCCCGTGTCTACGGTGTCACCAACAGAGGCTCAGACCAGGCTGAAAACGGCCCAACAAGTCACTGCTCACTGCTGGAACTCTGCTCTGCTCGGTTCTGTTTCGAGGGGGCTGAACTGCTGGGTTCGGTTCTGGTTTTGCTTGAGGGAGCTGAGCTGGTGTTCTTGATGGTGCTGGAGTTGCGGCCTGTGGAGTGGGGACGGTTGAACCGGAGTTGCCGCGGTTATGCTGTTATGGACGTGGGCTTGCTGGCGTGAACTTTGGGGTGAGCTGACATGTTGGAAGATGGGGGTGACGATGGGATGAGGGAGGGTGGTTAAGTGGTGAGTGCTGTTGGTGGGGTGACGTTGGTGGCAACAGAAATGAAAGGGAGATGGAGCTCAGGAAAAACTGAAATGAGGGGCTGCTGGGGCGGAAGGGAAATGGAAGTGGGGAAGAAGGAGAAGATGAAGAAGAAAGGGAAACGTGGGCAGGGGGGTCGGCAGAAGCTGGGGGGGTGAAGGGAAGAGTTTACGCAAGAGAAGAGAGGGAAAAAGAGGGAGATGAGTGAAAGTCAATAACAAATATCCTAATTCACTCATTGCAAGCGACCAAAGTCTTCAAGCTTTATCCCTTTGTCTCCCAATACTTTCTTGAATATAAATTCCCCCAAATAAACCAATTTGAAGATAGAAAAAACCCATTTTTCAGCCCATACGAATTTCCCTTTTCTTTTCCATTTTTGCCGAAATCGGTTTTCGGAAAAATCCTGGACTTGACGGAATTTCTCTAAAAGATGAGACAAGGTCCTAAGCTTGAACGTTCGATTCCCAAAACCGAGTTCAATTTTGTGGTTAAAATCAATCGGACGCGATTTTAGTACAATCTAACCTACCAGGTAGCTTTTAGGGATTTTAACGGCGAATATATCCTTTAACGGCCTCACTTAATAGGTTAGTTAACTCGTGAGTGATCAGCTTCGAGAAAAAAGACCATAGGCGCGTTGGTGAAAAGCCCATTTCGTTTCATCGAGATGCGATCAAAAATTCAGGATGTCACTTGCACCTAACTAGGGCTGTTCACATCAGCAAAATAATCATATATCAGCATCACACCACAAAAGTAGATTAACACAAAGAATCAAGAAAAACTCTAATCACTGCCAAATAAGTTGAGAGACAATTTAGAGATGGAGTTTACTAACGAAACCGATCAATTTGTAGATTTTGATTTCACAAACAACACACTAAAATTTCAGCTAATTCTGATTAAGTTTCACCATGAAAGCTAGACTGCCTCTTCTCCTCTTCGATGTTATGCTCTCTGCCTCTTCTCTGCTTCAGCCAACGCTCCTCCCTCTCCCCCTGCCTGCCTCCCTCCCTCCCTCCCTCAAACAAGATCGTTTCACCTAGCCCATCAAGCAGTTAAATTGCCATCTTTACTGCTATTTTTTTGGGGTCCCTTGGAGCTTGTACCTCTGTTGAGATGCCCTTTGAGGCTGGGCTTTTAGGAATTTTGGGACTGTTACAAACTTTCCCCTTTGAGTTTGCCTTTGGTAATTAGGAGTTTATGTCAAGTTGACATCACCCATGCCTCTTCGATTAATGCCCCTTGCAATCCAACTCTTGTTGCTTACTTTGAACGAGATTTCTGTTTCAGCTAAGAAAGGAACGCTATTTAAATATAAATCATGTGCAATAATGATTATATGGATTCAAATAAATGTGAGGAAACTAACATTGCATGATAGTTATCGTCACAGTCGTTTGGCCATGACTAAACAAAGTCACGATGTGATCATGTATGCGGCATGGATAATCCATAAGCCATCCTAAAATGTTTCTATATGTTGGAATGGAAAGGCATGTTGGAAACCATAACAACACATGTAAAGAAAAGGTTGCAAATTTGGGGGTAATGAGAGCCCAAAGGGAAAAATATGCTAAGTGTTTTCTTGTGCTAACTACAAAGATTGTAAATTATCCTCGCTTTAGGCGACTAAGTTCTTTTTTTTGTTTGTTTTATGATGTTTTTGTACTCATTTATGACAAAAAGGAATCTCTTTACTTAAATTTTATATGTATGTCACGATATCTTGCCAAAATTATATATAACAAACTACGTATATTTAGGACAATTTATGATAAGGAAATTGATTTTTTGAGAGACTGTTAAAGACCTCGACTGGTTACTCATGTGTGCTTTGGTTACGAATGAACTTCAATAGCAAGAGTGTAGTTTCTTTTTAAAAAATCGATGTCTATGTTTCCATTATTTTCATATATAGCGTAAAAGAGCAGGAAGAAGAGACTAGATTTGACCGTTCTTCGAGAGACTTTGGATATACGTAAGTTCCACCCCTGCGTTACGAAATGTTAGATTCTGGGTGCGATTGTTGAATAGCCCTCTGCATGGTGTTTTGTATTGTCATAGCAACTTCCTACTTTTAATTTATTATTATTTTTTTTGGGTAAAAGGTAAGAATTTCCTACTTTTAATTTATTTATACCTCCAATTACTTAGAATGTAGATGGCTACATAATTTTCGCATGTTTAGCTTTCTCACTTGTGTAACAGATATTGTTTTAAGTTCTTTTCAGCTCAATTGATTCTGTGAATGCGAATTGTAATTTCAAATCACAATGATTAACAGTGTATGTCCCTTCAAATTAGTTTTCTTTTTTAAACTAATCTGAAGGTATAACCACTATATATTGGACTAAAACCTTTCCTATGTTTCGTTGACGTTATCGTGAAGCTCTTCCAGTTGAGTTTCTAATTTCGGTTTTGAGGAATTCGTGGTTATTCATTCAGACATCTCTGGATGGATATTTTACTTCATTTAGCTTTTCTGTCTTATTTTCCTGACATAAATAAATCAAGAAAACACCAAATTCGCTCAATTGGACCGACGCATTATAGGGAATATACGAAAGAAAAATTCTTGAAAGAAAATCCCAAATGTCAAGCCCTTCGACTTGCAAGTCTCTTTTGACTCCCCAAAAAAGAAAACATGCAAGTCTCTTGCATTTTCTTTAATCAAGATACGACATTAGAAGTAATACATAAACGGCCACACTTTCAAACTATAGTAAGCACACTTATGACACTCTTATTTCAATTTCACTACAGAAGTACATACATCTGTAATGAATTTATTCGTGAGTTTTTGCGATATATTTAGGTAATTTTCTTTAGCGAAATGATGATGTTGACCAATGGAATCTTTTCCTTGGACAAGCGGTCACAGAGTTTAGCCCTAAACCTCTTGAAAACCTCATTGATGATCTCTTCACCAAAGTGATAAACAAGCAAGGGCTCAGCTATAGCTCTTAGGCTCCCAACTATTTTGTCTACCGCTTCCTCTGAGACAACATTAGGGTTGAAATCGGTGTCAAATACATCCCGATTCACTTCAAACACCTCCAAGCAATCGATTGAGAATGACCCTTGCTTTTCAACCTCCCGGCGTACTTCTTTTGGTGAGGGTGTGTAATAAGGGACGTTGAAGGAGTCAAGTTTCTCTTCTTCTATGAGTCCCTACATCAGCGATAGACTTAGTATGTTAGATCTTTCTACCGAAAATAAGGAACAATTGCAATAAGTTGTCAGTATAATATCCTAATAAAAGTCATAGTTACTTTGACCAAAATAATAAAAAAGAAAAGAAAAGCCGTAGGTACTTGTTTATGTAATTGGCTTTGCAACTATTGCATATTGCTGATATTTGTTGTTTCCTAGAATGTAATTGTGCATTCCATTTTTTACACCATGCCTAATAGGGAACGAGTGTGCACTTAATTAAAATACCTAATAATTTTTCTCGCGTACTCTGATTTTGTCGAATACATTCATAAGGAAGAGAAATCAGATTAAATATGTAGGGTATCCAAACTGCACTATTGCTTTCTTTCAAAGAATTCATGCGAAAACTACTGCTAGAGCTCATCTAACAGGTGCTTTAGGTACAGTAAAATCAGGAATAATCATTAACCGTAACCACCATTACTCTCATTGTTTTTTGTTTTCTAATTGATGGTTATGATTGGTCTCGGAGTGCGAAAACAAAAGATACTCCTAAAGGACTAACAAAACTCACCAGGTTCAACGGAAGTATGATACAATTTTTACTACAGCAATAAGAAAAACCAACTCAATACTAAAGTGTCCGCGACTATTCAAGTACTCCTTTGGTCTTTTTAATTTGCTTACTTCGGTGACCATCTCATTGAGATCAATAGCTAAGAGCTCCCAATATTGGCGATACTCTTCACTTGAAGGATCGTCACTTCTTCGACCCAGGAGGGTCAAAACCATACGCCCTCCCATTACCAACTCTTGCCCACGACACTCCAAAAATGTTGAGAAGTCCCTTTGAAATTGCTCATGATATGCCCTAAGCACACTCGGAGGGCTCGATCTTGACATGGATATGTTGCCTTTGTTTTCCTCTAGCCCTCTTGGAACCTGAGAGAGAGAGAGAGAGAGAGAGAGAGAGAGAGAGAGAGAGAGAGAGAGAGAGAGAGAGAGAGAGTATGAATGAGTTTGTTAGCAAATGAAACTATGGGCCAAAAAAATTACCTGAGACAGCCAATGGAGGCTGTATGAAGTATGAATGAAGTGCAGACTCTCCTGAGCAAACAATCTCCCACAGAACGAACCGGGAACGCCATTGAAGAAGCATGCCAACGCCGCTGACGCTCCATACTTGCTCTTCATTTGCTCACTTAGCTTCTCTTGGAATCTTGGCAAGAAGCTGCTGAAGAGGGTGTTGAAGTCATTCCCTGGGAGATCATTCAAGAACACTTGGAACTCCGGTAGCTTGTGCTTCTTCGCACTGCAGAGATCGATCATGATGCTTATGATCTCAGACACGGTGAAGAGAGTGTTGGGGCCACAGGAACAGCCCAAGTCTGCGATGGTGAGGCTTGCCGGCATGGCAGCAGCGACAGTGGAGAAGAAAGCTGTGATGGCTGCCTCTGTTATAGGCTTTGTCATCGATATCACCTTTCTCTATGAAAAGAAAAAGAGAGCATTGACTCAATATAAAGAGAAAACGTTCATATCTTAATTTTTTCATCATACAGAGAAATGAATCTCAATTGTCACGTATACCCTATACTATTCGAACATATCTTCCCGATTAAAATAAATGGGTAGTTAATATAGAACATTGAAGATTGCAAACTCCGTGCATTCGGGAAAATTACTAAAAAGATCATAAATTTATTGAATTGTGCCAAGTTAGTTAAAAACCTTTTAATTTAGCTAATTTAGTCCCAAAACTTTAGATGGTTTGCCAATTTAGTCATTTCAACCCATTTTGGTCGGAAAATCACTGAGGTAGACATCGACAGTGTCATGTAAAACGGTCCGTGTTTACGTGGACAATTTTAATAATTTTTTAAAAAAAATTTCTTAACTTTTTTATAGTTTTTATTTTTATTTTTTCTTTTATATGAAGTTGAGCAACTGGCTGTCCCTCACCGACCCTAGGTGAGGGTTGATGACCTTCACTAGCCAGTAGGTGTGGCTTAGGGTTGCAGTCCTCACCTAGACCTAGCGTGAGCCGTGAAGCTCTCATTGGCCTTGAATAGGGTTGTGGCACTCGCCAGGCTTAGAAAAGCTATCCACGTAAGGGTTGGCCATACCACATAGGACGGTTGGCATTCATGTCTCAATCAAAATTGGTTAGAAGGATTAAATTGGCAAATCATCAAAATATTTAGGACTAAATTGGTCAAATTGAAATTTTATGATTGAATTAATCAAATGTAATAGGTTTTGAATATTTTTGGTAGTTTTTTCTCGTGCATTCTCTACATTAATCCAAATCAAACATCATTTGTCCAATGTTGGGATAGTTCTACAAGATCTAATTCTTCTATACTCTCAAGTGTACATTCTTCAAGAGATACTTTGTTAATTAAAAAATTTCTCTACAAATTAGGGACATCATTTAAATTTTCGGTCGATGAGTGATATGGTCTAATAGGGCATGGTAAAATGGTGTCTTTCGCATATAGAATTTCAAATCTTGATAAACAAAAAGAACCTAGTTTTTTTACAAAATGAACAATCATATTGTAGTGCATTATCACAAAAGGGTGTATAATAATTAATCTTTTTTTCTCATTAGTCTTACTCTAGTTCTCAACTCATCTTGGACTTTTGTTTTGCCTCTTTATAAGACGTGGAAGTCGAAATCCACATTTAAAACTAATCGTCCTTACCCCCAACCCCTATGAAAAGATGAGGATTCGAACTCTCCACCAGGGGTGGCGGCCAACAAGAAATCTCAGTGGTTTAATCAATCTCTAAGAATGAGGAAAAGTAGTGTCATTCTCTTGAAAAATAAATTCTTGAAAGTATTTTTCGGTGTCATCCCATTTTCATTAAGACAAATATGTGCCCACAATAGAACAATGAGAGGTTTACCTGAAGTAATGAGTTGTTAGCATAACTTGTTTCTCCCATTCCTCCTTTCATGGGGAATTGTCGGGTGAATTCCATCTCTCTCTCTCTCTCTCTCTCAGAGTCTATCTGGCTTCCATCTGAATGGGTTTGAGGCTCTTCTACTTATAGAGAGTTTTGAAGTACTTCGTTTCAATGCGTCGCGTTCACTATAACTTGAGCCCAATTCGAGTGTGAAACATGCATGGAGAAAATATTGAATATCCCAATTGTAACCAACTCAGCAAAATAGTAGTCCATTTATCTTGCGATAGATATCGTACCTAGACCCACAAGTCAGAAACATTTAAAACTCTCGTGGGCCCATTCTCTCTCTACTCGCTTTCACTCCTCTGTTTCAGACACCTTGTCTCTCTCTCCTTCGTTTTTTCTCTCTTCTTCATGGTTGCTTTCTTTCTTTCTTTTTTGTTTGTTTGTTTTTTTTTGCCTTCTAAGGCCATGGATGCCGCTCGATCGCAATGACCAGTCATGGACGAATCACTCATGAGCATGCTAACGCTCATTCATGGCCGTCATCGCTTTCGTAGAATTTGGCGAGGGCAACCCTTGCCTTGGTCACAAGGGTCAAGCCCTCGCCAAATTCGACGAAAGCGACCCTCGTTGGCCACAGGTGAGGGCCACAACACCCTTGTCGGCCCTCATCTACATGAAGCTAAGTTAAGACCAACACGCGACATACACACGTACGTCAACACATCATTTATTAAAAATAGACTCGACACGTCGACACATCAGATATTAAATGAATATTTTTATTTTTAATTTATTTGATTCAAATTCATAAATAAATAATTAATTTAAAAAAGAGGTTACAATGAATTTACACTAATAATATTAATAAATCTATTAATTGAAAATTGAAAAGACATAGTCATAGTTAATGCGTTTCCATGTTGGGAAACATGTTTCTAACTTTAACAAAAGTTATTGATGAAACTAACAAGAAATTAGAATTAACTTATTTAAATAAATCCATGATATTCTACAATGACCAAAATTTATCATCATTCAACATTCAATATTTTTATTTTTTGAAATTACTTTTTAATTTCATTTATTTATTTTTCCAATTGAAAAAAAAGTCCCATCGTGTGGGGGGGGTCCACCCCAACCCCCACTTCCCTTCTTTCCCTCGTCTCTTTTCCCCACCCCTAAATTTACTTCATTTTTCTTTCCCTCCCCCACCACCTGACAGGCGGCCACTTCCTCCTCCCTCCATTTTATATTCTTTTTGAGTTTCCTTATCAAAAACCCTAGCAGAGCCCTCCATCTCCTCCTCCTCCTCCTCGCCGCACGTCCCCTTCCTCTCCTCTTCCTCTCGATCTCTGCTTGCTCTCGATCCTCATCACAATCGTTCATCGCCTCACCTCCGGCCCTTTCTCCCTCGCAGCTACAGCCTTGTAGCTAATCCATCGCAGCATCACAGAGTAACGGCCCTCGCCTTAGTCTCTGCTCTTTCTCTGGCCGTCTCTCGCTGTCGCTCGCGACCTCGTCTCTGCTCCCTCGCCCTCGCGTCCACCCTCCATCGTCTTTCGGACATGCGTGTTGAAAAAAGTTGACCATGTGTCGGAAAATCCAACACGCGTTGACCGCGTGTCCGAATGTGTCCGAGCGTATCGGACATGTCAACACGTGTTGAACACGACACGGACGCACCTGCAACATGTCTATGCTTCATAGATGGCAAGTTGCTGGCCACAGGCCAAAGAGAAAGAAAGAAAGAAAGAAAAAGAAAAAGAAAGGACAAAGAAACTGTGAAGAAACTGTGAAGAAGAGAGAGAAATGAAGGGGAGAGAGAGAGGATTTAGGTTTCTTGAAAAGTGGGCCCATAAGCGACACGTAGAATGGACTTGTGCATGGTTGAGGTGGCCACTTTAGATGCACTCAATATTTTCTCGACATGCATGGGCATGATATTGCACGAACATGTCCACTTTGTGGGATCTCTCTCTATCGTTATGAATTCTGATTACTTTCAAATAGAGGATAGACAGACAAAATACGTGCGATACTTGTGTAGGGTTGTGCTTCTCCATACACAATACAAGTCTAGATACATGCCATATTGCCATGCGCGAGGTTGAACTTAAAAGATATTTCTATTTTTCAAGAGTTTTATAAATCAATGCTCCTAAAACTAGGTTAAAAAAATAAAAAAATTACAAAAAAAAATTGTTGAGGCACTATCAAAATTCAAAACGTGCATCCTATGAGAAAACTAAAGGGTTTTAATAAATAAGAGAAGGATTGTGCATCTATGATTGGTCTACACAAACAAAGTTACTGTTAAAATATCTCTTGAATTTGAGCCATCTACGGAACCCAATTCTATTAGATAAATGTTCAAGTTTCAGCACAAGATATGCACGGGTTACTTCTCTTAATTAAGAGAAAGCCGTTACAAGACAAAGAATGGGCTCAAGGGAGCACTGAGTGAAGAGGAAAAAAGAAGAAAAAAAGAAGGAGAACCTTAGGTCTACTCTCTCTATATGTAGAAGGGATGACTAATTTCCAGTCTGGTCTGATCCCACCTAGGAATTAGGAATTGGACTTGGGGTCAGATCAGACTGGGAGATTGGTTCCCAATTTTTGGGATAGGGGACCGGATCGAGCATCCTATGGAATCGATCACTTGGCAATTTTGCCTCCAAATTTCAACATTTTGAAGGTAAATCTTTCCCTTGAAAATGACACATAATCGACGAGGTAAATCTTTCCCCCAAAAAATTACTAAACTTGTCACTATTTTTGAGAAATTTAAAAAAAAAAACAATATAGCCGGTCGAGTTCCTGCAAACACCGAGAATCGGACCGAAAATCACTTGTTTTATTTTTATGGAATTGGGAATTGTACTGACGCTCTCATGAACCGCTTGGACCCAGTTGGTTTGGGCGGTTCCTAGTTCAGTTGGTCCTAAATGCTCACCCCTAATATATAGCCGCACAACGATAGTTTTGTGGTCGGTTCGGGCGGTTTCTAGTTTAATTGGTTCGATATGCTCACCCCTAATATATAGTCGCACAATGATAGTCTTGTGGGTTCCTATAGAAGAGGACAAGGAGCCGCCGGCGGTTTCTTTTGTGCGTGAGAGCGTGAGGGTTCCTCAAGAGTTGTGCTGCACAATGGCTCTCCTTCCTTTGGACACTGCACAGAAGAAAATCCTTAAGCCGAGGAGGAATGCTTCGTGTGGTGGCATGATGAGAGAGTTCCAAACACGTGGATTTTATGGCGTGAGTTTTAAGTTATCAAAATGGATTGTTTATTTGCAAACACTTGGGATTTGGATTTAATTTAGGTATAAGAAATACTCGAGTGTATGAATGATTGTAACTTGAATTTTTTGATTATTAGTAAATTATTTACTGCCAACTCTCTCCATAGATGTAGATATTAATATTGGATTGAATCATGTAAATTTTGGCATCCCTTATTATTCGTCGTTTGTTTTGTCTAGTAATTTTTGCGTTGACATAAATTGCAAGATCTTGATTAATTTCTGTGTATATATTACAATAGTTACCACCAAAGTGATTGGCCTAATGGGGAAATGGTTATTTGTTTTCCAAGAGATCTTAAGTTTGATTAGGTCATAAACAAATCTCAAAATAACTTGTACTATGTTGTCAAGCTGTCGCATGATTCATGTGGAGAGACTTCTAGCTATTAGTATCTTGGTGGGACTATAGTAACAAGCTCACTTACCTCAAATCTTTATATCACAGGTGATGTAAAGTAGTTATGGCTTAAACCAAATTTTCTATAATGAAAGAGAGGCGATTATAGTAATACCCAAAGGGGGTCACTAGCATTAGTCATGTGTTCCCATTCTTTTTATAATCAAATAAAAGCAAATAAAGTTATAATCACCTTACCAGGAAGAAGAAAAATCACTAATGATGCATTTGTTAATTATTTTATTTCCAGAAATAATATATACTTAAAAATAATTTTTTCTAATTTTATTTTTGGACAAGTTTTTGAGCATTTGAACGCGTTTGGTAATTTCACAAAATTTTTATTCTCTTAATAGAAAAAGAGAAGGAATGTATTTGGTATGACCTTTAAATTTTTTGTTAATGACCAACCAGAGATGAAAGAAGAAGAAGAAAAGAAAGAAAAGAAAATGTCTTGGTTTTAGAAATTGTTTTTAGAAACAAAAAAGGTAACTTTTTTACTTCTTATTTCTATTTCAAATATATTGCCTAACCATCAATCTATTCTCAAAAATAGAAAAATTAGTTGATGTTACAAAATGAATTTATATTCCTTTTTTTTTTAGAAAGAAAGAGTAAAAATAGTCAATAATCGGCCGATTACTAATTATGGCCTAAATGTGAGCCTTGATTGGCTTGTTTTTACACTTTTACTGACAAATTACGCATGATACGTATTCTCTTTTCTTTGTTAACATGAAATTTCACCTTAATTGCTTTAACCTAGGGCCTATGAGTTCATGAGTATCCCACGCTTATTTTAAGAATCAAATAATGACTTGAGCTAAATCTTTTGTATATGATATTTTTTGCAAGTTGTTCAATGATTTGAAAATCTTTGCTAATATAAATATATGGAACGTATCTAACTCTATATGGAAATCAATACTATCACATTGCCAAGTACAAAATAAGACATGTTGTATGTATATCTTAAGACGAATTTGAAAGGACAATCTATTAAGGCATATTAGAAAATGAGCCTCATGGATAGGAAGAATTGCACATATCAATTCAACTTTATTTTAAAATCAAGAAGCAGACTGATAACTACGAGGACTTGAAATTGGACTGATTCTTATAGCTCCTTCGATTCGGTTTTTGATTTTGCCTTGAACTTATGCTCTACCCTACCGGTCACCGACCCCCATGTCTATCTCCACGTCCTTTCATCCACTGTTATTGAACAGACATCCAAGTACATGTACGATTGCTTTAATTAGGGAAGTGCTCTGCGTCTTTTCATCCACTGCTATTGGACAATCATCCTAGTACATGTACGATTGCTTTAATGAGGGAAGTTTAGAGAGAGAAAGAGAGAGAGAGAGAGAGAGGGGGAAGAGATTGAATAGTAATAGCTGGGGGAGCAGAGACGGCATATAATGCCACTTCCTTTTCTATCATCCTCATAAATGTTTGATAGTGACCGGCTGCCCTCCTTGTCTTTGCTCATAAATAGTTGGGGAGGCCATGAAAATTGTGATTTGCTCTGTGGGGGGCTAGCTGTTGTGTTGGGATGATGGGTCTACTTGGTCTGTCCTGTTTGAACGCCATGAAGTTCACGTGCGAAGTATTCAAATTGATTTAAAGACAGGTACTGTGAAGTTCGTGTGCGAAGTGTTCAAATTCATTGAATCCGGGACTTAAAAGACATCACTTGCTTTCTCGGCCTCACCCTTTGGGTGGACATTGATGGGCTACGTCATCACCCCTGGCCTTGGAGGAGGAGGAAGTTGAGTCATGGTGAATTGGTACAAGCGATTTGACAGCAAAATAACATACCACCTGTTTATCCGGAATTTAATCTACCGCCAAAATTATTTTTCAAAAGTCATTATTCGACTTTTGATGAGAGGAAACGGATTCTATGGCAATTCCATATAAAAAATATTCAAGCGAACAAGAAATAAATATAAATCTTTACTTCAACTTCGAATCAAATTGTATATACAAATTGTGCTGGAATTTAATCAACAACAAGCCTTGATAGCAACACACGTGCACGAATTATGTCTGAATTTATTCAATGACAAAGCTCGAAAACGTACATAGATATAACGTCGGAATTTAATTAACGGCGTGACACCCATGATAGAGATGCACACAAAAATTGAATCGACGATAAAGTATCAGGATAAAGATACACATTTGAATTTAATCGATAACAAGAATTGAAAAGTTATAACTAAGGAAAAATAAAGTGTAGGAAAGTAAATATAATAAAGATTACATTTTGATTGTTGATTATGTTCCCTTCTAGTTGATGAAACTTGGTATATGAGCATTCTATCATAACTTTTTGGGAGCAATTTCTTTTGAAATTTCGGTCTCATGTCCCCATGTCGGCAAGTCTTCGTCAAAACTCCTTTGAAGTAGTCCTCAACCCACATCGGCAAGTCTTCTTCGAAGCTCCTTTGATAGTCCTCCACTTCTCCAATGGTTTGACTATTCTCCAAGTTTACACGTGCTCTTGTAACCGTTCTTCAGATTAAGCCTTGATGCAGTACACCAGCCTCAATTTTCCACGTTCACTTCCCATCGCAATGGTTCTCCATGATCTCCACTAGTAGGTGAACACGCCAGAGTCTTGACGCAATCCTTTTGATCAATCACCTTGCTCCTTAATTAACATGCTCATCGACAACTTTGTTAAAATAATTCGCAGTCATTTGCCACTTGTTGATATGTGCCGGCATTTACACCCGAGTCATCAACAATATGTAATATCAACCAATCTTCAATCCATTCAAGTGGCTTCATCTATGGATGACCAAATATGCTGCTATATTCTCCACTCTTTTCCCTTTTTATTGCTACTTTTGATGGTTGCATATGAGGTTGTCAAGTCCACCTTTTTTACTTCCGAACGGTCATCGCATGTAGACAATAACTAAAAATTGGACATTTTTGGGTGCAAACATGTGGCCCGTTTAAAAGAATGAATGATATGTCAATATTCAATTCTTTTAAATTAAGAAACCAAGAGCATCATGTGCCTCCTTGTCATCGCCATAATTAATACCACCAGAGTTAACTTGAATGAGATTAAGCGAATTGCCTCTACTGATAGGCATAACCTTTAAAAAATGCAAGATTATTAGGACTTGCCTACACTCGAATTAAATGACTCGATGTTCCTGTCCTGTTCATCACTTCATGAGAGGTATTGACGATAATTGACTTGATCACGTTGATGAGATATTTTATCATGTGATTAATTAATTCATTCTTGTGCTTCTTCAATAACCATTGCATGGTAGCCAACATTATAGGCTTGGCGCTAACTGTCTTCCCTGCTCATCGATGAGTTGTCTTGAGATACTGACATCTCCACTTTGTTCTTGCTCTGCCATCCATAGTGCAATCGATGACTTTCTTGCCTTATTATTATCAGGTTGTGATGATGAGTTGTCACTGTGAGTGTTGTCGTGATCAAGTTGATTTATTGTTCTCACAATCATATCTCCTCATATCAACCACAATGGTCCCACCAGGCATGCCATTTTGCCGGAATTTAATCTATGATGAAACATCTTTTTCGAAAGTTGTTCTTTAGTTTTTAATGAGAGGAAATGGGTTATGTGGCAACTCCGGACATGAAATATCTAGGCGAATAAGAAATTGTTGGTGAAATCTTCCTTCTGTATTTTGAAGCTGACAAAACGTTTCCTAGTCTAAAGACTTTCAGACTCATCTATCAAAGTTTGAAGATTTCCAGACTTAAGATCGCCAGACTCAAGATTTAAAGTCTGCCCTCGTTGACAGTTTCTAGACCATCGAAGTAGTCTTATCCAGATACGAGGTTATCCTTAAGGATTTGATTCGATTGGTCGAAGATTTTCTCACGGTTGGAGAAAGCATATAAAGATCTCTTATTCGTATGACAAGTAAATCGAGTAAGATAGATCCGTTAATTGGTGAAGTATACTTGGAAAGTTCTACTTATGGAAACCTAGATCCTGATTGTATGGGCGAACATGATTGGTGGGCTATTTTCATATTCCTTAAATAACGTGAGATCTCCCTAATTAATTTGGTTCAATGGGTAGATTAGACGAACTCCTTTGGAAGGTGCCAACGGTTATGTAGGCATGGAGGAGTATAAAAGAAAGACGCTCTAGTTATTCAAGTGTGTGCGAGATAGAAAAATTCCAAAGGCTGAAGCTCTTTACTCTTTGCTAATTCATTTGTTGAGCATACAACTGTATTCAAAAGAGAGAATTTTGTGAGACCTCGAGGAAGTGTAGTAGAGTCTCTACACTGTGGAATTGAGGACGTGAGATTGTAACATCTCTTTTGATTCATAGTGAAATCCAGTCGGTGGGCTATTAGCATGGGAGAGTGGACGTAGGCTTGGTCTAAGCAAAACCACTATAAACTCTGTGTTTCAATTCTCTTTCCTTATCTCTTTACTTAATTCGTAGTATTGTCTATTCATCTATACTCTTTCGTATCCCTATTTTGAATTAAGTCTTTAAGAAAAGAAGAATTTATTTTTACACCTATTCACCCCCCTCTAGGTGTTCATACTAGCACTTTCAATTGGTATCAGAGCCTGTGTACTCATTCATTTGAAGTGTTTTTACTTCAGAGTTAAAGATCCATGGCTAGTATGTTGGCTCCAGGGTTGGTTGAAGGTTAAAGCAACACAAGACTGCCTTATTTCGATGGAAAGGAATACAACATATGGAAAAAAAAGATGAAGGCATTCCTAAGATCGAAAGATCCTCTGGAATGGGATGTGGTAGATAAATGAATCATTCCTAAAGCTACAATCTCAGAAAGAGGGAAAGAGGTTGCAGAGGCTAGCGACATGACTCAAGAAGAGATAACTAAGAGACAAACTCTTGATGCAAAAGCAATTTACTCCTTATATTGTGCATTATCTCCTACTGAATATAACATAATATCTTCCTATGAAACAGCTAAAAAGTCTGGGATAGATTGCATATTACTTATGAAGGAACAGATCGAGTAAAAGAAACCAGAATCAATATTCTGCTCGGTCAATATGAAGCCTTCAAAATAAAACCAGCAGAATCTATTACTGATATGTTTAGCCGTTTTACAGAAATTGTGAATGGTCTTGAATATCAAGGTCAACCAATCTCAGGACCCATGAAGGTTAACAAATTGCTGCGTGGACTCTCCAAAGAGTGGAATCACATAAAGACTTTAATAAGGGAAACACAAAGGATCATACCACTCTCTGTTGATGAATTGGTTGGAATACTTTAGTCCTATGAAGTAGAGCAAATCAATGAAGAAGAAGATTCCAAAGGTAAGAAGTCTATTGCTTTAAAAACTAACAAAGATTCTGATGATACAGATTTTGAAGATGATATGGACGATGAAGAACTCGCTCTCATGATAAGAAGATTCAGGAAACTGAATAAAAAGGGAAGAAGATTCAATTGGAAGAAACAAAGCTCTCAAAGATTTCAAAACAAACCAGATGAGGATGATGATTCAAATAAAGATATGATTTGTTTTGAATGCAAGAAAAAAGGGACACATCAGACCCAACTGTCCATTGCTGAAAAAAAAGAGAGGAAAAGCTGAAAAATACAGAAAGGCACTTAAAGCAGAAACTTGGAGTGATATAGAATGCGAAGAGAGTGATGATGATGATTATGCCAATATTTGTTTAATGGCAAAATCAAAATCAGACTCAGACTCTGAAATTGATACAGACTTAGATTTAGATAGTGAAATCGAGGTAAGTAATTCAAAAATCCCTATTAAAGTTTTAAAGTACATTGATGAGCTATGTCTTAGTCTCAAAGTCTCTCTTAAGAGGATTTCCGAACTGAAAAAGGGAAAATATTACACTGAAGCAACATGAAACTCTATGGAAAGAAAAGTTTGAAAATCTGGATAAAAGTTTTGTTACTCTAAAAGAAAATGCAGATTCTCTTTCAAAAGAAAACACACTTTTGAAAAATGACATTTCAAGCATTTCAAAAAGGTTTTCCATGGGATCTAAGAAATTAGAAAAGATTCTTTCAAAAGACAAAGACCTTACTTTAATAAATCGGGATTGTGAATGACCTCTCGAAACCATTCCTTTAATTGATTTTCCAAAAGTAAAGGAAAAAATCAAACAAAGACCTACAAAAACTTTTTACAAGAATCATTTTCAAAAGGTTTTTGTAAAACCTGTTGGCCGAAGTGCTCTTAGATGTTCTAAGTGTAATAGCTTAGAACACTTTGAGAAAGAATGTCCTATGGTTTGGAAGCCTGTTAAGAAGGATTGGATAAAGACTGTTTATAGCACTAACTCTACTGGACCCAAGAAAATATGGGTACCAAAGAAAGCTTGAGTTTCCTTTTTAATTGCAGGTGACTATCAAGAAAAAGGTAAAATGGTATTTGGATAGTAGCTGCTCAAGACATATGACTGGAGATTCAAATTGTTTGATCAAATTTACACAAGTAATAGGTGGAAAAGTTTCTTTTGGTGGAAACAGCAAAGGAAGAATTGTTGGAAGTGGAACTGTAAAAATTGGAAGTCTCATAATCAACAACGTCTCCTTAGTGGAAGGACTTAATTATAACTTGCTCAGCATCAACCAATTGTGTGATACTGGATTCAAGATTAACTTTCAAGAAGGAATATGTTCTGGTACTAGTAAAGATCTTTCACAATCCTTCACTGGGCGAAGACATGAGAATATTTATCTTTTGGATATCAATCCAAAAAGATTTCAATGTCTAATCTCAATCCAAGATGAAGCAAATATCTGGCATCAAAAGCTTGGTCATATCAACATGAAGCAAATTGCCAAGATCTCTTCAAAGAAGCTTGTTCGTGGACTTCCTAACTTGAAGTATCAAAAATCTAACTTATGCACACCTTGTGTTTTGGGAAAACAGGTGAGAAATTCCTTTAAACCAATAAATCAAGTTTCCACTAATCGTGTACTGCAGCTCCTGCATATGGATCTATTTGGACCAACGAGAACTCAAAGCATTGGTGGAAAGAAATATTGCCTAGTAATAGTGGATGATTATTTACGATTTACTTGGGTTTACTTCTTGGCAAGTAAGTCTGAAACTTTCTCTTACTTTTCAAAGTTTGCCAAGAAAATTCAGAATGAAAGAGGGTATGCTATTTCAAGCATTCAGACAGACTATGGAGGTGAGTTTGAAAATCAAGACTTTACCATATTTTGTGAAGAATCTGGTTTTCAGCATATGTTCTCTTCTCTTTACACTCCTGAGCAAAATGGAGTTGTGGAAAGGAAGAATAGATCTTTGTAAGAAATGGCTAGAACTCTTTTAATTGAATGCAATATTTCTTCTCGTTTTTGGGCTGAAGTTGTTTCTACAGCATGTTATATTATTAACAGAGTTGTCTTAAGGCCAATTCTGGAGAAAACTCCTTATGAGTTATTCAAAGGAAAGAAGCCAATTGTTTCTTACTTTCATGTGTTTGGTTGCAAATGTTTTATCTTGAAAAATGCAAATGATCGAATTGGTAAGTTTGAAGAAAAGTCAGATGAAGGAATCTTCCTTGGATATTCAACTTCCAGCAAAGCATACAGAGTATATAACAAGAAGACTCAATCTATGGAAGAATCAATGAATGTCAAATTTCAAGATTCTATGCAAAATTAATCAGTCCAGACTCAACTTGAAGAATTTGAACCTGCTCCAAACTCTACAAAGTCTACTTTCCCTGAAGCAACTCAGACTATAGAAGGACAACAACATTCGAATGCTGAAGAATCAAATGAAGAGGAAGATCAACAATCTGTCAAACCAACCAGCAACTGGAAGCACAAGTCCAGTCATCCCAAAGAACTCATCATTGGTAACATTGACGAAGGAATTCGTACAAGATCCAAAAGACATGAAGAGTCTAGCGCTGTGGCTCTTATTTCTGAAATAGAACCCAAAAGCATAGAAGAAGCTTTATCTGATGAAAGCTGGATTGGAGCTATGCAAGAAGAGCTCAGACAGTTTAGTGTTAACGAGGTTTGGGAATTAACTCCTAAACCAAAAGGAAAATCTGTTATTGGAGCAAAATGGGTTTTCAGGAACAAGATGGACGAAAAAGGAAAAGTTGTAAGGAACAAAGCAAGACTCGTGGCCAAAGGATATACGCAAGAAGAAGTGATAGACTATGATGAGACTTACGCACTAATAGCAAGGTTAGAAGCAATTAGATTATTACTTGCTTTTGCTTATTATAAGAATTTCAGGTTATTCCAAATGGACGTCAAAAGCGCATTCCTGAATGGATTTATCCAAGAAGAAGTCTATGTGGAACAACCTCCTGGTTTTGAAGATCCAAAGAAGCCAGATTCAGTATTCAGACTGAAAAAGGCTCTATATGGTTTAAAGCAAACACCTCGAGCTTGGTACGACAGGTTAAGTAATTTCCTAACTCAAAACGGTTTTGCCAAAGGTAAAGTGGATACAACTCTGTTTATCAAAAGATAAGGTAAAATTTTTTTGCTTGTTCAAATTTATGTTGATGATATAATTTTGGCTCTCCTAACGAAAGTCTTTGCAAGAAATTCTCTAAGACTATGCAGGATGAATTTGAAATGAGCATGATGGGTAAATTATCATTCTTTCTTGGTTTGCAAGTAAAGCAATTGAAGGAAGGAATTTTCATTCACCAAGAAAAGTATGCTAAAGAACTTGTTAAAAAGTTCGGTTTAGAAAATTGCAAAAATGTTGAAATTCCAATGTCTAGTTATTTGAAGTTGGATAATGATGAAGGAGGAAAGAAAGTTGACCAGAAAATTTACAGGAGTATTATTGGTTCACTTCTTTATCTTACTACTTCTAGACCTGACATTTTGTTTAGTGTTTGCATGTTTGCCAGATTTCAATCAGATCCAAAAGAATCTCATCTAAGTGCTGCAAAACGCATCATCAAGTACGTTGCAACATCTTCAAAGAAAGGTCTATGGTGTCCCAAAGAAGGAGACTTTACCCTCCTTGGATATTCAGACGCAGATCTAGCGGGTTGTAGAGTTGAAAGGAAGAGTACTTTCGGTACTTATCAATTACTCGGTAATAGGACAGTATCTTGGTTTTCAAGGAAGCAAAATACAGTAGCCCTTTCAACAGCATAAGCAAAATATGTGGCTCTTGGAAGTTGCTATTCACAAATCTTATGGATAAAACAACAACTGAGAAACTTTGGAGTCAAAGATTCTTGCACTGAGATCAAATGTGACAACATAAGCGCAATTAATCTTACCAAGAATCCTATTCTTCATTCAAGAGCAAAGCATATAGAGATTCGACATCATTTTATTAGAAATCATGTTCAAAATGGAGAAGTAATGATCCAGTTCATTGACTCTAAGAATCAACTGGCGGACATATTTACAAAGCCACCGGAGAAAAATCTATTTGAGTCTATTCGTACCAGACTTAATATCATATCTCTTACTCAGCAAAGTCTGGATACTCTCAAGACTCAAAGATAGAAGTCTTTAAATGCTCAGACTCAGAAGACCTCAAGCCTCGTTGTAAGTTATTTCTAATTTTAATTTGAAAAGGTACGATTATCTATTGGCTGTTAGTTGATTGGTTTTATCTTTCTTAAATTACTTATTATTTCAAAAAGGCAGTTATCGATCTTTTAAAAATTCAGTTATTTTCATAAAAGGAAGTTATTATTTTGGAAAAGTCATCTTTTTATTTCCTTTTATTACGCTTCGATTACCTCGCTTCACTTACTTTATATACCACTGTGTTTCGTCTTCTTCACTTTTACTCCGAAACCCTAGAATACAAAATTCCTATTTTTCCTTCACTTTCACTCTCGATTCGTTCGAAAGTTTTCATCTTTTTGAACAAGTTGGTGATTCTCTCTATTGGAGTGTCAATGTCTTCAAGAAAGTTTTCGAGGATTGCAAGCAGGGGACCACGTCGCATGCCTGAGGGTCCTACCCACTTTGACTTAACCGAAGAAGAAGATTCTCCTCCAATGCGTCCAAGTCAGCATCAACCTTCTCAGCAGCATCAACCTTCCTCGAATCAACCAGCCGATAAAGTCATAGAAGAGGTTGAACCTGTAAGAACTCTAACTCCAAAGGTTGCTTTTAAACTCTACTCAAATTTGAAGAAAGGAGGAACGCCATTGTCTTTAATTGAAGAGTTCTTAAAAGATAGAGGATTCAAGAATGAAACCCTGTTTTTGAGAGAGTTGGAGAGGCTAGGAGTTGTGGAGAAAGGATCGGCTAAGAAAGCGTTTAAGAATATTCCAAGTGACCCACAATATGGCACTGCGAATCAACCGCAATCTCTGGATGATGATGAAAGGTTGTATTCTCATTTTCAACCTAGGTCTGGGGTGGCTGCAAACATTACTGATGGTTCGAACTTTTTTAGATCTAAGAATCATAAAAAGGTTTATGCAAGTCTTTTGAAGAGATGGGTGATGAACCCCAGGACTGTTGACTTCGATTTCCTGGATTCGATAAAAGTTAATCTGAGAGAAAAGTTCGCTTTATTGCAATTAGAAAAGTTCTGTTCTGAATCCACTGCTGTATTTCCAAAGCTGACTGCTTACTTTTATTCGAATCTATCTTTCTTGGATGCACAAAGTTTTATCTTCACTGTGAAGGACAGAGAATTTTTGGTGACCACAGACATTTTGGCTGATATAATCGGGGTGGAAAGAACGAGTTTCTAGCCGATTAGTGTGTCCATTGCTCATGCTATTCTGTCTTTGGTGAGAGACAGGGATGTTGAAGGAAAACTTTCTTATTCAAGAATGAGTGCCTCAAACATTCCGTTGCACAAAATTGTGATTAATTGCATTCGTCCTAAATCGACATCCAAGACTGATGTTTCTCGATCTGAAGCCAAATTGATGTGTGCAATCAATACTGGTTTTAAGTTCTCTCTGCCTCACACCATTCTGTTTCACATGTAAGGATAAGGGACAACTTCCTTATTCTGCTCTTATCACACGACTTTTTATGCACTTCAAAATTCATATCTCTGCACCATTGAGTCTGAAAGCTATCACTCCGATGGTAATTGGTTTCAAAATGGTGACAAAGATGCGCTTAAAGGAGCTGAACAAAGTGCTGGAGCGAATGAAGGAGAAATTTCCTCTCAAGGCGAAGCAAGACTCTGCTGCGGCTAAAAGAAAAGGCAAGGAGCCCATGGTTGCTCCTGTAAAGAAGAAAAGAGCTCTCATTCTGGAAGATGAAGAAGATGAGGATGAGCTTACTATATCTGCCTTGAAAAATCTAAAGAGTTTTGTTAGCTTTCCTGAGAGAAGAGAAGAGTCAGAGGAAGGGAGAGAGAGAGAAGAATCGGAGAAAGAAGAAGAACAGAGGGAAACAGAGGAAAGAAGAGAAGAAGAAGCAGAAGCAGAGGAGGAAGAGGAAGAAGAGGAAGAAGAGGAGGAAGAAGAAGAAGAAGAGGAAGAGGAAGCAGAAGTGGAAGAAGCTAAAGAAGAAGGGGAAGAACAGAAGAAGCAGAGAGAGAAGGAGATCAGGGTGCAGAAGATTCTTTCGAGCCAACCTTGGCTATCTCTCTGTCTAGTTATTCTGAGATAAAAGGAGAAGAATTTGCTGGAGCGCATCACTCTGAGGCTGAGGAAGCTTTACCTACTTCACCTGAGGGCATCAAAACAGGGGGAGCTGATGGACAAAAAGGTACTTCTTCACCCCCATTTACTAGTGATGTAAGTTGTTCTGCAGCAGACTCAGAAGAAGTGTATGCCTCACATTATCCAGAAGATAGACCTTCCACTAAGACTCCATCATTTCTCAAATTTCCTGAGTTTCACTCTACTGGTCCAAGTGATACAACTGCTCAAACAACAGACTTTTCAAGAGTGCTGGAAATCCTATTGGATGTGCGGAATCAGCAATATGCTATGAGTTTTGAGATGCTGGATCTCAAGAACGTTGTTAAGGCCACTTCAGTGTCTCTTCATGAACAGCTAAATGCCCTGAAGCATCAAGTTCAGTCTAACGTGCAGGGTGAAGAATTTCAGGCGCTGAAGCAAAGTTTTGACAAGCTTGAAAAGACAGTGCACTCAATGGGAGAATACGAGTTTGTTCGCTTACCCAAGCAGCCTTAACTCTTGATCTTTTCAATCTATCTCTTTTGTTCAATCTCCACTTTTTGCTGTTGACAAAAATGGGTGATGTTTATGCAGATTTGCTTGACTTGACGTTATTTTTTTGGTTTGGATTTTATCTTGTTTGGTGTGATTTTTGTTTTGGACTGGTTTGGATTACTAAGGCTTACTAAGTGACTTAAGCTATTATTGATTATGCTAAAGATAGTTGTGTTTTCAGGACTAACATGTTTTCTGTGATTGCAGATTCGCTACTATCTTTTTCTAATATTTAATAATATTTGTTCAAGAAAATCTTGGTTTGCTTAAGTGTTGCAAGTCAAAGTGTCTAAATTTACAGGAAAGTTTTGTCACCATCAAAAGGGGGGATATTGTTGGTGAAATCTTCATTCTGTATTTTGAAGCTAACAAAACGTTTTCTAGTCTAAAGACTTTCAGACTCATCTATCAAAGTCTGAAGACTTCCAGATCGAAGATCGCGGACTCAAGATTTAAAGTCCGCTTCGTTGACGTTTCTAGACCGTCGAAGTAGTCTTATCCAGATACGAGGTTATCCTTAAGGATTTGATTTGATTGGTCGAAGATTTTCTCACGGTTGGAGAAAACACATAAAGATCTCTTATTCGTATGACAAGTAAATCGAGTAAGATAGATCCGTTAATTGGTAAAGTATACTTAGAAGGTTCTACTTATGGAAACCTAGATCCTGATTGTATGAGCGAACATGATTGGTGGGTTATCTTCATATTCCTTAAATAACGTGAGATCTCCCTAATTGATTTGGTCCAATGGGTAGATTGGACGAACTCCTTTGGAAGGTGCCAACGGTTATGTAGGCATGGAGGAGTATAAAAGGAAGACGCTCTAGTTATTCAAGTGTGTGCGAGATAGAAAAATTCCAAAGTCTGAAGCTCCTTATTCTTTGCTAATTCATTTGTTGAGCATACAATTGTATTCAAAAAAGAGAATTTTGTGAGACCTCGAGAAAGTGTAGTAGAGTCTCTGCACTGTAGAATTGAGGACGTGAGATTGTAACATCTCTTTTGATTCATAGTGAAATCCAGCCGGTGGGCTGTTAGCGTGGGAGAGTGGACATAGGCTTGGTCTAAGCTGAACCACTATAAACTCTGTATTTCAATTCTCTTTCCTTATCTCTTTACTTAATTCGTAGTATTGTCTATTCATCTATACTCTTTCGTATCCCTGTTTTGAATTAAGTCTTTAAGAAAAGAAGAATTTGTTTTTACACCTATTCACCCCCCTCTAGGTGTTCATACTAGCACTTTCAGAAATAACTGTAAACCTTTACTTTGAACTTCGAACCAAAATGTATATACAAACTGTGTCGGAATTCAATTAACAACAAGGCTTGAAAATACAACCACTTCCATAGCAATATATGTGTACGAGCTATGTTGGAATTTAATCGACGACAAAGCTCGAGAATATGCAAAGATATGGTGCTGGAATTTATTCAATGGTGTGACACTCATGATAGAGATGCATGTCGGAATTGAATTGACGATGAAGTATTGGGATAAAGATACACATTGAAATTTAATCGAGATGAGAATTGGAAAGCTATAACTAAGGAAAAATAAAGTGCAGGAAAGTAAAGATAATAAAATATTACATTTTGATTGTCGAGGGTGTCTCTTTCTAGTTGATGAGAACTTGGTATTTATGGGCATTCTATTATAACTATTTGGGAGTGGTTTCTTCTAAAATTTTAGTTTTATGTTCCCATGTTAGCAAGTCTTCTTTGGAGCTCCTTTGAAGTAGTACTCAATCCACGTAGGCAAGTCTTCTTCGAAGCTCCTTTGAAATAGTCATCCACTTCCCCAATGGTCGGACTATTCTCTAGGTTTACATGTGCTCTTGTAACCTATCTCCACTAGTAGGTGTACTTGCCAGAGCTTTGACGCAATCCTTTTAATCAATCACCTTGCTCCATAGTTAACATGCTCATTGACAACTTTGTTAAAATAATTCGCGATCATTTGTCACTTGTCGATATGTGCCAACATGCACACGCGAGTCATCAACAACATATAATAACGACCAATCTTCAATTCATTTAATTGGCTTCCTCCATGGATGACCAAACATGCCCCGATAGTATATTCTCCACTTTTTTCATTTTCATTGCTACTTTTGATAGTTGCATATGAGGTTGTCAAATCCACTTTTGTTGTTTTTGAACGGTCATCACATATAGATAATAACTAAAAATTGGACATATTTGGGTGCAAACATCATCCAACTTGTTAATTTGACATTGGAGATGTATAATCCAGGCATCCTCTCCATTGAAAGCCATTCCTTCAATTTGGTAGTGCGACAATATCCTCTTGATGTGTTAATGTTGCCTTAAATTAAGAAAAATGGATAGTAAGTGTTGACACCCGAATTTTTGTCGATCTTTAAATATCCATTTATTTTGCAAAAATATAAAAAATTATAAAAAGATAAAACGCAAAAAAAATAGTAACAAAAATTGAGTGGGCCAGTTTTTCCAGCCCATTCTTTTAACAACATTTTCGGCCCTCTAGCCCCTCCCTCTATTGGCCCAGCTCCTAATATCCTCTTTCGACCTAATCTCTATTTTTCTTTTTACTTTTTTTTTCAAAACCCATGTTTAAGCCCAAGAAAGAAAAGAAAACAGGGCCAACCCTTGTTCTCTTCTCTTCCCCTAGCACAGACTCGCGTCTCTAAAAGAGGGGAGCGACAACAATGACGTGGGCGACCGAGCAAAAGAGGCGTCTGTCCGTGAGCGAGGGTGAGGAGCCACCAGCAAGTGACGCGAGCGTACCCAGACCTTCTGGAGTAGGTGAATTGGCTTATGGAAACGAAAGCAAGGCCAACGGAAAGAATAGAAAACTGAATCATTGGAAAAGTATGCGGCGTAGATTTTAGGCTCCAAAAATTAGAAAATTTATTTTTTTGATGGATAGGTTTCAAGTTTTAGGTTAATAGAACTTAGAATAAGTTTTTGTGTTTTATTTATTTATTTATTTTTTTTGCGTGATTTTGCGATATTTTATAACGCTCAATAATGAAATATATAACGAAACCGTCTAAACTTTCATTTTATAACTAAAATTTTTATTTTGTTAATATTTAATATTTTTTGTGTGTATATAAATAAGTTATGGTCACTGAGCAAGTGCTAATTATAAGTCACTTTAATCGACCTTGGATAGATTTTGAAACCAACCTTGGAACTTGTAAGTTGATAGGTTTTAGGTTTCAAGATATATAGATTCAGGTGTCAAAAAATGAAGAACTCATTCTAATGAATATGTTTCAAGTTTTAAGTGAAATTTGTATGGAATTAGGAATTGCTTATCCTTAGCTAGCCGGAGGAGATGAAGAGGGAGGTTGGGTGGGGGTGCTTCGCTGGAGAGAAGAAAGGAGCGAAAGAGGAGAGAAGAAGAACGCGGGAAAGGGAGAGCTCATTTGGAGACTCAAACTTTTTCTCTCTCTTGCTCGCGCAGAAATGTCAACGCTGCCTTCGGCGAATCCCGCGGCTTCGTCATCCTCTCCACCGGTGAGAGACGCCGATGGTGTCCGGACGCGTTGAATTCTGTGCGGCAAGCTCGACTTCGATGTCCCTCCCTCCGAGCGAAGCTTGCAAAGGAGCGCAGATGGGCCACCAATCTGGGAGGAGGGTCCCACCATTGTTCTGCAGGTCAAAGGAAATATATCCATTCGATTATGAGGACAGGAGATACATTAATCAGAAAGTCATAGTGATTTCTGGGAGCTCTACAGCTGCATACTTAAAAGAAATTAGATGAAGCGTTAGAGATGCCTGGGCGTTCGCTGAAGGAGTGAAAGAGAGAAGAGAGGCTGGAGAGGGAGCCGAGAGAGAGAGAGAGAGAGAGAGAGAGAGAGAGAGAGAGCCCTTACCCCGAGGATCTTGGCTCGGAGGCACTAAGGCGGCCGACTGTAGCCCGATTCGTCTAGGGCTCGCCCTCTAGGCATAGGCTCTGGGCCGGGTAGGGACTCCCATGGTGGAGGCTAATTCCGTGAACCTCTTTGCCCTGCTTGATCTTTCCTGTTTTGAGCGAGGTGAGAGTCGACTCCATTTCTCTTGTTCTTGACCTGAATGAGTTGGTTTTGTTGAATCCGAATGTCGCTTGTTGAGTACTTTTGAGTTTGAGTGTGCGCTCGAGCTTGGAACAGGTCAATATTTGCTCCCCAACTCAGTTGCTCACCATTTGTCCGTTAATATGCCTGAACCAAATTAGCGTACGGTTCATTCCGTTTCTGGGTTCATCGTTTTCTTGGAGTCTTATGTTCCAATGCCATGTGGGAGCTATACAGGCGACGTGGGCTAAAACAAAGAACAGTGGACACTGGCCTTTCTTGATTCAATATTCGTTTGAGTACGACCGAAAGCATGCTATTTACATCCGAACCCATGGGAGCCCACCGAGATTCAGCATCATGCCTCAATAAAATGATGGCACCAAAAACGCCAGCAACGGGCCACTTGCTCTGCATACATCAGCAAAAGATTTTCTTGGAAGTTAACACAGGGGCGATAGGTATACAACTGCCTATGGCATTCTGAGCTTTTCTGAGTAGGTGAGCCAATCATGCCATAAGAAGCTGTTCTTTTACAAAAAGGAAAATAGCCGTCCAACGCATTGCAAAGCATGTGGAGAGCTTTGCTCTTCTACACTGTATTTTCATTTCCAACTTTAACCGGGCTTTGATTGATGAGAGCTTTGCCTGACAATTCAACTCCAATAAGGCGGTACAATCACTAGAAATTTCAAGCAAACAGAGACACGAAACAGGGAAGCACAAGATTAACCACCTAACTAGTGCAACTAGCTTGGCTTAAAAGAAGAACCCAGAAACTGTAACGATCAAAAACCTTGTTCCTAAATTCCTAACACACAGCACACGCTGTCTCAAACTGTAAATTTTGCAAGAAAAGGCAACAAAATCAACATATTTTTGAAACGTAAAAGACCAAACGGAGAAGGCACCAACGAGATGATTAAGGGTCGATTCCAAACCGCCAGCTGCGAAACCAGCCGACCCATCAATAAAACCTTCCTGTTCAAGAATCCTAATATCTTCGCCGCTGCCACCACCACCACTTCGAAAGAAGCAGCTCTCATGGTCTCAGCCATGTGCCTTCAACTCAAGACTTTGCCTTTCCCACGAGCGAGCATGCACGAGCCAGACCCACCATGGCCGATCTCGAGCAGCGCAGCTCGAGCACCAAAATGGGATTCCGCCTCAAAGGTTTCACCTTTGAAGAAGAAGGAAACTTGGGTAAAGCGCTAAAACTTGGTTGGTGTACGATAGTCGGGGAGCTGGGCATCTTGGGTTAACGCGGGAGCAGAGAGACGGGGGTAACATACCGAGTAGAGGCCAAAATTAATCGACATGTCGAAATCCGAAAGTTTCTTTCTTTTTGTGGCGGAATTTTCTCTCTCTCTGTTGTTTTTTTTTTTTTTTCCTTTTTTTATTATTATTTTATTTTAACTTCTTGAAGAGAGCAGATTAATGCCTCACGGCGATTGGCTGCTGAGAGAGATCCAAATGGAAATCTTGAATGCGATGCAAATCTAAACGCCGTTTTTAAAGAGGGATCGAAGTGTCCTAAGTTTGGGACACCGAAAAGTCTTATAAGCTTCAAGCGGGAGGAATGACTTAAGTCCATAAGCTTTGGAAAGACACCTAAGTCTTGGGTTTCGGAGTAAAGTGGAACACTTAAGTCTGCCATTCTGGCCAAAATCAAGTCAAATCATTGACGTGGCAATTTTAAGGCGAGTTGGGTGCAAAACGGCGTCGTTTTTACACGTAACGTGGCGAGAAAACGCAAAAAACGATATCGTTTTATGTCGACGATGTGTAAATAATTAATATAAAAATTAATTAAATTAAATTTAAACTTAATTTTATTTAAAATATTCTAAAAAATAAAAAACTTAAAATTAAAAAAACTTTAAAAATAAAAAACATAAAATTAAAAAACATAAAATTAAAAAACTTAAAATTTAAAAAACTTAAAATTAAAATTTAAAAAACTTAAAATTAAAATTTAAAAAACTTAAAATTAAAATTTAAAAAACTTAAAAAATAAAAAAAATTTAAATTAAAAAAAACTTTAAATTAAAAAAACTTCCATATTTAAATTTTAAGTTTTTTAAATTTTAAGTTTTTTAAATTTTAAGTTTTTTAAATTTTAAGTTTTTTAAATTTTAAGTTTTTTTTTAAATTTTAAGTTTTTTTTTTAAAATTTTAAGTTTTTTAAATTTTAAATTTTTTTTTAAATTTTAAGTTTTCTAAATTTTAAGTTTTTTAAATTTTAAGTTTTTAAATTTTAAGTTTTTTTAAATTTAATTTTTTTAAATTTAATTTTTTTAATTTTAAGTTTTTTAAATTTTAAGTTTTTTAAGTTTTAATTTTTTTTTTAATTTTAAGTTTTTTTAATTTTAATTTTTTTAATTTTAAGTTTTTTAATTTTATTTTTTAAAAAATTTTAAATTTTTAAATTTTAAGTTTTTTATTTTGTAGAATATTTTAAATAAAATTAAGTTTAAATTTAATTTAATTAATTTTTATATTAATTATTTACACATCAAACACAAAACGACGTCGTTTTTTGCAGATTTTCTCGCCACGCGTCTGTGCAAAATGACGCCGTTTTGCACCTAACTAACTGGAAAATTGCCACGTTAGCTATTTGCCGGATTTTGGCCGGAATGGCACTTAAGTGTTCTACTTTACTCCAAAACTGGCACTTAAATGTACATTTCTGAAGTTATGGCACTTAAGTGTCCCTCCGTGCCAAATTATGGCACTTGCGCTGTTCTTCTGCCGAAGTGTCCTCTTTGTTCTTTTGTGCTGTGAAAAAGACGGTGAGAGTCGTTCATCAACTCAGCTCCAAATAACCACTAGACTAGTTCAATACTATTCCTATTCTATCACCTAATAAAATATTAAGGAGTGAGCAGTTTCACGTTTGATCTGTAACCTATATTGTGGGAATCGGTTCTCTAGTTTTTGAAACTTATCCTGCATACCTTGATACTTAGCATACAATGCCTGAAACCTATCAATCGGTTCTAGGGTGGGAATTGATTAGTTTGTTCTTTTTTTGTTTCATTTTTTCTATTTTTTTTTGTTTCATTTTTTGTTAAGATGAAAGAAAGTGAACGCAATAAAAAAAATATCTATTTGTCAATAGCAACAATCCATAAAAGATGGACCCGTACAATGAAATAAATAATAAAAAATTCAAAACACGTGACAAAAAATCTAAATTATAGAACTTAAGTCCTCAATCATTCGTAAAAAATTGCTCCAAATTCTAACCGCTTGAAATCTAAAGAAACAACAAACATAGTTAATTACAAAATAATAAGATTTTTAAATTATAATTAATTTTAATTAAACTAAAATAGTTATTAAAAGACCTCACCACATATATTTGAGGATGCATGCGTAGCTCCCGCAGATATAGGCAAGGCCTTTTGCCTTTAATTAATCTCGAATGTTGTTATCCAATTCACTATTCCCATGGTTGGGGCTTTACATCAAGTGGAAAATCGAGCGCTACTAATACTGCTCGTTCCATTGTGCTCTTTTTTCAACCCAAAATGGTTAGGGAGAGGAAAGGTTCCCTTTTTTTTTAGGGTACTCTCGAGAATATATCCAGTGGAAAGTGGGCAGGGCCTGTAGCTCACCTTGTATAGGTTGCCTTCCAAACTTGCGCTTCTTTTCTTCAAATTTCCCAATAAAGGTAGGGGCTTCCAAGCTTGACTAACAAGCGAGAATCTTTCTTTGGAGATTATGTTGCATGCTTTTTGCAATAATCCTCCCTGAATATAATGGAAGACCTTGCACAGGCTCCCCTACCTGATCATCTTCTCCCCATATACCTTCTTCCCATGATGTTGGAGAATCTAGGGAGAGGAAGACAAAAGTGTTGTAATCTATAGACGACGATCAAGATTTCACACAAGTAGAAGTTGTTTGATTGGAAAATCGCACTTGGATATGAATTGAAAGTCGAAATATTTAAAATCTTTGTTTTCAGTCATCAAAAGTAGAACTTGACCGTAACCGTTTTCGCTCTTTTAGATTGCAAGTTGGAACTAGAGTATGATGACCTAGGGAAGAGGAAAACCCATACTAATCTTGTGGAGTGAATGGATCGGAGCAGAAGTCATACCGCTAGATCACTCCCATTCAGCTTAGAAGAGAACGGTTCATGAGATTCTCAACTTAGGGTCCTTTTGCCAATCAAATCAAGCATGAATACACAAACAAATCTGTTCTAGTCTGGTTTGGATCTTTAGACCACGGGGTGAGCATTTTACTTTCACCTCCTTGCGTTTGGAAAGAGATACATGCACTAAGGGTATTGGAATTATAGCAAACATTCATACTTTAAGCCTTTTCATGTCTGCTTCCTAGTCCAGTTCTCCTGTTCTCGATTCTCGGTTTCTAGTCTGGTTCGGTTCCCACTTAAGAATTGGGAATTGGCAATTGAACTCTAGAATACACGTTCCAAATAAATATGGAAACGGGAACTAAGATTTCCATTAGAACTGAAATTGGACCTATTCTCATGGTCAGTTCGGTCTAGTTCATGATTCAATTGGGGAACCGTGCTCACCCCTATAGAATATGAAGTAACTCTTTAGGAGATAATGAAAAGAATCTAATGTGCAAGCCCTTATCACTTCCAAAATTAGCAAGCTAGTTAGCAACGATTTTCCTCCCAAAAATTATGTTGCACTTCGAAACTTTAAGTGATAGTGCAACAGTCTTGTGATATATTTAAGCCAAGCAGAGCTAGCATTGTCAATCATAAGTTATAAACTAACAAAATTAGTAATGGTTTTAGAACCAATCGCAGTGTTGATTTTGAGATAATCAATTTGTTTTATGAAGTTGAGACCTAACCACAAAGCCCAAAGATTTGCTTATATTGTCGAACATATCCCCGAGAATGCAGCAAAACCACCAATTCATCAAAAGAGCAAAATTACAAAATGATTTATAAGCTCGAGCTCAAGCTAGTTCGATTACTTAATTAAATTTTGAATCTAATCTTGATTATGACATGCGGTTCGTGTTTAAGAGGGCTATTTCTTATTAATAACATTTTTAAAACATTAATATCCGGCTTTTATTTGATATTAATCACTTAAAACTTGTAAAAAAAAAGTGCAAATATAAAATTTGAAATTATTCAAAAATTTTCTCATAATCTTAAGAATCTGAATGACTTTTTCCATTTTCGTCCGGAAGACAAAATGTTGGAGGGTCAAATAAGTACTATTTTGAACCTTGTGGCAAGGCCCGATCAAGTATGTTTGAGCTTTGCCTCATCCATTCAAACACTCAAGTTGCTAAAGCTTTTGAAACTGCATCTGAGTCGAATAGTTTGTTCATGAGTAGCTTGACTTGTCTTTAGGGCTAAGCACACAAGGGATCATTATCCAAAAATTTTTAAACACGACCCATTTAATCCTAAACCTAATATTGCCAAAAAATTGTTGACATGTTAAATGAGCATGATCTGCACTTACATGAATAATTTGTGCCATTTCTTTTTAACTTTTGTTTTCCTATTTCCCTCTGTTATTCCATAGCCTCAGCAATGGCCTGCTTCGTTGGCCAGAGGCGAGGGTCTGGACACCCTCGCCAACTCTCACGTGGCCCAAACCTAACAAGGGCAGTGCAGCCTTCCTTGGCCACAACGAGGGCTCACAGCCCCTTGTCCAATGGTAGGGGAGGTCATGGCCAGTGGAAGGAAATAAGGATAAAAAGAAAAGAAAAGAAAATTTCCAAAGTTATTTATGTTGGCTCTGATTGTGTCACATAGGATGGTGGGCGTCCACATTAGCTATTTTCAGCTAAAATTTGATTGTAATAACCACATTGATAAATTGTCAAAATGTTCAAGACTAAATTGGTCAAACTGAAAGTTTATGATTGAATTGGCGGGCATTGTAACCTATTACATTGATACTAATTCAATACTAAACCTTTTAATTGGATCAATTTAGTCATAAACCTTTTCACATGTTACTAGTTCAGTCCACCCGGTCAAGTTTGTCCAATGCTTATTGATGTGGACGTCAATCGAACACTTACATGGCAATTTTTAAATATTTTTTTCTCTTTTTTTCCCTTTCTTTTCTCTCTTCTTCCTCTCTGAACTTTTCTTGTAGTGTCCGGCAAGGCTCGCCAGCCACTGGGCGAGGGCAATGATCGCCTAAAGTCGCAGGTGAGGTGGCTTTGCCCAGATCTAGGTGAGGCCAACATCGTTCATGATTGACAAGGCCGCCTTCGCCCTGTGACCCTCGCGGGAGGCTCGTTGGCCACTGTAAAGAAAGTTCAAGGAGGAAGAAGAGAGACAAGAAAATGAGAAAGAAAAGAAAAAAAGAAAAAAGAAAAAAGAATATTAATAAAAAATTCAAAAAAATAAAAAAAATATTAAAAAATTATCATGTCGTCATGGCTAGCGCCGACATCCGCCACCAACAGACATCTATAAACAAGACTTTGGTCAGCCAAAATTAGCTGAATGGACTAAATTGGTAGCAATGGGAAAATGTTTAGGACTGAATTAGTTCAATTGAAATATTTAAAATTAAATTGGTGCCAATGTAATAAGTTTATGACTTTTTTAAGTACTTTTCCCCTCTTGTGTGGCCCTAACCTAACAAGGGTGATGTAGCCCTCCTTGGCCACAATGAGGGCTTATAGCCCAGCATCAAGTGGCCGGTGAGGTCATAGGCTAGCGGAAGGAAATAAGGAAAAAAAATAAAAGAAAATTTTTAGAAAATATGAGAAAATTTCCAAAATTGTTTACGTTGGTGCTAACTATGTCACATAGGGTGGCGGGCATCCACATCAGCTATTATCAACTAAAATTAATTGTAATAACTACATTTGTAAATTGTCAAAATGGTCAAGATTAAATTGGTCAAATTAAAAGTTTATGACTGAATTGGTCACCGATAAAATATTTTTTAGACTTTTTGGATGATTTTCCTTAACTCACAAACTAGGAAGATCTTTTAACATCACAATATGAATGCTCGTTTATTAGGAAATATTTTTTTGTCTTTGTTTGAGTGCTTGGATATAATCCTCCGTCTTGCATTTGATTTTTTAGCCAAAAATATACTTTCTTCATTGACTTATGAGTTAGAAAAAAAAATTCAAATATAGTGGTCTCGGAAACTATTTCCACATCACAATCATCAAATTTATTGTTTTAAATAACAAACCCAAAATACATGTGTTATCAATTCATTAGGTTAGATAAGAATTATACGGAGGAGCGAAATATAAAATTTGTGTATATATCAATAGAGAGTATGTGAGTCTATTTATAAGCTTTATAGGATGATCATTTTATGTAATAAGAAGTTGTAATATCAATCACAATCAATCGGTTAAGATATGAAAAATTACCTAATATCTTTCAATTATGAGTTTTTTTGTACAATCAAGCCAAAGCCGTGTCATGCGTTGTCTCATTTGTCTATTTTTCTTTTTATTAAGAACGAGCCATTCGATAAAAAAAGGGCCAGATGTTATGAATCATATCATGTGGGAATAGCCATGTGGACTCTTTTAATTGTCACATGAAGAGAGAAGAGGCAGACAGAGAAGAGAAGGATAAAATCTATAAATTGTAATAAACATACGTGACATTCATATTTCATTTTCACTATAAAAGTACATACATTTGCAATGTATTTATTTGTGAGTTTTTACAATTTATCTACGTTATTTTCTTCAGTGAATGACAATGTCGGCCAATGCGGTCTTTTCATTGGATATGTGATTTGGGAGGTTTTGACCTTATCGATGATATCTTCACCAAAGTGATGAATGAGCAAGGGCTCGGCCACAACTCTCATGCACCCAGTCATATTGTATGCTGCTTCGTCTGTGACAGCTCAAAATTGGTCTCATAGGCATTCTAATTCAATTCGAACACCTCCAAGCAATCGATTGAGAATGATCCTTTTGGCCCTCCCATCGTATTTCTTTTGATGAGGATGTGTAGTGGGGGACGTTGAAGAAATCGAGTTTTTCTCTGCATTAGCGCACAGATGTAGAATTTTAAATTTTCCTATCGAAAATAAGAAACCTTGCAAAATCAAAGTCGATAGTATTGTGACAATTACGGAAACTAGAATGAAATTAAAATCAAGAAAAATAAAAGAACTCATAGATTTACATGAAAAACCCTTGTGAGAAAATCCAAGGGGAGAAGAGAAGCAAAATTCATTATGGAAATTCAAGTATTACAAAAGGTGGCTTGAAAATCCTTAAGACTCTTTCTGTCTCTTTTTGTAACCTAATAACTTGATAAAAACAATATTTATATTGCTCTTTACTGCGGAGTTGTGCCCCTACACCCTTGTTGAGGATTAGTGTTGGGCTACGGTTTCGGCCGAGGCTCAAGCCCTCCACTACCAACACTAACCTTCAATTTTTTTTTTCTCAAGTCAGGTTGTCACAAATTTCATTTCGGATATCAAAACTCAACTTTGATCAAATACCCATAACAAAATTTAAGACATACTAAAAAAATATTATAATATATTAAAAAAAGTCATAGCAACTTGTTTATTTAATTGGGTGTGTACTTGTTGCATACTGCTCATATATATATATTGTTTCCTAATATGTAAATGTGTTTTCCATTTTTTACACTATGCCTAAGAGGGAACGAATGCGCACTTAAAAGTACCTAATAATTTTATCTCTGGTACTCTGATTTTGGCGAATACATTCATAGGGAAGAGAAAATTATGTAGGATTTACAAATGCACTATCGCTTTCTTTCAAAAAATTCATGTGCAAACTATAGCTAGAGCTCATCTAACAGGTACTTTGGGTTCTGGAGAATCAGGAATAATCATAAATTGTTACTATTAATCTCATTGTTTTTTTGTTGTCTAATCGATGGTTATGATTGGTCAGAGTTGAAAACAAAAAATATTCCTAAAGGACTAAGAAAACTCACCGGGGTCGTTGGTAGTATAATACAATTTTGATTACAGGCAACAATTAAAATAGAACTCAATTCTTGGTAGTATAATACAATTTTGATTACAGGCAATAATTAAAATAGGACTCAATTCTAAACTATTCAAATACTCCTTTATTTTTTGTTTATTTGGTTACCTCGGTGACCATCTTATTAAGATCAATAGCTAAGAGATCCCAAAAGTTGCAACATCTTCGCTTTGAGGTTCGTCGATTCTTCGACCGACGGGGGTCAAAACCATACGACTTCCCAACACCAACTCTTCCATACGACCTCCAAGAACGTCGAGAAATCCCTCTGCAATTGCTCATAATATGCCCTAAGCACACTTGGAGGGCTCAATCTTGCCATGGATATGTTGCCTTTGTTTGCCTCTAGTCCTCTTGGGACCTGACAATCCATCAAGTCAACAAGCGAAACTTGGGACAAAAAATGACTTGAGACAGCCACTGGAGGTTGTAAGAAGAATGAATAAAGTGCGAGCTCTCTCAAGCGAACAATCTCTCATAGAACGAACCGGGAATGCCATTGAAGAAGTAGGCCAACATCGATGCTCCGTACTTGCTCTTCATCTGCTCCCTCAGCTTCTCTCGGAATGTCGGCTAAAGAAGGTGTTGAAGTCATTATCCGGGAGATCATTCCAGAACACTTGGAACTCTGGCAGCTTGAAGTAATTATCCAAGAGATCATTCAAGAACACTCGGAACTCTGGCAGCTTGTGGTCCATCGCATTGCAGAGATCAATCACGATGTCGATAAAATCGTACACGGCGTTGAGAGTGTTGGGGCCGCAGAAACAGCGCAAGTCCACGACGGCAAGGCTCGCTGGGAAGGTGGTGCCGGCGGTGGAGAAAAGAGCTGTGATGGTTGCCTCCCTCATGGGTTTCGTCATCGATATCACATTTTTCGACAAAAGAAAAAATAGATTATTGACTCAATTTAAAGAAAAGAGGCTCGTCTCTTTAGTTTTTTTCATTTACAAAGATAAATCTCAATCCTTATGGATAGCTTATACTATCAGACATGTCTTCTCGATTGAAATATGTAGGCGGTTCATATAGAACAATCAAATATTGCAAATTTCGTGCATTCTCTATGTTGATCCAAATCAGAACATCACAAGAATGGTTTTGTCCGATATTGTGATGGCCTTACAAGATCTAAGACTTCCATATATCCTCTAGTGTACATTCTTGAAGAGAAATTTTGTTAATTAGAAAGTTTATCCACAAATTAGGGACATCAATAGTAGGGGTGAGCACGGTTTCCGATTCTAAAGAGACCGGAACTGGTCAGAGTTAAAAAAAAAAAAAATCCTAGCACATCACTTCCCCCCACATGATTTCCCCCTTCTGTTGATTCTTCCCCCTCCCCTTTCTTTTTCTCTCTCTCTTCCTTTTCTCCCTTTTTCCTCCTCACGTCACTTCCCGCCCCCCCCCCCCCCCCCCCCCCCCGCCCCCCAACTTTTTTCTTTTCTTCTCTCTCTCTCTTTTTCTTCTCTTTCCCCCTCTCTTAGCCGAAACCCCCCCTCTTCTCTTCTTCTTCTTCTTCCTTCCTCTTGCTGGCTGCTGCTTCACCCACCACCACACTGCCGCCCCACGCCCTACTCACCACCACCTCTTGGCCACCGAACCACCACCAGCCACCGCTTGTCCGACGAGCCGTCTCGCCGTTGAGCCCGACGAGCTGTCACGCCGTTTGCGCCGCCCCTCGCAGTCGTGAGCCACCGCCGCCGTCCCCAAGCCACCGTCACCACCTCTTGCTGCCGCTCGCTTGGCCGTCTGGGCTGTCGTTGCTTCGAATTGCCACCGCCTCCGCCGGAACCAAGCTCTTCCCCCTTTGGTTGTGGGTTGAGCCGCGACTGCCGTTGTCTTTGCTGTGCCGTCCGTGCTGCCATTGGTGCCATGAGACTCGTGTTTTCGTCGCCGTCGCGCCGCCGTCGCTGCGTACTTGCTGTCGCCGGACCTCCCTCGACACCACCGCTGGACGCCGTCACCCCTTGCTCGGCTCGCCACTCAGCCGCTTGCTGTTGACGCCGCCATTGAACACCGCTCGTCCCTCGGTGGAGGCTGCTTGCTCGCCCAGCCGCCCCGACGCTGTTCGCTGCTCGCCCAGCCGCTGAATCAGCCTTAACTCCACACCCCTGTGCCTTCGCTTCCACCTCCACCTCCACCTCCAACTCAGTCGCACCCCCACTCTCTCTCTCCTTTCGCCTATCCGGTCGAGGGCGATGTGGGACGCCCTTGGAGACTCTGGCGGGGGCCTACCGGCTGATCGACAATGAGATGATAGGTTTTTCTCTGCATTTTTGCTCTTTTTAGTTTTCAGAATAGCTTTTCCTCCGCATTTTTGCTCAAGTGACAGATTGCTCCTTTGCCTAACTAAGATGAGCAACACCGACAGTTGCTCAACCTTCATTATTATGCAACCTTATGAAACACATTAACCAAATCACCAAATTATACATTAGACAATGTTTTCTCTAGAAAACTATGAATTTAGTTGTCTATTCGGATGTAAAAGATTCACATTGCTGTGTATTGGCAGGTACTGAAAATGGAGGGCCAATTATTGAATTATTTTGGCTTTTGGATATTGGCGCCCACTATGAAAACTTTCCTTAGGCTCTGCAACTTATTGAACTCTCATTTGCTTTACTCTCATTTGCTTTACTTTCAATGGAGTTATTTGCATTCTAAAAGAATCGAATATTTCATTTCTCAGGAGATTTATTTGAGCAGCATAGGCAATGTATGCAGTAAGGGTCATTGATCTACTCCATGCTAGCCTAAGCTTAGGAAAATACCGCGTTCCTTGATCTTAAGAAATTTAACCATTTGTCCATCAACTGCTTGTAAAATCTCCAGAGCCCTAGTCTTGAATTGGAGTACTTGGTGGATTACCTTGTGGAGTTGACATTGGTCGAGTATGAGTTCCTGAGTTTTCTTCATTCTCAAGTTGCTGCATCAACCATATTTCTTGCTAGATGGACACTGGATGACTCACGTCACCTTTGGGTCTATTCTCTATCTTGCATTTCTTTCATTACCACAAGCTTACAATTTGATTATTTGGGTATTAGCTTACCTTTTACTTTCTGCAGAATCCAATTTTGGAATTCTACACATCTTATAAGGCATCTGACCTGAAGACTATGGTATATGTATTGCAAGACCTGCAATCGAATGCAAAAGAATGCCCACTAAATGCTATACATATCAAGTATCGGCAGTAGAAAGTACACTAGTACGAGAGCTCAACAACTAGAACAAATTAAAATAAAAACCACTCATGCTTGGTCGAAGTTTGTTGCTTGCATTAGTGATTTTCTTGTGTTTGTCACAACAAAAGATGCTAAGCTGCCATCCTTTTTCTGATCTTGGCTTGAGCTGATATAGAAGCTTTGGTTTGTCTCTTTCCTTCTTCGTTATAGTTCAAATTTGAAAATGAAACCAAAAAAAAAAAAAAAAAAAGAACCAGTTGGAACCTGGAACCAACCTTGGAATCGACCCTGGAACCTGTGACAGGGTAGGTTCCAGGTTCCCAAAATTGAGGAACCTGTACCTGAGGGTAGGTTCCAGGTTCCAGATGGAACCAAACCAGAACCAGGAACCGCTCACCCCTAATCAATAGATCATAAGGGGTATACCTGAAGCAATAAGTTGTTAGCATTACTTGTCTCTGCGTGACTTCCATCTCTCATCTATTTGTTTTTAAACTTTTTGGTGTGTTTTTGATTTGATGGTTCTATCTGCAGTTTTGTGTGACCCCTCTTGATGTTGACAAAAAGGGGGAGACATATGCAGGTTTAAGAGATTTTTAATGTGTGGTTTGTGTGACTTGTGTGGTTAATGTGATTGCAGGATTTTGTTTTTTTTAGACTGCTTTTAATATTAAGTTTAATGTTTGCATATTATTGTTTGCCTATTGTGGTTGCATATTTACTTGTTCATAAATTTAGTTGTGCTATTTAAGTATTGTTTTGCGGGTTTTTATTTAAATTTGCACGAGAGTTTTGTCATCATAAAAAATGGGTAGATTATTGAGAAAACTCCTACTAAGATTTAAAGTTGACAAAACTTTATGTTTCTATCGTCTTTACTTTTGAGGAATTTTTGAAGACCCTTAATAACACTTTTCTAGAAGTATATCCTACTCTAACGTGCCCAGAACGAGATAGTGTCTAGAATGACGAAGAGTCTAGAACTAGACTCAATAACGTTGTAATACAAATCCAGAATAAACTTTGTTTGGAAACAATTCTTCAATGTATCTTCTTGCCAAGGATTTAACTTACCTTATTAAAAGAAAAAAAACGTTGATTAAGTCAATTATATATTGACAGAATTAATCTCAAAGACAAGTTCCATATAAGGAAGCATTATTTATGGAAACCAAGATTCTGATTGTATGGGCGACCAGAATCAAGTGAAAGTCCCATTCCTATCTTTAATGGCCACGATATCTTCTTGAAAGATTCTATCCAATGGCTTGATTGGAAGAATTTCCTCTGGAGAATGTCAATGGCTAATGTTGCATGAAAAGGTATTTAAGGGAGGTCATTTAATCAAGATGAGAGGGATGTGAAATCATAATTCCAAAGTCTGAAGCTTCTCTCAATTACTTGTCTTTGTCTGTGAGCATTACAAATTGTGATCAGGAGAGAAATACATAAAAATATTGTCTTAGTGAGCTAGAGAAATCTACCACATTTGCACTCATAAGTTGTAACTTTCTGTTGATCATATAGTGAAATTTGGCTAGTAGGCTGTCAGCGTGAAAGAATTGACGTAATCTTAATCTAAGCCAAATCACAATAAAATTCGTGTGCAATTTTTCCTTTCCTCAACTTTATTTATTTTAAATATATTACACACTTTCTAGTCAAGAAGTCTAGTGTTCCTTTAATTTGTTTCTGTTCTTCATACAAACTTTGCTTGCAACTTATTTTATTTTGAGTTTATTTGTCAAGACCTCTTTTAAACACTTATTCACCCCGTTTAGGTGTTACATCTAGCTACATAAAAAATGATCTGAAGGTAATCAATTGATTTCTTACCTTCTAAACTTAAATTCAAAATAATTGTCTAGTATTTAATATATCGCTCGTATTCTCTTACAATAAAATAATTTATTTTTTAAAAAAGGGATAAAATCTTTACAGGCTAGCAAATATGCGCAAATATGCACACAACTAGGGCTGTTGACATTAGCAAAACAATTATATATCATCACCATAAAGGTAGATTAACACAAAGAAGCAAGAAAAACTCTATTCACTGCCAAATAAGTTGAGAGACAATGTAGAGATGTATTTCAACAAATAAAACCAATCAATTTGTAGAGACACCAAAATTTCAGCTAATTCGGATAAAGTTTCACCAAGAAAGCTACACCGCCTCTTCTCCCCTTCAATGTTATGCTCTCTGCCTCTTTTCTCTGCTTCAGCCAACGCTCCTCTCTCTCCCCCTCTCTGTGACATCCCAGATTTTCAATCCTATTTTCCATTGAATAAATCGAGCATTTCATCGACGTGCCTATAGGGCTGTTCTCAGAGCTGATCACTCTCGAGATAACTAGACTATCTAGGGAAGCCATTACGGCACAGTTAAAAATCGATTTGAGATTACAGATAGTTCGATTCAACTGAGATGTGTGGCTAATTGTGGGTGACACCACTAAATTGTAAAATTCTCGTCGGCCGGCATTAGACTGATTTTTCTATCATTTTGGTACCCTGTGTCAGTAATTGAATTCTCAAGATTTCCACGGTAATCGAGAGTCGCCAATGTGTCAAGTGGGTTCATTGTGGCTTGAAGAAAATCGACCACATGTCATTTGCACTAAAAAATTATGAAATCTACCTGGTAGCTTAGGTCACGCTAAAAACGCACCATATTGAAATTAACCGCGAATTTGAGTCCGATTTCAAAAATTAAAAGTTATGTCGTGTCACAATTTATTCTAGGAGCATCAACTCAGTCTCAGAAGATTTTTCTGCAAACCGAGACTTTTTGGAAAAAAGTCGTAGTAGGGCCGTTTTTGTCCAGAAAATACCGGAGATCGTTTTTGATCGCAGAATTGGGAAGCAAGATGGTTCAATTGATGAGGAAAAATACCAATTTGATTGTTGACTCGATAATTGAATTTATCGAGACTGAATTGTGTTGATTTAAGCAAGAATGAGTGTCCAATTGAAGAGGAAACTAAACAAATTCGTAACTCTCCCTTGCCTAGGGCTTTTGGACCATTCAAGTGTCCTAAGATGAGCCTTGGTGGCTAATTTGAGGCCAAGGAAGACTGTTGGTGGTGGTGGATGGTCATGGGAACCATGGAAGAGAAAATAAGGCTTGTGGTCCCCTCTTGTTCCCTCTCTCCCTCTCTCCCTCATCTACCGTCCAAGCCTTCTTCCTCCTCCATCCAAGCTGCTGTGCGAAGACCAGAAAATTCAGAGGAGAAGTCGCAGCTAGCCAACACGTTGTCGGGACCGTTCGCCATCGTCGGACAGCCGTTCGCCGTCCTCGCGCGCCGCCGCTGCTCCGCACCAGTCCGCGCGACCCCTACCCCTCATCCGCATCTCTCACCGTCCCAGCTGCTGTCTCGTGCCGTGTGGAGCTTAGCTGGAGCTGTTTGGCCCGCCTCCGACCACTGTGAGTCCCCGCTTGAACCCGGTCTGGCCTCTTCCACCTTCCTCAATCCATTCCCGCCTTAAACCGAGCTTGTTGCCCTCTTTTCCAGCCAAGAACAGAAGCAAGACTTGTGTACTGAACTAGCTTGAGTAGAACCTAACCTATTAGTGTACTGTATGTATATATATGACTCAGTTGTTATATATGTATATAAATGTGTTGGTTTTTCAGGAGCAAGAGTTTTAGTCTTATTTTCCTAATCCCATTATTTTATTGTTTGGGGATTTTATATGCTTCCGCATGCGTATTAAAATGAAAGGGTTGGCAATGTGTCTTGGGACGTCGCCATTTAATCAACCAGTGAGGGATGGGCACGCGCTCGAGGATCGGGGCGTGATACTCTCTCTCCTTCCCTTCCTCCCTCAATCAAGATCGTTTGACCCAGCCCATCAAGTAGTTATATTGCCATCTTGACTACTCTTTTTTTGGGTCCCTTAGAGCTTGTACCACTATTCAGATGCCCGTTGTCGCTGGGCTTTCAAGAATTTTGGGACGGTTTCAAACTTTCTCCTTTGACTTTGCCTTTGGTAATTAGGAGTTTATGTCAAGTTGATATAACCCATGCTTCTTCGATTGAGGCCCCTTGCAATCCAACTCTTGTTACTTACTTTGAATGAGATTTTTGTTTCAGACAAAACATAGGAACGTTATATTAATTTAAATCATGTGCAATAATAAATACTTGGATTCAAATAAATATGAGGAAACCAATATTGCACAACAATTCTAGTCACAGTTATTTCGCCATGACTAAATTGAGTCACAACGTGGTCATCTATTTGACATGGATAGTCCAAAAGCCATCCTAAACTGTTTATATATGTTGGAATGGAAATCCATGTTGGAGACCATGACAACACATGTAAAGAAAAGGTTGTAAGTTTGGAGGCAATGAAAGCCCAAAGGGGAAATATGCGAAGCGTTTTCTTGTGCTAACTCAACAAAGATTATAGATTATACTCGCTTTAGGTGACTAAGTTCTTTTGTGCGTGTGCGTTATAACGTTTTTGTACTTATTTATGACAAAAATGAACCTAATTACTTAAATTTTATAAACATGTCACGACATCTTTGCCGAAATTATATATGAAAAATTATGTATGTTTAGGACAATTTATGATAAGGCAATGGTTTTTGGAGAGGCTATTGAAGACCTCGACTGGTTACTCGTGTGTTTTTGTTACGAATGAATTTCAATAGCAAGAGTATAGTTTCTTTTTAAAAAAATTGATGTCTATGTTTCCATTGTTTTCATATATAAAGTAAAAGAGCAGGAAGAAGAGACTAAAGTTGACCGTTCCTTGAGAGGCTATGGATATACGAAAGTTCCACCCCCGCGTTACGAAGTCTAGGTGCTTTTGTTGAATAGCCCTCTACATAGTGTTTTGTATCATCATAGCACTTGTGTTTAAGTTCTTTTTAGCTCAGTTGATTTGGTGAATGCGAATTGTAATTTCAAATCACAATGATCAACATTGTATGTGCCTTTAAATTAATTTTCTTTTTCAAACTAATTTGATGGTATAACCACTATATATTGGAATAAAACCTTTCATATGTTTTGTTGACATTATTGTGAAACTCTTCCTGTTGAGTTTCTAATTTTGGTTTTTTGTAATTCATGTTTATTCATTCAGATGTCTCTGGATGGAAGCTTTACTTCATTTAGCTTTTCTGTTTTAATTTCCTGACATAAATAAATCAAGAAAATGCCAAATTCGCTCAATTGAACCGATGCATTATGGGGGATATACGAAAGAAAAATCCTTGAAAGAAAATCCCAAATGTCAAACCCTTCAACTTGCAAGTCACTTTTGAACCAAAAAAATAAAAATGAAAACACACGCAAGTGTCACGGGTCGGTGAATTCCGATCGATCAAAACATCGTGTAGCCTTAGGATTTGTGATCCCAAGTCAGCCTTTTCACGCACACGCACGAACACAAGGGTCGGCAGTGTGACATCCTGGAATTTTAGTCTTGTTTTCAATTGAATGAATTAGGCCTTTCATCGATGCGCCTATAGTGTTATTCTCTGAGCTAATTACTCATGAGATAACTAGACTATCTGGGGAAGTCATTAAGGGATTTTAACGCAATAGACTTGAGAATTCGACCAGGAATCGACTATTCGATCGTGCTCATCTGCAAAGATCATTAAGGCATAGTTAAAGATCGATTAGAGATCAGAGATATGTTGGTTTGACTGAGAAAGGTGGCTAAACGTGGGTGATTCCACCAAATTGCAAAATTCTCGTCGATCAGCACTAGAATGATTTTTTTGTCGTTTTGGTACCTTGTGTTCGAATTTGAAACCTTGAGATTTTCATGACAACCGATGATCGCCAATGTGTCGAAGATGTACAATGTGACTCGAAACAAATTGATCATGGGTCAATTGCACCAAAAATTTCTAAAAGCTACTCGGTAGGCTAGGTTACGCTAAAATCGCGCTAGATTGAAATTAACTGCGAATTTAAATTTGATTTCAGAAATTGAAACTTCTGTCATGTCACGAGTCATTTTAGGACTGTCGATTCATCCTCCAAAGATTTTTCTGCAAACAGAAATTTTTGGAGAAAATTCAAAAAAGGACCGTTTTGGACTGGAAAATTCAGGGGATCGTTTTTTATCGCATTTTTGGGATGTAAGTTGGATCTATTGGCAAGGAAAAATGTCAATTTGATCGAGGACACGATGGTGGAATTTTGTGAAATTTTTAGGGCCGAATTGAATCAATTCAAGAGAGAATTGAAGTGAAATTGGGGAAATGTCTTCAAAATTCGTAGCCCCATGGTCCCTCAACCTTTGGACCTCTTCAATAGCTTCCAAGGGAAGATTTGTGGCTAGAAAATTGCTGAGGAAGATAGCCAGCTATGGTGGGGCATGGTCAAGGGGACAAATGGGTAAAATTGAGGTCAAGGTGGCCCCCTCCATAGCGGCTGTCCCCCTCCTTCTTCCTCAGCCATCCTCTCCCCTTTCTTGCTACGTAGAGGACCAAGGAAGCCAAAGAAGACCACTAGAAATCGACCAGCCCCTTCCCTGCCATCGCTAGCCACCGTCGCGCGCTCGAGCACGCCCGCAAGTCGCGCTTGTCCACGCGTCACCGCCGTCCCAGTTGCATCATTCGCCCCTGCTCACCATCCAACAGGTCGCCTGAGTCATCGTGGAGGTCATCGAAGCTCAGCTCGCCGCCGTCCAGTAGCCGTCTCCACCCGCCTGGCCGCCGTTGTCCCGTCCCTGCTGTTTCGCGCCAAGCCAGCCGTCGGTCCACCCTTGCTCGGCCCAAAGCAAAAACCGAAACCTAGCAACCCATCATGGGCTTCGAGGCCCGTTTCCAAGCCCTTCTCGGCCTTGGTTGGTGTCGCCGCTTCGGAGTTTGTCACTCATCTCCACCTTGCCGTCGCCGTGAGCTCATCGGAATTCAAAACCGGTGAGTTTACTCACTGATCTCCGCTTAAGGAGTTGATTAGTTTAGGTTAAGCTTGGATTAGGTGGTTAGTTAGAATGGATTAACAATTTAATTGTTCGATATTGCATGTTAGGTGGTTAGAGTAGTGCAATTAGCAAGTAGATATGTCGTATTATTTATCTAGATAAGTTCGGAAATTTGTCGGATCTATTTCGGTATTTAATTAGGCTTTTCCAGCATAAGTTTGCATTTATGGCATTTATTTGTATTTATTTAATTAATTTTGGTAATTATTTAATTATTTAATATTTCCCGAAAAATATACCGGGATAATCGGTGATCGGAATTTCGTGCTGATTTCAATGGTGTGATTGGTTTATTTAATTGAATGTTATTTTGTGTAAATTGAGTGAGATTTGTAAATTTGGGAATTTAACCCAAAATTGAGTATTTTGAGTATTTAATTGGGAAACACTGGGCGTCGGTTTATAACGCCAAAAATATCTTTATGGACTATATTAAATGGTGGGATTTTAAAAAAAAGAGGAAATTATGGTATTTTGGCTAAGGCCGACCGTGTATCCACACACGATTATTTTTATCAAGTATGATAAAAATTGTGAAATTGTCGGTTGATTAGAATGGTATACTATATCAGCTTAGTATGAGCAGTATACCCTAGCGGCTTTTGGTGAGCATTGTTAGTATACTATATCAGCCCGATGGCCTCGATATATCAGCTTAGTGTGAGTAGTATACTTTATCAGCTTTTGGTGAGCATTATTAGTATACTATATCAGCCTACGGGCTTCGATATATCAGCTTAGTGTGAGCAGTATACTTTATTAGCTTTTGGCGAGCTATACTATCTATCTTCAGCTTATGGTGAGCAGTCCTTGATGTGATCGGACTTTATAGATAGTATTGAGTGGGGTGACTGAGAGATGGTGTTGATGGTATGGAGTCGATTGGATTGATTGATCGATGATTTGATTCGATTTGATTTGAATTAAAATGATTCGTTGGATATATGAATCGTACCGACTTGTAGGAAGGAACTGAGGTAAAGGTAAGTCACCTATCTCGTGTGTGCATAGGTAATCTTTAGGCGTATTTCCTTCATAGTTGGAGTTTAGGGGGTGAACTTGCTGAGACGTTGTCTCACCCCGTTGTGTGATAACATTTACAGGTCCTTAGATGGCTGTGCCACCCGAGCATTTTGGCCAACCGAAGAAGGTTACCGAGCAGCACTCTCAGATTCCCCTCCCTGGGAGCCAAGGAGCCTGGGTCTACGAGCTTGTGAAATTCATTGTCTTGGTCGATGAAGGTCTACCCTAGAAGGTACCCCATCAATTCAGATCGTGGTATCGTCACGGGCAAAATGCGTTGGAGAAAACTCTTTTATTGTTTTGAAGTTGACAAAACGTTTCCATCAGTCTAGTCTGAAGATTTCCAGACTCAAGTGTTAAAGTCTGAAGATCTCCAAACTCTATCGTCAAAGTCTGAAGATCGCCAGACTCAAGACTTAAAGTCTACCCTCACTAATAGTTTCCAGACTAAAGAATGAAGACTTATTCAAAATACAAGTTTATCTTTAAGGATTCGGTTCGTATGATTTTGGAAGACCTTATGGCTGGAGATAGCATCTATTTGATTAATTATTGGATCAAATCCGATATGCAAATCTTTTTGAATGGTGAAGTATACTTGGAAGGTTCTACTTATAGAAACCAAGATTCTGATTGTATGGGCGAGCAGGATTGATGGGTTATCATCGTATTCTTTAAATGACTAGAGATCTCCTTAATTGATTTTGTCTAATGGGTAGATTGGAAGAACTCATTTGGTAAGTGCCAACGGTCGAAAAAGGCATGGAGGAGTATTTAAGGATGTCGCTTTGGTTGTTCGAGGTAGTGTGCTTGAGAGAAAAATTTCAAAGTCTGAAGCTTTCTAGTTCTTTGCTATTTCAATCGTTGAGTTTTATTTGTACTCAAAAGAGAGAGCAAAAACTTGTGAGACCTTGAAGAAGTGTAGTAGAGTCTCTACACTGTAAAGTCAAGGACGTGAGACTGTAACATCTCTTTTGATATTTAGTGAAATCTAGCCAGTGGGCTATCAGCGCGGGAGAATGGACGTAAGCTTGATCTAAGCCGAACCACTATAAACATTGTGTTTCTATTCTCTTTTCCCTAAACTACTTATTTCAAATCACAGCTTCATATAACTGTTTACTACTGTTTACGTTGCTAGCAAATTATTATGAAGTCTCGTAAAAATTTATTTATTACCTATTCACCCCCCTCTAGGTGATCAAACTAGCCATTTCAATTGGTATCAGAGCCTATGTGCTCGTTTTATTGAAGTGTTTTTACTTTTAAGCTAAAGATCTATGGCTGGTATCTTGGCTCCAGGTTTGGTTGAAGGCCAAAGCAACACCAGACCTCCTTACTTTGATGGAAATGATTATAATGTTTGGAAAAACAAGATGAAGGCATTCCTAAGATCAAAAGATCCCTTGGAATGGGATGTGGTAGAAAAAGGAATTATTCCTAAAGCTGCATCAGTCTTAGAAAGAGGAAAAGAAGTTGTAGATGCTGGCGACATGGCACAAGAAGAAATAATCAAGAGACGTGCTCTTGATGCTAAAGAAATCTACTCTTTATATTGTGCTTTATCTCCTACTGAGTATAACAGAATTTCATCTTGTGAAACAGCCAAAGAAGTCTGGGATAGGTTGCATGTTACTTACGAAGGAACTGATCGAGTTAGAGAAACAAAAATCAATATCTTACTCGGACAGTATGAAGCTTTCAAGATGAAATTAGGAGAATCCATTACTGACATGTTTAGTCGTTTCACAGAAATTGTAAATGGTTTATCATATTAGGGACAACAAATCTCAGGACTAATGAAGGTCAATAAACTGTTGCGTGGACTCTCCAAAAATTGGAGTCACGTGAAGACTTCAATAAGAGAAACCCAAAGGATCATGCCTCTTACAATTGAAGAACTTGTACGCACACTTCAGTCATACGAAGTTGAGCAACTCAATGAGGAAGAAGATCCCAAAGGTAAGAAGTCAATTGCTTTAAAATCTAATGATGATTCTGATGATACAGATTCTTAAGATGACATGGATGATGAAGAGCTAGCACTCATGATAAGGAGATTCAGGAAACTGAACAGAAAGTGAAGAAGATTTAACTAGAAGAAGCAAGGCACTCAAAAATTTCAGAACAAATCAACTGAGGATGAAGAGGTCAACAAAGATGTGGTCTGTTTTGAATGTAAGAAAAAAGGACACATCAGACCTAACTGCCTTCTGTTGAAGAAAAAGAAAGCAAGAACTGAGAAATTCAAGAAGGCTCTCAAAGCAGAGACATGGAGTGATACAGAATGTGAGGAAAGTGATGAAGAGTATGCCAACATATGTTTAATGGCAAACTCGGAATCAGACTCAGACTTTGGAACAGATTCAGACAGTGAAATCGAGGTTAGTAATTTAAAGATTCCTGCTAAAATCTCGAAGTACATAGATGAATTTTGTCTAAGTCTCAAAACCTCTCTTAAAAGGATCTCTGAACTGAAAAGGGAAAATTCCAAACTGAAGCAACAAGAAATCTCTTGGAAAGAAAAGTTTGAAAATCTAGACAAAACTTTTGTTATCTTAAAAGAAAATGTAGACTCTATTTCAAAGGAAAACGCATTCTTGAAAGAGGATATTTCAAACATTACAAAAATGTTTTATAGGATCTGAGAAGTTGGAAAAGATTTTTTCAATTTAAAAACCGTATTTCAACAAATATGGTTTGGGCATGACATCAGAAACTATTCCTTTAGTTGATTTTCCAAAAGTAAAGGAAAGAATCAAACAAAGACCTACAAAAACATTTTACAGAAATCATTTTCAAAATTCTTATGTAAAACTTGTTGGCCGAAGTGCTCTCAAATGTTCAAAGTGTAATGGCTCAGAACATTTTGAGAAAGAATGTCCTATGGTTTGGAGACTTGTTAAGAAGGAATGGGCAAAGACTATATTGCACTAACTCTCCTGAACCCAAGAAAATGTGGGTACCAAAGAAAACTTGAGTTCTTTTTATAATTGCAGGTCACTATCAAGAAAAATGTAAAGTGGTATTTGGATAGTGGCTGCTCAAGACACATGACAGGAGATCTAAGTTGTTTTATAAAGCTTATGCAAATAAAAGGAGGAAAAGTTTCTTTTGGTGGAAATAACAAAGGAAAAATTGTTGGATGTGGAACTGTAAAAATTGAAAGTCTCACAATCAACAATGTCTCCTTGGTGGAAGGTCTGGATTACAATCTACTCAGCATCAATTAATTGTGTGATACTGGATTCAAAATTAACTTCCAATAAGGCATTTGTTCGGGAACTAGTAAGGATTTATCTCAATCTTTCACTGGACGAAGACATGTGAATATCTATCTTCTGGATATAAAACCACAAAGCTCTCAGTGTCTAATATCCATTCAAGATGAAGCAAATCTCCGGCATAGAAAACTTGGCCATGTCAACATGAAGCAAATTGCCAAGATCTCATCCAAGTCCTGACGTATCAAAAATGTGACTTATGCACACCATGTGTTTTGGGAAAACAGGTTAGAAGTTCTTTCAAACCTATAAACAAAGTTTCTACTAATCAAGTTTTGCAGCTTCTACATTTGGATCTCTTTGGACCAACCAGAACTCAAAGTATTGGTGGAAAGAGATACTGCCTAGTAATCGTGGATGATTATTCTCGCTTTACATGGGTATACTTCTTGGCAAATAAGTTTGAAACCTTTTCTTATTTTTCAAAATTTGCAAAGAAAGTTCAGAATGGAAAATGATATGCTATTTCGAGTATTAGGACAGACCATGGTGGTGAGTTTGAAAACCAAGATTTTGCAAAATTCTGTGATGACTCTGGTTTTCAGCATGTTTTCTCTTCTCCATATACTTCAGAACAAAATGGAGTTGTGGAAAGAAAGAATAGATTTTTGTAGGAAATGGCTAGAACACTCTTAATTGAAAGTAGTATTTCTTCTCGTTTTTGGGCTGAAGCAGTTTCTACAGCTTGTTATATCATTAATAGAGTATTCTTAAGGCCCATTCTGGAGAAAACTCCTTATGAGTTATTCAAAGGAAAGAAGCCAGTTATTTCTTATTTCCATGTGTTTGGTTGTAAGTGTTTTATTTTAAAGAATGCAAATGATCGAATTGGTAAGTTTGAAGAAAGATCAGACGAAGGAATTTTCCTTGGCTACTCAACCTCAAGCAAAGCCTACAGAGTATTCAACAAGAAGAGTCAGTCTGTGGAAGAATCTATGAACATCAAGTTTCAAGACTCAATGCAGAATCAAATGAATCAGGTTCAACTTGAATAATCTGAACCTACGCCAAATCCTACAAAGTCTCCTTTCCCCGAAGTGGCTCAGACTCCGGAAGTTCAACAACAAGATGAACTAGAAGATTCAACTGAAATAGAGGATCAGCAGACTCACAAACTAACCAGCAATTGGAAGCATAAGTCAAGTCATCTCAAGGAACTCATCATTGGCAACATCGATGAAGGAATTCGTATCAGATCCAAAAGGCGTGAAGAGTCTAGTGCTTTAGCACTTGTTTTGAAATTGAACCCAAAAACGTAGAAGAAGCCTTGGGCGATGAAAGTTGGATTGAAGCTATGCAAGAAGAGCTCGAACGGTTCAGCATTAATGATGTTTGGGAACTTATTCCTAAACCTAAAGGTAAGTCTATTATTGGAACTAAATGGGTTTTTAGGAACAAGATGGATGAGAAAGGAAAAGTGGTCAGGAACAAAGCAAGACTTGTAGCCAAATGATATATGCAAGAAGAAGGGATAGACTATGACGAGACGTATGCACCAGTAGCGAGGTTAGAAGCAATTCGATTATTGCTTGCTTTTGCTTGCTATAAAAATTTCAGGTTATTCCAAATGGACGTAAAAAGTGCATTCCTAAATGGATTTATCCAAGAAGAAGTCTATATGGAACAACCACCTGGTTTTGAGATCCAAGAAAGCCAGACTCAGTCTTCAGACTGAAAAATGTTCTTTATGGATTAAAGCATGCATCTCGAGCTTGGTATGACAGGTTAAGTAAATTTCTAATTCAAAATGGTTTTGATAAAGGTAAAGTAGATACTACATTGTTCATTAAGAGAGAATGTAAAGATTTTCTACTCATTCAAATCTATGTTGATGATATCATTTTTGGATCACCTAATGAAATTCCGTGCAAGAAATTTTCTAAGTCTATACAGGATGAATTCAAGATGAGCATGATGGGTGAATTAACCTTCTTTCTCGGATTACAAGTCAAACAATTGAAGAAGGGAATTTTCATTCACCAAGAGAAATATGCGAAAGATCTCATCAAAAAGTTCGGATCGGAGAATTGCAAAAAGGCGAGATACCTATATCAAGTTCTTCAAAGCTGGATAAAGATGAAGAAGGAAATAGTGTAGACCAGAAGCTATACAGGAGCATAATTGGTTCACTTCTTTACCTTACTGCATTTAGACGTGATATTTTGTTTAGTGTTTGCATTTGTGCTAGGTTCCAATCAAATCCCAAAGAATCTCACTTATCTGCTGCAAAGCGCATCATCAAATACATTGCAATAACTCCAAAGCTAGGACTGTGGTATCTAAAAGAAGGAGACTTTACTCTCTTTGGATATTCAGACGCAGATTTAGCAGGTTGCAAAGTGGACATAAAGAGTACTTCTGGTACATGTCAATTGCTTGGAAACAAGTTGGCATCATGGTTTTCAAGAAAACAAAGTACTGTAGCTCTTTCAACAGCTGAAGCAGAATATGTAGCTCTTGGAAGTTGCTGCTCTCAAATTTTGTGGATTCAACAACATCTAAGAGACTTTGGAATTGGAGAATCATGCACCGAGATCAAATGTGACAACACCAGCGCCATAAATCCCACAAAGAATCCAATTATGCATTCAAGGGCAAAGTATATAGAGATTCGACATCACTTTATTAGAGATCATGTTCAAAATGGAGAAGTTATGATTCAGTTCATTGACTCAAAGAATCAACTGGCAGACATATTTACAAAGCCACTGGAGAAAAGCTTATTTGAGTCTATTCGCACCAGATTGAACATCACATCTTTTATCGAGTAAAGTCTGGAAGTGTTCAAGACTCAGAGGTAAAGTCTGAAGGTATTCAGACTCAAAATGACTAAGAGTTACGATTTGTAAATTATTTCGGTACTAGCAATTTAATTTTTGGATACAAATTTAAAAATGTACGATTGCTTTTTAAATCACTACTTTCTTATTTTATTTTTAGCAATTATCTTTTTGTTTTTAAAATTATGGCGGTTTTCATTTTCAAAAAGGCGTTTTATTTTTTCCTTTATGACGATTCGTTTACCCGCTTCATTTGCTTTATATATTGTCGAGATTCTTCTTCTCTGTCTTCACTCTCAAACCCTATAATACAAAAATCACACTTGCTCTCACTTTACCTTTAGTTTATTTCAAAAGTTTTCACCTTTCTCGGCAATCGAGTTCGAGATTTCTCCCATAAAGCGACAATGTCTTCAAGAAAGTCTTCCAGAATCGCAAGCAGGGGACCACGACACATGCTTGAGGGTCCTACACACTTCGATTTGATCGAGGAAGAAGTCTCTTCTCAACAGCAGCGACCAAGTCAGCAACAACTTTCTCAACAGCGTCAGTCTCCTCCACCGACTCAACCGGAAGAAGAAATAATTGAAGAAATTGAACCTGTAAGAACGCTGACACCTAAAGTTGCTTTCAAGCTTTATTCTAAGTTGAAAGAATGAGGTACTGCTATGTCTTTGATCCATGAGTATTTGAGAGAGAGAGAGACTACAAGAATGAAACCCTATTCTTTCGGGATATGGAGAAGATGGGCATTGTAGAAAAAAGGGTCAACTGAAAAGACTTTTGCTAACTTTCCTAGTTACCCGCATTATGGCACGTTTAATCAGCCAGAGGAAAGGACGATGACGAAAGAATGTTCACACATTTCCAGCCTCGAATGGGAGTGGCTACAAATGTTGGTGGTGATGGAGTGAGTTTATTCCGGTCGAAGGATCACAAACAGGTTTATTCAAAATTGATGAAGAAAGGGGTTATGAACTAGAAGCATTGATTTTGATTTTCTTGATTCTGTGCACGTAAATCTGAGGGAGAAGTTTGCACTTCTTCAATTGGAGCGTTTTTGTTCTGAGACAACAGTTGTTTATCCAGAACTCACAGCCTATTTTTATTCGATTATATCCTTTTTGGATGCAAATAGAGTTTCTTTTACTGTTAAGGATAAGGAATTTTTGGTTGATGTGGACATTTTGGCTAACTTGATTGGGGTGGAAAGAACGTGTTTCCAGCCAATCAGTATGTCCGTTGCTCACACTACACTGGCATTGGTAAAAGACAGGTTTGCTGAAGGCAAGATCTCCTACTCTAGGATGAATGCGTCCAACATCTTGCTGCATAAAATCGTGATCAACTGCATTCGTCCAAAATCAACATCCAAGACTGATGTGTCTCATTTCGAAGCAAAGTTGATGTACGCCATCAACATTGGCTACAAGTTCTCTCTGCCTCACACCATCCTGATGCACATGTACAGGACAATGGTGAAAGACAAGGGACAACTTCCATACTCTACTCTTATCACAAGAATCTTCAGACACTTCAATATTCATTTACATGCTCCCTTGTGCTTGCTAAGCATTGCTCCGATGGTAATTGGATTGAAGATGGTTACCAAGATGCGTCTGAAGGAACTGAACAAGGTGCTAGAGCGAATGAAGGAGAAATCCCCTGTCAAGGCAAAGCAAAGCTCTGCAGCATCAAAATGGAAAGGCAAAGAACTAATGATAGAACCTATCAATAAGAGGAGAGCCCTTATCTTGGAAGATGAAGATGATGAAGATGACATCACTATCTCCGCCTTTGCCTTTCGTAATTTACAGAGTTTTGTTAGCTTTCCAGAGACAGAAAGAAGAGATACCAGGGAAGAAACAGAGAAGTGAGATGAAGGAAGAAGAAGTGAAGAAGAAAATAGAAGAGAAGAAGAGGAAGAGGAAGGAAGAAGAGAAGAAGAGGAAGAAGAGGCTCGAGATGATTCCTTTGAGCATACCTTGGCTGTATCCTTGTCAAGCAACTCAGAACAGACAAGGAGTGGAACTGCTGGAGCGAAAGGAAATGAGAAACATCACTCCGTTGCTGAAGCAGAACAGGAAGAAGAATTCACTTCTCTACCTAAAGGCCCACAAACAGGGGGAGCTGCTGAAAAATGAGGTATTTCTTCACTTGTTATAACTAGTGATGTTAGTCGTTCTGCAGTAGATCCAGAGGACATGTATGCCTTTCACTATCTAGAACCAGACCTTGAGGCATTCACTCCTAGTCATAGTAGACGAACTGCTGAAGAACCCTCCAATCTCAAGACTCCAGGAATAGAGTCGGCTGGACCCAGTGCTGCACTAGCACAATTAGCGGACTTTTCAAGAATGATGGATATCTTGTTGGATTTAAGGATACATCAATATGGTTTGGAGTATGAGATAAAAGATCTCAAAAAGGCTTTCTTGGCTACTTCAGTTTTGTTGCAAGAATAGCTACTCGCCCTGAAGACTCAAGTGAAAGATCATGTGAAGGGTGAAGATTTACAGCAACTGAAGGAGACTTTTGGAAAGCTTGAGAAGACAGTGAGCTCAATGGGGGAATTCCAGCTTATTCGCTTGCCAAAACAGCCATGATTTTCACACCACTCTTTTCATACAACTCTTTTTGCTTTATCTCCACTTTTTGCTGTTGACAAAAAGGGGGAGAAGTCGTGCAAATTTGTCTTTACTTTAATCTTTATCTTGATGACTTTTTGACTTTGGTATTTTTGTTTGGTTGTGGACTTTTGACTTTGGATTTTTGACTGCTTGACTATTATTGTGATTTGAATCTTTGATGCTTGCAATAACTTAGCCTGAGATACTGATTGTGGAAGTGGTATCATCTTGCAGGATTAACATATTTTCAGTGGTTGCAGGATTGATGCTATCCAAGTTCTAATAAGTTTTTGTTATATAAGTTATCATGTATTGCTTAAGTACTATTTTGCAGAACAAAAGTTTTCAAATTTGCAGGAAAGTTTTGTCACCATCAAAAAGGGGGAGTTGTTGAAGAAAACTCTCTTATTGTTTTGAAGTTGACAAAACGTTTCCATCAGTCTAGTCTGAAGACTTCCAGACTCAAGTGTTAAAGTCTGAAGATCTCCAGACTCTGTTATTAAAGTCTGAAGATCGCCAGACTCAAGACTTAAAGTCTACCCTCACTAACAGTTTTCAGATCGAAGAGTGAAGACTTATTCAAAATACAAGTTTATCTTTAAGGATTCGGTTCATATGATTTTGGAAGACCTTATGGCTGGAGATCGCATCTACTTGATTAATTATTGGATCAAATCTGATATGCAAATATTTTTGAATGGCGAAGTATACTTGGAAGGTTCTACTTATGGAAACCAAGATCTTGATTGTATGGGCGAGCAGGATTGATGGGCTATCATCACATTCTTTAAACAACTAGAGATCTCCTTAATTGATTCTGTCCAACGGGTAGATTGGAAGAACTCCTTTGGTAAGTGCCAACGGTCGAAAAAGGCATGGAGGAGTATTTAAGGATGTCGCTTTGGTTGTTCGAGGTAGTGTGCTTGAGAGAAAAATTTCAAAGTCTGAAGCTTTCTAGTTCTTTGCTATTTCAATCGTTGAGCTTTATTTGTACTCAAAAGAGAGAGCAAAAACTTGTGAGACCTTGAAGAAGTGTAGTAGAGTTTCTACACTGTAAAGTCAAGGACGTGAGACTGTAACATCTCTTTTGATATTTAGTGAAATCCAGCCAGTGGGCTGTCAGCGCGGGAGAGTGGACGTAGGCTTGATCTAAGCCGAACCACTATAAACATTGTGTTTATATTCTCTTTTCCCTAAACTCCTTATTTCAAATCACAGCTTCATATAACTGTTTACTACTGTTTACGTTGCTAGCAAATTATTCTGAAGTCTCGTAAAAATTTATTTATCACCTATTTACCCCCCTCTAGGTGATCATACCAGCTCTTTCAAAATGGACCCAGAGAAGGCCCTCTTCCATAGTCTGAAATTCCTAGGTCGGTGCTGGAGATCGCTTTTGGCAAGGGCACAACTGATCCTCCTGGTGGTCTAGTGGTAGACCCGGATCTCTCGGATCCAGAGTCCCCGGAGTATTTAGTTGAAGACTCGAATGCTTAGATGATCTATAGCCCTCTACCCTCCCCTTTTTGTAGATCTTGTATATATCGGCTAATATTGTATATGACTTAGTTTGATGTGTATAAAGGTGTGATGTGGTTTTCAAAAATTGTGGCCCTACTTTTCTATCCCACCTTCGTGTTGTCTGGGGATTTAATTATTCGCTTCCGCATGTGCATTAAAATGAATGGGTCGGCGACGCGTCCTAGGACATCGCTATTTAATCGATCACTAAGGGATGGGTATGTGCTTAGAGGATCAGGGCGTGATAGGCAGCACAAAGGAGCAAGTGTATTCACTATGAACGAGCTGAGCTTAAATAAGGGGGAAGGACCCCTATTTATACAAATTCAGGTCTAATCTCGGCCGTCGATTGTCCCTTCGATCCAACAGTGGAGTTTGAATTGTGTCGAGTCTACTTATCAGGCCACTCAATGGCTGCAGGCATTGGAAAACAGCCATAGGTGCATGTCAGAAGCAAGATCAGGGTCAGCATGGGGGAGCATGGGTGCCTGACACGAAGAAGGTGAACAACTCCAGGTTGTGCAGGGGCTAACCGAGCATTGATTAGAAGTCGGTCACTAGTCGTGCACGGATCATCCCTCGTATCACGCATGGACGGATCGGGCACGATTCACGGATCGTGCATGGGTTGATCAATGATCGATCAGGGATCAATTAGGGCTGTCCATGGCAAAGCCCTTGTGCATGACACGGCCGGATCATGGACAGTCTTGGATCATGCTTTGTCCGTGGGCCGTGTCATTCTCCCCCACCTAATTGGGCAACGCCCTCGTCGCGTCCGTGTCATGGAAAGCTTCGATGTGTTTCTTGAATTGCCACAGGTCCTCGGACGGTTCCCAACTCGCTTCGCTCTCGGGAAGGCCCTTTCATCGGACGAAGTATTCTTTCTTTGGCCCATAATATCTCTTTCGTATGATCCGGTCCGCCATGATACATTCAACGTCCCGATCGTATGAGGTTTTCGCTCCAAGGGGCGCCTGCTGTGATTCACCTTGATTCGGGTCATCCTCGTCTGCATGGAAAGGCTTCAGCATGCTAACGTGGAACACGGGGTGTAACTTGAGCTTGGCCGGCAAATCCAGCTTGTATGTCACCTTCCCAACCCGCTGCAACACTCGAAAGGGGCCTTCATAATGACAGATCAGTCCTTTGTGCACGTCACGATAATGAAGGACCAGATGGAGTTTAGCCAACACCAAGTCCTTGACCTGAAATTCCACGTGCCGTCGCTTCTTGTCGGCCTACTTCTTCATGCACTTCGCGGTTCTATTCAGGCACGCCCGTGCCAAGTCCGCATGTTCTTCCCACTCCTTGGTGAACGACGTGCTTGAGGAATAGCTTGGCTGCTTCCACGGTTGGGCAATCTTTCGTGGCTCGCACAAACGTTGCATACTTGGAGAATCGATCCACCACGACCATGAGGGTTCGACACCCTTCGGACTTCGACAAGTTCATGATGAAGTCCATGGAGACACTCTCCCATGGACGTTTCGGGATAGGCAATGGCTTAAGGAGCCTTGCTGGAGACCGTTGCTCAATCTTGTCTTGTTGGAACATAAGATATGTTCGCACATGAGCTTCAATGTCATCCCGCATGTGTGGCCAATAATATTGATCCTCGATGAGTGCCAAGGTGCAGTGGATTCTCAGATGACTCGCCCATTTGGAGTCGTAGCACTCGTGCATCACCTCCTTCCGGAGTTTCCTGTAGAATGGCACATATAGTTGCCGTCCCTTGGTGTAGAGGAGATCATCCTCGCACCAAAACCGCCTCGTCTTGCCCTCTTGGGCATATCGAAAGAGGGCTTGGACTGTTTAATCGTGCTTTAGCCCCTCCTTGATACGGTCGATCCATGGACAGTCGGATCGACTCACCATGTTGGCCAATTCAAGCTTCTTGCTTAAAGCATCGGCCACTGAATTGGATTTTCTGGGCGTGTACTCCAGCACGTAGTCAAACTCGGCTAGGAAGTCTTGCCACCGAGCTTGTTTCGGGCTGAGCTTCTTATGAGTTTAGAAATAGCTTGTGGCCACGTTGTCGGTTCTTACCACGAACCGCGATCCCAAGAGATAGTGCCTCCACGTACGAAGGCAATGCACCATCGCGGTCATTTCCTTCTCTTGGACGTGTACCGACACTCAATGTCATTCAATTTCTGAGATTTGAAGGCAACCGGATGCCCTTCCTGTATCAAGACACCTCCGATAGTAAAATCAGAAGTATCGGTTTCTACCTCATAAGGCTTGGTGTGGTTAGGCAGCACGAGCACCAGCTCTTCGGTCATGGCCTACTTCAACCGATCGAATGCTTATTGACACCGATCCGTCCACTCCCACGACCTTTCTTTCTTCAACATGTCCGTGAGTGGCATGGTGAGGCTCAAATATCCCCGAATGAAGCGCCGATAATAGTTCGTGTGACCAAGGAATGATTTTAACTCCGTCACCTTGGTAGGTGGCACCCATTCAACGATGGCACGGATCTTGACCGCGTCCATCCACACTCGTCTGCCCCCAACGATGTGCCCAAGGAAGGGGATTTCCTTTTGCGCGAAAGTGCATTTCTCCCGCTTCACATACAGGTCATTTTCCCGTAGGAGCTGGAAGAGTCGGGTCAAGTGTTTGACGTGTTCCTCAAGCGTCTAGCTATATACGATGATGTCATCAAGGTAAACCATAACAAACCGATCAAGGAACGGGTGAAGTACCTTGTTCATGAGAGTGTAGAATGTGGCTAGCGCATTAGTCAAGTCGAAAGGTATGACAAGGAATTTGTATGATTTGTAGCAGGTCACGCACGCGATTTTCGGCTCATCCCCATTGGCAATCCTGACTTGGTAGTACCCCGATCGAAGATCAAGCTTAGAGAACCGTTGAGCTTCCCTGAGCTAATCGAACAAGTCGGCAATGAAATGGATTAGGTACTTATTCTTGACAGTGAGCTTGTTCAATGCCCGGTAGTCAGTATACATGCGGAGGGATTTGTCATGTTTTTTTTGGAACAAGACTGGGGCACTGAACGAGGCCTTAGATGGCCGAATGTACTCTGCATCGAGCAGCTCTTTGAGTTGTTTCCTCAGTTCTTCCAACTTGGGCGGGGCCATGTGATAAGGTGCCATGGCCGGCGGTCGAGCATCGGGCACAAACTCGATCCGGTGGTCCACTTCTCTCCGAGGAGGCAGCTTCTTGGGTAGCTCGGGCGGCATCACATCTTGGAAGGCGTCGAGGACTTGGGCCACCTCTCTCGGTACCTCACTTTCTTCCGCGCCCTCCTCCTTTAACGCTGCCAAGAAGGTCACCTCGCCCTTCTATAACCCCTTTGTCAGCTGCATGGCCGATAGCATCTTCCTATCACGTCCCGACTCGCGGTAGATCGGGACCATGCATTGGCACCGCTTATCTAGGATGCAAATACAATCCGCGAAGGGCATAACGCCCACATTGATCCGATTGAGGAATCCTAAACCAAGCACGAAATCATATTCGTCAAGGGGGATTACCTCGATATTCTCCCGGCTGGTCCATAGACCGACGTGAAGCTCTACGTCCCTAGCCACGCCGCTAGTCGGGACTTCTCTTGAGTTCACCGTTTTAAGCCAACCGGCTTTTTCCGTCTCGGGTGGAAGATTCAATTTCCTCACGGCCTCTTTGGATATGAAGAGATCGGATACTCCGGTGTCCACGAGCGCACTCATCGTGACAACTCCGATTTTCACGTCCATGAACATCATCCTTTTAGGTCCCTTGGCCTTCTTGGCCTTGATCGACCTAAGGATCCGCAACAATCCCAACCACGCCTCCTCTTGCAGCTCATTCTCCTTGCACAAGGTTCCCAGCTTTCCTCTTTTCGGGCAATCACAGGCCATATGGGGACCATCACAAAAGAAGCACTTGTATGTGCATACCTTGTGATGGTATCCCCTGTGGCTCGACTCGGGTTGAGTTATAAGAGGGACCAATGGTGGTTTGTCTTCGTTCGGACGATGGTACTGGCTCCGACCTCTCTCAACATTGATCTTTTCTCTCGGACGAGAGTTTGGCTTGGCTGAGGATGACGGCTTGTATTCCACGAGGGACTCGGCCATGGAAGTAGCCGTTGCATGGCATCGTTTGAGCTCTTGCTTGACCCATGGCTTGAGTTCGCTCATGAACTGATGTAATGCCTCTATCTCGGTCATGGACGGGATTTGGAGTAGCAGCTTCAAGAACCGTTTCACGTAGTTGCAGACTTCGCTCTTTTGCTCTAGGCGTTTGAGTTCCCTGTGAGCTTCCTCCTCCACATAAGCGGGGTAGTAGGTTTGTTGAAATTCCTCCATGAACTTCGTCCATGTCGTGATAGGGTCGCCACTCCTATCATCCGACCAGCGACACCACCACAATAGCGCATCATCAGCTAAATACATGGCTGCGGTGTTTACCCGAATCACATCGTCGATCACTCTCGTGGCCTAGAAGTATTGTTCCATGTACCACAGGAAGTTGTCCACGTCCTTTGCCACCGGTGAGCCCTTGAATTCTCTCAGCTTGGGCACATCGGCATGTGGTTGCACGGTGATTAGCCCATTCACGCGTGCAGCCTCAAGCTTAGCGAGCTTGCTTTTCATCTTGGCCATCTCTGCACGTATGGCCACCATTGTGGCCTCTTAGGTCTCATCCCGTTGCTGTAGCTTGTGCGCTAGGGATCCCAGCACCTTGACACGGAGCTCTCCTATGCCGACCTTGAGTTCTTGCACTTCGGCCAAGAACTCCTCCCTATTGGCTTCCGCTTCGTCGATGGTCTAGTTCAGGTCATCCACCAACGCCTGGACATCCGTGACGATCTCCTTTAGGACTGCCATTCAGTTTTCCAAATCACCCTTCGGATCCCTCGAGCTCAAGACAGCACGGTTCTTCTTCGACCGGGTGCCCTTCCCGGTTGGACGCTCACGATCTTATCGGTCATCGCCTTGCATGATTGGGACGTTAGCATGATGATCAACCATTGTGCTTGGAATGATCGCTCTGATACCATTTGTCATGGGTTGGTCAATTCTGATCGATTGAAACACCGTGCGGCCTTAGGATTTGTGATGCCAAGTCAGCCTTTTCAGGCACACGCACAAAACAAGGGCCGGTAGCACAAAGGAGCAAGTGTATTCATTATGAATGAGTTGAGCTCAAATGAGGGGGAAGGACTCCTATTTATACAAATTTGGGTCTAATCCCGGCCGTCGATTTGTCCCCTCGATCTAATGGTGGAGTTTGAATTGTGTCAAGTCTATATATCAGGCCACTTAATGGCTGCATGCAATGGAAAACAACCATAGGCGCATGTCAAAAGCAAGATCAGGGTCAGCATGGGCAAGCATGGGTGCCTGACACGGAGTAGGTGAACAACTCCAGGTTGTGCAGGGGCTGGCCGAGAATTGATCAGGAGTCGGTCACTGGTCGTGCGCGGATCATCCCCTGTATCGTGCATGGACGGATCAGACACGATTCACGGATCGTGCATGGGTCGATTAGTGATCGATTGGGGATCGATCAGGGTTGTCCGTGGCAAAGCCTTTGTGCATGACACGGCCGGATCACGGACGATCTTGGATCATGCTTCGTTCGTGGGCCGTGTCACAAGTCTCTTGCATTTTCTTTATTCAAGATATGAGATAAGAAGTAATACAAGTGAAACGGCTACACCTTCAAACTATAGTAAACACACTTATGACACTTTTATTTTAGCTTCACTATAGAAGTACTGTCGCGACCTAAATTTCGGGTGCACCACCTAAAATTAGGCTAATGGATTGCTAAGTTTTTAAACTTAGCTCAGGCTTTTTACCAAAAAAAAAACTTAGCTCGGGCTCTCCCAAGCCCATACCAATTCGCAACTTAAGGTTCTAATATTTAACATACAAATGATTATTATCTAGGAGTCGCCACTAATCGGTTTACGGTAGGTCGATTATATACCTAAGTAAAATAATGAGAGAATTATTTTACTCCTACGAACTAGAGACTAAAGGTACGGGGACTTGGTTACACTAGATTTCTCTAATGTCCTTTTGGTACCATTTCTTTCTAATTTTCAAAAATATTTTTGCAGGCAGCTTGGATTTATTTTAACCTAAATTACTATCATGCAATAGGGTGATCACTCAGATACTCAATCATTACTAAACATTGAATAAAATAAATTGCACCAAATGAATTCCACACACTAAAGCAAGTATTTTTTTTTTTTTTGGGATTTTTCTTTTAACTAGAACTTTATCATAAATCATGCATTTAAACTATATGACCTAATTTACTAACAAGCTATTTCTAATTAAATGAACCTAATATTCAAACTAACTGACATGCACCTAATATTTTTGTATTTTTATTGAAATTTGGAATTAATAAAAACCCTAATTAAACTATCTAAAAATAAATAATTTTCTAATATGTTTTAGGGGTTAATTTAACTTAAACCCTATCCTATCTTAGAAAACTATTTTTTTAAAAGAAAAATGAGATTATCTAAATGTGCAAACATTATCTAAAATTAATCCTAATCTATTCCAAAAATTATCTAAAAATGCAATCCTAATTTACTAAACCAACACGCTCTAATGCAAGATTTGATTTTTGATTTTTATGTTTTTTAGTGTTTTTCCAAGACAAGCAATTATATCTAAACAATCAAGATATTCATCAAATAAAGAATTAAAATAATCGAAAAAATAATCTAGTGTCTCACATGTCAAATTAACGATTACTCTAACCCTAAACATCACAACAAAATGTTCAAAATAATTAAAAATCTGATCCGAAGTCTTACGGATCAAATTATTAATTACAATAATTTTGAGCAAAACCCGCGGATAATGCCTACAATATTCAAATAATTAACAGCAAACATACCATGCTCCAATAATAATGAAACTTAAAATAAATAAAAAAAATAAAAAAAAAAATAAACCACCTAAGGACCCAACGCTTCTGCGGGGTGGTGCTGCTGGTGGAGCGCTATGACGCGGGTGCTCAGGCGGAAGGTTGAGGGAAGGCGAACCATCGGTGAAGGCGTTGAGGCTGGGCTGAGCAGGCGTGGACGTGCAGTGGCTGTAGGTCATAGAAGCTTCAGGTGGTCGGAAACAGCGAAGGGAAGGAGCAGGTTACGTTAGGCGGAGGCACTGCCGGTGCTTAGGGAAGGCAAGCAGATCGGCGTCGTCAGGAGCAGCAGAGGCTTCGCGGGCGTTGCAGACGGGTTGAGGGCGAAATAGCGATGGTGGGCCGAGGGTTTCGACTGTCGGCGGCTACTGGTCGTTGGAGCAGAGGCAAAGCAGGGGCATCGTTGCTGTTGCAGTGGGTCACTTGGATTGCAGCATTGGCGACACGTAGACGTGTGGTGACTCGGGGTCACATTCTGGCATGCCATATCTGGAGTAGCGGTGGGCTTCAGTTTGGGGTCGCAGCTCCGGTGCAGGAGATCGGGCAGTGGCAGAGGAGGCGCGGGCGTTAGTTCGTCGCGAGGAGTTAAGCGGCGGTGTTGGTGCAGTGAGAAGGACAACGGCGACTGGCGGACCGGCGGTGGCGACCAGCACAGCGGAGGCCTGGCTGTCGGCGAACCGGCAAGGGGATCGGGCAGTAAGGGACACTGGCAAAGGAGTCCCCCGAAGAAGACGACTACAGCTTCCCCTCTTTTTCTTTCTTTCTTTTTTTATCTTTCCTCTCTCTCACCTGTCCCCTCCCACGTCTTCTCTCTGCTCACTTCTCCGTTTTGCTGATTTTGCTTTTTCCTCGAAAAGAACCCCAAAAAACAAAACTTTTCTTCTCTCTTTGTATTGTGTGTTTTTTTGACCTAGAACGAAAGAAGCCCCCCCATTTCGACCTTCGTACACGCCCTTTTATAGGCAAAACAAAATGTGAATATTTCATCTCACGAAGATTGCCTATAACCTCCCAATCACAAAAATGCTTATCTCATGAATATTCTCCCATGATTTCATCATCTATTGCTAGAGATAAGATTGCAATGCGATTTTCTTAAATTCCAAAAAATTCACTGTGATATGACATCAAATCTCCCTTTAGATAATTTTTGTCATAAAAAAAATGGGCTCGGGCAATTTGCTCATTTCATAGGCTTAGTCCGGCCTATTAATTTAAAACTCAACCACTAATTCGACCCATCCGCCACCGGTCCAATAAATAAATGCACAAAATACAAATTGAAAACAAATGCACATTGATTAATATGCTATGCAATTAATATTTTTTCTCAGGGATAAAATTGACCCCTAATTTTCTATGCAATAAATAAATGACCGGATCGCCAAAATTTAGGTGTCAACATTGCCCCTCTTTGAAGGTGAGCTCGTAGAGGTTGGCTTCAAAGACAAATTGAGACCTAAATTTTGATCATGCACATGCATTGAATGATTTTTTGTTTAAAAATGAATTCCATTTTAAAAATGCAATTTATATGATGCATGGAAATGCTAATGCAAATGTTAAAGGAACCTACCTGGAATAACCTACCTTCAAGGAGAGTAGAGTGACTCAAGATAGTTGGTATTACATATCCAGGACCCGTACCTTTCTACGGTCACCTAGTATGGCAGCAAGGTTTTGTAAGGAAACTGCTTTCCTAGGACCCCTACGGTCGCCCATTATGGCAGTGTTTGGTTGTGTTTAGGACCCGTACCTTTCTACGGTCGCCTTGACGAAGAAATTGATTTTCCAAGACCTGTACCATTCTACGGTCACCTAAATTGGGAAATAGATGTTGTCTAGGACCCGTATCATTCTATGGTCGCCTGAATAGGGAAATAAATGTTGTCTAGGACACGTATCATTCTACGGTCGCCTAAACGGGGATTCACCTTTCAGGACCCGTACCATTCTACGATCGTCTAAACGGAGATTCACCTTCCAAGACTCGTACCATTCTACGGTCGCCTAAACAGACTGAATCTGGAAAAAAATGTTTAGGGGGACAACTCAATCGAGTGTCGGTGTAAAGGATTCTGGGCTACGAAAGCATGCCAGGTTGATGAAAGAAAACCGGGCTACGGAAGCACACTGGTTCGATAAAAGGGAACTTGGGCTACGAAAGCACACCAGGTCGATAAAAGAAAACCGGGCTATGGAATCACGCCGGTTCGATAAAAGGGAACTTGGGCTACGAAAGCACGCCAGGTCAAGAACTCCGGGCTACGGAAGCACGCCGGGTCTATTAAAAGGGACATCGGGCTACGGAAGCACACCGAGTCAATGAAAATGGACACTGGGCTACGAAAGCATGCCGGGTCAAGAACTTCGGGCTATGGAAGCATGCCGGGTCGATAAAAAAGGACTCTAGGCTACAAAAGCACGCCGGGTCGGGAACTCCGGGCTACGGAAGCACGCTGGGTCTATTAAAAGGGACATCGGGCTACGAAAGCACGCTGAGTCAATGAAAATGGACACTGGGCTACGAAAGTACGTCAGGTCAATATAAAGGACACCAGGCTACGGAAGCACGCCGGGTCGATGAGAGAGACAGCTTGATCGAGTCAAGTGTCGATGCACTTGAGAGAGGATACCTACACAATGACAAGTATTTAGAGTATGGGTAGAGATATACTTACCTAGTGATACCTCTGATTCTTGGGGATATGTTTTCTGGAATTTAGATATCCTGTGGAGGTCTCTCACCTCCTGGTAGAAATAAATTTTGGGAACATCAAGGATGCACCTTGAATGTTCGTGAAGGTTTCTCATCTCCTAATATCATGAGGCATTCTGAAAAGAACCTGAATGCCAGAAGCTCTTGGGTCTTTGAGAAGACATTACCTGTCAGACATGATTTAGAGCAAAAATGCATTTACCAAAGAAATAAGCAATTAAGGCTATTCTGGAATGCACACTTCAAAATCCACTAAAGTTTTTATTAATTCAATCAGGGTTCATGCATAATGACCTTTGCATCACCCAAATTTCCATTGGAGACATTTCAAAAGAATATTCCAATATGAATACATGAGTGTCATGGATGTGTCAAGTGAGGGATCTTTTAGTCTGAAAGGACTTTTCACTCCTTGGTTAAAAATGGCCATTTCATCCTGACCTTTGATGCAGGATTTTTAACAGTCACTCTATCTCACTGTCATCATGCCAAACAAGGTTCTGAGCAATCTCGCAAATTGTACGACCTTACTAATCTGAGAGGTCTTTAATAGGGATTGTAATGTGGGCTTGGTGAATGGCTTAACAAATGGGACTCTTTGAGTCGAGATTATTGAAGAATGACATTTCGCAATTGTCTTGAGGTTTACAAGTCAAGAAACATATGAAATGAAGCAGAAATTATCTTACTCGCACTTCTTCAAGCAATCTTTCAAACATAAGAACTTTTACGTTAATTCAAGTGCCCTAATCTGAAGAGACTTTGCAAGAGACGTAACGTAGGCTAGGTTCATGGGTTGAGAAATGAAAGATTGTTAGGCTCAAAGATGTGTATAGGGTGAGAGTTGATGATCATCTTGGCACTGCCACCAGTTTTCTTTTTCACCATTAGGGATTGTCTTCATGAAGTGCCCCATTGATTGTAAAAAACTCAGCATTTGAGTTCTTGAGTATTGCTCCATTGGGATTCAATTCTTGCAATTGACAATCACCTATCTTGACTCTCTTTTTTCATCTATGGGCATTGGCCTTGCTTTTACTAGGCACACCGCTTTTTCACGCCCCTTGTTCTTATTCATTTTTTTTTTCACTTATTTTATGGGCATTGGCCTTGCTTTTACCAGGCACACTGCTTTTTTATGCCCCATTTTTTTGCACTTACTTTCTTTGGACTTGCACAGCCTTCATCTTTTATCAGCATTGTAAACCATGCTACTTGAGTGGTTTGCTTTTTCTTGCCTTGCCCTAGTGTGGGGGATGATCACCAACTAGGTTTAATGTGAAATTAATTTATAGGCTCAAAGGGGCTACGCAATAGATAAAAGTGTGTAGGATAGAGAAATAAATGCTCTTCGTTATCCTAAGGCACTTCAAATTATCGTACGAGTTACGCTGCGAAAGCAATTCTCGAAGATTGATGCAAGTGTGAGTAAGAAGATTCCTACCATTCATTTCAAATTTGTCCCAATGTGGGATGATCCTTAACGGGGATAATTTAAAAAGCTCTTCATGTATATGGGCTTAAAAGGCTAAACAATGGGTATACCTGTAGTGTTTCGGGCAGAAGAAGAAACTGCCTCTCATCACCTTAGTTGACGTACCCTTTGCGAGATCGCCCTTTTCCTCATAGGCATGAAATTTTTCCACACAACTCACTAGGGTTTAGTGTATGAAGCAGTGTATGGAATAAGGTTTTCCTTTCATCATTCTAAAGTATCCCATTTGACACATTCAATCCATCTCACACAATTCATCAAGGAAGAAAAATGCAAGATTTGCAACAAATTTGAACAATTCAATTCACTGAGGCAATTTACTCATCATAGAAATGCTTGCAGTTCAAAACATTACATGACAAATTCTATCATGGATAATACTTCTTGACAGTATCAGAATTCACTGGAGTGGAAAACTCACGACCATCCATTTCTGCTAGGATGACACCTCCTGGAAGTACCTTCCTTACCACATATGGGCTGTAATTTGGAGCAAACTTGCCCCCAGGATCTTCCACGGGAGAATGGAGGTTCTCTTTTACTTGCCCCAAATCTATTTTTATTTTTTTTATTGCAAGTGTGCTCTAAACCTGTTGATCACGAGTCAAGTTTATGATCATTGAAACTTGATATGCTATTTTCAGATGTCCCTTATCATAATAAGTTATAGAATTATGCTCTGAGACGAGAAGTAAATGAGTTAAACAAACAAACAGGTTTAATCTGCTACAAGCTTTGGGAAAATGTTTTTAGCAGTGAAATGCTTTTGTTTTCGAAAAAAAAATTGGGAGGAAGCATGAAAAAGTCCAGCCCTTAGGATTTCTATGTGGATGATAGTTTCTTTCATGGTTGGATATCGTCATTGGACTGGTTTGGAGTACCCTGTCATGCCCTCAAAAATTGAAAATAAAATTGTAATTTCATTGAATAGAATCAAATGAATTACATTATCGGAATGGAAAATGCAATTCCTAATCTCTGAAAAGAGAGCAAAATAAGAAATTGAAAACAATTCCTAGAAGGCGAAAACAATTCCTAAAAAGTGATAAGAATTCCTAGAAAGCGATAAAAATTCCCGCGCAATGGAATGTGCAAAAGTAACAAGTTACTCTTGCGGGCTAACGTCCATGTCTTCCGAAGGTCCTTCGTCATTGGCTCCTATGAAGAGGCCATTGAAAAGACTTGTGATCCCTTCCAAGGCGTCATCAGAGTTCTCTATCTTTGGAGGCGTCAAATCATCCATGCCATCCCACCCGTCTGGAACTATGTCGCGGGGATCAATATAAAAGTTGGGAGGACTCGAATACTTCACCAAATAATCGAATTTGCCAGTTGGTTGCCCCAGAGTATCCATCACTTTTGCTTCATCTTGCTTCGTCTTAGGGACATTGTCAGGTTTGGCAATGACCAACAACGGGTTATCTTCCAGCTTAGGCATGTCGTTATCGCTCATTTGGGTCTTGTCTTCCTGCTTTGGAACTACTATCTCGGGGAAAGCAGGTGCAGGAGTCAAATTCGCTCGGAGGGATTGGATTTGAGTTGTCATGAGTTGCATAGAGGTGAGCAACTGTTGGAGTTGGTATTCCATAGCGGAGATACGATCATGCATTTCAGTTTGGTTGGGCATTTTAGCTCTTGATCGTGTAATACGTGGAGGATTCGTTATCACCTAAATCAAATGAACGAAAATATGTAAGTAGAAGGTGTAAATAGAGAGCCAATCCATGACAATAATCTATTTTTTAGTCAAGAAAAGTCCCACATGAAGAGGATTTCCTAGAAATGGACTAGGAAAACAAAGACATGGGATGCCCCAGTAGGGACGAAATTTCCTAAACATGAACTAGGAAGAGCCAAGGCATGAATTGAAAACAAATTTCCAATTTTTTTTTTTTTATTTTCCAAATGTTTCATTGCATGGTAATTTCCTCATTTCATTCCTAATTGACAAAGGAATTAAATCAATGATTGACCTAAATTGTCATGGACCGACCAAAAGTGCAACAAAATAAATGGCATGGTATAGGGATAGAAGACTTACTTCACCAAGGAAAATTAATGGTGTAATCACATAGACATGCGCATGGAAGTGAGGCTTGATTTCTACCTAGATGGCTTAACAAAGTGGAGCTAAGAGGATGATCTGACCGTTGCAGTCTCGCATTAATGTGTCAAGTCCTCCTAACCCCGCTCAGTTGAATGGAATGCCTAATAATCACGCAGTCTCGCGGATATGGACAAATACATTCGACACCATGAAAGAAATTTCGGGGAAGAGAAGGTCAACCTCTACATAGTAGTCTCGCTTTGGAGGAAGTATCCTTCTCAACACCATCCTAGAAATCTTATCGCAGCCCGGGTCCGACCGCAGGTTGTGTGTGCAATAGTGTAGTGCTAAAAGCAATAAAACATGCACAACAGTTTAAATACAAACAACACTTCTATAGTTTAAACTCAAACATTCATCCCTAACTCCGACCTGCAAGACAAGGATTAGCAAAGACTACTCCCCTTATACCTCCCATCTGCAAGAACATTTAACACTCAAATTAGGGACGTACCTGGTGCCCTGCTGCCAAACAAAAACATTTTAAAAAGAAAAGAAAAATTGGCCTAAGTCCACTAAGTGTTTTAACACAAGTCCCCAGTGGAGTTGCCAAGCTGTCGCAACCTAAATTTCGGGTGCACCACCTAAAATTAGGCTAATGGATTGCTAAGTCTTTAAACAAATTTCGGGCTCTTCCAAGCCCATACCAATTTGCGACTTAAGGTTATAATATTTAACATGCAAATGATTATTATCTAGGAGTCGCCACTAATCGGTTTACGGTAGGTCGATTAGACACCTAAGTAAAATAATGAGAGAATTATTTTACTCCTACAAACCAGAGACTAAAGGTATAGGGACTTGGTTACACTAGATTTCTTTAATGCCCTTTCGGTACCATTTCTTTTAAATTTCAAAAATGTTTTTGCAGGCAGCTTGGATTTATTTTAACCTAAATTACTATCATGCAATAGGGTGATCACTCAGATGCTCAATCATTACTAAACATTGAATAAAATAAATTGTACCAAATGAATTCCACACACTAAAGCAAGTTTTTTTTTTGGATTTTTCTTTTAACTAGAACTTTATCATAAATCATGCATTTAAACAATATAACCTAATTTACTAACAAGCTATTTCTAATTAAATGAACCTAATATGCAAACTAATTGACATGCACCTAATATTTTTGTATTTTTGTTGAAATTCGGAATTAATAAAAACCCTAATTAAACTATCTAAAAATAAATAATTTTCTAATATGTTTTAGGGGTTAATTTGACTTAAACCCTATCCTATCTTAGGAAACTATTTTTTAAGAAAAATGAGATTATCTAAATGTGCAAACATTATCTAAAATCAATCCTAATCTATTCCAAAAATTATCTAAAAATGCAATCCTAATTTACTAAACCAACACGCTCTAATGCAAGATTTGATTTTTTATTTTTATGTTTTTTATTGTTTTTCCAAGACAAGCAATTATATCTAAACAATCAAGATATTCATCAAATAAAGAATTAAAATAATCGAAAAAATAACCTGTTGTCTCACATGTCAAATGACAAAATGTTCAAAATAATTAAAAATCTGATCCGAAGTCTTACGGATCAAATTAATAATTATAATGATTTAACAATTAAAATACTATCAAAATGCCCAAAAAATCAATATAATTAAAAAATATCCGACGTCTTACGGATCAAATTAATAATTACAATAATTTTGGGCAAAACCTTGCGGATAATGCCTACAATATTCAAATAATTAACAGCGAACATACCATGCTCCAATAATAATGAAACTTAAAATAAATAAAGTAAAATAAAATAAATATAAATATAAATATAAATATAAATAAACCACCTAAGGACTCAACGCTTCCGCGTGGTGGTGCTGCTGGTGGAGCGGCTGTGACACAGGCGCTCAGGCGGAGGGCTGAGGGAAGGCGGACCACCGGCAAAGGCGTCGGGGCTGGGCTAAGCAGGCGCGGACGTGCAGTGGCTGCAGGTCACGGAAGCTTCAGGTGGTCGAAAACGGCGAAGGGAAGCAGCGAATTACGTTGGGCGGAGATGTTGTCGGTGCTCGGGGAAGGCAAGCAGATCAGCGTCGTTGGGTTGTCGGGAGTAATAGAGGCTTCGCGGGTGTCGCAGACGGGCTGAGGGTGAAATCGCGATGGTGGGGCGAGGGTTTCGACTGCCGGCGGCTACTGGTCGTCGGAGCATAGGCAAAGCAGGGGCATCGTTGCTGGTGCAGTGGGTTGCTCGGATTGCAACATTGGCGACACGTAGACGCGCGGTGACTCGGGGTAGAGGCGGGGCTGGCAGAGGCGGCGTCGTGACTTCAGGGGCGTGGGGCAGCGGTGGGCTTCGGCTTGGGGTCGCAACTTCGGTGCAGGAGATCGGGCAGTGGCAGAGGAGGCGCGGGCGTCAGTTCGTCGCGAGGAGTCAAGCGGCGGTGCTGGTGCAGTGAGAGGGACAACGGCGACTGGCGGAGCGGCGGTGGCAACCAGCGCAGCGGAGGCCTGGCTGTCGGCGAACCAGCAAGGGGATCGGGCAGCAAGGGACATCGGCGAAGGAGTCCCCCGAAGAAGACGACTGCAGCTTCCCCTCTTTTTCTTTCTTTCTTTTTTATCTTTCCTCTCTCTCACCTATCCCCTCCCACGTCTTCTCTCTACTCACTTCTCCATTCTGCTGATTTTGCTTTTTCCTTGAAAAGAACCCCAAAAAACAAAACTTTTCTTCTCTCTTTGTATTGTGTGTTTTTTTGACCTAGAACGAAAGAAGCCCCCCCATTTCGACTTCCGTACACGCCCTTTTATAGGCAAAACAAAATGTGATCTTTTTGTGAATATTTCATCTCATGAAGATTGCCTATAACCTCCCAATCACAAAAATGCTTATCTCATGAATATTCTCCCATGATTTCATCATCTATTGCTAGAGATAAGATTGCAATGCGATTTTCTTAAATTCCAAAAAATTCACCGTAATATCCCATCAAATCTCCCTTTAGATAATTTTTGTCATAAAAAAAAATGGGCTCGGGTCAATTTGCTCGTTTCATGGGCTTAGTCCAGCTTGTTAATTTAAAACTCAAAACCACTAATTCGACCCATCCGCCACCGGTCCAATAAATAAATGCACAAAATGCAAATTAAAAACAAATGCACCTTGATTAATATGCTATGCAATTAATATTTTTTCTCAAGGATAAAATTGACCCCTAATTTTCTATGCAATAAATAAATGACCAGTTTGCCAAAATTTAAGTGTCAACAAGTACATTCATTTGTAATGTATTTATTTGTGAGTTTTTGTGATTTATCTAGGTAATTTTCTTCAGTGAGATGATGATGTTGAACAATGCAATCTTTTCCTTGGACAAGCGCTCGCCGAGTTTGGCCCTAAACCTCTTGAAAACCTCATTGATGATCTCTTCACCAAAGCAATAAACGAGCAAGGGCTCGGCTATAGCTCTTAGGCACCCAGCTATTTTGTCTGCCGCTTCCTCTGAGACAACATTATGGTCAAAATCGGTCTCAAATACATCCCGGTTCACTTCGAACACCTCCAAGCAATCGATTGAGAATGACCCTTGCTTTTCAACCTCTTGGCGCACTTCTTTTGGTGAGGGTGGGTAATAAGGGACATTGAAGGAGTCGAGCTTCTCTTCTTCTATGAGTCCCTACATTAGCGACAGACTCAGTATGTTAGATCTTTCTACCGAAAATAAGAAACAATTGCAATAAGTTGTCAGTATAATATCCTAATAAAAGTCATAGTTACTTTGACACAAAAAATAAGAAGAAGTGTCATAGCTACTTGTTTATGTAGTTGGTTGTGCAACTATTGCATACTGCTGATACTATTGTTTCCTAGTACATGAATGTGCATTCCATTTTTCACACCATGCCTAACAGGGAAGGAGTGTGCACTTAATTAACATACCTAATAATATTTTCTCTCGTACTCTGATTTTTTCGAATACATTCATAAGGAAGAGAAATTGGATTAGATATGTAGGATTTCCCAACCGCGCTATTGCTTTCTTTGGAAGAATTCATGCGAAATCTATAGCTAGAGCTCATCTAAGAGGTACTTTAGGTACAGTTGAGACAGGAATAATCATCAACCGTCACCATCATTACTCTCATTGTTTTTTTGTTGTCTACTTGATGGTTATGATTGGTCTTGGAGTGCGAAAACAAACGATATTCCTAGAGGACTAACAACACTCACGAGGGTCAACGAAAGTATGATACAATTTTTACTACAAGCAATAAGAAAAACCAACCTCAATTCTAATGTGTCTGCGACTATTCAAGTACTCGTTTAATTCGCTTACCTCGGTGACCATCTCATTGAGATCAACAGCTAAGAGATCCCAAAATTGGCGATACTCTTCGCTTGAAGGATCATCGTTTCTTTGACCAAGGAGGGTCAAAACCATGCGCCCTCCCACTACCAACTCTTGCCCACGACACTCCAAGAATGTTGAGAAGTCCCTTTGGAATTGCTCGTAATATGCCCTAAGCACACTCGGAGGGCTCGATCTTGCCATGGATATATTGCCTTTGTTTTCCTCTAGCCCTCTTGGAACCTGAGAGAGAGAGAGAGAGAGAGAGAGAGAGAGAGAGAGAGAGAGAGAGTATGAATGAGTTTGTTAGCAAATGAAACTATGGGCCAAAAAAAAAAATTACCTGAGACAGCCAATGGAGGCTGTACGAAGAATGAATGAAGTGCAGACTCTCCTTAGCGAATAATCTCCCACAGAACGAACCGGGAACGCCATTGAAGAAGCATGCCAACGCCGCTGGCACTCCGTACTTGCTCTTCATTTGCTCACTTAGCTTCTCTTGGAATCTCGGCAAGAAGCAGCTGAAGAGGGTGTTGAAGTCATTCTCTGGGAGATCATTCAAGAACAATTGGAACTCCGGCAGCTCGTGCTTCTTCGCATTGCAGAGATCCATCACGATGCTAATGATCTCGGACACGGCAAAGAGAGTGTTGGGGCCACAGGAACAGCCCAAGTCCGCGATGGCGAGGCTTGTCGGGATGGTAGTGGAGATAGTGGAGAAGAGAGCTGTGATGGCTGCCTCCGTTATGGGCTTTGTCATCAATATCACCTTTCTCTATTAAAGAAAAAGAGAGCATTGACTCAATATGAAGAGAAAAGGTTCGTATTTTAGATTTTTCATCTACAAAGAATTAAATCTCAATTGTCATGTATATCATATACTGTCGACCATATATTCTCGATTAAAATAAGTAGGTAGTTAACAAAGAACGATTGAAGATTGCAAACTCTATGCATTCAGAAAAATTATCAAAAAAGTCCTTAGTTTATTGAATTTGTGCTAATTTAGTTATAAACCTTTCAATTTAGCCAATTTAGTCCAAAAACTTTAGACGATTTGCCAATTTAGTTATCCTGACCATTTTGATTGGGAAATCGCTAATGTGGACACCACGATTATCACGTAAAATGATCAACGTTTACCTGAATAATTTATATAATTTTTTTTAAAATGTTTATTTTTTTACTAGTTTTTTATTATTCTTTTTTCTTTTTCGTTTTATATGAAGTCTGGTAGCCGCCATCCCTCGCTGACCCTAGGTGCGAGTCGGTGACCTCTACTGGCCACTAGGTGCGGGTTGAGGTTGTGGTCCTCTTGTAGACTTGGCATGAGCCACAAAGCTCTTGAAATCCTTGAGTGAGGGTTGTGGCACTCGACAGGCTTAGAAATAAAAAGAAAAAGAAAGAACGAACAAGAAAAAAATAAAAGAAAAAAGAAGAAAAAATAAAAAAATAAAAAATTCAATATTTTTTGAAATTATAAAAGTTGTCCAAGTAAGGTTTTGGTCATCACACGTAGGACAATTGGTGTCCACGTTCGAGTCAAAAATTGGCTAGAAGGATTACGTTGGCAAATCATCAAAAAATTTAGGATTACATTGGTCAAATTGAAAGTTTAAGATTGGATTCACACAAATGCAATAAGTTAAAAACATTTTTGGTAGTTTTTCCTCGTGCATTCTCTACATTAATCCAAATCAAACATCATTTGTTAGATGTTGTGATGGTTTTACAAGATCTAAATCTTCTATATACTCTCAAGTGTACATTCTTTGATAGATATTTTGTTAATTTAGAAGTTTGTCTACGAATTAGGGACATCATTTAAATTTTTTATCAATAAGTGATTTGGTCCAATAGGGCATGGAAAAATGGTGTCTTCCACATATAGAATTTCAAATCTTGGTAAACAAAAAGAGCCTAGTTTGTTACAAAATGAACAATCATATTGTAATACATGATCACAAAAGGGTGTATAATAATCAATATATTTTTTTTGTCTGTCCCACTCTAACTTTCAACTCATTCTTTAAGAGATATTTTGTTAATTAAAAAATTTGTCTACAAATTAGGGACATCATTTAAATTTTATATCGATAAGTGATATGGTCTAATTGGCATGGTAAAATGGTGTCTTTCTCATATATAATTCAAATCTTGATAAAGAAAAAGAACCTAGTTTGTTACAAAATGAACAATCATTTTGTAGTACATTATTACAAAAGGGTGTGTAATAATTAATTTGTTTTTTTTGTCCATTCTACTCGAACTCTCAGCTTATCTTAGACTTTTGCCCTGTTTCTTTATAGAGTATAGGAGTCGAAATCTATACCTAAAACTAATTGTCCCTACCTCAACCTTCGTGAGAAGGTGGAGATTCGAATCCCCCACTTCCTTCTTCCTATGTGGGAATGTGGTCATCTAAGCAAATCCTAGCAATTTAATCAATCTTTAAGAGTGAGGAAAAGTAGTGTCATTCTACGAATTCTTGAAAGCATTTTTCGATTTCATCCCATTTTCATTAAAACAAATATGTGCCCACAATAGAAGAATGAGAGGTCTACCTGAAGTAATGAGTTGTTAGCATAACTTGTTTCTCCCATTCCTCCTTTCATGGGGAATTGTTGCGTGAATTCCATCTCTCTCTCTCTCTCTCTCTCTCTCTCTGAGTCTGTTTGGCTTGCATCTGAATGGGTTTGAGGCTCTTCTATTTATAGATAATTTTGAAGTACTTTGTCTCGATACGTTGCATTGATTGTAACTTGAGCCCAATTCGAGTGAGAGACACGCATGGGCATGAGTTTGCACGGACATGTCCACCTAGTGGGGTCTCTCTCTACCATCTGGACAGAAATTCTGATTACTTTCACATAAAGGTCAAAGAAAGATAAGATACACGTGATACTCGATGGAAGTGCGATTTGTTCTCCTACAAATAAAGGTCAAAGAAAGAGGTCAAAGAAAGAAAAGATACACGTGATACTCGATGGAAGTGCGATTTGATCCTACAAATAAAGGTCAAAGAAAGAGGTCAAAGAAAGATAAGATACACGTGATACTCGATGGAAGTGCGATTTGATCTCCTACAAATAAAGGTCAAAGAAAGAGGTCAAAGAAAGATAAGATACACGTGATACTCGATGGAAGTGCGATTTGATCTCCTACAAATAAAGGTCAAAGAAAGATAAGATACACGTGATACTCGATGGAAATATGATTTGATATCCTAGGAGATATGGAATCTAATTACGCATTAATTGATTCAATTAATCAATAATTGATTCACTTAATTCATAATTGGCCTGGTAAAATAGAAAATGTAATTATGTATATTTTCTTTTCCCATCTTAAACTTTTCTTTCTAGCACTATAAATAGAGCTTGTGCTTGTACATTCTATACATAGAAATATAGAATTACAATTCCTCTAAAATATTTTCGATTGTTGTCATTACTTGTGTAGGGTTGTGTTTCTCCACACACAGTACAATCTAGATACATGCCATGGTGCCATGTGCGAGGTTGAAATTAAAAGACGTTTCTATTTTTCTAAGAGTCTTATTGATGAATGCTTTTAAAACATTAGGTTAAAAGACAAAAAATTACAAATTTTTTTTACGTACTCTGAAAATTCACAATGTGCATCCTATGACAAAACTAAAGGGTCCTAATAAATAAGAGAAGGATTGGGTATCTGAGATTGGTCTACACAAACAAAGTTACTATTAAAATATGTCTGGAATTTGAGCCGTTTAGAAAACCCGATCCTATTGGATGAATGTCCAAGTTTCAGCACAAGATGTGCACTGGTTACTTCTCTTAATTAAGAGAATGCCGTTACAAGACAATGAATGGGCTAACATATATATATATACATATATATCTTGTGGGCTCAAGGGAGTATGGAGTGAAAAGAAAAGAAAAGAAAAGAACCTTAGATCTGCTCTCTCTATATAGTAGAGACGATCAGTTCCCAATCTGATCTAGTCCCACTTGAATATTGGGAACTAGACTTGGGACTTGACCAGACTAGGAGAATTCATTTCTAGTTTATGGGATAAGGGACCGGACCGAGCGGTCCTATGGAACTGATTACTTGGCAATTTCGTCTCTAAATTTCAACATTCCGAAGGTAAATCTTTCTCTCGAGATGGCATATAATTGATTAGGTAAATCTTTCCCCCAAAAAATGATTGGACTTGTCGCTATTTAAAAAAAACAAAAAAATAAAGAAATATCATCAGTTAGTTCCTCAGTTTCATTTTTATGGAACCGAGAACCAAATCGACGCTTCCAGGAATCATCTAGAATCGGCCAGTCTGAACGGTTCCTAGTTTAGTCAATCCGATGTGCTCACTTCTAATGTATAGCCACACAATGATAGTTTTGTGAGTTCCTTAGAAGAGGACAAGAAGTTGCTGGTGGGTTTCGTTTTTAACTTTCAAATAAAGGATAGACAAAGACAAAATACATGCGATACTTGTGTAGGGTTGTGCTTCTCCATACACAGGACAAGTCTAGATACATTCCATATTGCCATGCGCGAGGTTGAACTTAAAAGATGTTTCTATTTTTTAAGAGTTTTATAAAAGAGTGCTCTTAAAACTAGGTTAAAAAAATAAAAAAATTACAAAAAAAAATTGTTGAGGCACTTTCAAAATTCAAAATGTGCATCCTATGAAAAAACTAAAGGGTCCTAATAAATAAGAGAAGGATTGTGTATCTATGATTGGTCTACACAAAAAAAGTTACTATTAAAATATCTCTTGAATTTGAGCCATTTACGGAACCCAATCCTATTGGATAAAGGTTCAAGTTTCAGCACAAGATATGCATGGGTTGCTTCTCTTAATTAAGAGAAAGCCATTACAAGACAAAGAATGGGCTCAAGGGAGCACTGAGTGAAAAGGAAAAAAAGAAAAAAGGAAAACCTTAGGTCCTAAGTTGCACCGACACGGCACGATACATCGACACGTCATTTCTCAAAAATAGAAAATTTTGATTTGGGACACGTTGTATATTAAATAAATATTTTTATTTTTAATTAATTTAATTCAAATTTATAAATAAATAATTAATTAAAAAAGAACCTACAATGAATTTACACTAATCATTCAACATACAGTACTTTTATTTTTTGAAATTACTTTTTAATTTCATTTAATAATTTTTTCGATTAAATAAAAAGTCCCCTTGGGAGTCCACCCCCAACCCAACCCCCCCCCAACTCCCATTTTTCCCTCGTCTCTTTCCCCCACCCCAAATTTTTTACACTTTTTTCCCTCCCTCTCCAACACACCAACATCGCCAAGTCCCTTTTTTATTCTTTTATTTTCCTTCTCAAAACCCTAGCCTCCTCCTCGCCGCACGACCCCTTTCCTCTCCTCTTCCTCTCGATCTCTACTTGCTCTCGGTCCTCATCACAATCGTTCACCGCCTCGCCTCTAGCCCTTCCTCCCTTGCAGCTGTAGCCTCGTCGCTGATCCATTGCAGCATCACAGAGTGGTGGCCCTCGCCTCACTCTCTGCTCTTTCTCTGGGTGTCTCTCACCATCGCGGGCTCGCTGTCGCTCGCGGCCTTGTCTCTGCTCCCTCGCCCTTGCCTCCACCCTCCATTGTCTTTCAGACATGCGTGTCGAAACGTGTCGACAAAAGTTGACCGCGTGTCGTCACAGAGTGGCGGCCCTCGCCTCACTCTCTGCTCTTTCTCTGGGTGTCTCTCACCATCGCAGGCTCGCCGTCGCTCACGGCGTCGTCTCTATTCCCTTGCCCTCGCCTCCACCCTCCAATGTCTTTCGGACACGCGTGTCGAAACGTGTCGACAAAAGTTGACCACGTGTCAACAAATCCGACACACGGTCAACGCGTGTCTGAGCGTGTCAACATGTCCGACATGCTCCGACACGTGTCTGGCACGACATGGAAGCATGTGTAACGTGTCCGTGCAACCTAGCTTAGGTCTACTCTCTCTATATGTAGAAGGGATGACTAGTTTTTGGTCCAGTCCGATCCCACCTAGGAATCAGGAACTAGACTTGGGATCGGATTGGACTGGAAGGATTGGTTCCCAATTTCTGGGACGGGGACTGGATCGTGCGTCCTATGGAATCGATCACTTGGCAATTCTACCTCCAAATTTCAATATTTTGAAAGTAAATCTTTCCCCCAAAAATTACTAAACTTGTCGCTATTTTTTAAGAAATTAAAAAAAAAAAACAATATAGTCGGTCCAGTTCCCCCCAACATCGAGAATCTGATCGAAAATCGCTTGTTTCATTTTTAGGAATTGGACCAACGCTCTCATGTCTAGCCCAGAACCAGCCGGTTTTGGCAATTCCTACTTTGATTGGTCCTAAATGCTCACCCCTAATATATAGCTGCACAATGATAGTTTGTGGCCGGTTCAGGCGGTTTCTAGTTCGATTGTTCCGATATGTCATCCCTAATTTATAGCTGCACAATGATAGTCTTGTGGGTTCCTATAGAAGAGGACAAGGAGCCGCCGGTGGGTTTCTTTTGTGTGTGAGAGCGTGAGGGTTCCTTAAGAGTTGCGTTGCACAATGGCTCTCCTTCCTTTGGACACTGCACAAAAGAAAATCCTTAAGCCGAGGAGGAATGCTTCGTGTAGTGGCATGATGAGAAAGTTCCAAACACGTGGATTTTATGCCGTGAATTTTAAGTTATCAAAATGGATTGTTTATTTGCAAATACTTGGGATTTGGATTTAATTTAAGTGTAAGAAATACTCGAGCGTATGAATGATTGTAACTTGAATTTTCTGATTATTAGTGAATTATTTGCTGTCAACTCTTTTCATAGATATAAATATTAATATTGGATTGAATCATGTAAATCTTGGCGTCTCTTATCATTCGTTGTTTGTTTTGTCTAGTAATTTTCGCATTGACATAAACCGCAAAATCTTGATTGATTTTCGTGTATATATTACAATAGTTACCACCAAAGTGATTGGCCTAATGGGGAAAGGGTTATTTGTCTTCCAAGAGATCCTAAGTTTGATTAGGTTATAAACAAATCTCGAAATAACTTGTACCACGTTGTTAAGCTGTCGCATGATTCGTGTGGAGAGACTTCTAGCTATTAGTATCTTGGTGGGACTATAGTAATGAGCTCACTTTCCTCAATCTTTATATAATAGGTGATGTAAAGTAGTTATGGCTTAAATCAAATTTTCTATAACGAAAGAGGAATGATTATGGTAATACCCAAAGGGGGTCACTAGCATTAGTCACATGTTCCCATTCTTTTTATAATCAAATAAAAGCAAATAAAGTTATAATCACCTTACTAGGACGAAGGAAAATCACTAAGGATGCATTTGGTAATTATTTTATTTTCAAAAATAATATTTATTTAGAAATAATTTTTTCTAATTCTATTTTTTGGATAAGTTTTTGAGCATTTGAATGCGTTTGGTAATTACACAAAATTTCTATTTTCATAATATAAAAGAGTAGGATGGCATTTGGTATGACTTTCAAATCTTTTGTTAATGACCAACCAGAGATGGAAGAAGAAGAAAAGAAAAAGAAGAAAGAAAGAAAGAAAAGAAAAGAAAATGTCTTGGTTTTAAAAATTATTTTTGGAAACAAAAAATGTTACTTTTTCTACTTCTTATTTCTATTCCAAATATATTGCCTAATCATAAATCTATTCTCAAAAATAGAAAAATTAGCTGATAATACCAAATAGATTAATGTTCTTTTTTGTTCTTGAGAACAAAAGAGTAGAGATGGTCAATAATTGGCCAATTACTAATTATGGCCTAAATGTGAGCCTTGATTGGCTTGTTTTTACACTTTCACTCACAAATTATGCATGATACGTATTTTCCTTTCTTTGTTAACACGAAATTTCACCTTAATTGCTTTAACCTAGGCCTATGAGTTCATGAGTACCCCGCGCTTATTTTAAGAATCAAATAATGACATGAGCTAAAACTTTTGTATATGATATTTTTTTGCAAGTTGTTCAATGATTCGAAAATCTTTGCTATATGGAACACATCTAACCCTAGATGAAAATCAATACTGTCACCTGGTCAAGTGCAAAATAAGACATGTTGTATGTATATTTTAGGGCGAGCTTGAAAGGAAATAATCTATTAAGGCATACCGGAAAATAAGCATCATGGATAGGAAGAATTGCACGTATCAATTCAACTTTATTTTAAAATCAACAATCAGATCGATAATTAGAGAACCTGAAATTGGACTGATTCTTATAGCTCCTTCGATTCGATTTTTGATTTTGCCTTGAACTTGTGCTCTTATCGGTCACCGACCCTCATGTGCGATTGCTTTAATTAGGGAGTGCTCCACGTCTTTTCATTCACTGCTACATGTACGATTGATTTAATCAGGGAAGTTGGGAGAGAGAGACAGAGAGAGAGAAAGAGAGGGGAGAGAGTGAATAATAATAGCTGGGGGAGCAGAGACGGCATACAATGCCACTTCCTTTTCTTTCATCCTCAAAAAATGTTTGATCCATGACCGGCTGCCCTCGCTTGTCTTTGCCCATTAATAGTTGGGGGAGCCCATGAAAATTGTGATTTGCTCTGTTGGGGGCTAGTTGTTGAGCTGGGATGACGTGTCTATTTGGTCTGTCCCGTTTGAGCACCGTGAAGTTCACGTGCGAAGTATTCAAATTGATTTAAGGACGGGTACCGTGAAGTTCATGTGCGAAGTGTTCAAATTCATTGAATCCGGGACTTAAAGACGTGGCTTGCTTTCTCGGCCTCGCCCTCTGGGTGGACATTGATGGGCTACGTTGAATCATCGCCACTAGCCTTGGAGGAGGAGGAAGTTGAGTCATGGCGAATTGGTACAAGCGATCTGACGGCAAAATAACATATCACCTGTTTATCTGGAATTTAATCTACCACCAAAACTCTTTTTCAAAAATCGTTCTTCGACTTTTGATGAGAGGAAACGGGTTCTATAGCAACTTTAGATGGAAAATATTCAGGCAAACAAGAAATAAATATAATCTTTACTTCAAACTTCGGATCCAATTATATATACAAATTGTGCTGGAATTAATCAACAACAAAGCTTGAAAATATAACCATTTCCATGGCAACACACGTGCACAAACTATGTCGGAATTTAATTGACGACAAAGCTTGAGAATGTACATAGATGTAACGCCGGAATTTAATTGACAGCGCGACGCCCATGATAGAGATGCACGCAAAAATTGAATCGACGATCAAGTATCGAGATAAAGATACGCGTTGGAATTTAATCGATGACAAGAATTGAAAAGTTATAACTAAGGAAAAATAAAGTGCAGGAAAGTAAATATAATAAAAGATTACATTTTGATTGTTGATTATGTCCCCTTCTAATCGATGAAACTTGGTGTATGAGCATTCTATTATAACTTTTTGGGAGCAATTTCTTCTGAAATTTCAGTCTCATGTTCCCATGTCAGCAAGTCTTCTTCAAAACTCCTTTGAAATAGTCCTCAACCCACATTGGCGAGTCTTCTTCGAAGCTCCTTTGAAATAGTCCTCCACTTCTCCAATGATTTGACTATTCTCCAAGTTTACACGTGCTCTTGTAACCATTCTTCAGATTAAGCCTTGATGCAGTACACTAGCCTCAATTTTCCACGTTCACTTCCCACTGTAACAGTTCTCCATGATCTCCACTAATAGGTGTACACGCTAGAGCCTTGACGCCGTCCTTTTAATCAATCACCTTGCTCCTTAGTTAACATGCTCATTGACAACGTTATTAAAATAATTCGCAATCATTTTCCACTTGTCGATATGTGCTAGCATTTACACCCGAGTCATCAACAATATGTAATATCAAACAATCTTCAATCCATTCAAGTGGCTTCCTCTACAGATGACCAAACATGCTAGTATATTCTCCACCCTTCTCCTTTTTTATCGCTAATTTTGATGGTTGCATATGAGGTTGTCAAGTCCACTTTTATTACTTCTGAACGGTCATTGCATGTAGATAATAACTAAAAATTGGACATTTTTTGGTGCAAACATATGCCCCCTTTAAAAGAATGAATGATCCGTCAATCATTCGATTATTTTAAATTAGGAAACCAAGAGTCATCACATGCCTCCTTGTCATCGCCATAATTAATACCACCAAAGTTAACTTGAATGAGATTAAGCGAATTGCCTCTATTGATAGGCATAACCTCTAAAAAATGCAAGAATATTAGGACTTGCCTGCACTTGAATTAAATGACTCGATGTTCCTGGCCTATTTATCACTTCTTGGGAGGTATTGACGATAATTGACTTGATCACGTTGATGAGATATTTTATCATGCGGTTAATTAATTCATTCTTGTGCTTCTTCGATAACCATTGCATGGTAGCCAACATTATAGGCTTGGCTCTAACTATCTTCTCTACTCATCGATGAGTTGTCTTGAGATATCGACATCTCCACCCTGTTCTTGCTTTGCCATCGATAGTGCAATCGATGACTTTCTCGCCTTATTATTATTAGGTTGTGATGATGAGTTGTCACTACAAGCATTGTCGCAATCAAGTTGATTTATTGTTCTAACCATCATATCTCCTTATATCAACCACAATGGTCCCACTAGGTGTGCCATTTGTTTTGCCGGAATTTAATCTATGACGAAACATCTTTTTTGAAAGTCGTTCTTCAACTTTTAATGACAGGAAATGGGTTATGTGGCAACTTTGGACATGAAATATCTAGGCGAACAAGAAATAATTGTAAACCTTTACTTTGAACTTCAAACCAAATTATACATACAAACTGTGTCGGAATTCAATTAACAACAAGGCTTGAAAATACAACCACTTCCATAGCAATACACGCGTATGAGTTATGTCGGAATTTAATTGACGACAAAGCTCGAGAAAGTGCAAAGATGTAGCGCTGGAATTTAATTGACGGTGCGACACTCATGATAGAGATGCATGCCGGAATTGAATCGACGGCGAAGTATTGGGATAAAGATACGCATTGAAATTTAATCGAGACGAGAATTGGAAAGTTATAACTAAGGAAAAATAAAGTGTAGGTAAGTAAAGATAATAAAATATTACATTTTGATTGTCGACGATATCCTTTTCTAGTTGATGAGAACTTGGTATTTATGGGCATTCTATTATAACTGTTTGGGAGCGGTTTCTTCCAAAATTTTAGTCTTATGTTCCCATATCAGCAAGTCTTCTTTGAAGCTCCTTTGAAGTAGTACTCAATTTACGACGGCAAGTCTTCTTCGAAGCTACTTTGAAATAGTCCTCCACTTCTCCAATGGTCGGACTATTCTCCAGGTTTATATGTGCTCTTGTAACCGTTCTTCAGATTAAGCCTTGATGCAATACACCAGCCTCAAGTTTCCATGTTCACTTCTCATCGTAACCGTTCTCCATGATCTCCACTAGTAGGTGTACATGCCAAAGCTTTGACGCAATCCGTTTAATCAATCACCTTGCTCCTTAGTTAACATGCTCATCGACAACTTTGTTAAAATAATTCGCGATCATTTGTCATTTGTCGATATGTGCCAACATGCACACCCAAGTCATCAACAATATATAATATCGACCAATCTTCAATCCATTCAATTGGCTTCCTCCATGGATGACCAAACATGCCCGGATGGTATATTCTCCACTCTTTTCCCTTTTCATTACTACTTTTGACAATTGCATATGAGGTTGTCAAATCCACTTTTGTTGTTTTTGAACAGTCATCACATATAGATAATAAATAAAAATTGGACATATTTGGGTGCAAACATCATCCAACTTGTTAATTTGACATTGGAGGTGCATAATCCAGGCATCCTCTCCATTGGAAGCCATTCCTTCAATTTGGTAGTGCGACGATATCCTCTTGATGTGTTAATGTTGCCTTAAATTTAGGAAAAATTGATAGTAAGTGTTGACATCCGAATTTTTGTCGATGTTTGAAATATCCATTTATTTTGCAAAAATATAAAAATTTATAAAAGGATAAAAAGCAAAAGAAATAGTAACAAAAATTGAGTGGGCCAGTTTTTCCAGCCCATTCTTTTAACAAAATTTTCGGCCCTCTAGCCCCTCCCTCTATTGGCCCAGCTCCTAATATCCTCTTTAGGCCTAATCTCTATTTTTTTTTTTTTTCAAAACCCATGTTTAAGCCCAAGAAAGAAAAGAAATCAGGGCCCAATCCTTGTTCTCTTCTCTTCCTCTAGCACAGACTCGCGCCTCTAAAGAGGGGAGAGACAACGGCGACGTGGGCGACCGAGCAAAAGAGGTCTCCTTGAGCGAGGGTGAGGAGCGACCAGCAAGTGACAGTGCGTACCCAAACCTTCTGGAGTAGGTGAACTGGCTAATGGAAAAGAAAGCAAGGCCAGCGGGAAGAATAGAATTTGGAACTTAAGGACTGAAGATGTGAAATGATGAATAGATCCTAGGTTAGTGGAACTTGAAATAAATTTTTATGTTTTTCTTGATTTATTTCTTCGCACAATCTTACGGTATTTCTTGGTGTTCAATAATTAGTATATAATCCTGAACTATTAATTTAAACTTCCATTTTATGACTGAAATTTTTACTTTGTTAATACTATTTTTCGTGTGTCTATAAAGAAGTTATGGTTAGTGAGCAAGTATTGGTTATAATTCACTGCAATCGTTTAATTAATTATACAAATAGAACTTAGATAGATCTTGAAACCGACCTTAGAACCTATGACAGAATATGTTTCGGATTTAAAGATATGTAGAGTAAGTTTCAGGTTTAAAAAAAAATGAAGAACTCATTCTAATGAATAGGTTTCGAGTTTTAAGTGAAATCTGTATGGAATTAGGATCGCTTATCCCTAGCCAACTGGAGGAGCTGAAGAGGGAGGTTGGCTGGGGGTGCTTCACTGGAGAGAAGAAGGGAGCGGAAGAGGAGAGAAGAAGAACGTGGAAAAGGGAGTGCTCATTTGGAGACCCAAACTTTTTCTCTCTCTTGCTCGCAAAGAAATGTCAATGCTGCCTTCGGCGAATCCCGCGGCTTCGTCATCCTCTCCGCCGGTGAGCAATGCCGATGGTGTCCAGACGCGTTGAATTCTGTGCGGCAAGCTCTACTTCGATGTCCCTCCCTCCAGGCGAAGCTTGCAAAGGAGCGAAGATGGGCCACCAATTTGGGAGGAGGGCCCCACAATTGTTCTGCGGGTCAAAGGAAATATATCCATTCGGTTATGAGAGCAGGAGGTACATTAATCAGAAAGTCAAAGTGATGTCTGGGAGCTCTACAGCTGCATATTTAAAAGAAATTAGATGAAGCGTTTGAGATGGCTAGACGTTTGCTGAAGGAGTGAAAAAGAGAAGAAGAGAGGCTGAAGAGGGAGCCGAGAGAGAGAGAGAGAGAGCGCTCGCCCTTACCCCGAGGATCTTGGCTCGGAGGCACTAAGGTGGCCGACTGTAGCCCCATTCGTCGAGGGCTCGACCTCTAGCCATAATCTCCGGGCCGGGTAGTGACCCCCACGGTGGAGCCTAATTCAGTGAACCTCTTTGCCCTGTTTGATCTTTACTGTTTTGAGCGAGGTGAGAGTCGACTCCATTTCTCTTGTTCTTGACCTGAATGAGTTGGTTTTTTTTAATCCGAATGTCGCTTGTTGAGTACTTTTGAGTTTGGGTGTCGCTCGAGCTTGGAATAGGTCAATATTTGCTCCCCAACTCGTTGCTCACCATGTATCCGTTAATATGCCCGAACCAAATTATCGTACGGTTCATTCCGATTCTGGGTTCATCGTTTTCTTGGAGTCTTATGTTCCAATGCCATGTGGGAGCTACACAGGCGACGTGGGCTAAAACAAAGAACAGTGGACACTAGCCTTTCTTGATTCAATATTCGTTTGAGTACGACCGAAAGCATGCTACATACATCCGAACCCATGGGAGCCCACCGAGATTCAGCATCATGCCTCAATAAAATGATGGCACCAAAAACGCCAGTGACGAGCCACTTGCTCTGCAATCATCAGCAAAGATTTTCTTAGAAGTTAACACACAGGGGCGATAGGTATACGACTGCCTATGGCATTCTGAGTTTTTCTGAGTAGATGAGCCAATCATGCTATAAGCCATCCTAAAATGTTTCTATATGTTGGAATGGAAAGGCATGCTGGAGACCATAACAACACATGTAAAGAAAAGGCTGCAAATTTGGAGGTAATGAAAGCCCAAAGGGAAAAATATGATAAGTGTTTTCTTGTGCTAACTCAACAAAGATTGTAAATTATACTCGCTTTAGGTGACTGAGTTCTTTTTTCGTGTGTCTTATGACGTTTTTGTACTCATTTATGACAAAAAGGAATCTCTTTACTTAAATTTTATATGCATGTCACGGTATCTTGCCGAAATTATATATAACAAACTATGTATATTTAGGACAATTTATGACAAGGAAATTGGTTTTTTGAGAGACTATTAAAGACCTCGACTGCTTACTCATTGTCGCGACCTACCCTCGGGGGGAGGGAACAGGTTTAGGGATATTGTCTAAATAACGGACCTAAGGCCCATGATTAAGTGTGGGCTCTCCCAAGCCCATACCTCATGTGACATTGGGGTATTCATAGGAATTTTGTAACAAACAGTCGCCACTAACTTATTGGGGTCGATTAGAAACCAAATGAGGTGTGAAAGTATACATCACTTCCTACATAACCAGAGAATCTAGGTTCGGGGAATTGATTACACTAATTGACCGATTAGTGCCATTTCGGTACCTAATCTTGTTCATTTTAAAAAAATATATATTTTTTTCAGGCAACCTAGATCGATTTTATACCTATCCACTAACATGCGATGTGATCATGCGGGTGCGCAATCATTAAAGTAACAATCATAACTACCAAAATCCTAATTGCAGTAAAATTGAGCACATGCAATTAAACATAATAAAATATGCAAATTAAACATGCGATATAATCAATATATGAGCAAATAAAGGCCTAATTACACTAAAAATGCAAGACATGGCAATTCCTAAGTAAATCCTACATTTTTTGGATTTTCGAAATTTTTTTAATTTTTTAATTATTATTTTTAAATAGATTTAAGAATTAGTGATAGTTATGTAAATGCTCCTAATGTCTACATGTAATGGATTTTAATGAAAACATACACGATGCATTTTAATGAAAGTTATTTACTTTACTCTTTACTTCTTCTTCTTTTTTAGCAACTAATCCTAATTTTGTATGTGATTAAATCCTAAATAAAATGGTAAAATTTAAGTGTTAATAGATGCCCCTCTTTGAATGTAGTCTTCAAGAGATTGCATTCAAAGATTGAAGACACCTAAATTATTCCGACGAGAAAGGGACCCTGGGTGCATAGGCACACACCAGGGCGATGGAAAGGATTCAACGCTATGGAAATGCATCGTGTTGATAAGAGGAAGAAAGATCCTGATCTACAGAAGCACGCCGTGTCATAAGAAGAAGAAAGAAATGAGGTATCACCGTGTAACAACGGGTTTCGACCAGGTTGAAAATGCATGATTTGAGGAAAACTAATTAACCTTTATGGATATCATCATTTAAGGTTGATCATGAATTTTTTGAAAAATCGCAATTTAAAGATAGACTCAAGAATATTTTAAAAGCGTGGTTTAAGAATAGACCCACGAACCTCATGATTTAAGGATGACCCACGAACCGTGTGGTTTAGGAAAAGCTACCAATCCCGTGGTTTAAGGATAAACCCACCAATCGTGTGGTTCAAGGATAGACCCACGAACCATGCGATTTAAAGATAGACCCACGAACCCCGTGGTTTAAGGATAGACCCACCAACCTCGTGGTTTAAGGATAGACCCACCAACCTCGTGGTTTAAGGATAGACCCACGAACCGTGTGGTTTAGGAAAAGCCACCAACCCCGTGGTTTAAGGATAAACTCACCAACCTTGTGGTTTAAGGATGACCCACGAACCGTGTGGTTTAGGAAAAGCCACCAACCCCATGGTTTAAGGATAAACCCACCAACCCTGTGGTTTAAGGATGACCCACGAACCGTGTGGTTTAGGAAAAGCCACCAACCCCGTGGTTTAAGGATAAATCCACCAACCCCGTGGTTTAAGGATGACCCACGTACCGTGTGGTTTAGGAAAAGCCACCAACCCTGTGGTTTAAGGATAAACCCACCAACCTCGTGGTTTAAGGATAGACCCATGAACCGTGTGGTTTAGGAAAGCCAACAACCCCGTGGTTTAAGGATAAACCCACCAACCTTGTTGTTTAAGGATGACCCACGAACCGTGTGGTTTAGGAAAAGCCACCAACCTTGTGGTTTAGGAAAAGCCACCAACCCCATGGTTTAAAGATAAACCCATTGTTGACACCTAAATTTTGGCGACCTAATTACTTGTTTATAGAAAATTAGGGATTAAATTTAACCCCTAAAAATTGCATTAGAACAAATAAAAGGAAAAATAATAAAGGGGAAATTGATTTGATTGATTATGCATGAAAATTTGAAATTTTGATGAATATTCGAATTTTGTTAAATGCAAAAGCAATTTAAAAATCAAGTGAATAAATGGCAAGAATTTTTACAAAATGGAGGAAATCGAGCAAAATTGAGCTGATTGCGAAATCATGCTCCGATTTATAGCTTTGATTCAATGCGACAGAAGATGGAAACTCGAAAAGTACCATATAAAACGGCTGTCTGGAATCACTATAAAAGAGAGCTGCATTTTTCGTGACTAAGGGGGATTTTTCGAAAAAAAGAGAAAAATTTTCGTGAAAAAAGAGAGAGGAAAGTACAGCAGAGTGAGAGAGACTGGTGATTGACATGGGGGCAGGGAACCAAAAAAAAAAGGAAAGGGGGCGCAATTGTTCATCTTCCTCGCGGGGCTGCCTCTGCCCGTGCCAGAACCGCGTGCCAGTGCCGTCGACCGCGCCGGCATCGCCTCCACCAGCTACCTCCGCGTCTCCGCTGCGCTGCTCTACCGGCATCTTGCCAGTCGCCGGAGATCCTCCTCATCCGTGAGCTTGCGTCGACCCGCGACGTCTCAGCAACTCGCGGCCCAGCGACCCACCTACAAATCCCGAGTCGCCAGTCGCTACCGCCACGCCAGCATCGCCGTGCCACCGCCAGATCTGCCTCGCCTGCAACTAGAAGCCAAAAGCCACCGTTCCTGCCGCGATTCCGTCCTCGGGTCGTCCGATCGTAGCTGCCGGTCGGTAGGCTTCCGACTCTGACCCACGATGCTGCTGCTGCTATCTCCACCTCTGCTCTGACGACCCGACGCCAACAGCAGTGACGCCTGACGCCGTTGCCCCAAAGACCAGCGACCGACGTCCCTGCTCAACCCAACTCCCTGTTGCCTGGAGCTGAAGCCCTGTGACCTGACGTCCCTAACCGCCGCACCTCACGCCCGAACGCTACACCCGTTGCCCGCGCCGGACGTGCTGCTCGCCACTGTGCCCTCGCCGGCGACTCCCCTCGCCAGAGCTCCGAACCGATTGCCAAGCCCTGTTTGGAAGAAAAAAGAAAAAGTCAAATTAGGTAGATTTACTTTATTTTACTAGGTAGATTTATTTTATCTTATTTTATTTTTTGCATCTTGTTTTCTTTATTTGAAATATTTCCCTATGCATAATTGGAAATTCAAGATGCCACGATTCGCAACCGCGCCCGGGTTTTTTATTTCATCTATAAGGCTTTAGATGAAATAATTAATTAAGCGGGAATAAAATTGATATTTTGATCTTTAAGGCTTAAGATCAATTTATCGATTTTACTAGCGAGATGTTATCTCTTGATCTGAAAGGTATATGACATCTTTGATGATTTTAAATGGTCTGTCTTGTCATGATTGCTTCATTTATCTTGAAATATGTTTGAATTAGAATATTGCATGCTTTAGGTTAATTGCATATTTAGACTAAACATTTTATTTATCATGAATTTTCTATAAAAAAAAACATAAATTTAGGATGTTAGATTTTTGTTTCATTAGCTTAACATGTTTAATTATTTGACATTTTTTTAATTTCGAAATTAATTAAAAAAAACAAAAAATGATCATGCATATGTAGAATTAGGGCATCATTTGCACATTTCATTTTAAATTTAGAATGATTTAGATAGACTACATCTTAGGCTAGAGATTACTAAGTTAAGATAAAATCTTGGTTTTAATTAGGATTTAGCCTAACCTAATCCTTAATATAAGTTGGATAGAATCTTAATTTAGTTAGATAAAATTTTACATTTTTCTAATTTCGAATTTCATGAAAAATACAAAAAATGTCTTAGAATAAGTTAGTTTCAATCTCTAGGATAGATTACATTCTTTTTAAAAAATAAAATAAAATAAAATAAAAATGTCATTGCATGTCATTTAGAATTAGATGCATGCCATTTATTGATTTTTGCTAGGTCCATTTAATTAGAAATTGCATGTCATTAGAATTAGGTCATTTAGTTAATATTGCATTGCATATTGCATGATTTCCATTAATCAAGTGAAAACAAAAGAAATTGCATGTTAGCTAGAAATCATATCTAGGGTTGTTGATGTGGATTCTAATTTCATTGCAGATGCTTTCGTTGCTTTGAGGTAAGTTTTTGCAATTTATTCATTGTTTATCTAGGTGTTAAATTGGTGCTTTACGCACCCGCATGATCGCCTCACTCATTAGGGAAATAGATTTGAAATCAATTTAAGCTGCCTGCAAAAAAAACATTTTTGAAAATAAAAGAATGGTACCGAAAGGACATTAGAGAAATCTAGTGTAACCAAGTCTCCGTACCCATAGTCTCTGGTTCGTAGGAGTAAAGTAAACTCCCGTTACCTTACTTGGGTTTCTAATCAACCCACCAAAAAATAGATTAGTGGCGACTCCTAGACAAAATCTATCTGTATGTTAAGAATTTGAACATAAGTCGTGAATTGATATGGGCTTGGGAGAGTCCGAGTTAAGTCTAGGCCTAACAATCCATTAGCCTAATTTTAGATGGTGCACTCAAAAATTAGGTCGCGACACCCATCAACCGTGTGGTTTAAGGATAGACCCATGAACCTTGTGGTTTAAGGATGACCCACGAACCGTGTGGTTTAGGAAAAGCCACCAACCCCGTGGTTTAAGGATAGACCCACCAACCGTGTGGTTTAAGGATAAACCCACGAACCGTGTGGTTTAAGGATAAACCCACGAACCGTGTGGTTTAAGGATAAACCCATGAACCCCGTGGTTTAAGGATAGACCCACGAACCTTGTGGTTTAGGAAAAGCCACCAATCCCATGATTTAAGGATAAACCCACCAATCTTGTGGTTTAAGGATAAACCCACCAACCTCGTGGTTTAAGGATAGGCCCACGAACCATGTGGTTTAGGAAAAGCCACAAATCTCGTGGTTTAAGGATAAACCCACCAACCTTGTGGTTTAAGGATGACCCATGAACCATGTGATTTAGGAAAAGCTACCAACCCCGTGGTTTAAGGATAAACCCACAAACCGTGTGGTTTAAAGATAGACCCACGAACCATGTGGTTTAAGGATAGACCCACGAACCGTGTGGTTTAGGAAAAGCCACCAACCCCGTGGTTTAAGGATAAACCCACCAATCTTGTGGTTTAAGGATGATCCACGAACTGTGTGGTTTAGGAAAAGCCACCAACCCCGTGGTTTAAGGATAAACCCACCAACCTTGTGGTTTAAGGATAACCCACGAACCGTGTGGTTTAGGAAAAGCCACCAACCCCATGGTTTAAGGATAAACCCACCAACCTTGAAAATGGCATGGTTTAAGATTGACCATGAACTTTTGGAAATGACATGGTTTTAGGGCTGACCATGAACCTTTGGAGATGGCATGGTTTAAGGTTAACCATGAACCTTTGGTTTTTAAGGAAGCACCCGCTAACCCCTTGAAAGTTGCATGGCTTCACTAAGGAATCCTGTCAAACTCAACTTGAGCAAATGTCATTAGAAACATCATCAAGAGACAAATTGGCAATATTGCAGCATTAATTGAACAAGCTAATTAAGCTAAGTCTGACTACTTTAGAAGAACATTCAATGTCAATCAGCAACATGTGGCACAAAACTGTCATCTTGCTCGGGGATATATCATTAATCATCAAATTCTCCGGGAGTCAAGTTCTTATCAAAATGGCTATGACTCGTGAAAAAGGCTCATTAAGCATGCCAAACTAAAGCTTCTTAGTCAGAAAAGGTTTCTCACACACTCTTGATAAAATGGATGCTTGATCTCATCTATTCGCGTGGGAAGTAACTAATTGTCGAGGGTATCTCACATAACCCATGTCAAAGGCTTTCAGAAACATTCGCGATGAGCACAATCTGATCGATCAAAAAGGTCTTTTGAAAGGACCGCAATATAAGCTCGATTAGGGCTTACACAAAGGAATTATTGCTTTGAGGCTAATAAAGGAACATTTGTTGCTATCTTCATCGGGTTTATAAATCAAGAAATTGGAAGATAAGACAAGATAGAATTACCTCCACTCCTTCAAGCTCAACTCCTTCAAGCAGTAGCTTCTTTGTGGCATTCTCATTTTCACTCAAAACATCCCAATCAGAAGAGACTTCGGAAGAGGGTTGTAATGTTGGCTTGGGAGAGGCTCGAAAGGCTTAAAATTTTTGAGAGGGTTTTTAAGAGTCAATGATCATCATGGCACCGTGACCAAGCCACTCGATCTTTCGAAATCATTTGGCTTTTGAAACACAACGCATCTTGAAAGTCATTCGACTGATCATTTCTACATGGAAGCTTTGCTCCTCTCTTTAATTTCATTTGCGATGATTTTTTACGTAGGCATTTGGACTTTGATAATTTTTTCACATGAGATGGAGCCTTTTGATTTTTTTTCTTGACGGGCATTGGGCTTACTTTTACCAGGCACACTTCTTTTTCATGCCCCCTAATTTGTCAAACTTTTTGCTCTTTGAACTTTTGGGGCTCTTGTGACTTTCGAGATGCTTTTCATGTTTTCTCGTAACTGTCAATTGTATTTGATCAATTCTTATGCCTTGTCCCAGTGAAGATAGATGATCACCGCTTGGGATTCAGAAATGAACAATCAAGCTTGAATTGGTTAAAGCAACAAGTATAAGTGTTTGGGCAGAGAGGGAAATGCTCTTCTTCACCTTGGGATGAGTCAAGCTCTGATAAGAATTCCTCTGAAGCTATCACCAGAAGATTGATGCGAGTGAAAGTAATAGAATCTTTCTCAATCTTTCGCTCTACAACACGACTGTAACCTCCTATGCTGCCCCAATGTAGGGTTGTTCTCGACATGGGTACTTTGAAGGATCATCTTTATTTGGCCCAAAGGACTAGTAAGAGATTAGTATGGTGCTTGAGATTGATGAAGGAAACGCCTTTATCATTTCGATCTTTGCACTCAATGCGAATGAATCCTTCGTCCTAAGAGAATGTTGCCTTTCACTCAACTCTCAAAAGTGTTTGAATGACGTATTTGGAAATGGCTTACCTTTCTTCATCTTAAGCACTTCTTGTTTGGCATGGTTAATGTCTCCATTTCACTCTACTGAGATCATCTGAGTAGATTAATCTTCACAGGAAAATTTGATTCAAAATGAATAACCCACGAAACGAGAAAACAATTTTGGAATAAAAAGGATGTTCAAAAAGTTTGTAGATTTTTTTTCTTTTCTCAACTATTCATTTTTGTGTTTGTTTCTAGGAAAGTGCCAAATGTTCTTTTTTATAATGGAAATTCTCTATTTTTTTTTCATTTAATTTTGAGAAGAATGGTACTTACCTCCGGCATGGTGACTCAGTAACCCTGTAAAAAATGTAAAAGAATATGTTAGTGCAAAAATCTTTAGGGATTGAAATGTTGGAAACGATACATTATTACCCTTCACTCGCTTTTATCCTTTGAGTGCTAACATTTATTGGATTCACCCTTGTGGATATTTGGTAACTTGACATTATCCTTCACTTGCATTTGCCTTTAAGCGTTTGATGTCTTCCTATCAAAGGAAAAAAGTATCATGTCAGAAACGCTATCAAAATGAGCAATTGGAATCGACACAAATTACCCTTCACGTGTTTTCGTTCTTCAGGTATGAATTTTCCCTGAAGTGGTTAGGATTGATTGAAAAATGGCTATGTGGCTCTGATTTTATCCATGAAAAGCACTTCTTTATTGTATACAACAATTTACAAAGTTCAATTCTTGCGTTTTCAAATGCTCTTTTTGAGTAGACGTTTAACTGACAATGAGCTTGAAAATTTTATATATAGATCATGAGATGTGTTTTTCAAGATCTTGCTTTGAAATGAGAGTGGGTGCTCCTTGTTTCCACACTTGGGGACATTGTTCTTTAGATGCTTTGCCCCATTTATTGCCTGTAAAGAAAAGATTGGACATGTTATTTCCACGCTTGATTGAGAATCATTTAGGAACTATACACATCCCTTTATTTTACTAATTTAACAAAAATGGATGGACGAATGAGTTGTTATACCAACAGTTCCTACTGGAATGATTACAACCTTACCATCTCAAAATATCATTTATGGACCAACTCGAGAAAGTGACAAGTGAAGAGATAAAATTTTACGCAGATTCTTCTTGAAACTTTTTTTTTTTAAACATTTCGAAGCAAAGGTATAACAACTCAGCTCTGAAAGTCCATTTGAAATTCTTCAAGTGTTTTTTTTTTTTTTTTTTATGAAATCAAATTTAATTACTCAAAAATGTGAGTTGCATGATTTACAAAAGTGCCGATTGGGCTCGCATGAAAAACTCAAAACTGAAAATATAATTATGATTAAGAATAAAGACAATGATATCATACAAAACACGCTTGCATATATGAGCGTATAAATCCATTCTCATCCTAATTCTAAAGTCGACTTCTTGGCATGATCAAGCGAGCGAAGTCAAGAATTGTCATTACGCATGACTTGCGAAAAGAAGACAATGTTAATGTGTGAATGAAAAATTGATCTTTTAATGAGGTCGCCTCTTATAGCAAAATCATGATGACGGTACATGCCTTATAGTCCTTATTATGGGATTTTGGTATTTCATCAAGATTTTTCGTAAGAGAAGGGGCATCATTAAAAGATCGATTGGCGGCTATCAATCGAATGTCCATTTTATTCCAAAAGTTTCATATGCAAAAGTAGCATTGATTTTTTGAATGAAGTGACTTCTATTTTAAGGAATTTGTACACCAAATGTGATTTGCATTTCAATCCCAAAATGTGAGAATGAGAGAATTTGATTAAAAATACAATTTCAATTCTTGTGCCCCAATATATAATCACAACTTGAAAGCCTTTTTTTTTCAAAATGTGATTTTGAGCCCATAACTAGAAATTTAAACAAAACCATGTGTTCAACAGGGCCAAATCAAAGTGTTTAAAACTTGCATTCAATGTTCACTTATCAAAAGTGATTGCTAATTTTTTTCAATTATAAGCCTACATAACTGAGGACATTCGATTGGTCTCCGCGAATTTTTAAATGAAATTCAATTGGAAAAAAGCGAATAAAAAGAAGAATGATACTTATAGTGGGGGACGACTTTCCTCTCTCTCTCTCTCTCTCTTAAATTGCATAGATATACACATGGGATGTGGTTCGATTTCTAATTTATACAGCTCAAAATGGAGCCATAGGATCACCAGACCGAACCAGCAAGATCGCGGCTAGGTCGTGTTACCCATGACTCTGGCTTCGTCAAAGAACCGACTCATGTCGCATGGTTGCAGACTAGGGTGGGGACCTTTGACATCAAGAAAGAAATTTCGGGGTTGAGATGGGCGACTCGTACTACATGATTGTAGTCAGAGTGGTATCCATCTTGACACCATCTTAAGAAATCCTATGCGGCCCAGGTTCGGTGGCAGGTTGTGTGTGCTAGGATATAGTGCAATGCAAATGATACTTGCACAACAATTTATATGTAAACAACACTTCGTACATAAAAAAATAAACCATACATTCCTACACCTCCCTGCAAGACAAATGTGAGCAAACACTTCCCCTTATATCTTCCATTCTGCAAAAACTTTTAACACCTTTAATGTTAGGGGCGTACCTAGAATCCTCGCTGCCAAACAAAAATATTTTTGAACAAGATTAATTTTGGCCTAAGTCCTCTAAGGTTTAAAACCAATTCTCCAGTGGAGTCGCCAAGCTGTCGCAACCTACCCTTGGGAGAGGGAACAGGTTTAGGGGTATTGCCTAAATGACGGACCTAAGGCCCATGATTAAGTGCGGGCTCTCTCAAGCCCATACATCGCGTGAAATTGGGGTATTTATAGGAATTTTGTAACAAAGAGTCGCCACTAGCCTATTGGGATCAGCTAGAAACCAAGTGAGGCGTGGGAGTACACCTCACTTCCTATGCAACTAGAGAATTTAGGTTCGGGAACTTGATTATACTGATTGAATGATTAGTGCCCTTTCGGTACTTAATCTTGTTTATTTTAAAAAGATATTTTTTTTAAGCAACCTGGATTGATTTTATACATATTCACTAACATGCGAGGTGATCATGCGGGTGCGCAATCATTAAAGTAACAATCATAACTACCAAGATCCAATTGCAGTAAAATTCAGGACGAACAATTAAACATAATAAAGTATGCAAATAAAACATGTGAACAAATAAAGGCCTAATTACACTAAAAATGCAAGACACGGCAATTCCGAACTAAATCTTACATTTTTTGGATTTTTCGAAATTTTTTTTAAATTTTTTAATTAATTTTTTAAAAAAGAAGGTCGAATTTTTTGATGTTTTCTAAGTTTTTGAATTTCCGGAAATTTTTTTGAATTTTTATTATTTTTCCAAATTTTTGATTTTTTGTTGAATTTTTAATATATTTTAAATATTTAATATTATTATATTTGGAAAAAGGGATTGGACCAGGTAGATCCAATCCGGCCATTCACCCGACCCAAAACCAGATTCGACCCTATCGGATTGAAAAAGAAATAAGATTTTTAATTAATTTTTTTTAGTTTTTATTTTTTTTTCCTTTTTTTCCTTCTTCCATTTTTTTTGGCTTTTTCTATGTTTTGTCTTTTTCCCTGCACTATCCTCTCATCCACACCGCCTTCACCGAACGTCTGCCTCCCACGTCTTTTCCACCTTTCTATTTTTATTTTTATTTTTGTTTTGTTTTTTCTTTTCTTTTTCATTACTCTTTCTATTTCTTTTATTTCTTGTTTTTCATTTAAGCTTTTTTTTTTTTTCTAGGTCGTCTTCTCCCCTGGTCTTCTTCACGATGTCCCCTCTCTGCCCAGAGCTTCCTCATTCTGCACGAGAAAATATTGGATGGTTCCAGCGCCAAGTTAGCGTGCTCCCAGACTAATGAGAAAGTGATGCGTGGCTCCAGCACGAGCAGTCTCACTGGTTTTTCTGTACAAAATATATTATTTTTCCTTTTCTATTTAAAAATTTACTGTCATTGATAGAACCGTTCTTGTTTTTTTTTTTTTTTGTCTCTCCTCTTTTTTGGAGTAGGCCTGCATGCATTAATGGCGCTTTCTCTCTCCTCCTTTCTGAAGAACAAAAGCCCTCACGCTAAAGCCTGCCTTCCCTCCTTTCTTTCCTTCTCAATTCAAAATTTTGGGTGAGAATTCGCTCTCTACGTCGCGTTGCTTCTCCGACCTGCTCCGGGGCTGGGTCATCTCTACTCTTTGGCCCAAAGCACGTTGCTCCTCCGCCTTGCTCTGGCGCTGGCTCATCTTCGCTCTCTACCCCACAGCTCGTTGCTTCTTCGGCCTGCGTCGTTGTGTTCCTTCTCCGCCCTGCTCCGGAGTGGTTTCCCTGTGCAAGATGGCGAGGATGTTCTTGCTGTAAGTCATAGACTCCAAGTGATAAGAACTTACAGCTCTCTCTGATTTGGCTTCGGATCGGCTACATTCGCAGCTCATAACAGTGAGTTGATTCAGCGAATGCTTGCTGTGACCAGCTGCAGAAGCTGCTAGTGAAGGAGATGGAGGGGTGGACCAGCATGTGCAGCGACGAAGGTGGAGAGAGCGAGTGGAGGAAGGTGATGGAGGCGTCATGTGGAAAGATGGACGAGGAGGTTGGAAGGAAGGGGGTGGATGCGTCGATGAGGATGGGGAGGTCGACGGCGGTGGTGGCGGTGGTGGCGGTGGTGGGGAAGGAGGAGGTGGCGGTGATCTGTGTCCTCTGGTTTGTGCACATCCGCGCTTTGCCTCGAGCGGACATCTCCATCTCAAGCTACACTCTGGTATAGGAAGATACTCCAGCTTGAGAAGTAATTGCACAGTTTTTCTGGATTTCAGGGATGTAAAGGATTGTGCAGCCATACCCGTCAGATACGGTCTTGGAAAGTTCTCGCTTTCTTTCTTTTCGAAAATTTTCGTCTTTGCTTCATGATGTCTGAACCTGCTTCCAAGTTGAATAAGAGCGAGGATTGGAGGACGAAAGGAGTGAAGAGACATTATAAAACGAGTGCTCATCCTCTTTCCCCTCTACTTCGCTGATTAAAAGAGAGTTTGAGATGTGCCACAACAAAGCATGGTCTGCTGAGAAGTGAGAAAAGAAAAGGCTTCCTTATTGTTCACGGAGTCCTTTTTATTTCTTGAACTTTTCCTTCTTGTGATTGTGTTGTTAAAAAACTTTGCAACAATTTTTGTGTTTGTTAGGATTAGCATTCTGTAAAACAGTTGTATCTATTCGGTTTTTAAAGAATTTAATTGTATTAAAGTTTACTTTTGCTCATCTGGAGAGAGCTCTTCCCATGTTGACTTTGTTCATGAATTACCTGCACTCCTCTTTACTTTCTCTTTTCATTATGGTATAAACGATAAACACCACAAAGCAATGACATGAAGGATCTGGCATTTTAATACCTACTTGAAGTCAATACAATAGATTATACAAGAACATTGATTAGCCCAACACTGGCCATAAAGAACTATGAAGGACTCTTTGAGTTTGGTTTCTTCAGCTCGACCACAATCACGCTGATGTTGTCTTGGCTACCTTGAGCCATGGCCAGTTCGGCTAGCACCGCAGCCGCCTCGGCAGCGTTACTTCCTCTCAGCCCCTCAGGAAACCTCCTCTTTATATGTTTGTCGAAGGTGTCTCCTCATGACTTGGCAAACAACCTCATTAGAGAGCGCATCCATAACCCATCGCTTGCTATCACGAGGAAGTCGTCTGACTCTGTTCTCTTGCTTACTGTGATCTTTGGCTCTGCTATCATGTATGGCTTCAAATAATAGTCTCCTGCAACAAGTAAACGCTGCTATCAGATATAGACACCCAAAACTTCTGCTACACAGCTTCAATGGAAACGAACAAACACGGAGCGAGAGCTCAACGTGTGATCAACAAACAAGGGCATGGCCACGTCGCCATGACACAACATTGCTCGCGAATCCCTACAGTTCACCACCACAACCTCCTCCTTCCCCACCACCGCCACCATCGCCATCGACCCCGCCATCCTCATTGACGAGTCCACGTCCTTCCCTCTAACCTCCTCATCCATCTTTCCACACGACGCCTCCATCACCTTCCTCCGCTTGCTCTCTCCACCTCCGTCGCTGCACGTGTCGGTCCACCCCTCCATCTCCTTCACCAACAGCTTGTGCAGTCGGTCGCGGCAAGCATTCGCCGAATCAACTCACTATTATGAGCCGCGAACGTAGCCGATCTAAAGCTGAATCGGGGAGAGCTGTAACTTCTTATCGCTTGGAGTCCGCGACTTATAGCAAGAACATTCCTCGTCGTCTTGCGCTAGGAAACCACACCGGAGGAGGGTGGAGAAGGGACACAACGACGCAAGCCGAAGAAGCAATGAGATGTGGGGCAAGGAGCAAAGATGAGCCAGCGCCGGAGCAAGGCGGAGGAGCAATGTGCTTTGGGCCAAAGAGCGGAGATGACCTAGCTCTAGAGCAGGCCGGAGAAGCAACGCAACGTAGAGAGTGAATTCTCACCCAAAATTTTGAATTGAGAAGGAAAGAAAGGAGGGAAGTGAAGCTGCAGTGTGGGGGCATTCGTTCTTCAGAAAGGAGGAGAGAGAAAGCGCCATTAATGCGTGTAGGCCTACTCCAAAAAAGAGGAGAGAGAATAAAGCAACAACAGGTCTATCAATGATAGTAAATTTTAAATAGGAAAGGGAAAATAATATATTTTGTGCAGAAAAACCAGTGGGCTGCTCGTGCTCACGTGAAGCCACGCGTCACTTTCTCATTAGTCGGGGAGCAAGCTGACTTGGCGCTTCGGGACCATTCAATATTTTCTCCATTCTGCACCATGCACAATGCCGGCCAGATTAAGCGGCGTTGACCGCCGGACCAACATTGTCCACCCGTCATCCCCCTCGACCGACGCTGGCTACCGCCGGCCACATATTCCGACGACCACTAACTCATTCTCTGGTGCGACGAAAGACTCCTTCGATTCGAATACATGCAAACATTTCACATAAACCACTAGAAAATACAATGAATACAGGCAAAGCAACAAGGATTCAACAAGCACTGGGGCAAAAATGAGTCGGTCTTGCGTTAAAACACAGGCTATGCTTCAGTTTTCTTTAAGGCATTTTGTCGAACAGATGGCATGCACTAATAAGACGAGAAGGTTTTGCCTCAATCGAAAACTCAACTTGAGCTTAGGCTTCTACATGAGCATAGCAGCATGCACGGAAACATCAATGGAGGCTCCACGGGACCGAAGCTCGTGTGAACTGGTCAACCGCGAGTTTCGATCCGACGCCCTACAAAAAAGGGGCATACATGAGCAAAAAAGACCTACCTGGTTCGGTTCAATGGGGATGCAGCGACGGATGGTGGCTGATGGACGGGCCACCGACGATGGTGGATCACTCCCTCAAGCTCCAGCTCTCTCAGTTTGCTCTCTGTCTCTCTCTCCCTTGGACTCACTTTCTTGTTGGTCCCTCTCGGCCAAAACCAACGTTAGAGGACATGGAAGAAGGGGGGAATCGCGAGCTCCGTTGCACTGGTTTGCACCGAGGACGGTTGGACGACACCCACCCGGGGCTAAATTTCAACCCTCTCGCTCTCTCGGTTGCTCTCGCTCGAACTCCCTCAAGCTCTCTCTCCTAGATTCTCACCGAAGAGCTCCCCCTTTTCTCACTCATCTTCTCCCTCTTTTCAGGGCCACCGGCCAGCGCGCATGGCTTCTGCCATCGCCAGCTCACTGGCTGGCCTAGCCCCGACCCACAGATCATGCTGCCATGCTGCTCACGATCCTCTGCCCCTCTGGTTTGTACGTTTCTTTTCTGTCAAAGCTAGACTGGCATGAGGGCGTGAGGAAGAGAGGAAAGAGAGGGGGGCCGGGCTTGGGGAGAAAAGTGAGGTTGGACTTGGCCCAGGTGAAAAAATGATCCAGAGGAGAGTAGAACAGAAAAGGACCGGGCCTAGCCCGGTTCGCGCTCTTTTTTTATTTTTATTTTATTTCGATTTAAAAAAAATAGGTTTAATAATTAGTGATAGTTATGTAAATGCTCCTAATGTCTATGTGTAATGGATTTTAATGAAAACATACACGATGCATTTTAATGAAAGTTATTTACTTTACCCTTTACTTTTGTTTTTTTGTTTTTTAGCAACTAATCCTAATTTTGTATGCGATTAAAAACTAAATAAAATGGTAAAATTTAGGTGTCAACACTCATGTGTGCTTTTGTTACAAATGACTTTCAATAGCAAGAGTATAGTTTCTTTTTTAAAAAAATTGATTTCGATGTTCGATTGTTTTCATATAAAGTAAAAAAGCAGGAAGAAGAGACTAGAGTTGATTGTTCCTTGTTAGGCTTTGGATATACATAAGTTCCACCCCTGCGTTACGAAATGTTAGGTTCTAGGTGCGATTGTTGAATAGGCCTCTGCATGGTGTTTTGTATTGTCATAGCAACTTCCCACTTTTAATTTATTTGTACCTCCAATTTCTTAGAATGTAGATGGCTTCATTATTTTGGCATGTTTAGATTTCTCACTTGTGTAACAGATATTGTTTTAGTTCTTTTAAGCTCAATTGATTCCGTGAATGCGAATTGTAATTTCAAATCGCAATGATTAACATTGTATGTCCCTTTAAATTAGTTTTCTTTTTTAAACTAATTTGATGGTATAACCACCTATGAAGCACGGACACGTTGTCCATGCTTCCGTGTCGTGTCTGACACGTGTCGGAGCGTGTCGGACACATCGACACGCTCGGACACGCGGTCAACGCGTGTCGAGTTTTTCCGACACGTAGTCAACTTTTTTTGACTCGTCTCGACACGCGTGTCGGATGGAAGCGAGGGCGAGGGAGGAGAGACGAGGCCGTGGGCGACGGCGAGCCCGCGACGGCGAGAAACCGCTAGAGAAAGTGTAGAGACTGAGGTGAAGAAGGCCGTAGAGACTGAGGCGAGGGCAGCTACAGTGATGCTGCGGGATTGGCGACGAGGCTGCAACTGTAAGTGAGGAAGGGCCGAAGGCGAGGCGGAAGAGGAGGAGAAGGATCGAGAGGAAGAGGAGAGGAAGGGGGTTGTATGGAGGTCGTGCGGCGAGGAGATGGAGATGGATCGAGAGGAAGATCGTGCGGTGAGGGGAAAAAAGTGAGGAGAGGAAGGGGTTGCGATGCGGCGAAGGAAAAAAGTGTTTCGGTAGCTAGGGTTTTGGAAACTCAACGGGGTGAAGTGAGTCAGTGACAGCCTGTCACGTGGGTGGGGTAGGGGAAAAGAGTGAAATAAATTTGGGGTGGGGGGAAATAGTCTGACGTGGGAAGGTAGGGAAAAGAAATTGAAATAAATTTAGGAGAGGGGGAATAGTCTCTTGTGGGGGAGGGAGGGAAAAAATTGAAATAAATTTGGGAGTGGGGGGAAACTTTTTTTAATCGGAAAAAATAAATAAATGAAATTAAAAAATAAAAGTACTGAATTTTAAATGATAATAAATTTTGATCATTGTAAAAAATCATAGATTTATTTAAATAAGTTGATTCTAATTTCTTGTTAGTCATCGGCTTTATTAATAACTTTCGTTAAAGTTAAAAACATATTTCCAAACATGGATACGTATTAATTATGAATATGTCTTTCGAATTTCCAATGAATTAATTATTAATATTATTAGTGTAAATTCATTGTAGACTCTTTTTAATTAATTAATTATTTATGAATTTAAATCAAATTAATTAAAAATAAAAATATTTATTTAATATTTCACATGTTGGAACGTGTCAAAATTCCCTACTTTTTGAGAAATGACGTGTCGCGTGTCGTGTCGTGTCGTGTTGCGTGTCGCGTGTCGCGTGTCGGTCTTACATGTAGATAACCACTCTATATTATATTGGACTAAAACCTTTCCTATGTTTTGTTGACGTTATTGTGAAGCTCTTCCAGTTGAGTTTCTAATTTCGGCTTTGAGGAATTCGTGTTTATTCATTCAGACATCTCTGGATGGATATTTTACTTCATTTAGCTTTTCTGTCTTGTTTTCCTGACATAAATAAATCAAGAAAACACCAAATTCGCTCAATTGGACCGACGCATTATAGGGAATATACGAAAGAAAAATCCTTGAAAGAAAATCCCAAATGTCAAGCCCTTCGACTTGCAAGTCTCTTTTGACCCCCCAAAAAAGCCAACATGCAAGTCTCTTGCATTTTCTTTAATCGAGATACGACATTAGAAGTAATACATAAACAGCCACACTTTCAAACTATAGTAAACACACTTATGACACTTCTATTTCAACTTCACAAGTACATACATATGTAATGAATTTATTGGTGAGATTTTGTGATATATTTAGGTAATTTTCTTCAGCGAAATGATGATGCTGACCAGTGGAATCTTTTCCTTGGAAAAGTGGTCGCCGAGTTTAGCCCTAAACCTCTTGAAAACCTCATAGATGATCTCTTCACCAAAGTGATGAACGAGCAAGGGCTCGGCTATAGCTCGTAGGCACCCGACTATTTTGTCTACCGCTTCCTCTGAGACAACATTAGGGTCGAAATCGGTCTCAATTGCATATTGCTGATATTTGTTGTTTCCTAGTATGTAAATGTGCATTCCATTTTTTACACCATGCCTAATAGGGAACGAGTGTGCACTTAATTAAAATACCTAATAATTTTTACTTGCGTACTCTGATTTGGTTGAATACATTCATAAGGAAGAGAAATCGGATTAAATATGTAGGATATCCAAACTGCACTATTGCTTTCTTTCAAAGAATTCATGCGAAAACTATTGTTAGAGCTCATCTAACAGGTGCTTTAGGTACAGTAAAATCAGGAATAATCATTAACCGTAACCACCATTACTCTCATTGTTTTTTGTTTTCTAATTGATGGTTATGATTGGTCTCGGAGTGTATGATACAATTTTTACTATAGGTAATAAGAAAAACCAACTCAATACTAAAGTGTCCGCGACTATTCAAGTACTGCTTTGATCTTTTTAATTTGCTTACTTCGCTGATCATCTCATTGAGATCAATAGCTAAGAGCTCCCAAAGTTGGCGATACTCTTCGCTTGAAGGATCGTCGCTTCTTCGACCGTGGAGGGTCAAAACCATACGCCCTTCCATTACCAACTCTTGCCCACGACACTCCAAGAATGTTGAGAAGTCCCTTTGGAATTGCTCATAATATGCCCTAAGCACACTCGGAGGGCTTGATCTTGACATGGATATGTTGCCTTTGTTTTCCTCTAGCCCTCTTGGAACCTGAGAGAGAGAGAGAGAGAGCATGAATGATTTTATTAGCAAATGAAACTATGGGCCAAAAAATTTACCTGAGACAGCCAATGAAGGCTGTACGAAGAATGAATGAAGTGCAGACTCTCCTGAGCGAACAATCTTCCGTAGAACGAACCGGAAACGCCATTGAAGAAGCATGCCAACGCCGCTGATGTTCCATAGTTGCTCTTCATTTGCTCACTTAGCTTCTCTTGGAATCTTGGCAAGAAGCTGCCGAAGAGGGTGTTGAAGTCATTCCCCGGGAGATCATTCAAGAACACTTGGAACTCCGGTAGCTCGTGCTTCTTCGCATTGCAGAGATCGATCATGATGCTTATGATCTCAGACACAGCGAAGAGACTGTTGGGGCCGCAGGAACAGCCCAAGTCTGCGATGGTGAGGCTTGCCGGGATGGTAGCGGCGATAGTGGAGAAGAAAGCTGTGATGGCTGCCTCTGTTATAGGCTTTGTCATCGATATCACCTTTCTCTATGAAAAGAAAAAGAGAGCATTGACTCAATATAAAGAGAAAAGGTTTATATCTTAGTTTTTTCATCTACGAAGAAATAAATCTCAATTGTCACGTATACCCTACACTGTTCGAACATATCTTCTCGATTAAAATAAATGGGTAGTTAATAGAGAACGATTGAAGATTGCAAACTCCGTGCATTCAAGAAAATTACCAAAAAAAATCCTAAATTAATTGAATTCATGCCAGTTCAGTTAAAAGCCTTTTAATTTAGCTAATTTAGTCCCAAAACTTTAGATGGTTTGTCAATTTAGTCATTTCAACTCATTTTGGTCGGAAAATCACTGAAGTAGACATCAACAATGTCATGTAAAACGGTCTGCATTTAGGTGGACAATTTTTATAATTTTTTGAAAAAATTTCTAAACTTTTTATAGTTTTTATTTTTATTTTTTCTTTTATATGAGGTTAGGCAACCGGCCATCCCTCACCGACCCTAGGTGAGGGTTGATGACTTAACTGGCCACTAGGCGTGGGTCAGGGTTGCAGTCCTCACCTAGACCTAGCGTGGGCCATGAAGCTCTCATCGACCTTGAATGTGGTTGTGGCATTTGCCAGGCTTAGAAAAGAAAAAGAAAAAAGAGTAGGAAAAATATAAAATAAAATCAATTTTTTTTAAATTATAAAAGCTATTTACGTAAGGGTTAGTTGTATCACGTAGGACGGTTGGTATTCATGTTTCAATTAAATTTGGTTAGAATGATTAAATTGGCAAATCATCAAAAAATTTATGATTAAATTGGTCAAATTGAAAGTTTATGATTGAATTGATTAAATGTACTAGGTTTTGAATATTTTTGGTATTTTTTTCTCGTGCATTCTATCCAAATCAAACATCATTTGTCCCATGTTGCGATGGTTTTACAAGATCTAATTCTTTTATATACTCTCGAGTGTACATTCCTCAAGAGATACTTTGTTAATTAAAAAATTTGTCGACAAATTAGGGACATCATTTAAATTTTAGATCGATAAGTGATATGGTCTAATAGGGCGCGGTAAAATGGTGCTTTCGCATATATAATTTCAAATCTTGGTAAACAAAAAGAACCTAGTTTGTTACAAAATGAACAATTATATTGTAGTGCATTATCACAAAAGGGTGTATAATAATAAATCTTTTTTTTTCTCGTTAGTCTTACTCTACTTTTCAACTCATTTCGGACTTTTGTCTTGTCTCTTTGTAGGACGTGGAAGTCGAAATTCACACTTGAAACTAATTGTTCTTATCCAATTCCCCTGAGAAAGTGGAGATTCAAACTCCCCACCTCCCCTAAAGGTGGTCACTGGAGCAAACCTCAGTGATTTAATCAATCTTTAAGAATGAGGAAAAGTAGTGTCGTTCTCCTTGAAAAATAAATTCTTGAAAGTATTTTTTGATGTCATCCTATTTTCATTAAGACAAATATGTGCCCACAATAGAACAATGAGAGGTTTACTTGAAGTAATGAGTTGTTAGCATAACTTGTTTCTCCCATTCCTCCTTTCATGGGGAATTGTCGCGTGAATTCCATCTCTCTCTCTCTCTCTCTCTCTCTCTCTCTCTATAGAGTCTATTTGGCTTGCATCTGAATGGCTTTGAAGCTCTTCTATTTATGGAGAGTTTTGAAGTACTTCGTTTCAATGCGTCGCATTCACTATAACTTGAGCCCAGTTCGAGTGTGAAACATGCATGGAGAAAATATTGAATATCTAAATTGTAGCCAACACTCAGCAAAATATTAGTCAATTTATCTTATGACATATCGTACTTGGGCCCAAAGTCAGAAACATTTAAAATTCTTGTGGGCCCATTCTCTCTCTCTCTCTCTACTCGCTTTCACTCCTCTGTTTTCAGACACCTTTGGACCTGTCTCTCTCTTTTTCATCGTTGCTTTCTTTCTTTTTTTGTTTTTGTTTTTGTTTTGCCTTCTAAGGCCATGGATGCTGCTTGATTGTAGTGACCAGCCATGGACGAAACACTCCTGAGCAGGCTAACCCTCATTTGTGGCCGTTGTTGTTTTCGTTTGATTTGACGAGGGCAACCCTTGTCTTGGTCACGAGGGTTGAGCCCTCGCCGAATTTGATGAAAGTGACCCTCACCGGCCACAGGTGAGGGTTGGTACAGGCGAGGGCCATGACACCCTTGTCAGCCCTCATTTGTGGCTGGTCGCTAGCCAAGGGCCAAAGAGAGAGAAAGAAAGAAAAAGAAAAACAAAGGACAAAGAAATGGTGAAGAAGAGAGAGAAATGAAAGGGAGAGAGAGGGGATTTAGGTTTCTTGAAAAGTGGGCCTGTGAGCGACACGTAGAATGGACTTATGCATTGTTGAGGTGGCAACTTTAGCTACACTCAATATTTTCTCAACATGCATGGGCATGAGTTTGCACAAACATGTCCACTTGGTGGGATCTCTCTCAATCACCTGGACAGGAATTCTTATTACTTTCAAATAAAGGATAGACAAAGACAAAATATATGCGATACTTGCGTAAGGTTGTGCTTCTCCATACACAGTACAAGTCTAGATACGTGCCATATTGCCATGCGCAAGGTTGAACTTAAAAGATGTTTCTATTTTTCAAGAGTCTTATAAATGAATGCTCTTAAAACTAGGTTAAAAAAAATTACAAAAAAATTGTTGAGGCACTTTCAAAATTCAAAACGTGCATCCTATGAAAAAACTAAAGGGTCCTAATAAATAAGAGAAGGATTGTGTATCTATGATTGGTCTATACAAACAAAGTTACTATTAAAGTATATCTTGAATTTGAGCCATTTACGGAACTCAATCCCACTGGATAAATGTTCAAGTTTCAGCCCAAGATATGCATGGGTTACTTCTCTTAATTAAGAGAAAGCCATTACAAGACAAAGAATGGGGCTCAAGGGAGCACCGAGTGAAAAGGAGGAAAAAGAAGAAGAAGGAGAACCTTATGTCTACTCTCTTTATATGTAGAAGGGATGACTAGTTTCTGGTCTAGGCCGATCCCATCTAGGAATCAGGAACTGTTCTTGGGATCGGATTGGACTGGGAGGATTGGTTCCCAATTTATGGGACAAGGGACCGGATCAAGCGTCCTATGGAATCGATCACTTGGCAATTCTGCCTCCAAATTTCAACATTTTGAAGATTAATCTTTCCCTCGAAAATGGCACATACTCGACGAGGTAAATCTTTCCACCAAAAATTACTAAACTTGTCGCTATTTTTAAGAACTTTTTTTTTAAAAACAATACAGTCGGTCAAGTTCCCTCCAACATCGGGAATTGAACCGAAAATCACTTGTTTCATTTTTATGGAATCGAGAACTGGACCAACGCACTCATGAACCGCTCGGAATCGGCCGCTTTGGGCAGTTCCTAGTTCAGTTGGTCCTAAATGCTCACCCCTAATATATAGCCGCACAATGATAGTCTTGTGGCCGATTCGGGTAGTTTCTAGTTCAGTTGGTCCGATATGCTAACCCTGATATACAGCTGCACAACGATAATCTTGTGGATTCCTATAAAAGAGGACAAGGAGCCGCCGGTGGGTTTCTTTCGTGCGTGAGAAGGTGAGGGTTCCTTAAGAGTTGTGCTGCACAATGGTTCTCCTTCCTTTGGACGTTGCACAAAAGAAAATCCTAAAGCCGAGGAGGAATGCTTCGTGTGGTGGCATGATGAGAAAGTTCCAAACACGTGGATTTATGTTGTGAGTTTTAAGTTATCAAAATGGGTTGTTTATTTGCAAATACTTGGGATTTGGATTTAATGTAGGTATAAGAAATACTCAAGCGTATGAATGATTGTAACTTGAATTTTTTTATTATTAGTGGATTATTTGCCGCCAACTCTCACCATAGATGTAGATATTGATATTGGACTGAATCATGTAAATTTTGGCGTCCTTTATTATTCGTTGTTTGTTTTGTCTAGTAATTTTCAAGTTGACATAAACTGCAAGATCTTGATTGATTCCCGTGTATATATTACAATAGTTACCACCAAAGTGATTGGCCTAATGGGAAAAGGGTTATTTGTCTTCCAAGAAATCCTAAGTTTGATGAGGTCATAAACAAATCTCAAAATAACTTGTACTATGTTGTCAAGCTATTGCATGATTCGTATGGAGAGACTTCTAGCTATTAGTATCTTGGTGGGACTATAGTAACGAGCTCACTTACCTCAAATGTTTATATCACGGGTGGTGTAAAGTAGTTCTGGCTTAAACCGAATTTTCTATAACGAAAGAGAGACGATTATGGTAATACCCAAAGGGGGTCACTAGCATTAGCCACATGTTCCCATTCTTTTTATAATCAAATCAAAGCAAAAAAAGTTATAATCACCTTACCTGGACGAAGGAAAATCATTAAGGATGCATTTGGTTATTATTTTATTTACGGAAACAAGATATGTTCTGAAATAATTTTTTTTAATTCTATTTTCTGGACAAGTTTTTGAGCATTTAAACGCGTTTGGTAATTATATAAAATTTATATTTTTGAAATAGAAAAAGAATAGGAATGCATTTGGTATGACTCTCAAATTTTTGTTTGATGACCAACTAGAGATGGAAGAAAAAGAAGAAAAGAAAAAGAAGAAAAAGAAAAGAAAAGAAAATGCCTTGGTTTTAGAATTGTTTTTACAAATATAAAAAGTAACTTTTTCTCCTTCTTATTTATGTTCCAAATATATTCCCTAACCATCAATTTGTTCTAAAAAAATAGAAAAAATAGCTGATGTTACCAAATGAATTTATGTTATTTTTTGTTTTGGAGAACAAAAGAGTAGAAATAGTCAATAATTGACTGATTACTAATTGTGGCCTAAATGTGAGCCTTGATTGGCTTGTTTTTACACTTTCACTGACAAATTACGCATGAAACATATTCTCCTTCTTTTGTTAACACAAAATTTCACCTTAATTGCTTTAACCTACGGCCTACGAATTATTTTAAGAATCAAATAAGGATATGAGCTAAAACTTTTGTATATGATATTTTTTGGCAAAGTTGTTCAATGATTTGAAAATCTTTGCTAATATAAATATATGGAACACATCTGACCCTAGAGGGAAATCAATATTGTCACATTGCCAAGTGCAAAATAAGACCTGTTGTATGTATATCTTAGGGTGAGCTTGAAAGGAAACAATCTATTAAGGCACACCACAAAATAAGCATGATGGATAGAAAGAATTGCACGTACCAATACAACTTTTTGTAAAATCAACAATCAGATCGATAATTACGAGAAGCTGAACTGGGCTGATTCTCATAACTCCTTCAGTACGGTTTTTGTTTCTACCTTGTACTGCTTTAATCAGGGCAGTTCTGCGCGTCTTTTCATCCACTGCTTTGGACAAACATCCTAGTACATGTACGATTGCTATAATAAGGGCAGTTGAGAGAGAGAGAGAGAGAGAGAGAGAGAGAGAGAGAGAGAGAGAGAATAATAGTAGCTGGGAGTTGAGGGAGTAGAGACGAACCACTGGGGTTCGCCTTAGTGGCCACCCTTCCAACTTGGAAGCGGGAGGTAGGGGGTTCAAATCCCCACCTTCTCGCAGAGACGGTGGGTGACGATTTCATTTCGTGAGTGGGTTTGACTACGCCTCCCACGCCCCGAGTGAGCGAGCCCGAAAAAAGCCCGAGAGTGAGTGTTAGCGTAGGACTGACAAAAAAAAAGAAGAAGTAGAGACGGCATATAATGCCATTTCCTTTTCTATCATCCTCATAAATGTTTGATCAATGACCGGGTGCCCCCGCTTGTCCTTGCTCATAAATAGTCGGGGGAGCCCATGAAAATAGTGATTTGCTCTGTTGAGGACTAGTTGTTGTGCTGGGATGACGGGTCCATTTGGTCTGTCCCGTTTGAACACCATGAAGTTCATGTGCGAAGCATTCAATTGATTTAAAGACGGGTACTGTGAAGTTCGTGTGTGAAGTGTTCAAATTCATTGAATCCAGGACTTAGCGAAGTGTTCAAATTCATTGAATCCGGGACTTAAAGACATCGCTTGCTTTCTCGGCCTCGCCCTTTGGGTGGACATTGATGGGCTACGTTGAATCATCACCCCTGGCCTTGGAGGAGGAGGAAGTTGAGTCATGGCGAATTGGTACAAGCGATTTGACGGCAAAATAACATACCACATGTTTATCTGGAATTTAATCTACCACCAAAACTCTTTTTCAAGAGTCATTATTCGACTTTTGATGAAAGGAAACGGGTTCTATGGCAACTCCATATAGGAAATATTCAGGCGAACAAGAAATAAATATAAATCTTTACTTCGAACTTCGGATCACATTGCAGATAGAAACTATGCTGGAATTCAATTAATAACAAGACCTGAAAATATAACCATTTTCACAGCAACACACGTGCACGAACTATGTCGGAATTTAATTGACGACAAAACTTGAGAACGTACATAGATGTATCGTCGGAATTTAATTGACGGCGCGACACCCATGATAGAGATGCACACAAAAATTGAATTGACGATCAAATATCAGGATAAAGATACGCGTTGAAATTTAATCGATGACAATAATTGAAAAGTTATAACTAACGAAAAATAAAGTGCAAGAAATTAAATATAATAGAAATTACATTTTGTCGATTATGTCCCCTTCTAGTTGATGAAACTTGGTATATGAGCATTCTATTATAACTTTTTGGGAGCAATTTCTTTTGAAGTTTCAGTCTCATGTTTCCATGTCGGCAAGTCTTCTTCAAAACTCCTTTGAAATAGTCCTCAACCCACATCGGCAAGTCTTCTTCGAAGGTCCTTCGAAATAGTCCTCTACTTCTCCAATGGTTTGACTATTCTCCAAGTTTACACGTGCTCTTGTAACCGTTCTTCAGATTAAGCCTTGATGCAGTACACCAACCTCAATTTTCCACGTTCATTTCCCATTGTAACAGTTCTCCATGATCTCCACTAGTAGGTGTACATGCCAGAACTTTGACGCAATCCTTTTAATCAATCACCTTGCTCCTTAGTTAACATGCTCATCGACAACTTTGTTAAAATAATTCGCGATCATTTGTCACTTGTTGATATGTGCCAACATGCACACCCGAGTTATCAACAACATATGATATTGACCAATCTTCAACCCATTCAATTGGCTTTCTCCATGGATGACCAAACATGCTCGGATGGTATATTCTCCACTCTTTTCTCTTTTCATTGCTACTTTTAATAGTTGCATATGAGTTTGTCAAATCCACTTTTGTTGTTTCCGAACGGTCATCACATATAGATAATAACTAAAAATTGGAGATATTTGGGTGCAAACATCATCCAACTTGTTAATTTGACATTGGAGGTGCATAATCCAGGCATCCTCTCCATTGGAAGCCATTCCTTCAATTTGGTAGTGCGACAATGTCCTCTTGATGTGTTAATGTTGCCTTAAAATTAGGAAAAATGGACAGTAAATGTTGACACTCGAATTTTTGCCGATATTTAAATATCTGTTTATTTTGCAAAAATATAAAAAATTATAAAAAGATAAAAAGCAAAAAAAAAAAAAAAAAAATAGTAACAAAAATTGAGTGGGCGAGTTTTTCCAGCCCATTCTTTTGACAAAAATTTTGGCCCTCTAGCCCCTCCCTCTATTGGCCCAGCTCCTAATATCCTCTTTAGGCCTAATCTCTATTTTTTTTTTTTTTTCAAAACCCATGTTTAAGCCCAAGAAAGAAAAGAAAACAGGGCCAACCCTCGTTCTCTTCTCTTCCCCTAGCACAGACTCGCGTCTCTAAAAGAGGGGAGCGACAACAGTGACGTGGGCGACCGAGCAAAAGAGGCGACCGTCCGTGAGCGAGGGTGAGGAGCCACCAGCAAGTGACGCGAGAGTACCCAGACCTTCTGGAGTAGGTGAGTTGGCTTATGGAAAAGAAAGCAAGGCCAACGGAAAGAATAGAAAACTGAATCGTTGGAAAAGTACGCAGCATAGATTTTAGGCTCCAAAAATTAGAAAATTTATTTTTTTGATGGGTAGGTTTCAAGTTTTAGGTTAATGGAACTTAGAATAAGTTTTTGTGTTTTATTTATTTATTTATTTGCACAATTTTACAGTATTTTATAGCGTTCAATAATAGATATATAATTTGAAACCGTTAGTACTAAACTTTTATTTTATAACTGAAACTTTTATTTTGTTAATGTTTCATATTTTGTGTGTGTATATAAATACGTTATGGTTAGTGAGCAAGTGCTAATTATAATTCACTGTAATCGTTTAATTAATTATATAAGTGGAATTTGGATAAATCTTGAAACCAACCTTGGACCCCCATGGTGGAGGCTAATTCCATGAACCTCTTTGCCCTGCTTGATCTTTCCTGTTTTGAACGAGGTGAGAGTCGACTCCATTTCTCTTGTTCTTGACCTGAATGAGTTGGTTTTGTTGAATCCGAATGTCGCTTGTTGAGTACTTTTGAGTTTGGGTGTGCACTCGAGCTTGGAATAGGTCAATATTTGCTCCCCAACTCGTTGCTCACCATGTGTCCGTTAATATGCCCGAACCAAATTAGCGTACGGTTCATTCCGTTTCTAGGTTCATCATTTTTTTGGAGTCTTATGTTCCAATGCCATGTGGGAGCTATACAGGCGACGTGGGCTAAAACAAAGAACAGTGGACACTGGCCTTTCTTGATTCAATATTCGTTGGAGTACGACCGAAAGCATGCTATTTACATCCGAACCCATGGGAGCCCACCGAGATTCAGCATCATGCCTCAATAAAATGATGGCACCAAAAACGCCAGCAACGAGCCACTTGCTCTGCAATCATCAGCAAAGATTTTCTTGGAAGTAAACACACGGGCGATAGGTATACAACTGCCTATGGCATTCTGAGCTTTTCTGAGTAGATGAGCCAATCATGCTATAAGAAGCTGTTCTTTGACGAAAAAGAAAATAAACGTCCAACGCATTGCAAAGCATGTGGAGAGCTTTGCTCTTCTACACTGTGTTTTCATTTCCAACTTTAATCGGGCTTTGATTGATGAGAGCTTTGCCTGACAATTCAACTCCAATAAGGCAGTACAATCACCAGAAAATTTCAAGCAGACAGAGACACGAAACAGGGAAGCACAAGATTAACCACCTAACTAGTGCAACTAGCTTGGCTTAAAAGAAGAACCCAGAAACTGTAACGATCAAAAGCCTCGTTCCTATAAACCTAACACACAGAACACGCTATCGCAAACTGTAATTTTTGCAAGAAAAGGCAATGAAATCAGCATACTTTCGAAACAAGAACGACCAAACGGAGAAGGGCACCAACCAGACGATTAAGAGTCGATTCCAAACTGCCAGCCGCGAAACCAGCTGACCCATCAATAAAACCTTCCTGTTCAAGAATCCTAATATCTTCGCTGCTGCCGCTGCCGCTCCCAAAAGAAGCAGCTCTCACGGTCTCGGCCAAGTGCCCCCGACTCAAGACTCCACCTTTCCCACGAGCGAGGACGCTCGCGCCAGACCCACCATGGCCGATCGATCTCAAGCGGCGGAAATCGAACGCTAGAGTGGGATTCCGCCTCAAAGGTTTGATCTTTAACGAAGAAGACCACTTGGGTAAAGCGCTGAAACTCGGCTGGTGGACAGTAGTCACTGAGCAGGGCATCTTGGGTTAACGTGGGAGCAGAGAAACGGGGGGAACAAACGAGTAAAGTTGAGGCCAAAATTAATCGACATGTCGGAATCCAAAAGTTTCTTTCTTTGTGGCGGATATTTCTCTATTTTTTTTTTCGCCTTCTTGAAGAGAGCGGATTAATGCCTTTTGACGATTGGCTTCCAAGAGGGAAATTCCAAGTGAAGAATCTTGAATGCGATGCAAAACCTAAACGCCGTTTTCAAAGAGGGATCGAGGTGTCCTTTTTTGTTCTTTTGTGTTTTTCGTGGGGTGAAAAAGAAAAGGAAAGTCATTCATCAATTCGGCTCCAAATTGCCTATGGTTCAATACCATCCCTATTCTATCACCTAATAAAATATTATGAAATGAGCAGTTAAACGGTTGATCCAGAACCTACGCTGTCAGAATTGATTTCCCAGTTTTTGAAACTTATCTTGCATACTTTAAAACCTACCATGCAGTGCCTGAAACCTGTCAATCAGTTCGAGGGTGGAAGCTAGTCAATTTCTTCTTCTTTTCTTGTTTCAATTTTTTCTTCCTTTCCTTTTTTTGTTCCATTTTTAGTCAAGCTGAATGAAAGTGAATGCAATAATAAGGATCCCCATTTGTCAATAGTAACGATTCATAAAAAATGGACACGTAAAATGATATAAAGGATAAAAAGTTCAAAACAGGTAGCATAAAATTTAAATTATAGAACTTCAGTCTTCAATTATTCACAAAAAATCCCTCCAAATTCTAACCAACTGAAATCAAAAGAAACAACAAGCATAGTTAACTACATAATAATAATAGTTTTAAATTAAAATTACTATTAATTAAACTAGAATAGTTATTAAAAGACCTCACCATATATATTCATCTTTCTTTGGAGATTATGTTGCATGCTTTTAGCAATAATCTTCCCTGAAGATAATGGAACACCTTGCACAGGCTCTCCCGTCTGATCATCTTCTCCCCATGTGACTTCTTTCAATGATGTTGGAGAATCTAGGAAGAGGGAGACAAAGTGTTGTAATCTATAGACGACGATGAAGATTTCACACAAGTTGTTCGATTGGAATATTGCATTTGGATATGAATTGAAAGTTGAAATATTTAAAATCTTTATTTTCAGTCATGAAAAACGGAATTTGATCGTAACTGTTTTTACTCTTTTAGATTGCAAGTTGGACCCAAAGTGTGATGAGCCACGGGGTGAGCATTTTACTTTCACCTCCTTTCGTCTAGAAAGAGATACATGCATTAAGGGTATTTGAATTAGAGCAAACATTCATACACCAAGCCTTTTTCATGTTTGCTTCCTAGTTTGGTTCTCCAATTCTCGATTCTCGGTTCCCGATCCAGTTTGGTTCCCACCTAGGAATTGGTAATTGAGAAATGAACTCCATAGTACAGGTTCCAAAAAATATGGAATCGGGAAATAAGATTTCCATCGGAACTTGAAGCTGGACCTGTTTCCATGTCTTACCTTCTAAACTTAAATTCAAAATAATTGTCCATTATTTAAAATATCACTCGTATTTTCTCACAATAAAAGAAATTATTTAAAAAAAGGATAAAATCTTTACATGCTAGCAAATATGCACAAGTATGCACTGTCACGCCCGAACCCCGAGCGCGTGCACGCCCCTCGGCGGTCAACTAAAATTTGCGACGTTCCCAGGACACGTCGCCAACCCTTTTTATTTTATGCACATACGGAAGCGAATTAAACAAACCTCGGACAACAACAAGCATGTGATAGAAAAGTTGAACAACCCAATTTCATGTAAACACACTTTATATACAATCCAAGTTAAACCTACAGGTTCATATACGAAGGTCTGACTAAAAAGAAACCATTATGCCATTTACACTATGTACCCTTCAGCCTCGGCACTGGATCCTCCACGCTACGACCCTGAAAATGGTAACCCACGATGGAGTGGGATAAAAATCTTAGCGAGTTAAACCCTAAGCCCCGACTAGGGTGAGAATTCATTCAAAGGCGTCCTAAACATGCACCATCCATAACTTACCTTGCTTGGGCGCATCCCTGCACATTAGTGCATCACATAAACACTTATGCATACAGCAAATGCATTCAAGAATTGTAACACATCATATCACTCATCAAACAATTTACATGAGTCCAAATCGTTATGACACGTCCCATTCCGTGCCACACAATTTTGTCCCATAATCAGGCGTGGGTAACTCATATCGGTGGTTCAATCCACACCCGATATTTACTCTCAATATCTAAATTCAAATTCACGGTTCTAGAGGTGGCCCCTCCCATGAAGTTCTGTTATCGTGTGGCACTTAGTCCTTGACCACAATCAGCCACAGTACAAGGTTCTAGAGGTGCCCCCTCCCATGAAGTTCCGTTATCGTGTGGCACTTAGTCCTTGACCACAATCAGCCACAGTACAAGGTACTAGAGGTGGCTCCCACGAAATCATGATGTCGTGTAGTACTTAGTTCTCGACTATAATAAGCAATAGCTCAAGGTATTAGAGGTGGCTCACACGAAGTCACGCTGTCGTGTAGCACTTAGTTCTCGACTATAATAAGCAACGGTACAAGGTTCTAGAGGTGGCTCATACGAAGTTTTGTCCTCGTGGACACTTAGTCCTTTACCTGCTTACAAACATTTGGTTTTCTCAATACATCTCATCCCCTTTCAATAGTCACCACATAAAACAATAACAATAAACCACGACCATGGCACAACCATTCGCGCATCATCACGCATAACTTCTAAGCATATCACAAAGAAACCACATCACCAAATAGGCACGGTTCAGCAAGCATAGCACCAAGAACACCACAAAGCCATAACCGACCCTAATCAGCAGAACGGTCCACTCGCGCGTCTCTGAGTTTAAATCCAGAAACCTAATCTAATGAGTTCAGAAAATTCTCAAATTTGAATATGTTGTAACAGACACATAAACGAACATTTTTTTATGCAAACACTTTAATCCAGATATTTCTAGATTAAGAGCAGTAAATCGCTCAATCCAGTACAAAAAACTGGGTCCGTTTCCAGAAAGTCTGTTTTCCGAAATCAGTTTGGTTTGAGGTGCAAAACTTGTCCATTAGATCTGAAATTTTATTATGTTAAACTAAAAGAGGTGACAAACAACTTTTGTGAAGAAACCATTTAGAAATTCGAATCCTAAGAGTTAATAAAAATCCCTTGAATCCCAAAAGGTCACCAGTTTTAGCACAAACAGAGGTTGTGTTTTCAAACGACGGAGCTGAAATCTTCTTATTTTTAAATCCCTAAAATCTTGAATTAAATATAGCTGAAAATTTCTAAAACATTTCTCAAGAAGGATTCGACTTCGAAATCTTAACACATTTCGATCCGCAAAAATGGCAAACAGCGAGGGTCTAGAAATCAGATCAAGGAAAAATCCACCGAATTGGACTAATCCTTCCTCATTAGTGCTAATCTCACCAATTAGATCAACACTAATCTATCTTAAGGCTAATCTAACCATTCTAGATTATCACTAATCTATCTTAAGACTAATCTAACTTAATACTAATCTAATTAAGCTAATTAGCACTAAACTAACCTCTTAGGTGCAATTAACAACCTAATCAAGGATTAGGGAGTTAACTCACCGGATTAGTGAGTCGACGGGTTCACGGCAACAGTGGCGTGACGGCGGTGAGATCCCGTGTCTATGGCGTCACCAACGGAGGCTCGGAGTGAGCTGAAAACGGCCCAACAAGTCACTGCTCGCTGTTGGAACTCTGCTTTGCTCGGTTCTGTTTCGAGGGGGCTGAACTGCTGGGTTCGGTTCTGGTTCTGCTTGAGGGAGCTGAGTTGGTGTTGCTGCTGGTGCTGGAGTCGCGGCCTATGGAGCAGGGACGGGTGAGCCGGAGCTACTACGGCTGTGCTGTTCTAGACATGGGCTTGCTGGCGTGAACTTTGGGGTGAGCTGACGTGCTGGAAGATGGGGGTGATGATGGAATGAGGGAGGGTGGTTAAGTGGTGAGTGCTGTTGGTGGGGTGACGTTGGTGGGAACAGAAATGAAAGGGAGATGGAGCTTAGGGAAAAACTAAAATGAGGGGCTGCTGGGGTGGAAGGGAAATGGAAGTGGGGAAGAAGGAGAAGATGAAGAAGAAAGGGAAACGTGGGCAGTGGGGTCGGCATAAGCTGGGGGGGGAGAGAAAGAGTTTATGCAAGAGAAGAGAGAGGGAAAGAGAGAGGGGAAAGAGAGAGGGAGGTGAGTGAAAGTCAATAACAAATATCATAATTCACTCATTGCAAGCCACCAAAGTCTTCAAGCTTTATCCCTTTGTCTCCCAATACTTTCTTGAATATAAATTCCCCCAAATAAACCAATTTGAAGGTAGAAAGCAGCCCATACGAATTTCCCTTTTCTTTTCCGTTTTTGCTGAAATCGGTTTTCGAAAAATCCCGGACTCGACGAAATTTCTCCGAAAGATGAGACGAGGTCCTAAAAATAAATCGTGACATGCTCAAACGTTCAATTCCCGAAACTGAGTTCAATTTCGTGGTTAAAATCAATTAGACGCAATTTTAGTACAATCTAACACACCAAATAGCTTTTAGGGATTTTAATGTGAATATATCCTTTAACGGCCTCACCTAATAGGTTAGTTAACTCGTGAGTGATCAGCTCCGAGAAAAAGGATCATAGGCGCATTGGTGAAAAGCCCATTTCCTTTCATCGAGACGCGGTCGAAAATTTAGGATGTCACATGCACACAACTAGGGCTGTTCACATCAGCAAAATAATTATATATCAGCATCACATCACAAAAGTAGATTAACACAAAGAATCAAGAAAAACTCTAATCACTGCCAAATCAGTTGAGAGACAATTTAGAGATGGAGTTTACTAACGAAACCGATCAATTTGTAGATTTTGATTTCACAAACAGCACACTAAAATTTCAGCTAATTCGGATAAAGTTTCACCATGAAAGCTAGACTGCCTCTTCTCCTCTTCGATGTTATGCTCTCTGCCTCTTCTCTGCTTCAGCCAACGCTCCTCCCTCTCCCCCTGCCTGCCTCCCTCCCTCCCTCAATCAAGATCGTTTCACCCAGCCCATCAAGCAGTTATATTGCCATCTTTACTGCTCTTTTTTTGGGGTCCCTTGGAGCTTGTACCTCTGTCGAGATGCCCTTTGTCGCTGGGCTTTTAGGAATTTTGGGACTGTTACAAACTTTCCCCTTTGAGTTTGCCTTTGGTAATTAGGAGTTTATGTCAAGTTGTTAACACCCATGCCTCTTCGATTAATGCCCCCTGCAATCGAACTCTTGTTGCTTACTTTGAACGAGATTTCTGTTTCAGCCAAAGAAAGGAACGCTATTTAAATATAAATCATGTGCAATAATGATTATATGGATTCAAATAAATGTAAGGAAACTAACATTGCATGATAGTTATCGTCACAGTCATTTGGCCATGACTAAACTGAGTCACGATGTGATCATGTATTCGGCATGGATAATCCAGAAGCCATCCTCAAATGTTTCTATATGTTGGAATGGAAAGGCATGTTGGAAAACATAACAACACATGTAAAGAAAAGGTTGCAAATTTGGGGGTAATGAGAGCCCAAAGGGAAAAGTATGCTAAGTGTTTTCTTGTGCTAACTCAACAAAGATTGTAAATTATCCTCGCTTTAGGCGACTAAGTTCTTTTTTTGTTTGTTTTATGATGTTTCTGTACTCATTTATGACAAAAAGGAATCTCTTTACTTAAATTTTATATGCATGTCACGATATCTTGCCGAAATTATATATAACAAATTACGTATATTTAGGACAATTTAAGATAAGGAAATTGATTTTTTGAGAGACTGTAAAAGACCTCGACTGGTTACTCGTGTGCTTTGGTTACAAATGAACTTCAATAGCAAGAGTGTAGTTTCTTTTTAAAAAATTGATGTCTATGTTTCCATTATTTTCATATATAACGTAAAAGAGCAGGAAGAAGAGACTAGATTTGACCGTTCCTCGAGAGACTTTGGATATACGTAAGTTCCACCCCTGCGTTACGAAATGTTAGATTCTGGGTGCGATTGTTGAATAGCCCTCTGCATGGTGTTTTGTATTGTCATAGCAACTTCCTACTTTTAATTTATTTATACCTCCAATTTCTTAGAATGTAGATGGCTACATAATTTTGGCATGTTTAGCTTTCTCACTTGTGTAACAGATATTGTTTTAAGTTCTTTTCAGCTCAATTGATTCTGTGAATGCGAATTGTAATTTCAAATCACAATGATTAACAGTGTATGTCCCTTTAAATTAGTTTTCTTTTTTAATCTAATCTGAAGGTATAACCACTATATATTGGACTAAAACCTTTCCTATGTTTCGTTGACGTTATTGTGAAGCTCTTCCAGTTGAGTTTCTAATTTCGGTTTTGAGGAATTCGTGCTTATTCATTCAGACATCTCTGGATGGATATTTTACTTCATTTAGCTTTTCTGTCTTACATAAATAAATCAAGAAAACACCAAATTCGCTCAATTGGACCGACGCATTATAGGGAATATACGAAAGAAAAATTCTTGAAAGAAAATCCCAAATGTAGAGCCCTTCGACTTGCAAGTCTCTTTTGACCCCCAAAAAAGAAAACATGCAAGTCTCTTGCATTTTCTTTAATCGAGATATGACAGTAGAAGTAATACATAAACAGCCACACTTTCAAACTATAGTAAACACACTTATGACACTCTTATTTCAACTTCACTACAGAAGTACATACATCTGTAATGAATTTATTTGTGAGTTTTTGCGATATATATTTAGGTAATTTTCTTCAGTGAAATGATGATGTTGACCAATGGAATCTTTTCCTTGGACAAGCGGTCGCCGAGTTTAGCCCTAAACCTCTTGAAAACCTCATTGATGATCTCTTCACCAAAGTGATAAATGAGCAAGGGCTCAGCTATAGCTCTTAGGCTCCCAACTATTTTGTCTGCCGCTTCCTCTGAGACAACATTAGGGTCGAAATCGGTCTCAAATACATCCCGATTCACTTCAAACACCTCCAAGCAATCGATTGAGAATGACCCTTGCTTTTTGACCTCCCAGCGTACTTCTTTTGGTGAGGGTGTGTAATAAGGGACGTTGAAGAAGTCAAGTTTCTCTTCTTCTATGAGTCCCTACATCAGCGACTCTTAGTATGTTAGATCTTCTACCGAAAATAAGAAACAATTGCAATAAGTTGTCAGTATAATATCCTAATAAAAGTCATAGTTACTTTGACCAAAAAAAAAAAGCGTAGGTACTTGTTTATGTAATTGGCTTTGCAACTATTGCATATTGCTGATATTTGTTGTTTCCTAGTATGTAAATGTGCATTTCATTTTTTACACCATGGCTAATAGGGAGCGAGTGTGCACTTAATTAATATACCTAATAATTTTTCTTGCGTACTCTGATTTTGTCGAATACATTCATCAGGAAGAGAAATCAGATTAAATATGTAGGGTATCCAAACTGCACTATTGCTTTCTTTCAAAGAATTCATGGGAAAACTATTGCTAGAGCTCATCTAACAGTTGCTTTAGGTACAATAAAATCAGGAATAATCATTAACCGTAACCACCATTACTCTCATTGTTTTTTGTTTTCTAATTGATGGTTATGATTGGTCTCGGAGTGCGAAAACAAAAGATACTCCTAGAGGACTAACAAAACTCACCAGGGTCAACGGAAGTACGATACAATTTTTACTACAGGCAATAAGAAAAACCAACTCAATACTAAAGTGTCCGCGACTATTCAAATACTCCTTTGATCTTTTTAATTTGCTTACTTCGGTGACCATCTCATTGAGATCAGTAGCTAAGAGCTCCCAATATTGGCGATACTCTTCGCTTGAAGGATCGTCACTTCTTCGACCCTGGAGGGCCAAAACCATACGCCCTCCCATTACCAACTCTTGCCCACGACACTCTAAGAATGTTGAAAAGTCCCTTTGGAATTGCTCATAATATGCCCTAAGCACACTCGGAGGGCTTGATCTTGACATGGATATGTTGCCTTTGTTTTCCTCTAGCCCACTTGGAACCTGAGAGAGAGAGAGAGAGAGAGAGAGAGAGAGAGAGAGAGTATGAATAAGTTTGTTAGCAAATGAAACAATGGGCCAAAAAATTTACCTGAGACAGCCAATGAAGGCTGTACGAAGAATGAATGAAGTGCAGACTCTCCTGAGCGGACAATCTCCCGTAGAACGAACCGGGAACGCCATTGAAGAAGCATGCCAACGCCGCTGATGCTCCATACTTGCTCTTCATTTGCTCACTTAGCTGGTCTTGGAATCTCGGCAAGAAGCTGCTGAAGAGGGTGTTGAAGTCATTCCCGGGGAGATCATTCAAGAACTCTTGAAACTCCGGTAGCTCGTGCTTCTTCGCATTGCAGAGATCGATCATGATGCTTATGATCTCAGATACAGCGAAGAGAGTGTTGGGGCCGCAGGAACAGCCCAAGTCTGCGATGGTGAGGCTTGCCGGGATGGTAGCAGCGATAGTGGAGAAGAAAGCTGTGATGGCTGCCTCTGTAATAGGCTTTGTCATCGATATCACCTTTCTCTATGAAAAGAAAAAGAGAGCCTTGACTCAATATAAAGAGAAAAGGTTCATATCTTAATTTTTTCATCTACAAAGAAATGAATGTCAATTGTCACGTATACCCTATACTGTTCGAGCATATCTTCCCGATTAAAATAAATGGGTAGTTAATATAGAACGATTGAAGATTGCAAATTCCGTGCATTTGGGAAAATTACTAAAAAGATCCTAAATTTATTGAGTTGTGCCAATTTAGTTAAAAACCTTTTAATTTAGCTAATTTAGTCCCAAAACTTTAGATGGTTTGCCAATTTAGTCATTTCAACCCATTTTGGTTGGAAAATCACTAAGGTAGACATCAATGTGTCATGTAAAACGGTCCGTTTACATGGACAATTTTATACTTTTTTTTAAAAAAAATTCTAAACTTTTTTATAGTTTTTATTTTTATTTTTTCTTTTATATGAAGTCAAGCAACTGGCCGTCCCTCACCGACCCTAGGTGAGGGTTGATGACCTTCAATGGCCACTAGGCGTGGCTTAGGGTTGCGGTCCTCACCTAGACCTAGCGTGAGCCGTGAAGCTCTCATCGGCCTTGAATAGGGTTGTGGCACTTACCAGGCTTAGAAAAGCTATCCACGTAAGGGTTGGCCGTACCACATAGGATGGTTGGCATTCATGTCTCAATCAAAATTGGTTAGAAGGATTAAATTGGCAAATCATCAAAATATTTAAGACTAAATTGGTCAAATTGAAAATTTATGATTGAATTAATCAAATGTAATAGGTTTTGAATATTTTTGGTACTTTTTTCTCGTGCATTCTCTACATTAATCCAAATCAAACATCATTTGTCCGATGTTGCGATGGTTTTACAAGATCTAATTCTTCTATATACTCTCAAGTGTACATTCTTCAAGAGATACTTTGTTAATTAAAAAATTTCTCTACAAATTAGGGACATCATTTAAATTTTTGATCGATAAGTGATATGGTCTAATAGGGCATGGTAAAATGGTGTCTTTCATATATAGAATTTCAAATCTTGGTAAACAGAAAGAACCTAGTTTGTTACAAAATGAACAATCATATTGTAGTGCATTATCACAAAAGGGTGTATAATAATTAATCTTTTTTTCTCATTAGTCTTGCTCTAGTTCTCAACTCATCTTGGACTTTTGTCTTGCCTTTTTACAAGGCGTAGAAGTCGAAATCCACATTTAAAACTAATCGTCCTTACACCCAACCTCTCTGAGAAGATGGGGATTCGAATTCCCCACCTCCCCCTAAGAATGGCCACTGGAGCAAACCTCAGTGGTTTAATCAATCTCTAAGAATGAGGAAAAGTAGTGTCATTCTCTTGAAAAATAAATTCTTGAAAGTTTTTTTCGGTGTCATCCCATTTTCATTAAGACAAATATGTGCCCACAATAGAACAATGAGAGGTTTACCTGAAGTAATGAGTTGTTAGCATAACTTGTTTCTCCCATTCCTCCTTTCATGGGGAATTGTCGGGTGAATTCCATCTCTCTCTCTCTCTCTCTCTCTCAGAGTCTATCTTGCTTGCATCTGAATGGGTTTGAGGCTTTTCTATTTATAGAGAGTTTTGAAGTACTTCGTTTCGATGTGTCGCATTCACTATAACTTGAGCCCTATTCAAGTGTGAAACATGCATGGAGAAAATATTGAATATCCAAATTGTAACCAACTCAGCAAAATAGTAGTCCATTTATCTTGCGACAGATATCATACCTAGGCCCACGAGTCAGAAACATTTAAAACTCTCGTGGGCCCATTCTCTCTCTACTCGCTTTCACTCCTCTGTTTCAGACACCTTGTCTCTCTCTCCTTCATTTTTTCTCTCTTCTTCATCGTTGCTTTCTTTCTATTTTTGTTTTTTTTTTTTTTGCCTTCTAAGGCCATGGATGTTGCTCGATTGCAATGACCAGCCATGAACAAATCACTCATGAGCATGCTAATGCTCATTCATGGCCGTCATCGCTTTGTAGAATTCGGCGAGGGCAACCCTTGCCTTGGTCACAAGGGTCGGGCCCTCGCCAAATTCGACGAAAGCGACCCTCGCTGGCCACAGGTGAGGGCCACAACACCCTTGTCGGCCCTCATCTATGGCGAACTAAGTAACACCAATATGCGACACGACACGACACAACACGTCAACACGTTATTTATTAAAAATAGAGAATTAACACGTGTTGCCGACACGTCGTATATTAAATAAATATTTTTATTTTTAATTAATTTGATTGAAATTCATAAATAAATAATTAATTAAAAAAAGAGTTTACAATGAATTTGCACTAATAATATTAATAAATATATTCATTGAAAATTCAAAAGACATATTTATAGTTTTTTTTTTGGTGACCTAGGAACCCGTATGACCGGCCCGCAATGGCGAAAGAAACCCGGGGGACACGTAAAGCGGAAGGACCCATCACCCTGGCCGTCCTACTTAAGACCCAAGCGACCGTGAGGGGATTCGAACTCCTCCCCTTCGTGAGAGGGAGAGAGCCCAAACCATCGCGGCCACTAAGGCGGTGATAAGACATATTTATAGTTAATACATATCCATGTTGGGAAACATGTTTCTAACTTTAACAAAATTTATCGATGAAACTAACAAGAAATTAGAATTAACTTATTTAAATAAATCCATGATATTCTACAATAACCAAAATTTATCATCATTCAACATTCAATACTTTTATTTTTCGAAATTACTTTTTAATTTCATTTATTTATTTTTCTGATTGAAAAAAAAAGTCCCATCGGGGGGTCCACCCCCAACCCCACTTCCCTTCTTTTCCTCCTCTCTTCCCCCAACCCCCAAATTTATTTCACTTTTCTTTCCCTCCCCCACCACCTGACAGGCTGCCACTTCCCCCTCCCTCCCTTTTATATTCTTTTTGAGTTTACTTATCAAAAACCCTAGCGACGCCCTCTATCTTCTCCTCCTCCTCATCACACAACCCCTTCCTCTCCTCTTCTTCTCGATCTCTGCTTTCTCTCGGTCTTTATCACAATCGTTCATCGCCTCACCTCCAGCCCTTCCTCCCTCACAGCTACAGCCTTGCCGCCGATCCATCGCGGCATCACAGAGTGGCGGCTCTCGCCTTAGTCTCTGCTCTTTCTCTGGCTGTCTCTCACCGTCTCTCGCGGCCTCGTCTCTGCTCCCTCACCCTCGCCTCCACCATTCATCGTCTTTCGGACATGCATGTCAAAAAAAGTTGACCATTTATTGGAAAATCCAACACGCGTTGACTGCGTGTTCGAGCATGTCCGAACGTGTCCGAGCGTGTCGGACATGTCGACACGTGTCGGATACGACACTGACGCACCTGCAACATGTATGTGCTTCATAGATGGCGAGTCACCGACCACAGGCCAAAGAGAAAGAAAGAAAGAAAGAAAGAAAAAGAAAAACAAAGGACAAAGAAACGGTGAAGAAACTGTGAAGAAGAGAGAGAAACGAAGGGGAGAGAGAAGGGATTCGGGTTTCTTGAAAAGTAGGCCCATGAGCAACAAGTCGAATGGACTTGTGCATTGTTGAGGTGGCTACTTCAGATGCACTCAATATTTTCTCGACGTGCATGGGCATGAGTTTGCACGAACATGTCCACTTTGTAGGATCTCTCTCTATCATCATGAATTCTGATTCCTTTCAAGGATAGACAGACAAAATACGTGCGATACTTGTGTAGGGTTGTGCTTCTCCATACACTGTACAAGTCTAGATACATGCCATATTGCCATGAGCGAGGTTGAACTTAAAAGATGTTTCTATTTTTCAAGAGTTTTATAAATCAAGGCTCTTAAAACTAGGTTAAAAAAATAAAAAATTACAAAAAAAATTGTTGAGGCACTATCAAAATTCAAAACATGCATCCTATGAGAAAACTAAAGGTTTTAATAAATAAGAGAAGGATTGTGCATCTATGATTGGTCTACACAAACAAAGTTACTGTTAAAATATCATTTGAATTTGAGCCATTTACGGAACCCAATCCTGTTAGATAAATGTTCAAGTTTCAGCACAAGATATGCACGGGTTACTTCTCTTAATTAAGAGAAAGTCATTACAAGACAAAGAATGGGCTCAAGGGAGCACGGAGTGAAGAGGAAAAAAAAAAGAAAAAAAGGAGAACCTTATGTAGAAGGGATGACTAATTTTCAGTCTGGTCCGATCCCACCTAGGAATTGGGAATTGGACTTGGGGTCAGATCGGACTGGGAGATTGGTTCCCAATTTCTGGGATAGGGGACCGGATTGAGCGTCCTATGGAATCGATCGCTTGGCAATTTTGCCTCTAAATTTCAACATTTTGAAGGTAAATCTTTCCCTTGAAAATGGCACATAATCGACGAGGTAAATCTTTCCCCCAAAAAATTACTAAACTTGTCACTATTTTTGAGAAATTAAAAAAGAAAAACAATATAGCCTGTCGAGTTCCCCCCAACACCGAGAATCAGACCGAAAATCACTTGTTTTATTTTTATGGAATTGGGAATTGTACCGATGCTCTCATGAACCGCTCGGACCCGGTTGGTCTGGACGGTTCCTAGTTCGGTTGGTCCTAAATGCTCACCCCTAATATATAGCTGCACAACAATAGTCTTGTGGCCGGTTCGGGCGGTTTCTAGTTTGATTGGTTCGATATGCTCACCCCTAATATATAATCGCACAATGATATTCTTGTGGGTTCCTATAGAAGAGGACAAGGAGCCGGCGGTGGGTTTCTTTTGTGCGTGAGAGCGTGAGGGTTCCTCAAGAGTTGCGTTGCACAATGGCTCTCCTTCCTTTGAACGCTGCACAGAAGAAAATCCTTAAGCCGAGGAGGAATGCTTCGTGTGGTGGCATGATGAGAAAGTTCCAAACACGTGGATTTTATGCTGTGAGTTTTAAGTTATCAAAATGGATTGTTTATTTGCAAACACTTGGGATTTGGATTTAATTTAGGTATAAGAAATACTCGAGCGTATGAATGATTGTAACTTGAATTTTATGATTATTACTAAATTATTTGCTGCCAACTCTCTCCATACATGTAGATATTAATATTGGATTGAATCATGTAAATTTTGGCATCCCTTATTATTCATCGTTTGTTTTGTCTAGTAATTTTCGCGTTAACATAAACTGCAAGATCTTGATTGATTTCTGTGTATATATTACAATAGTTACCACCAAAGTGATTGGCCTAATGGGGAAAGGGTAATCTGTTTTCCAAGAGATCTTAAGTTTGATTAGGTAATCTGTCACATGATTCATGTGGAGAGACTTCTAGCTATTAGTATCTTGGTGGGACTATAGGAACAAGCTCACTTGCCTCAAATCTTTATATCACAGGTGATGTAAAGTAGTTATGGCTTAAACGAAATTTTCTATAATGAAAGAGAGACGATTACGGTAATACCCAAAGGGGGTCACTAGCATTAGTCATGTGTTCCCATTCTTTTTATAATCAAATAAAAGAAAATAAAGTTATAATCACCTTACCAGGACGAAGGAAAATCACTAAGGATGCATTTGGTAATTATTTTATTTCCAGAAATAATATATACTTAAAATAATTTTTTCTAATTTTATTTTCTGGACAAGCTTTTGAGCATTCAAACGTGTTTGATAATTTCACAAAATTTCCATTCTCATAATAGAAAAAGAGAAGGAATGCATTTAGTATGACCTTCAAATTTTTGGTTAATGACCAACCAAAGATGGAAGAAGAAGAAGAAAAGAAAAAGAAGAAAAAGAAAGAAAAGAAAATGTCTTGGTTTTAGAAATTGTTTTTGGAAACAAAAAAATGTAACTTTTTCTACTTCTTATTTCTATTCCAAATATATTGCCTAACCATCAATCTATTCTAAAAAATAGAAAAATTAGCTGATGTCACAAAATGGATTTATATTCTTTTTTTTTTAGAAATAAAGAGTAAAAATAGTCAATAATCGGCCAATTACTAATTATGGCCTAAATGTGAGCCTTGATTGGCTTGTTTTTACACTTTTACCTACAAATTACGCATGATAAGTATTCTCTTTTCTTTGTTAACACGAAATTTCACCTTAATTGCTTTAATCTAGGGCCTATGAGTTCATGAGTATCCCGCGCTTATTTTAAGAATCAAATAATGACTTGAGCTAAAACTTTTGTATATGATATATTTTTGCAAGTTGTTCAATGATTTGAAAATCTTTACTAATATAAATATATGGAACACATCTAACCCTATATGGAAATCAATACTATTACCTTGCCAAGTGCAAAATAAGACATGTTGTATGTATATCTTAAGACGAGTGTGAGAGGACATAATCTATTAAGGCATATTAGAAAATGAGCCTCATGGATTGGAAGAATTGCACATATCAATTCAACTTTATTTTAAAATCAAGAAGCAGACTGATAACCTAGTACATGTATGATTGCTTTAATTAGGGAAGTGCTCCACGTCTTTTCATCCACTACTATTGGACAAGAATCCAAGTACATGTACGATTGCTTTAGTGAGGGAAGTTGAGAGAGAGAGGGGGAGAGTTTGAATAGTAATAGCTGGGGGAGCAGAGACGGCATATAATGCCACTTCCTTTTCTATCATCCTCATAAATGTTTGATCGGTGACCGGCTGCCCTCCTTGTCTTTGATCATAAATAGTTGGGGGAGCCCATGAAAATTGTGATTTGCTCTGTTGGGGGCTAGTTGTTGTGCTGGGATGACGGGTCTATTTGGTCTGTCCTGTTTGAACACCATGAAGTTCACGTGTGAAGTATTCAAAATTGATTTAAAGACAGGTACAGTGAAGTTCGTGTGCGAAGTGTTCAAATTCATTGAATCCGGGACTTAAAGACATCGCTTGCTTTCTCGGCCTCACCCTTTGGGTGGACATTGATGGGTTACGTTGAATCATCACCCCTGGCCTTGGAGGAGGAGGAAGTTGAGTCATGGCGAATTGGTACAAGCGATTTGACGGCAAAATAACATACCACCTGTTTATCCGGAATTTAATCTACCACCAAAACTCTTTTTCAAAAGTCATTATTCGACTTTTGATGAAAGGAAACGGGTTCTATGGCAACTCCATATAAGAAATATTCAGGCGAACAAGAAATAAATATAAATCTTTACTTCGAACTTCGAATCAAATTGTATATACAAACTGTACTGGAATTTAATCAACAAGCCTTGACAGCAATACACGTGCATGAATTATGTCTGAATTTAATCAACGACAAAGCTCGAGAACGTACATAGATATAACGTCGGAATTTAATCAACGGGACGATACTCATGATAGAGATGCACGCAAAAATTGAATCGACGATCAAGTATCGGGATAAAGATACGTATTGGAATTTAATCGATGACAAGAATTGAAAAGTTATAACTAAGGAAAAACAAAGTGCAGGAAAGTAAATATAATAAAAGATTACATTTTGATTGTTGATTATGTCCCCTTCTAGTTGATGAAACTTGGTATATGAGCATTCTATCATAACTTTTTGGGAGCAATTTCTTTTGAAATTTTGGTCTCATGTCCCCATGTCGGCAAGTCTTCGTCAAAACTCCTTTGAAGTAGTCCTCAACCCACATCGGCGAGTCTTCTTCGAAGCTCCTTTGAAATAGTCCTCCACTTCTCCAATGGTTTCACTATTCTCCAAGTTTACACGTGCTCTTGTACCCGTTCTTCAAATTAAGCCTTGATGCAGTACACCAGCATCAATTTTCCACGTTCACTTCCCATCGTAACGGTTCTCCATGATCTCCACTAGTAGGTGTACACGCTAGAGCCTTGACGCAATCCTTTTAATCAATCACCTTGCTCCTTAATTAACATGCTCATCGACAACTTTGTTAAAATAATTCGCAATCATTTGCCACTTGTTGATATGTGCTAGCATTTACACCCGAGTCATCAACAATATATAATATCGACCAATCTTCAATCCATTCAAGTGGCTTCCTCTACGGATGACCAAACATGCTGCTATATTCTCCACTCTTTTCCCTTTTTATCGCTACTTTTGATGGTTGCATATGAGGTTGTCAAGTCCACTTTTTTTTACTTCCGAATGGTCATCGCATGTAGATATTAACTAAAATTTGGACATTTTTGGGTGCAAACATATGCCCCGTTTAAAAGAATGAATGATTTGTCAATATTTGATTCTTTTAAATTAGGAAACCAAGAGTCATCATGTGCCTTGTTGTCATCGCCATAATTACTACCACCAGAGTTAACTTGAATGGGATTAAGCGAATTGCCTCTACTGATAGGCATAACCTTTAAAAAATGCAAGATTATTAGGACTTGCCTGCACTCGAATTAAATCACTCGATGTTCTTGTCCTGTTCATCACTTCATGAGAGGTATTGACGATAATTGACTTGATCACGTTGATGATATATTTTATCATGCGGTTAATTAATTCATTCTTGTGCTTCTTCAATAACCATTGCGTGGTAGCCAACATTATAGGCTTGGCTCTAACTGTCTTCTCTACTCATCGATGAGTTGTCTTGAGGTATCGACATCTCCACTTTGTTCTTGCTCTGCCATCCATAGTGCAATCGATGACTTTCCTGCCTTATTATTATCAGGTTGTGATGATAAGTTGTCACTACGAGCGTTGTCGTGACCAAGTTGATTTATTGTTCTTACAATCATATCTCCTCATATCAACCACAATGGTCCCACCAGGCGTGCCATTTGTTTTGCCGGAATTTAATCTATGATGAAACATCTTTTTCGAAAGTTGTTCTTTAGCTTTTAATGAGAGGAAATGGGTTATGTGGCAACTCCGGACATGAAATATCTAGGCGAATAAGAAATAACTGTAAACCTTTACTTTGAACTTCAAACCAAAATGTACATACAAACTATGTCGGAATTCAATTAACAACAAGGCTTGAAAATACAACCACTTCCATAGCAATACATGCGTATGAGCTATGTTGGAATTTAATCGACGACAAAGCTCGAGAATATGCAAAGATATAGTGCTGGAATTTAATCGATGGTGCGACACTCATGATAGAGATGCATGTCAGAATTGAATCGACGATGAAGTATTGGGATAAAGATATGCATCGAAATTTAATCGAGATGGGAATTGGAAAGCTATAACTGAGGAAAAATAAAGTGCAGGAAAGTAAAGATAATAAAATATTACATTTTGATTGTCGAGGGTGTCTCTTTCTAGTTGATGAGAACTTGGTATTTATGGGCATTCTATTATAACTATTTGGGAGCGGTTTCTTCCAAAATTTTAGTCTTATGTTCCCATGTTAGCAAGTCTTCTTTGGAGCTCCTTTGAAGTAGTACTCAATCCACGTTGGCAAGTCTTCTTCGAAGCTCCTTTGAAATAGTCATCCACTTCTCCAATGGTCGGACTATTCTCTAGGTTTACACGTGCTCTTGTAACCTATCTCCACTAGTAGGTGTATGTGGCAGAGCTTTGACGCAATCCTTTTAATCAATCACTTTGCTCCTTAGTTAACATGCTCATCGACAACTTTGTTAAAATAATTCGCAATCATTTGTCACTTGTTGATATGTGCCAACATGCACACGCGAGTCATCAACAACATATAATATCAACCAATCTTCAATTCATTTAATTGGCTTCCTCCATGGATGACCAAACATGCCCTGATAGTATATTCTCCACTCTTTTCCCTTTTCATTGCTACTTTTGACAGTTGCATATGAGGTTGTCAAGTCCACTTTTGTTGTTTCTGAATGGTCATCACATATAGATAATAACTAAAAATTGGACATATTTGGGTGCAAACATCATCCAACTTGTTAATTTGACATTGGAGATGTATAATCCAGTCATCCTCTCCATTGGAAGCCATTCCTTCAATTTGGTAGTGCGACAATATCCTCTTAATGTGTTATTGTTGCCTTAAATTAGGAAAATTGAATAGTAAGTGTTGACACCCAAATTTTTGCCGATATTTAAATATCTGTTTATTTTGCAAAAATATAAAAAATTATAAAAAGATAAAAAGCAAAAAAAAAAAAAAAAAATAGTAACAAAAATTGAGTGGGCGAGTTTTTCCAGCCCATTCTTTTGACAAAAATTTCGGCCCTCTAGCCCTCCCTCTATTGGCCCAGCTCCTAATATCCTCTTTAGGCCTAATCTCTATTTTGCTTTTTATTTTTTTTTTCAAAACCCATGTTTAAGCCCAAGAAAGAAAAGAAAACAGGGCCAACCCTCGTTCTCTTCTCTTCCCCTAGCACAGACTCGCGTCTCTAAAAGAGGGGAGCGACAACAGTGACGTGGGCGACCGAGCAAAAGAGGCGTCCCTCCGTGAGCGAGGGTGAGGAGCCACCAGCAAGTGATGCGAGCGTACCCAGACCTTCTGGAGTAGGTGAGTTGGCTTATCGAAAAGAAAGCAAGGCCAACGGAAAGAATAGAAAACTGAATCGTTGGAAAAGTATGCAGCATAGATTTTAGGCTCCAAAAATTAGAAAATTTATTTTTTTGATGGGTAGGTTTCAAGTTTTAGGTTAATGGAACTTAGAATAAGTTTTTGTGTTTTATTTATTTATTTATTTCTTTGCGCGATTTTACGGTATTTTATAGCGTTCGATAACGAAAGATATAATTTGAAACCCTACCTAAACTTTCATTTTATAACTGAAACTTTTATTTTGTTAATGTTTCATATTTTTTGTGCGTATATAAATAAGTTATGGTCAGTGAGCAAGTGCTAATTATAATTCACTCTAATCGTTTAATTAATTGTATAAGTGGAATTTGGATAAATCTTGAAACCAACCTTAGAACCTGTAAGTTGGCAGGTTTTAGGTTTCAAGATATATAGATTTAGGTGTCAAAAAATGAAGAACTCATTTCAATGAATATGTTTCAAGCTTTAAGTGAAATTTGTATGGAACTGAAAATTGCTTATCCTTAGCCAGCTGGAGGACCTGAAGAGGGAGGTTGGCTGGGGGTGCTTCGCTGGAGAGAAGAAAGGAGCGAAAGAGGAGAGAAGAAGAATGCGGGAAAGGGAGAGCTCATTTGGAGACCCAAACTTTTTCTCTCTCTTGCTCACGCAGAAATGTCAACGCTGCCTTCGGCGAATCCCGCGGCTTCGTCATCCTCTCCGCCGGTGAGCAACGCCGATGGTGTCTGGACGCGTTGAATTCTCTGCGGCAAGCTCTACTTCGATGTCCCTCCCTCCAAGCAAAGCTTGCAAAGGAGCGAAGATGGGCCACCAATCTGGGAGGAGGGTCCCACCATTGTTCTGTGGGTCAAAGGAAATATATCCATTCGATTATGAGGCCAGGAGATACATTAATCAGAAAGTCAAAGTTGCATACTTAAAAGAAATTAGATGAAGCGTTTTGAGATGCCTGGGCGTTCGCTGAAGGAGTGAAAGAGAGAAGAAGAGAGGCTGGAGAGGGAGCCGAGAGAGAGAGAGAGAGAGAGAGAGAGAGAGAGCGTTGAGAGAGAGCTCGCCCTTACCCCGAGGATCTTGGCTCGGAGGCACTAAGGCAGCCGACTGTAGCCCGATTCGTCTAGGGCTCGCCCTCTAGCCATAGTCTCTGGGCCGGGTAGTGACCCCCACGGTGGAGGCTAATTCCGTGAACCTCTTTGTCCTGCTTGATCTTTCCTGTTTTGAGCGAGGTGAGAGTCGACTCCATTTCTCTTGTTCTTGACCTGAATGAGTTGGTTTTGTTGAATCCGAATGTGGCTTGTTGAGTACTTTTGAGTTTGGGTGTGCGTTCGAGCTTGGAACAGGTCAATATTTGCTCCCCAACTCGTTGGTCACCATGTGTCCGTTAATATGCCCGAACCAAATTAGGGTACGGTTCATTCCGTTTCTTGGTTCATCGTTTTCTTGAAGTCTTATGTTCCAATGCCATGTGGGAGTTATACAGGCAACGTGGGCTAAAACAAAGAAACAGTGGACACTGGCCTTTCTTGATTCGATATTCGTTTTGAGTACGACCGAAAGCATGCTATTTACATCCGAACCCATGGGAGCCCACCGAGATTCAGCATCATGCCTCAATAAAATGATGGCACCAAAAACGCCAGCAACGAGCCACTTGCTCTGCAATCATCAGCAAAGATTTTCTTGGAAGTTAACACACGGGCGATAGGTATACAACTGCCTATGGCATTCTGAGCTTTTCTGAGTAGATGAGCCAATCATGCTTTAAGAAGCTGTTCTTTTACGAAAAAGAAACTAGCCGTCCAACGCATTGCAAAGCATGTGGAGAGCTTTGCTCTTCTACACTGTATTTTCATTTCCAACTTTAATCGGGCTTTGATTGATGAGAGCTTTGCCTGACAATTCAACTCCAATAAGGCAGTACAATCACCAGAAAATTTCAAGCAAACAGAGACACGAAACAGGGAAGCACAAGATTAACCACCTAACTAGTGCAACTAGCTTGGCTTAAAAGGAGAACCAAGAAACTGTAACGATCAAAAGCCTCGTTCCTATATACCTAACACACAGGACACGCTATCACAAACTGTAATTTTTGCAAGAAAAGGCAACGAAATCAGCATACTTTCGAAACAAGAACGACCAAACGGAGAAGGGCACCAACCAGACGATTAAGAGTCGATTCCAAACCGCCAGCCGCGAAACCAGCCGACCCATCAATAAAACCTTCCTGTTCAAGAATCCTAATATCTTCGCTGCTGCCGCTGCCGCTCCCAAAAGAAGCAGCTCTCACGGTCTCGGCCATGTGCCCCCGACTGAAGACTCCACCTTTCCCACGAGCGAGGACGCTCGCGCTAGACCCACCATGGCCGATCGATCTCAAGCAGGGGAAATCGAACGCCAAAGTGGGATTCCGCCTCAAAGGTTTGATCTTTGACGAAGAAGACCACTTGGGTAAAGCACTGAAACTCGGTTGGTGGACAGTAGTCACGGAGCAGGGCAATCTTGGGTTAACGTGGGAGCAGAGAAACGGGGGAACATACGAGTAAGTTGAGGCCAAAATTAATCGACACGTCGGAATCCGAAAGTTTCTTTCTTTTTGTGGCGGAATTTTCTCTATTTTTTTTTTCTTCTTGAATAGAGCGGATTAATGCCTTTCGGCGATTGGCTTCCGAGAGGGAAATTCCAAGTGAAGAATCTTGAATGCCATGCAAAACCTAAACGCCGTTTTCAAAGAGGGATGGAGGTGTCCTTTTTGTTCTTTTGTGTTTTTCGTGGGGTGAAAAGGACAATGAGAGTTCATCAACTCAGCTCCAAATTGCAACTGCACTGGTTCAATACTATCACCTGATAAAATATTACGAAATGAGCAGTTAAACAGTTGATCTTGAACCTAAGCTATCATAATTGATTCCCTAGTTTTTAAAACTTATCTTGCATACCTTAAAACCTATCATGTGGTGCCTGAAACCTGTCAATCGGATGGGAATTGGTCAATTTCTTCTTCTTTTCTTGTTTCAATTTTTTCTTCCTTTCCTTTTTTTGTTTCATTTTTAGTTAAGCTAAATGAAAATGAATGCAATAACAAAGATTCCCATTTGTCAATAGTAACAATTCATAAAAGATGGACATGTAAAATGAAATAAACGATAAAAAATTCAAAACGCGTAACATAAAATCTAAATTATAGAACTTCAGTCCTCAATTATTCACAAAAAATCCCTCCAAATTCTAACCACCTAAAATTAAAAGAAACAACAAACATAGTTAATTACATAATAATGATAATTTTAAATTGAAATTACTATTAATTAAACTAGAATAGTTATTAAAAGACCTTACCACATATATATTCAACTTTCTTTGGAGATTATTGCTGAAGATACCGTTGCCTATAATTGACCATAATTGATCCTTATTGATCTACTTTGTATCTTTAGGGAAAATTAGAATTTTGTATATTTGGGAAATTATTCTTTCCAACTTTTGTATATTTATTTTCTCTAATCAGATCAAGCTTGTACGTTATTAATAGGGCTGTAAATTGTACAATTGAATTGCAGAAAAAAACACTTTTCCCAATTCTCGATTCTCGGTTTGTTTCCATCTAATATTCTGACATGGTATCAGAGCCTATCTTCTAGCTTCCGCTCCTTCTTTTCATCTTTCTCTACCATTTTTGGCTCCTTCTTTCTCTGCTTCTCCTAGCCCTCGAAGTTGCATCTAGCTTCCTTTTCTGCTCCCCTGTTTCCTTTCTTCTCCACGTTAAGCCTGCAATTTTTTTCTGTACTAAAACAGCAAGGAAAAAAAAATGCCAAGAAACCAAGCATCGAAATTTGGGACTTCCCAAGATCCAGAAATTTCTTCCAACATCCAAGGTTCAGGCGACTCACCTTTGGATGAATAGACGGATCAGGTGACGGAAAACCAAACACAAGAACGGAATCAAGTGTCGACTCTTGAGGAGCGACAGGGTTCTGTTCATCCCAATACGGGGCAATTTCTTTCGGGCCCATATGTTCAATGGGTTCCCATCTAGGTTCAACCTATTCCAGGCTAGACAAGTCAGATGAATCCTGCCCAAAGTTCCACCGACTTTCCCGAAAGAGCCAATGACAGGCCAAGGGGAGAAGACCCGCAGCTTAATAATCAATCCAACTTTGGTGGGATGGGATGGCCCTTCTTGAATCAAACCGGTTCGGGTTCATCAGGATTTGAGGCAAGTCCGTACCCGACCTATGGACCAGGTTCTCTTCCCTTCGCAGGCTTCACTGAAGCTCGACTTGAACTAGGAGACCCTCTCTACACCTCCAACGTAGACGAACCGAAGCTTCCCCTCATCACACAGCAGTTGTCGAGGTTGGAAAATTATTCCATCTGGTCACACGAGTTTCGTCGGGCCCTAATCACAAAAGACAAAGAAGGGTTTATAGACGGAACAGTTCCGGTTTCGAGCGACGAACGACTTGCGCGCCACTGGAAGAAATGTAATCAGCTTGTCCAGACATGGATCGACAACTGCCTCACCCTGGAGGTTGCCGCTAGATACCCCCGACAGAAGATGCTAAAGGAATATGGGAAAATATATGGGAAATGTATGGAAAACTTGATCTAACCAAAATTTTTAGCATAACTCAGGCCTTATTAGGGCTAAGACAAGGTAATCTCTCGATCTCTACCGTTTTTAACAAGTTATCAGCACTGTGGAACGAATTGGAGATGGCCGAAGAAAAATTGGAGGGACCCGAAGCAACCTTAGCACAATATCGGGCGATAAGGGAGAGGGAGAAGGTAACTCGGTTTCTACTCATACTAAATGAAAGTTACTTACCGTTTCGCAGCCAAATCCTCGCCATGGAACCCGTACCCTCACTCAACCAGATTTACCAACTCGCGGTCCAAGAAGAGTCGCAGCGCCTAGCTTCCTCAAAGTACCTAAAAGTTGGAGATCGCGTTATCCTTGCGACCAAGGCGACGCCAGAGCAGAAGCTGGCTGTAGCGAAGTCCGGCCATGGGAGCCATGGCGAATCGGGCGCAATGGTCGCAGCCCTAGGGTTAGCAAATGGAGAAGACAAAGTTTTTTATTCATCTAGAATGAGCGGCCACGATTTAATTGGCCGATCGGACAGTCTGGGCCTCTTGCGAGCTCCTTTTCCAGCGAACGGCAAAGATCTCATCTCTGGATCCGACGACTACAGCTAGCCCGGACGATTTAATGGTCTAGGATACATCTTGGCGGCGCCTAGATCTGATGGCTCACAACAGGCCACGTTTGCACTGGCGTGGAGAGGATCTAATGGCCATAATCCGGCAAATTTCTCAAATAAATACCATGACGGAAATTCTAACAAAGGAAAAGGCAAATTCTGTGATTATTGTAAGCGTCTCAATCATACATGGGATAATTGTTGGAAATTGCATGGGAAGCCGGTAGATAAGGAAAGGAAGGAAAAGGAAATTTCCATCGTAGCAAATGCTAAAGTTCACCAGCCCGTTAGTAATGATCAATTCCAGCAAATCATGAGAGCTTTAAGCCAATTGGGATCACAGGATAAAGCAGCAAGTTATACAGGTACTTCTGATTGCTTAAGCTCCATTTCAACTGAAGCATGGATTATTGACTCAGGTGCTAGTGATCACATAGTTTGCGATAAACGTTTCCTTTCCGTTGTTAAAGAATCCTCTCATGTTACTTTCATCCATCTTCCAAATGGGAATGATACCTCGGTCACCAAAATTGGAACAGTTAATCTCAGTCCATCCATTACCTTGAAAAATGTCCTGTTCATTCCTGAATTTCAATTCAACCTCATCTCTATCCCAAAAATTTGTGAGGATAATTTCTATAGAGTCATCTTTGATTCTAATATCTGCTTATTCCAGGCCCTTTCGACTGGGAAATTGATGGGCTAGGGTAAAATTCAAGAGGGACTCTATTTTTGGGCCACACTTTCTAAAAATCTTAATGTTACGTTTCCTTTAAATAAGGGCATCTTATGTAATGCCAATTCTAATAAAAATATTTTGTTCCATCAGTGTCTAGGCCATAGTGCCTCATTTCTAGGGGTGAGCATCGGTCCAAGGTCAACCCTGAACCGACCCTGGACCGGCCCAACCTTGCCTATCCCGGTCCGATTCCTAGGGAAACCGGGTTGGTCCTTGGTCTTGGAATTCTTGGACCAAAGATGCGGGGTCAGTCCTCGGTTTTGAGAGTTCCGAGTCGATCCAACCCGGACTCATCCCGACTATATATATAATTTTTTTTTAGTGAAGAGTTCAAATAATTTTACATTATTCTTTAATAACTTAGGTTTTTAATGTCTTTTATGACGTCAATAGTTATAATTTACGAATGATGGAAATATTTTTGTGAGAAGTCCTCACAGTATCCAAAAAGACATCTTATGGCATCTTCCTCTAGTATTCGTTCTCTTTTGTCTTATTTGTCTTCCTAGTCTTCAATTTTCCAAAATCAAAAGAAACGATATCTCCGCTCGCCACTCAACAATCGCCTCGCTCGCTTTGGGTCACTCGTGCTGCTCGCCACTCGATGCTCGCTTGGCTTGTTACTCCCCACTCGACATTCGATACTTATTCTGTTTGATGCTCACCTCACTTGACCCTCATCACTTGCCTTTCTTAGCTGACCTCGCTCATCATTAAACCCATTGGGTCGGTATGATCCCCGATTGCCCTTTCAAGGAGTATAAAAAATGAAATAAAAAATTATTGGTTGGTCCTGGGTTGACCTTGAAACCGGACCGAACCCATTTGGTCAATCTAGCCCTCAATCATTTTTTTAAGGAGTACAAAAAATGAAATAAAAAATTATCGGTTGGTCCTGGGTTGACCCCGGAATCGAACTGAACCCATTGGGTCGGTCCGATCCTCGGTCCCAAGCTCAATAGGGTCGGTCCTCGGTCCCAAAAATTGAGGACCAGCATTATGTGGGTTGGTCCTAGGATTATGGGGTGGATCGGCCCAACCCGGACCATGCTCACCCCTACTCATTTCCTCATTCAAAATGTCATATTTGTCCAATAGCTAAACAATCTCAATTGCCTTTTTCGCAAAGTACCTCTCGAAGCAAAACAGCTTTCTCTCTTCTGCACATGGACATTTGGGGACCATATCATACACCACATCGGGATGGATCTCGTTTTTTTCTTACAATTGTGGATGATTATACACGAGCTACCTGGCTTTTCTTGATGCAATCTAAGGCACAAGTATTTTCTCATGTTAGAAATTTCCTTGCATTAATTAAAAATCAATTTCACAAATCCGTACAACAGATTCATACTGATAATGCTCATGAATTCTTTAATCATGAGTGTTCTTCTCTGTTTACATCAAGCGGCATCCTTCGTGAGAGTTCCTGCATCTATACACCTCAACAAAATGGGGTGGTTGAACGAAAACATTGTCATCTCTTAGAAGTTTCACGTGCTCTTAAGTATCAAGCCTAAATTCTTGAAATATTTTGGGGTGACTGTGTGATCACAACAGCTTATTTGATCAATCGGATGCCATCCCGAATCCTAAATGGGAAGACTCCATTTGAATTACTTTTTGGGAAACAGCCGGATATTAGTCATCTTCATGTTTTTGGATGCTTGTGTTATGTCTCAACAGTGGGCCCTTGGGACAAATTAGGTCCCCGCGCTATTAAAGGTGTGTTTATGGGATATCCAGTTTCTCAAAAGGGATACTCGATCTATGATCTATCTACTGGCAGCCTCATCATTAGTAGAGATGTTATCTTTCGTGAGGACATTTTTCCCTTCCAAGAAGAACTTCTTTTAGATCAAAATTCAGGGTCAGTCACACATCATCGTCTATTCCTCAATGAAGAAGATTTTTCGCCTTCACAGTAAGTCCTATTTCCTCATGTCTCATATTCTACACCTGGAAGTAATCTGCAATCATATGCAGATAATGTCGCACTCGGGGAACCACAAGCAGTGATATTGGAGGGTTCTGCTTCATCAACAAATCCAGATAAGAACTTTGCTCTGCCACTTGTAAGTGCACCAGATCAACCTTGACGATCAGGGCGTAGTACATGCCCGCCCATATGGATAGCATATTATCTTTGTCCCACTTTAGAGTTATCCGGTACACATCATCCTATCTCATCTTATGTTAGTTTTGCTCGTCTTTCCCTGGAACATATATGTCGCATTAGTAGAATCTCTGAGGGACAGGAACCATCTACATATGAGGAAGCTGTCAAAGACCCTCATTGGCAACAAGCAATGAAGGATGAATTACAAGCCTTGGTAGAAAATGAGACTTGGGATATTGTTACCTTGCCTCCTCACCGACGACCTATCGGCTGCAAGTGGGTATATAAGATCAAGTACAAGGCAGATGGATACATTGAATGATATAAAGCAAGATTAGTGGCCAAAGGGTTTAACGCAGCAGGAAGGGTTCGATTATACAGAAACATTCTCTCCAGTAGCCAAGGAAGTCACTGTTCGTTCCTTTCTTTCTATTGCCGCTTTGCGTGATTGGCCTCTTCACCAGATGGATGTTCATAATGCTTTCCTTCATGGAGATGTCGAAGAAGAGATTTGCATGGATCTTCCACCAGGTTTATGGAGACAGGGGGAGAATCGAGTATGTCATCTTTGTAAATCCTTGTATGGACTCAAGCAGGCTTCTCGCCAGTGGTATGCTAAGTTCACTGCTACACTTACAGCTGCAAGATTCCGACAATCCAAACATGATTATGCCCTCTTCACATGGAGTTAAGGTACATCATCAATTTACTTACTTATATATGTTGATGATATCCTCATTATGGGAAACAATGAATCTGCCATTCAACGTTTCATGAGGTACCTACACTCCACATTTCGGATTAAGGATTTGAGACCTCCCAAATATTTTCTCGGAATAGAGATTGCACGATCGGATAAAGGGATTTGCCTCAGTCAACGCAAATTTATCCTAGAAATCATATCAGAAGCGGGATTATCAAGATCCAAGCTAGCTATCATTCCAATTGAACAAAACGTCAAGTTAACCACGTTTGAGTACGATAAGGGACTTTCATCCCTAAATGGAGATCCTTTACTGAAAGATTCTTCCATTTATTAGAGACTTGTCGGAAAGCTCATTTATCTCACAATGACTAGACCTGACATATGTTATACAGTGCAAATTCTTAGTCAGTTTATGCACAATCCAAAACAGTCTCACATGAATGCCACTTTAAAGGTCGTGAAGTACTTGAAAGGATGTCCAGGTTTGGGAATACTGTTATCTCGAGATAATAACATGGAAATGACAACGTTTTGTGACACAGATTATGCTACTTGCCCCATGAGTAGAAAATCTGTTATGGGATTTTGTATAAAACTGGGGGATTTGTTGCTCTCATGGAAAACTAAAAAACAGTCGATTGTGTCATTATCGTTTATTGAAGCGGGAATATCAGGCAATGGCAAAGACTAGCTGCGAAATAGTCTAGATAAGAGGCTTACTTGAAGATCTTGGTGTTTGGGTAAAACAACCAATTGTCCTGTTTTGTGACAATGATGTTGCACTCAAACTGGCAATGAATTCAGTTTTTCATGAAAGGACGAAACATATAGAAGTTGATTGTCATTTTGTCAGAGACAAGATCCAAGCTGGAGTGATCAAGACAAGAGGAATAAGTACAACAGGACAGCCTGCAGACATATTTACCAAGCCCTTGTGTCAAAGGCAACACGCGCATCTATTAAGCAAGCTTGGTGTCTTTGATGTGTATAGACCACCGGCTTGAGGGGGAGTGTTGAAGATACCGTTGCCTATAATTGACCATAATTGATCCTTATTGATCTACTTTGTCTATTTAGGGAAAATTAGAATTTTGTATATTTGGGAAATTATTCTTTCCAACTTTTGTATATTTATTTTCTCTAATTAGATCAAGCTTGTACGTTATTAATAGGGCTGTAAACTGTACAATTGAATTGCAGAAAAAGAAAAACACTTTTCCCAATTCTCGATTCTCGGTTTGTTTCCATCTAATATTCTAACAATTATGTTGCATGCTTTTTGCAATAATCTTCCCTAAAGATAATGGAAGACCTTGCATAGGCTCTCCTATCTGATCATCTTCTCCCCAAACACCTTCTTTCCACGATGTTGGAGAATTTAGGAAGAAGAAGACAAAGTGTTGTAATCTATAGACGATGATGAAGATTTCACACAAGTTGAAGTTGTTTGATTGGAAAATCGCATTTGGATATAAATAGAAAGTCGAAATATTTAAAAATCTTTTTTTTTTAGTCATGAAATGCAGAACTTGACCATAATCGTTTTTACTCTTTTAGATTGCAAATTGGAACTAGAGTGTGATGAGCCAGGGAAGAGGAAAACCCACACTAATCTTGTGGAGTGAATGGATCGGAGCAGAAGTCATACCACTGGATCACTCCCATTCAGCTTAGAAGAGAACAGTTCATCAGATTCTCAACTTAGGGTCCTTTGCCAATCAAATCAAGCATGAGTACATAAACAAATCTATTCCAATCTGGTGTGGAACTTTAGACCACGGGGTGAGCATTTTACTTTCACCTCCCTGTGTTTAGAAAGAGATACATGCATTAAAGGTATTGGAATTAATTAGAGCAAACATTCATACATCAAGCCTTTTCATGTTTGCTTCCTAGTCCGGTTCTCCCCTTCTCGATTCTTGATTCCCAATCCAATTCGGTTCCCACCTAGGAACTGGGACCTGAGAACCGAACCCTATAGTACAGGTTCCAAAAAATATGTAACTGGGAAATAAGATTTCCATTGGAACTTGAAACTGGACTTGTTCCATGTCTTACCTTCTAAACTTAAATTCAAAATAATTATCTATTTTTAATATATCACTCGTATTTTCTTACAATAAAAGAATTCATATTAAGAAAAAGAGGATAAATGTTTACATGCAAATAGCAAATATGCACACAACTTGGACTGTTCATATCAGCAAAACAATTATATATCATCACCACAAAAGTAAATTAACACAAAGAATCAATAAAAATTCTAATCACTGCCAAATAAGTTGAGAGACAATTTAGAGATGGATTTTACTAACAAAACTGATCAATTTGTAGATTTTGATTTCACAAACAACACACTAAAATTTCTGCTAATTCGATAAAGTTTCACCATGAAAGCTAGACTGCCTCTTCTCCGCTTCAATGTTATGCTCTGCCTCTTTTATCTGCTTCAGCCAACGCTCCTCCCTCTCCCCCTCCCTGCCTGCCTCCCCTAAATCAAGATCGTTTCACCCAGCCCATCAAGCAGTTACATTGCCATCTTGACTGCTCCTTTTTTTGGGTCCCTTAGAGCTTGTACCTCTGTTCAGATGCCCTTTGTCACTGGGTTTTTAGGAATTTTGGGACTGTTACAAACTTTCCCCTTTGAGTTTGCCTTTGGTAATTAGGAGTTTATGTCAAGTTGATATCACCCATTTCTCTTCGATTGATGCCCCCTGCAATCCAACTTTTGTTGTTTACTTTGAACGAGATTTCTGTTTCAGCCAAAGAAAGGAACGCTACTTAAATATAAATCATGTGCAATAATGGTTATATGGATTCAAATAAATGTGAGGAAACTAACATTGCACGGTAGTTATCGTCACAGTTATTTGGCCATGACTAAACTGAGTCACAACGTGATCATGTATTTGACATGGATACTCCATAAGCCATCCTAAAATGTTTCTATATGTTGGAATGGAAAGGCATGTTGGAGACCATAACAACACATGTAAAGAAAAGGCCGCAAATTTGGAGGTAATGAAACCCCGAAGGGAAAAATATGCTAAGTGTTTTCTTGTGCTAACTCAATAAAGATTGTAAATTATACTCGCTTTAGGTGACTGAGTTTTTTTTGTGTGTCTTATGACGTTTTTGTACTCATTTATGACAAAAAGGAATCTCTTTACTTAAATTTTATATGCATGTCACGGTATCTTGCCGAAATTATATATAACAAACTATGTATATTTAGGACAATTTATGACAAGGAAATTGGTTTTTTGAGAGACTATTAAAGACCTCGACTGCTTACTCATGTGTGCTTTTGTTACGAATGACTTTCAATAGCAAGAGTATAGTTTCTTTTTAAAAAATTGATGTCTATGTTTTGGTTGTTTTCATATATAAAGTAAAAGAGCAGGAAGAAGAGACTAGAGTTGGCCGTTCCTTGAGAGGCTTTGGATATACGTAAGTTCCACCCCTGCGTTACGAAATGTTAGATTCTGGGTGCGATTGTTGAATAGCCCTCTGCATGGTGTTTTGTATTGTCATAGCAACTTCCCACGTTTAATTTATTTGTACCTCCAATTTCTTAGAATGTAGATGGCCTCATTATTTTGGCATGTTTAGATTTCTCACTTGTGTAACAGATATTGTTTTAAGTCCTTTTCAGCTCAATTGATTTTGTGAATGCGAATTGTGATTTCAAATCACAATGATTAACAGTGTATGTCCCTTTAAATTAGTTTTCTTTTTTAAACTAATTTGATGGTATAACCACTCTATATTATATTGGACTAAAACCTTTCCTATGTTTCGTTGACGTTATTGTGAAGCTCTTCCAGTTGAGTTTCTAATTTCGGTTTTGAGGAATTCGTGTTTATTCATTCAGACATCTCTGGATGGATATTTTACTTCATTTAGCTTTTCTGTCTTATTTTCCTGACATAAATAAATCAAGAAAACACCAAATTCGCTCAATTGGACCGACGCATTATAGGGAATATACGAAAGAAAAATACTTGAAAGAAAATCCCAAATGTCAAACCCTTCGACTTGCAAGTCTCTTTTGACCCCCCAAAAAAGCAAACATGCAAGTCTCTTGCATTTTCTTTAATCGAGATACGACATTAGAAGTAATACATAAACGGCCACACTTTCAAACTATAGTAAACACACTTATGACACTCTTATTTCAACTTCACTACAGAAGTACATACATATGTAATGAATTTATTTGTGAGATTTTGTGATATATTTAGGTAATTTTCTTCAGCGAAATGATGATGCTGACCAATGGAATCTTTTCCTTGGAAAAGCGGTCGCCGAGTTTAGCCCTAAACCTCTTGAAAACCTCATTGATGATCTCTTTACCAAAGTGATGAATGAGCAAGGGCTCAGCTATAGCTCTTAGGCACCCGACTATTTTGTCTACCGCTTCCTCTGGGACAATAGTAGGGTCGAAATCGGTCTCAATTACATCATGATTCACTTCAAACACCTCCAAGCAATCGATTGAGAATGACCCTTGCTTTTCGACCTCCCGGCGTACTTCTTTTGGTGAGGGTGTGTAATAAGGGACGTTGAAGGAGTGGAGTTTCTCTTCTTCTATGAGTCCCTACGTCAGCGACAGACTTAGTATGTTGGATCTTTCTACCGAAAATAAGAAACAATTGCAATAAGTTGTCAGTATAATATCCTCATAAAAGTCATAGTTACTTTGACCCAAAAAAAAAAAAGCCGTAGGTACATGTTTATGTAATTGGCTGTGCAACTATTGCATATTGCTGATATTTGTTGTTTCCTAGTATGTAAATGTGCATTCCTGTTTTTACACCATGCCTAATAGGGAACGAGTGTGCACTTAATTAAAATACCTAATAATTTTTACTTGCGTACTATGATTTTGTTGAATACATTCATAAGGAAGAGAAATCGGATTAAATATGTAGGATATCCAAACTGCACTATTGCTTTCTTTCAAAGAATTCATGCAAAAACTATTGCTAGAGCTCATCTAACTGGTGCTTTAGGTACAGTAAAATCAGGAATAATCATTAACCGTAACCACCATTACTCTTATTGTTTTTTGTTATCTAATTGATGGTTATGATTGGTCTCGGATTGCGAAATCAAAAGATACTCCTAGAGGACTAAGAAAATTCATTAGGGTCAACGGAAGTATGATACAATTTTTACTACAGGTAATAAGAAAAACCAACTCAATACTAAAGTGTCTGCGACTATTCAAGTACTGCTTTGATCTTTTTAGTTTGCTTACTTCGGTGACCATCTCATTGAGATCAATAGCTAAGAGCTCCCAAAGTTGGCGATACTCTTCGCTTGAAGGATCGTCGCTTTTTCGACCGTGGAGGGTCAAAACCATACGCCCTTCCATTACCAACTCTTGGCCACGACACTCCAAGAATGTTGAGAAGTCCCTTTGGAATTGCTCATAATATGCCCTAAGCACACTCAGAGGGCTTGATCTTGACATGGATATGTTGCCTTTGTTTTCCTCTAGCCCTCTTGGAACCTGAGAGAGAGAGAGAGAGAGAGAGAGAGAGAGAGAGAGAGAGAAAGAGAGAGTATGAATGAGTTTATTAGCAAATGAAACAATGGGCCAAAAAATTTACCTGAGACAGCCAATGAAGGCTGTACGAAGAATGAATGAAGTGCAGACTCTCCTGAGCGAACAATCTCCCGTAGAACGAACCGGGAACGCCATTGAAGAAGCATGCCAACGCCGCTGATGCTCCATACTTCCTCTTCAATTGCTCACTTAGCTTCTCTTGGAATCTCGGCAAGAAGCTGCTGAAGAGGGTGTTGAAGTCATTCCCCGGGAGATCATTCAATAACACTTGGAACTCCGGTAGCTCGTGCTTCTTCGCATTGCAGAGATCGATCATGATGCTTATGATCTCAGACACAGCGAAGAGACTGTTGGGGCCGCAGGAACAGCCCAAGTCTGCGATGGTGAGGCTTGCCGGGATGGTAGCGGCGATAGTGGAGAAGAAAGCTGTGATGGCTGCCTCTGTTATAGGCTTTGTCATCGATATCACCTTTCTCTATGAAAAGAAAAAGAGAGCACTGACTCAATATAAAGAGAAAAGGTTTATATCTTAGTTTTTTCATCTACGGAGAAATAAATCTCAATTGTCACGTATACCCTACACTGTTCGAACATATCTTCTCGATTAAAATAAATGGGTAGTTATTAGAGAACGATTGAAGATTGCAAACTCCGTGCATTCAGGAAAATTACCAAAAAAATCCTAAATTAATGGAATTTGTGCCAGTTCAGTTAAAAACCTTTTAATTTAACTCATTTAGTCCAAAACTTTAGATGGTTTGCCAATTTACTCATTACAACCCATTTTGGTCAGAAAATCATTGAGGTAGGCATCAATAGTGTCACGTAAAACGGTTTGCATTTACGTGGACAATTTTTATAATTTTTTTTTTTAAAATTTCTAAACTTTTTTATAGTTTTTATTTTTATTTTTCTTTTATATGAGGTTAGGCAACCGACCATCCCTCACTGACCCTAGGTGAGGATTGATGACCTAACTGGCCACTAGGCGTGGGTCAGGGTTACAGTCCTCACCTAGACCTAGCGTGAGCCATGAAGTTCTCATTGACCTTGAACGTGGTTGTGGCATTTGCCAGGCTTAGAAAAGAAAAAGAAAAAAGAGAAGAAGAAAAAAAAAATCAATTTTTTTAAAAAATTATAAAAGCTATCCATGTAAGGGTTAGTTGTATCATGTAGGACAGTCGGTATTCATGTCTCAATTAAATTTGGTTAGAAGGATTAAATTGACAAATCATCAAAAGATTTATGACTAAATTGGTCAAATTAAAAGTTTATGATTGAATTGATTAAATGTAATATGTTTTGAATATTTTTGGCATTTTTTTTCTCGTGCATTCTATCCAAATCAAACATCATTTGTCCCATGTTGTGATGGTTTTACAAGATCTAATTCTTTTATATACTCTCGAGTGTACATTCTTCAAGAGATACTTTGTTAATTAAAAAAATTGTCTACAAATTAGGGACATCATTTAAATTTTAGATCGATAAGTGATATGGTCTAATAGGGCGTGGTAAAATGGTGTCTTTCGCATATATAATTTCAAATCTTGGTAAACAAAAAGAACCTAGTTTGTTACAAAATGAACAATCATATTGTAGTGCATTATCACAAAAAGGGTGTATAATAATAAATCTTTTTTTTTCTCGTTAGTCATACTCTAATTTTTTACTCATTTTGGACTTTTGTCTTGTCTCTTTGTAGGACGTGGAAATCAAAATTCACACTTGAAACTAATTGTCCTTACCCAATTCCCCTGAGAAAGTGATGATTCAAACTCCTCACCTCCCTAAAGGTGGCAATGAAGCAAACCTCAGTGATTTAATCAATCTTTAAGAATGAGAAAAAGTAGTGTCGTTCTCCTTGAAAAATAAATTCTTGAAAGTATTTTTCGATGTCATCCTGTTTTCATTAAAACAAATATGTGCCCACCATGGAACAATGAGAGGTTTACCTGAAGTAATGAGTTGTTAGCATAACTTGTTTCTCCCATTCCTCCTTTCATGGGGAATTGTCGCGTGAATTCCATCTCTCTCTCTCTCTCTCTCTCTCTCTCTCTCTCTCTCTCTCTCTCTCTCTCTCTCTCTCTCTCTCTCTCTAAGTCTATTTGGCTTGCATATGAATGGCTTTGAGGTGGCTTGCATATGAATGGCTTTGAGGCTCTTCTATTTATGGAGAGTTTTGAAGTACTTCATTTCAATGCGTCGCAGTCACTGTAACTTGAGCTCAGTTCGACTGTGAAACATGCATGGAGAAAATATTGACACATATCGTACTTGGGCCCACAAGTCAGAAACATTTAAAAGTCAGAAACATTTAAAATTCTTGTGGGCCCACTTTTTTTTCTGCGGGGTGTGGGAGCCGAAACCCACTCGAAATCTACTCGCTCCCCCTTTCACTCTCTACTCGCTTTCACTCCTCTGTTTTCAGACACCTTGTCTCTCTCTTCTTCATCGTTGCTTTCTTCTTTTGTTTTTGTTTTTTTTTTGCCTTCTAAGGCCATGGATGCCGCTCGATTGTAGTGACCAGCCATGGACGAAACACTCCTGAGCATGCTAACCCTCATTCGTGGCCGTCGTTGCTTTCGTCTGATTTGACGAGGGCAACCTTTGCCTTGGTCACGAGGGTTGAGCCCTCGCTGAATTTGATGAAAGCGACCCTCGCCGGCCACGGGTGAGGGTTGGTATAGGCGAGGGCCATGACACCCTTGTCGGTCCTCATTTGTGGCTGGTCGCTGGCCACGGGCCAAAGAGAGAGAAAGAAAGAAAAACAAAAACAAAAACAAAGACAAAGAAACGGTGAAGAAGAGAGAGAGATGAAATGGAGAGAGAGGGGATTCAGGTTTCTTGAAAAGTGGGCCCGTGAGCGACACGTAGAATGGACTTATGCATTGTTGAGGTGGCTACTTTAGCTGCACTCAATATTTTCTCCACATGCATGGGCATGAGTTTGCACGAACATGTCCACTTGGTGGGATCTCTCTCAATCGCCTGGACAAGAATTCTTATTACTTTCAAATAAAGGATAGACAAAGACAAAATACATGCGATACTTGCGTAAGGTTGTGCTTCTCCATACACAGTACAAGTCTAGATACGTGCCATATTGCCATGCACGAGGTTGAACTTAAAAGATGTTTCTATTTTTCAAGAGTTTTATAAATGAATGCTCTTAAAACTAGGTTAAAAAAAATTACAAAAAAATTGTTGAGGCACTTTCAAAATTCAAAACGTGCATCCTATGAAAAAACTAAAGAGTCCTAATAAATAAGAGAAGGATTGTGTATCTAGGATTGGTCTATACAAACAAAGTTACTATTAAAGCATCTCTTGAATTTGAGCCATTTACGGAACTCAATCCCACTGGATAAATGTTCAAGTTTCAGCACAAGATATGCACGGGTTACTTCTCTTAATTAAGAGAAAGCCATTACAAGACAAAGAATGGGCTCAAGGGAGCACCGAGTGAAAAGGAGAAAAAAGAAGACGAAGGAGAACCTTATGTCTACTCTCTTTATATGTAGAAGGGATGACTAGTTTCCGGTTGGGCAGATCCCACCTCGGAATCAGGAACTGTTCTTGGGATCGAATTGGACTGGGAGGATTGGTTCCTAATTTATGGGACAGGGGACCGGATTGAGTGTCATATGGAATCGATCACTTGGCAATTCTGCCTCCAAATTTCAACATTTTGAAGATTAATCTTTCCCTCGAAAATGGCACATAATCGACGAGGTAAATCTTTCCCCTAAAAATTACTAAACTTGTCACTATTTTAAAGATTTTTTAAAAAAGAAAACAATATAGTCGGTCAAGTTCCCTCCAACACTGGGAATCGAACCGAAAATCACTTGTTTCATTTTTATGGAATCGAGAACTAGACCAACGCATTCATGAACCGCTCGGAATCGGCCGCTTTGGTCAATTCCTAGTTCAGTTGGTCCTAAATGCTCACCCCTAATATATAGCCGCACAATGATAGTCTTGTGGCCGATTTGGGTAGTTTCTAGTTCGGTTGGTCCGATATGTTGGCCCTGATATACAGCTGCACAATGATAGTCTTGTGGATTCCTATAAAAGAGGACAAGGAGCCGCCGGTGGGTTTCTTTCGTGCGTGAGAAGGTGAGGGTTCCTTAAGAGTTGCGCTGCACAATGGCTCTCCTTCCTTTGGACGCTGCACAAAAGAAAATCCTAAAGCCGAGGAGGAATGCTTCATGTGGTGGCATGATGAGAAAGTTCCAAACACGTGGATTTTATGTTGTGAGTTTTAAGTTATCAAAATGGGTTGTTTATTTGCAAATACTTGGGATTTGGATTTAATGTAGGTGTAAGAAATACTCAAGCGTAACTTGAATTTTTTGATTATTAGTGGATTATTTGCCACCAACTCTCACCATAGATGTAGATATTGATATTGGACTGAATCATGTAAATTTTGGCGTCCCTTATTATTTGTTGTTTGTTTTGTTTAGTAATTTTCAAGTTGACATAAACGGCAAGATCTTGATTGATTTCCATGTATATATTACAATAGTTACCACCATAGTGATTGGCCTAATGGGAAAAGGGTTATCTATCTTCCAAGAAATCCTAAGTCTGATGAGGTCATAAACAAATCTTGAAATAACTTGTACTATGTTGTCAAGTTGTTGCATGATTCATATGGAGAGACTTCTAGCTATTAGTATCTTGGTGGGACTATAGTAACAAGCTCACTTACCTTAAATGATTATATCACGGGTGGTGTAAAGTAGTTCTGGCTTAAACCGAATTTTCTATAACGAAAGAGAGACGATTATGGTAATACCCGAAGGGGGTCACTAGCATTAGCCACATGTTCCCATTCTTTTTATAATCAAATAAAAGCAAAAAAAGTTATAATCACCTTAATTGGACGAAGGAAAATCATTAATGATGCATTTGGTAATTATTTTATTTCCGGAAACAATATATGTTTTGAAATAATTTTTTTAAATTCTATTTTCTGGACAAGTTTTTAAAATTTAAACGTGTTTGGTAATTATATAAAATATATATTTTTGAAATAGAAAAAGAATGGGAATGCATTTGGTATGACTCTCAAATTTTTGTTTAATGACCAACTAGAGATGGAAGAAAAAAAGAAAAAAAAAAAAAGAAAAAAGAAAATGCCTTGGTTTTATAATTGTTTTTACAAATAAAAAAAGAACTTTTTCTCCTTCTTGTTTATGTTCCAAATATATTCCCTAACCATCAATTTGTTCTAAAAAAATAGAAAAATTAGCTGATGTCACCAAATGAATTTATGTTATTTTTTGTTTTGGAGAACAAAAGAGTAGAAATAATCAATAATTGACTGATTACTAATTGTGGCCTAAATGTGAGCCTTGATTGGCTTGTTTTTCCACTTTCACTGACAATTTACACATGATACATATTCTCCTTTTTTTGTTAACACAAAATTTCACCTTAATGGCTTTAACCTACGGCCTATGAGTTCATGAGTATCTGCGCTTATTTTAAGAATCAAATAAGGATATGAGCTAAAACTTTTGTCTATGATATTTTTTGGCAAGTTGTTCAATGATTTGAAGATCTTTGCTAATATAAATATATGGAACACATCTGACCCTAGGGGGAAATCAATATTGTCACCTTGCCAAGTGCAAAATAAGACCTGTTGTATGTATATCTTAGGGTGAGCTTGAAAGGAAAAAATTTATTTAGGCATACTGCAAAATAAGCATGATGGATAGGAAGAATTGCAAGTACCAATACAACTTTTTCGTAAAATCAACAATCAGATCAATAATTACGAGAAGCTGAAAATGGGCTGATTCTCATAACTCCTTCAATACGGTTTTTGTTTTTACCTTGTACTGCTTTAATCAGGGAAGTTCTGCGCGTCTTTTCATCCACTGCTTTGGACAAACATCCAAGTACATGTACGATTGCTATACTAAGGGCAGTTGAGAGAGAGAGAGAGAGAGAGAGAGAGAGAGAGAGAGAGAGAGAGAGGAGAGATTGAATAATAGTAGCTGGGGGAGTAGAGACGGCATATAATGCCATTTCTTTTTCTATCATCCTCATAAATGTTTGATCAATGACCGGCTGCCCTCGCTTGTCCTTGCTCATAAATAGTCGGGGGAGCCCATGAAAATTGTGATTTGCTCTGTTGGGGGCTAGTTGTTCTGCTGGGATGACGAGTCTATTTGGTCTGTCCCGTTTGAACACCATGAAGTTCACGTGCGAAGTATTCAAATTGATTTAAAGACGGGTACCGTGAAGTTCGTGTGCGAAGTGTTCAAATTCATTGAATCCAGGACTTAAAGACATCGCGTGAAGTTCGTGTGCGAAGTGTTCAAATTCATTGAATCCGGGACTTAAAAGACATTGCTTGCTTTCTCGGCCTCACCCTTTGGGTGGACATTGATGGGCTACGTTGAATCATCGCCCCTGGCCTTGGAAGAGGAGGAAGTTAAGTCATGGCGAATTGGTACAAGTGATCTGACGGCAAAATAACATACCACCTGTTTATCCAGAATTTAATCTATCACCAAAACTCTTTTTCAAAAGTCGTTATTTGGCTTTTGATGAGAGGAAACGGGTTCTATGGCAACTCCATATAAGAAATATTTAGGCGAACAAGAAATAAATATATATCTTTACTTCGAACTTCGGATCAAATTGTAGATACAAACTGTGCTGGAATCCAATCAATAACAGGACTTGAACATATAACCATTTTCACAGCAACACACGTGCACGAACTATGTCGGAATTTTATTGACGATAAAGCTTGAGAACGTACATAGATGTATCGTCGGAATTTAATTGATGGCGCGACACCCATGATAGAGATGCACGCAAAAATTGAATTGATGATCAAGTATTAGGATAAAGATACGAGTTGAAATTTAATCGATGATAATAATTGAAAAGTTATAACTAATGAAAAATAAAGTGCAAGAAAGTAAATATAATAAAAATTATATTTTGTCGATTATGTCCCCTTCTAGTTGATGAAACTTGGTATATGAGCATTCTATTATAACTTTTTGGGACCAATTTCTTTTGAAATTTCAGTCTCATGTTTCCATGTCGGCAAGTCTTCTTCAAAACTCCTTTGAAATAGTCCTCAATCCACATCGGCAAGTCTTCTTCGAAGGTCCTTCGAAATAGTCCTCCACTTTTCCAATGGTTTGACTATTCTCCAAGTTTACACGTGCTCTTGTAACCGTTCTTCAGATTAAGCCTTGATACAGTACACCAACCTCAATTTTCCACGTTCATTTCCCATTGTAACAGTTCTCCATGATCTCCACTAGTAGGTGTACATGCCTTTGAGCAATCCTTTTAATCAATCATGGAGAACTTTGTTAAAATAATTCACGATCATTTGTCACTTGTCGATATGTGCCAACATGCACACCCGAGTCATCAACAACATATGATATTGACCAATCTTTAACCCATTCAATTGGCTTCCTCCATGGATGACCAAACATGCTCGGATGGTATATTCTCCACTCTTTTCTCTTTTCATTGCTACTTTTGATAGTTGCATATGAGGTTGTCAAATCCACTTTTGTTGTTTGATCATCACATATAGACAATAACTAAAAATTAGACATATTTGGGTGCAAACATCATCCAACTTGTTAATTTGACAACATAATCCAAGCATCCTCTCCATTGGAAGCCATTCCTTCAAAGACAATATCCTCTTGATGTGTTAATGTTGCCTTAAAATTAGAAAAATGGACAGTAAGTGTTGACACCCGAATATTTGTCGATATTTAAATATTGTTTATTTTGCAAAAATATAAAAAATTATAAAAAGATAAAAAGCAAAAAAAATAGTAGCAAAAATTGAGTGGGCCAGTTTTTCCAGCCCATTCTTTTAACAAAATTTTTGGCCCTCTAGCCCCTCCCTCTATTGGCCCAGCTCCTAATATCCTCTTTAGACCTAATATCTATTTTTCTTTTTACTTTTTTTTTTCAAAACCCATGTTTAAGCCCAAGAAAGAAAAGAAAACAGGGCCAACCCTCGTTCTCTTCTCTTCCCCTAGCACAGACTCGCGTCTCTAAAAGAGGGGAGCGACAACAGTGACGTGGGCGACCGAGCAAAAGAGGCGTCCGTCCGTGAGCGAGGGTGAGGAGCCACCAGCAAGTGACGCGAGCGTACCCAGACCTTCTGGAGTAGATGAGTTGGCTTATGGAAAAGAAAGCAAGGCCAACGGAAAGAATAGAAAACTGAATCGTTGGAAAAGTACGCAGCATAGATTTTAAGCTCCAAAAATTAGAATTTTTTTTTTTTGATGGTTTGGTTTCAAGTTTTAGGTTAATGGAACTTAGAATAAGTTTTTGTTATTTATTTATTTATTTATTTCTTTACGCGATTTAGCGGTATTTTAATAGCGTTTGATAATGAATATATAATCCGAAATCGTTGGCCTAAACTTTCATTTTATAACTGAAACTTTTATATTGTTAATGCTTCATATTTTGTGTGTATATAAATAAGTTATGGTCAGTGAGCAAGTGCTAATTATAATTCACTATAATCGTTCAATTAATTGTATGAGTGGAATTTGGATAAATTTTGAAACTAACCTTGGAACCCGTGAGGTGGTAGGTTTCATGTTTCAAGATATGTAGATTCAGGTGTCTAAAAATGAAGAACTCATTCCAATGAATGTGTTTCAAGTTTTAAGTGAAATTTGTATGGAACTAGAAATTGCTTATCCTTAGCCAGCTGGAGGAGCTGAAGAGGGAGGTTGGCTGGGGGTGCTTCGCTGGAGAGAAGAAAGGAGTGAAAGAGGAGAGAAGAAGAACGCGGGAAAGGGAGAGCTCATTTGGAGACCCAAACTTTTTCTCTCTCTTGCTCGCGCAGAAATGTCAACGCTGCCTTTGGCGAATCCCGCGGCTTCGTCATCCTCTCCGCCGGTGCGCAACGCCGATGGTGTCTGGACTCGTTGAATTCTGTACGGCAAGCTTTACTTCGATGTCCCTCCCTCCAGGCGAAGCTTGCAAAGGAGCGAAGATAGGCCAACAATCTGGGAGGAGGGTCCCATCATTGTTCTGCCGGTCAAAGGAAATATATCCATTCGATTATGAGGCCAGGAGATGCATTAATCAGAAAGTCAAAGTGATGTCTGGGAGCTCTACAGCTGCATAATTAAAAGAAATTAGATGAAGCGTCTGAGATGCCTGGGCGTTCACTGAAGGAGTGAAAGAGAGAAGAAGAGAGGTTGGAGAGGGAGCCAAAAGTAAGAGAGAGAGAGAGAGAGAGAGAGAGAGAGAGAGAGAGAGAGCTCGCCCTTACCCCGAGGATCTTGGCTCGGAGGCACTAAGGCGGCCGACTATAGCCCGATTCATCTAGGGCTCGCCCTCTAGCCATAGTCTCCAAGCCGGGAAGGGACTCCCACGGTGGAGGCTAACTCGGTGAACCTCTTCGCCCTGCTTGATCTTTCCTGTTTTGAGCGAGGTGAGAGTCGACTCCATTTCTCTTGTTCTTGACCTTTTTTGGTTTGTTCTTGTTCTTGACTTAAATGAGTTGGTTTTGTTGAATCCAAATGTCGCTTGTTGAGTACTTTTGAGTTTGGGTGTGCGCTCGAGCTTGGAACATGTCAATATTTGCTCCCCAACTCGTTGCTCACCATGTGTCCGTTAATATGGCCGAACCAAATTAGCGTACGGTTCATCCCGTTTCTAGGTTCATCATTTTCTTGGAGTCTTATGTTCCAATGCCATGTGGGAGCTATACAAGTGACGTGGGCTAAAACAAAGAACAGTGGACACTGGCCTTTCTTGATTCAATATTCGTTTGAGTACGACCGAAAGCATGCTATTTACATCCGAACCCATGGGAGCCCACCGAGATTTAGCATCATGCCTCAATAAAACGCTGGCACCAAAAACGCCAGCAACGAGCCACTTGCTCTGCAATCATCAGCAAAGATTTTCTTGGAAGTTAGTTAACACACGGGCGATAGGTATACAATTGCCTATGGCATTCTGAGCTTTTCTGAGTAGATGAGCCAATCATGCTATAAGAAGCAGTTCTTTTACGAAAAAGAAAATAGCCGTCCAACGCATTGCAAATCATGTGGAGAGCTTTGCTCTTCTACACTGTAGTTTCATTTCCAACTTTAATCGGGCTTTGATTGATGAGAGCTTTGCCTGACAATTCAACTCCAATAAGGCAGTACAATCACCAGAAAATTTCAAACAAACAGAGACACGAAACAGGGAAGCACAAGATTAACCACCTAACTAGTGCAACTAACTTGGCTTAAAAGAAGAACCCAGAAACTGTAATGATCAAAAGCCTCGTCCCTATATACTTAACACACAGGACACGCTATCGCAAACTGTAATTTTTGCAAGAAAAGGCAACGAAATCAGCATACTTTCGAAACAAGAACGACCAAAGGGAGAAGGGCACCAACCAGACGATTAAGAGTCGATTCCAAATTGCCAGCCGCGAAACCAGCCTACCCATCAATAAAACCTTCCTGTTCAAGAATCCTAATATCTTTGCTACTGCCGCTCCCAAAAGAAGTAACTCTCACGGTCTTGGCTATGTGCCCCCTGAAAGGGCTAGTAATAATACCTAGATGGGGGGTGTATGTGTAATAATTTTTTTTCGCAAGATTAAGAAATAATAAAAGCTTGTAAAAAATTCATAGACAAATTCAGACTTTAACAGTTTTAAACTTAAACAAATGAACGAAGCTATTAATCAAAATAAAGGAGTTGAGGGAAGAGAATAAGAACATAAGAGTTATAGTGGTTCGGCTTAGATCAAACCTACGTCCACTCTCCTGCACTGATAGCCTATTGGCTGGATTCCACTAATAATTCTAAAGAGATTTTACAGTCTTGCGATCTTGACTTCATAGTGAAGAGTCTTTACTAGTCTCTCACAAAGTCTCACTTGGAGTTTTTTTTTTTTTTTTTTTTTTTTTTTGTGAAGGTAATAAAAGTCTCACTAGGAGTTTCTCTCTTTTGTATACAATTTGAGCTCAGTGAAAGAAATAGCAAGGAACTAGGAAGTTTCAGACTTTGAAAATTTTCTTTCACGCTCTCTATCGAACAACTAGAGAGTCCGTCTTAAATACTCCTTCATGTCTTCATAACCGTTGGCACTGTCCAAAGGAATTCTTTCAATCTACCCATTAGACAGAATCAATCAAGGAGATCTTGAGTCGTTTGAAGATTGAGGTGAAAGCCCGTCAATCCTGTTTGCCCATACAATCAGGATCTTAGTTTCCATAAGTAGAACTTTCTAAGTTTGCTTGCCTTCCAAAAGATTTGATTAATGAAATTGATTCCAATAAGGATAGTCAATCATATAGGTGCTATATCCAACCATAAGGTCATCCGTTAAGCCATACGAATTGAATCCTTGAAGAAATATAGATAATCTCACATCTGGATTAGTCTTCATTCTTCAGTCTGGAAACTGTCAGTGCGGACAAACTTTGAACCTAAAGTCTGGCGGTCTTCAGACTTTGACGCTAGAGTCTGGAAGTTTTCAGAATAGACTTTCTGGAAATGTTTTGTCAACTTCAAAACAAGTAAAGGAGTTTTCTTCAACAATCTCCCCCTTTTGATGGTGACAAAACTTTCCGCGGATTTATTAACCTTTGACCTGCAAAACAATTCTTAGACAATACATAATATCTTATAAAATTAAGTTGATTATGACTTAGATAGTATCGATTCTGCAACCACAGAAAACATGTTAATCCTGAAAATATAAGACAATTAACTATCCAACCACAATCAAGTATTACCAAAGTAAGTTACTGTAGACGTCAAAAAGTCCAACAAATCCAACAAAGTTCAAATAGTCAAAAGTCTAAACCAAAAAGGTAGCAATCAAGTTCGAACAGATAAAAAAGATAATAAATCTGCACACATTCCCCCCCTTTTTGTCAATAGCAAAAAGTTGAGAAGAATAAAAGGAGTTGGATAAAATCAGGGCTGTTTGGGATGCAAACAAGCTAGAAATCTCATATCGACTAAGCTGTTTCTTCCAGCTTTCTCAAAGACTCCTTCACTTCCTTAACATCTTCAGATTTGGCAGTCTCTTAAACTGTCTTTTGAATTTGAAGCTTAAGGTCTTGTACCTGATCATGAAGAGAGATGGAGGTAGCTTTCAATGTAGATTGGATGTTTTGAATCTCATACTCCATTCCATATTGTTGAGCCTTTATCTTCACAAGGAGCTCTAGCAGTCTTTGAAAGTCTGCTGTAGTGTTTGTTTGAGTACTAACTTTAGCACGTTCAGTTTGAGGAGTTTTGATCGATGAGGGAACTTCAGGTTGAACATCCAGACTTGGAGATGATGCCTCAACATCAGCTTTAGGAAAATGGGAGGCATAGACATCCTCTGGATTTGTTGGAGATCTATTCACATCATCACTGGTAAAAATAGGTGAAGAAGCACCTCTTTTTTCAGCAGCTCCCCCTGTCTCTATCCTACAGGTGGAGAAAAGAATTTTCTTCTTGTTCTTGCTTATCATCTGCACCCAAGTGATGTTTTGTTTCTTTTCCATCTCCTGTAGTTCCACTCCGAGTCTTCTCAGAATCCTCTGACAAGGATACTGCAAATGTTGGTTCAAAAGAGTCATCTTGACCCTCTTCTTCTTCTACTTCCCTTACTTCTTTTTCTTCTCTTCTTGCTCTTCTCTCTTCCTCTACTCTTCTTTCTTCACTTCCTTTTCTTCTCTCTTCTCTTCTTTCACTTCTCTGTTCTGTCTCTTCTCGTCCTCTTTCCTCTTTGTTCTGCGGCTGCTCAAAACTAACAAAGCTTTGTAAATTTTTCAAGGCAAATGCAAAGAGTGTGATATCATCCTCATCTTTTTCGTCCTGCAAGATAAGGGCTCTCATCTTCTTGATAGGTGTAGTCATTGGTTCTTTGCCTTTCTTTTTCTTCATGCCAGAGTCTTGTTTTGCTTTGGTTGGGGACTTCTCCTTCAAGCACTCCAATGCTTTATTCAGCTCATTCAATCTCATCTTCGAAACCATCTTCAATCCTATCACCATAGGATTGAAAAGGTGAAAACTTTGTAGAGTAAACTTGAGAGAAAAAGTGAGAGAGTAGGAATTTTGTATTATAGGGTTTTGAAAATGTAAACGAAGAAGAAAAACTTCGACGATATATAAAGCCAGTGAAACGGGGTATATGAACAGTCACAAAGGAAAAAATAAACTGCCAAAAAAATTCAAAAATTCAAAAAAATAATTTCTAAAAATAAATGAGGTAACTAACGATTCAAAAATCAATGTACCTTTTCAGGTTTTTCATGCCAAAATTAAATTACCTATATTGAAAAGAATTTAACTTATAGATGTAGTTTTTGGATATTCTGAGTCTGACCATCTTCAGACTTTAACTAGTAGAAGATATAATGTTCAGTCTGGTGCGAATAGACTCAAATAAACTTTTCTCCAGTGGATTGTAAAAATGTCTGCCAACTGATTCTTCGAGTCAATGAATTGAATCATAACTTCTTCATTCTGAACATGATCTCTTATAAAATGATGTCGAATCTCTATATGTTTCGCTCTTGAATGAAGAATTGGATTCTTCGTGGGATTGATGGCACTGGTATTGTCGCATTTGATCTCAGTGCATGATTCTTCAATTCCAAAGTCTCATAACTGTTGCCTTATCCACAATATTTGATAGCAATAACTTCCAAGAGCCACATACTCTGCTTCTGCTATTGATAGAGCTACAATACTCTGCTTTCTTAAAAACCAAGACACTAGCTTGTTGCCCAGCAATTGACAGGTACCAAAAGTACTCTTTCTATCAACTCTACAACCGGCTAAGTCTGTGTTTGAATATCCAAGGAGAGTCAAGTCTCATTCTTTGGAATACCACAGACCAAGCTTTGGAGTAGTTGCAATGTATTTGATGATCCGTTTTGCAGCACTTAAATGAGATTCTTTGGGATTTGATTGGAATCTAGCACAAATGCAAATACTAAACAAAATATCAAGTCTAGATGTAGTAAGATAAAGAAGCGAACCGATAATACTCCTATAAAGCTTCTGGTCTACATCCTTTTCTCCTTCATCTTTATCTAGCTTCGAAGAAAAGACAATTCTACAATCCGAACTTCTTGATGAGATCTTTTGCATACTTTTCTTGATGAATAAAGATACATTCCTTTGATTGTTTAACTTGTAATCCCATAAAGAAAGTTAATTCACCCATCATACTCATCTCGAATTCGTCTTGCATAGATCTAGAGAATTTCTTGCATAGATTTTCATTAGGAGATCCAAAAATAATATCATCAACATAAATTTGAACCAATAGAAAATCTTTACCCCCTCTTTTGATGAATAAAGTAGTATATACCTTTTCTTTAGCAAAATAATTTTGGGTTAGGAAATTACTTAACCTTTCATACCAGGTTCGAGGTGCTCGCTTCGTCTATACAGGCCTTTTTCGGATCGAAGACTGAGTCTGGCTTTCTTGGATCTTCAAAACCAGGTGGTTGTTCCACATAGACTTTTTCTTGGATAAATCCATTTAGGAATGCACCTTTTACATCCATCTGGAATAACCTAAAATTTTTTATAGCAAGCAAAAGCAAGTAATAGTCTAATTGCTTCTAACTTCGCTACTGGTGTATAAGTTTCATCATAGTTTATCCCTTCTTCTTGCGTATATCCTTTGGTCACGAGTCTTGCTTTGTTCTTGACCACTTTTCCTTTCTCGTCCACTTTGTTCCTGAAAACCCATTTAGTTCCTATAGTAGACTTACCTTTAGGTTTAGGAATTAGCTGCCAAACATCATTGATGCTGAACTTTCTGAGCTCTTCTTGCATAGCTTCAATCCAGCTTTCATCCGATAGGGCTTCTTCTACGCTTTTAGGTTCTATTTCAGAAATGAGTGCTAAAGCACTAGACTCTCATCGCCTTTTGGATCTTATGTGAATTCCTTCATCAATGCTGCCAATGATGAGTTCCTTGGGATGACTTGACTTATGCTTTCGGTTGCTGGTTGGTTTGAGAGTCTGCTGACCCTCTGCTTCAGTTGAATCTTCTGGTTCTGCTTGAAGCTTTTCTCTAGTGATCTGAATCACTTCAAAGGAAGTAGACTTTGTAAAGTCTGGAGCAGGTTCATATTCTTCAAGTTAAGTCTGGTCTAGTTGATTTTGTATAGTTTCTTGAAACTTGACATTCATAAATTCTTCCATAGATTGAGTCTTCTTGTTGAATACTCTGTATGCTTTGCTTGAAGTAGAGTAGCCAAGGAAAATTCCTTCGTTTGATCTTTCGTCAAATTTCCTAGTTCGATCATTTGCATTTTTCAAGATATAACACTTACAGCCAAACACATGAAAGTAAGAAACATTTGGCTTTTTCCCTTTATACACTTCATAAGGAGTTTTCTCTAATATAGGCCTCAAGAACACTCTATTGATGATGTAGCAAGCAATAGAAACTGCTTTAGCCCAAAATTGAGAGGAAATTTTGTTCTTAATTAAGAGGGTTCTTGCCATCTCTTGTAATGATCTATTCGTCCTTTCCACAATCCCATTTTGTTCTAGAGTATATGGAGAAGAGAAAACATGCTGGAAACAAGATTCATCACAGAACTTCGCAAAGTCTTGATTTTCAAACTCATCTCCATGGTCTGTATGTATGCTTGAAATAGCATATCATTTTTCATTCTGAGCTTTCTTAGCAAACTTTAAAAAGTGAGAAAAGGCTTCAGACTTATTTGCCAGAAAGTAAACCCAAGTAAAGCGAGAGTAATCATTCACAATCACTAAGTAGTATCTCTTTCCACCAATACTTTGAGTTTTGGTTGGTCCAAAGAGATCCATATGTAGAAGCTGCAATGCTCGATTAGTAGAAACTTGATTTACAGGTTTAAAAGAACTTTTAACCTGTTTTTCCCAAAACACAAGGGGTGCATAATTCAGACTTTTGATAAGTCCTATTGGGAAGACCACGAATAAGCTTCTTAGATGAAATCTTGGCAATCTGCTTCATGTTGACATGACCAAGCTTTCGATGCCAAATATTTGCTTCATCTTGAATGGAAATAAGACATTGAGAACTTTCTGGTTTTATGTCCAGAAGATAGATGTTCTCATGTCTTCGTCTAGTGAAAGATTAAGAGAAATTTTTACTTGTCCCCAAATAGATGCCTTCTTGGAAATTAATTTTGAATCCAGTATCGCAAAGTTAACTTATGCTGAGTAGATTGTAATTCAGTCATTCCACCAAGGAGACATTGCTGATAGTCATGCTTCCAATCTTCACAGCTCCACATCCAACAATTCTTCCTTGGATGTTCCTACCAAAAGAAACTTTTCCTCCATTTAATTGAACAAGCTTGATAAAACAACTCGAATCTCCAGTCATGTGTCTCGAACAGCCACTATCCAAATACCATTTGATCTTCTTCTTGATAGTGACCTGTGATCAAAAGAAGAACTCAAGCTTTCTTTGGTACCCATATTTTCTTGGGTCTATGAGAGTTAGTGTTAAAAACAGTCTTTGCCCAATCTCTCTTAACAAGTCTCCAAACTTTGGGACATTCCTTCTCAAAATGTTCTATGCTGTTACACTTTGAACATTTGAGAGCACTTCGGCCAACAGGTTTTACAAAAATTCTTTGAAAATGATTCTTGTAAAATGCCTTTGTAGGTCTTTGTTTCATTCTTTCTTTAACTTTAGGAAAATCAATTAAAGGGATAGTTTCTAGAGTCATACCTAAACTAGATTTGTTGAAATAGGGTCTTTGTACAAAAAGAATTTTTTCTAACTTCTTAGATCCTTTTGAAAATCTTTTTGTGATATTCGAAATATCTTCTTTTAAAAATGTATTTTCTTTTGAAAGAGAATCTGAATTTTCTTTTTAATCAGCAAAACTTTTATCCAGATTTTCATACTTTTCTTTCCAAGAAGTTTCATGTTGCCTCACTTTAGAATTCTCCATTTTTTAGCTCGGAAATCCTTTTAAGAGATGTTTTGAGACTGATACAGAGTTCATCTATATATTTCAAGACTTTAATAGAAAATTTTAAATTGCTAACCTCAACTTCTTTGTCTGAATCAGAATCTGTTTCAAAGTTTGAGTTTGACTCTGAATTTGCCATTAGACAAATGTTGGCATATTCTTCATCACTTTTCTCACATTCAGTGTCACTTCATGTTTCTGCTTTGAGAGCATTCTGATATTTCTCAGTTCTTCCTTTCTTTTTCTTCAACAAAGGACAGTTGGGTCTAATGTGTCCCTTTTTCTTGCATTCAAAGCATATCACATCTTTGTTGATCTCATCATCCTCAGTTGGTTTGTTCTGGTATCTTTGAGTGCTCTGCTTCTTCCAGTTGAATCTTCTTCCCTTTCTATTCAACTTCCTGAATTTCTTAATCATAAATGCCAGTTCTTCATTGTCCATTTCATCTTCTGAATATGTATCATCAGAATCATCGTTAGATTTTAAAGCAATTGACTTCTCACCTTTTGGATCTCATTCCTCATTGATCTGCTCTACTTCATATGATTAAAGTGTGCCAACTAGTTCATCTACTAAAAGAGGCATGATCCTCTGGGTTTCTCTAATTGAAGTCTTCACGTGATTCCAGTCTTTGGAGAGTCCACTTTTGGAAATTATGTTTCATGCAAGACATATTTGTTATCGTTTTATATTCTCTACGTGATATTATTTCCATTATTATCGCTTTTTGATTATAACAAAAAGGGGAGAGAATATAAATATGCATATGTGTTAATTGGTTGATATTATTTATCGCATAATATTGAGCTACGATTATTTTTCTATATATTGTTATACTCAATCTATTTGCTATCTTCTGCTGTCTTTTGATTTGAATTACATTATTCTTTAAGATTGCCATGATTTATTAATATTTTTAAAAGTGTGATTACACATTTGCATATTCAGAGATTGTTTTGTCATCATAAAAAAATGGGAGATTCTTAGGGAAATTCCTTATGATGTTTTGAAGATGACAAAATAAATCTGTCATGCCCCGATCCTTGAGCGCGTGCCCATCCCTCAGCGGTCAATAAAATTTTTATGACTTCCCAAGACGAGTCGCCGACCCTTTCATTTTATTGCATATGCGAAAGCGAATAATAAATCCCCTGATAGTAACAATTTCAGGATAGAAAAGCAAACAACATATTCACATATAGAACATGCTCTTATATACACACAGAGTCGAGTACAAAAGTCTACAACCAAAAGACTGGTTCTCAAAAGAAGCTGTCCTATCCGACCTACACTTCAGATCCCCTCTGTTTGGCTCCAGATTCTCTGCTCTACGGCCCTAAAAAATGAGCCCACGACGGGGTGAAATATAAATCTCAGAGAGTTCACGCTCTAAACCCCGATTAGGAGAGTAATACACCTAGAGGCGTCCAAATCACATAATCATACCACCCCAGAGACTTACCTCGTCTCGGATCCTCCCTGCATGTCAGCACAATTCATATAACCCATATAAGTAGTAATAACACTCGATCAAATGGAGCGTCTCAAATCACATCTCTGTCAATCATCACTTCTCAGTCGATCATATATTACAATTGATCACTGTCACATAGGCACGACCTATCATGCATTTCAATTTATTATAGTCACACAGGTACGATCTGACCGTCACATAGCGGATCTATCCATCTCACAGCGGATCTATCTAGCACACAACAGACTTAACCGTCACATAGCGGTTTTATCCATCACACAGCGGTAACGGATTTAACTGACACACAGTGGATTTATCCGTCACACAGTGGATCTATCCGTCACACAGCTAGGCGTCATCTCGCCCCATCGAGCACGACAATGTCCACCTCAAGACAGTTTTCCACATAAAAGCATCGTTCACCCGACACATAGCGGGAGACGAATTCTCGTAACCAACATACAATTATCCAGTCCGGCCAAGGACACTATGCTTCGCACTTAAATTCATCGATTAAAATAATGTCCTAGCCTATTTTCTTCATGTTAAAAATACCCGATAAAAATAGTCGTGTATGGGTACACGGTCAGCCTAAACGAAAAATATAATATCTTTCTTTTGAAAAATCCCACTATTTAATATAATCCATACAAACATTTTTGGCGTTGTAAACCGACACCTGGTATTTTCTAATTAATTAATGAAATTACTTAATTTTAGGATAAATACCCAAAATTATAATTTCCACTAAATTTGCACAAATTAGCATTCAATTAAATGAATCAATCACACCATTGCAATCAACATAAAATTCCGATCCCCGACTATTCTAGTCTAATTTTCGGAAAATAATAATTAATTAAATAATTACGGAAAATAATTATTAAATGCCAATAATTACAACTTAGGACAGAAAAACCTAAATAAATACCGATTCAAGTTTGGAAAATTCCCGAACCTCACTAAATAAATACTACCACCTATTGACTCATTAATTGCACTAATCTAACCACCTAACATGCATAATTAACTAATTAAATCACTAATCAAAGCTAACTAACCACATAATCCCTAATTAACTTAAACTAAACACCCATTAAACGTCATTAGCCTACTAAGTAGAGTTTAGTGCATAAACTCACCGATTTAACGCGAAAACCGGTTCACCGCGACAACAACCGAAACCCAAACTTTCAGCGGCGTCAATGAGGCTTGGACCGGGCTAAAAAGGCCTTGCAAGCTCACAAATTCGCGGTTAATTTCAATCTGGCGCGATTTTAGCATGACCTAACTTACTGGGTAGCTTTTAGGAATTTTTAGTGCAATTGACCCGTGGTTGATTATTTTCGAGCCACGTCGTGCGTCTTCGACACATTGTCAACTCTCGATTGTCGTGAAAATTTCAAGGTTTCAAATACGGGCATAAGGTACAGAAATGTGGCACCCCTCGCCATGGCTCGCTTACTTAACCCTTGTCCAAATAACATTCCACTCTGATACCATTTAAATTACAGCAGGTCCATAAAACCTGGGGGTTTGCATGATCTCAATCGGTCCCAGCGCAGATCATATAACGGAAGCATACTTATCAACTCCCAAACCCGTACACAACCAAATAATACGATGCAATACACAGTAACTACAACTTTCCATATATAAAAGCTAAAGCCGAACCACTTTTATTTACATACTAAGATGGTTTTCACAAGTCGGTATAACAAAAGGACAAGGCTATAGCTAAGCTCGGCGATACACAAAAGAAAACCTGACTATACATCAAACGAGAACATCTATCCATCAGCTAGTGTCGGCCATCCCAAAAAGTGTCAGCCTCCACCCGACACACGCTCTCATCACATCCAGCTAGGTGCGTCGGCCGGTGATGGCAGCAACATCCCCATCATCCTCCCGTCTCGGCGTACATGGACAGACAAAAACTCTTGAACTACGGGGCCATCGGGGAGACCCACGTCGTACATGACTAACACACGGACACGAATAAACACCAAGCCATGAACACCAGCACAGGGGTGCTCCGAGCACTCGACCTCTACATCAGACGGTAAGCCATAGAACGTACCACGTGTGACAGGCGCAAGAGGCATCTCTAATCTGAAATGTTAATCCCCAAAAGGGGTGAGTACAACCACTCAGCAGTAAAGATCCATCAACTACACAATGCAACAAGCAAGACAATCAAGATATCACAAGTAAAACACATATCATTTATGCTATCAAGCATTCATCACCATGCAGTCATGCATATCTTACCATACCATTGTACATATATTACCATGATTCACATGATCCATGCTATCAAGCATTCATCCCAGGAGATCCATTCACATCTTCACAATCGCAGTTTCAATATCAAACATCATCAATCTATTTTCATAAGCAAACCATGCACCATGCCATATGCATACACCCATGCACATGATTCACTTTCAATTCTTATCTTTCACAAGGATCTCATTATTTTTCATCCAGGGATCAATGTTTGCATCCCACAATTTATCGCTCGCATCCAACCTGACATCACGAGGGCCTTCGGCACACACCTCCGGGCATCCGGCACACACACTCCGGGCATCTCGTACCCCAACTAGCATCACGAGGTATCCCCCCGGCACACACCTCCAGGGCTTCCGGCACACACCTCCGGGCATCTCGAAACTCCCGAGGACATCCGGCACACACACTCCAGGCATTGTCGGCTCACACCTTCGACATTCTCGTTATTTTCTCAAGTTATATCCACACATGTATCTCAATTTCAACATGGCATTTAATGCAATAATATCAAGGGTCTCAACCAACTTTTCATGCCATATAACATGCCATATGTCATACATATGCAGCAAGATCAATCACTCAAGGTATTACATCTCATGGATAAATTCATTTATTTTTCAAAGCACATCAATATCTCGGGTCAATCAGAATGCCTTTCTCTAATTAAAACTCCAGAAAAAAATTAGTAAATGACATTAATAAATTCTGAAAACTTGATACATTATAGACGAGACCTAAAGGCAGATATCTCATGAATAACTCCATACCAAAAGATTTTCACACAAAACAGTAAGGTCCATGCATCACAGTTTTTCAAACTTCAATATTTCAGCTTGCACAGTTTCGGAAGTAATTTAAATTAAATACCCAAATGAACTCCAAAAATTCTGAAATTTTGACATATTATAGAAAAGTTCTAGAGGTAATTATCTCATGAATAAATCGAAACCCAAATCGTTCTAGATTGATAGATATAGACGATTATTTCCCCCTGTTCTCGGTGTCATCCTTTCCAGATTATCATCTTTCAAAAGAAACTCGTTTCACCGACCTAAATATGTTCATTTATTCTAAATTTTTAGTATTTTATTCCTCAGAATATTACCTACAACTTTCATTAAGGACAGACTAACAAATTTTAACTGTATGATTTTATAAAAATCACGAAATCATACTGGGTCGAGGTAACGTTTTTCCCAGATCCAGTTTCTTCAAAGAAAAACGATTTCACCAACCTATATTTGTTCATTTCCTCTAAAATTTTGATATGGTCTACCTCAAGAAGTACACTACAACTTTCATTAAGAGATCAAAGTGATAGTTTCACAAGAAAGTTACATTACAGACCACGAAATCTCTAAAGGTCAGCACAACGAATTCCAGATCTAATTTCTCCAAGGAAAAATCATTTCACTAACCATTACTTGTTCGTTTTGCCTCAAATTTTAGTATGTTTTTCCTCAAGATGTTCTCTACAAGTTTCATGAGAAATCGAAACAAGATTCCAACTAAAAAGTCACATGCAACACAAAATCTCACGGACGGTCGGACTGGTCTTTCCGGAAACAGCATGCATGGCCAACGAATCTCTCTTCAAAGCTCCGAAATCTCATCCCATCTATCACAACCAAGACTTACCATCTACTATACACACAACACAGCAATGCAAGGGGTAGGTTTAGGACTTCACTTGCCTTAAATCTAAGCACAAACAGCGACAAGAAAGGCGGCAAAGCGGCGAAGGAACAGTGGCAAACGAGCTCCTCCTCCTTCCTCTTCTTCTCTCGCACGTCCACTCTCCCTTCTCTCTCGAAATCTCTCTCTCTCTCGGTAGCCCTCTCTCTCTCTCTCTCTCTCTCTTTTCGGTCGACACACCCCCTCCATCAACCGGTTCTCCCAAGTTTTCTTCCCCTTCAATCATTTGCAATCATTTGATTGCATGAAGCCGCCCAAGGAAGCCAATGGGGGCAGCCACACTTGGCTTCTCCTCCATGCCACTTGGCAGCTCACATGCAAAGGATTATGGGCTTCAATCTGGCTAGGCTTGGGCCTTCATGGGCCGGTCGACCAAGGGGTTGGCGTGGGCTGGTTGGACGGTCTTTGGGCCTAAAAATCAGCCCACCCTCTCCTATTCCTACACCATTTAACCCTCATTTAAATTAACACCTAATTTCAACTTATAAACCCACAAAACTTTGTAATTTAAATCAACAAAATTCTACTTATAAAGTACATGGCCAAGAATAAAAATTTTCCTATCAATTTATCCTTTAATACAAATCCTTAATCACTCATGGACATAGGATATATTTCCAACCAAATAATTGTCCATTAAAATGCTCGGCCTTAATCTATTGTAATTCATCGGTCTAATGGCTATAATAAAATCCGGTAGAGCTTCCATCACCTATTCATGGTTCATGGTATATCCAGGGGTTGTCATGAAATTTTAGGATGCCACAAGAAATGATAGAAAAATCAGCCTAGTGCTGTTTGACGAGAATTTTGCAATTAGGTGGAATCACCCACACACTAATCACATATCTCAATCGAATCAACCTATCTCTGATCTCTAATCGATTTTGATGGTGCCGTAATGACCCTTGCAGATTAGCACAGTCAAGTAGTTAATTCATGGTCGAATTCTCAAGTCCATTGCGTTAAAATCCATTAATGACTTCCCCTGATAAGCTACTTATCTCGTGAGTGGCCAACTTAGAGAAAAGAACTATAGGCGCGTCAATGAAAAGCCCAACTTATCCAATCGTAATCAGAACTTGAAAATCAGGATGTCACAAAATCAAAGGCTACTAACGTGTTTAATGGTTGAGTAACAGACTATGCAGATGATAGAATGTGTAAATGATTTTACCAAGGTTTATATTTGGAAGAACCAGAAGATAGACTCTATGCTGAAGTTGAACTAATCCAGACTATGTCCAGACCTTAAGGCTAAATATGTTCAGAAGCAGAATATGTTCACACTTACATCCATATTGTAAAGTTTATTTCAGACGGAAGACACTTAGACTTTACTTTTGATAGAACGTGACAAGGTCCAGAACGAGACACAAGTTCAGAACATAGCAGATTCAGAATGAAGCATGTTCAGACCAAGACAACTTGACAGAACGTAACACAAGCCCAAAATGTATAACGGTTAGTGATCTGGTTTGGATTCTACATCAAGATAGATTTGATTGACTTAATCTAATTGATTGACAATTAGATCATGAAGACAAAAACTTTATAAATGAATAAGCTCTACTTATGGAAACCAAGATTCTATTTGTATGGGCGATCATAATCAATTTGGGATTCAACTTCTGTCACTCAACGGCTACCAAATCTTCTAGATACAGATTTGTCCAATGGGTAGAATGGAAGATGATCCTCTAGATACTGTCCAACAACTAGTTTGGAAGTGGATGAATATTTAAGGAGATCAAGGACCGAAGAGCAAGTAAGAGACGGAGCATAGAATTTATAATTCCAAAGTCTGAGCGACCTTCGATCATACACTTGTCTTTTGTGAGCTTAAACATTTGTGATCATGAGAGAAATACCAAAGGAGTAACTTAATGAGATAGTGTGATCTACCACTGAGTGTTTGCACTCAAAGTTGTAATCTCTTGTTGATCACATATTGGAATCTAGCCAAAAGGCTATTAGCATGGGAGAGTGGACATAGGAAAGGAAGAAAAAATGGGGATCTTTATTATGAATTGTTACTATTAACAAATGGGGATCTTTATTATTGCATTCACTTTCATTCATCTTAACTAAAAATGGAACAAAAAAAAAGGAAAGGAAGAAAAATTGAAACAAGAAAAGAAGAAGAAATCGACCAGTTTCCACCCTCGAACTGATTGACAGGTTTCAGGCACTGCATGGTAGGTTTTAAAGTATCCAAGATAAGTTTCAAAAATTGGGAAATCGATTATGACAGCCTAGGTTCTGGATCAACCGTTTAACTGCTCATTTCGTAATATTTTATTAGGTGATAGAATAGGGATGGTATTGAACCATAGGCAATTTGGAGCCGAATTGATGAATGACTTTCATTTTCTTTTTCACCCCACGAAAAACACAAAAGAACAAAAAAGGACACCTCAATCCCTCTTTGAAAAGGGCGTTTAGGTTTTGCACCGCATTCAAAACTCTTCACTTGGAATTTCTCTCTCGGCAGCCAATCGCCGAAAGGCATTAATCCGCTCTCTTCAAGAATGAAAAAAAAAATAGAGAAATTTCCCCCACAGAGAAAGAAACTTTCAGATTCCGACGCGCCGATTAATTTTGGCCTCAACTTACTTGTATGTTCCCCCCATTTCTCTGCTCCCACGTTAACCCAAGATGCCCTGCTCCGTGACTACTGTCCACCAACCAAGTTTCAGCGCTTTACCCAAGTGGTCTTCTTCATCAAAGATCAAACCTTTGAGGCGGAATCCCACTTTGGCGTTCAATTTCCGCTGCTTGAGATCGATTGGCCATGGTAAGTCTGGCGTGAGCGTCCTCGCTCATGGGAAAAGTTGAGTCTTGAGTCGGGGGTGTTGGAGAAAACTCATTTACTGTTTTAAAGTTGACAAACATTTTTAGAAAGTCTAGTCTGAAGACTTCTAGACTCTAGCGTCAAAGTCTGAAGACCGCCGGACTTTAGGTTCAAAGTATGCCTGCACTAACATTTTCCAGACTGAAGAATGAAGACTGATCCATATGCGAGATTATCTTTATTTCTTCAAGGATTCGATTCGTATGGCTTAACGGATGACCTTATGGCTAGATATAGCACCTATATGATTGACTATCCTTATTGGAATCAATTTCGTTAATCAAATATTTTGGAAGGCAAGCAAACTTGGAAAGTTCTACTTATGAAAACCAAGATCTTGATTGTATGGGCGAACAGGATTGACGGGCTTTTACCTCAATCTTCAAATGACTCAAGATCTCCTTGATTGATTCTGTCCAATGGGTAGATTGGAAGAATTCCTTTGGAAAGTACCAACGGTTATGAAGACATGAAGGAATATTTAAGGCGGACTCTCTAGTTGTTCAATAGAGAGCGTGAAAGAAAAATTTCAAAGTCTGAAGCTTCCTAGTTCCTTGCTATTTTATTCACTGAGCTCAAATTGTATACAGAAGAGAAAAACTCCTAGTGAGACTTTGTGAGAGACTAATAAAGACTCTTCACTGTGAAGTCAAGATCACAAGACTGTAAAATCTCTTTTGAATTCATAGTGGAATCCAGCCAATAGGCTGTCAACGCGGGAGAGTGAATGTAGGCTTGATCTAAATCGAACCGCTATAAATCTTGTGTTCTTATTCTCTTCCCTCAACTCCTTTATTTTGATTAATAACTTCGTTCATTTGTTTAAGTTTAAAACTGTTAATGTCTGAATTTGTCTATGAATTTTTTACAAGCTTTTATTATTTCTTAATCTTGTGAAAATTTTTATTACACCTATTCACCCCCTCTAAGTATTATTACTAGCCCTTTCAATTGGTATCAGAGCTTGTATGCTCATTTTATTGAAGTGTTTTTACTTCTGAGTTAAAAATCTATGGCTAGCATATTGGCACGAGGTGGTTGAAGGCCAAAGCAACACCAGACCTCCTTACTTTGATGGAAATGAATACACTGTGTGGAAAAATAAGATGAAGGCGTTCCTAAGATCGAAAGATCCCATGGAATGGGATGTGGTAGAAAGAGGGATCAATCCCAAAGCTACATTAACTTCAGAAAGAGGAAAAGAAGCTGTAGATGCTAGCGATATGACACAAGAAGAATTAACCAAGAGACAAGCTCTTGATGCTAAAGCTATCTACTCTTTATACTGTGCTTTATCTCCTACTGAGTATAATTGAATTTCTTCCTATGAAACAACGAAAGAAGTTTGGGACAGATTGCACGTTACCTATGAAGGAACTAATCGAGTAAAGAAAACAAAAATCAATATTCTACTCGAACAGTATGAAGCCTTCAAGATGAAGCCTGGAGAATCTATCACTGATATGTTCAGTTGTTTCACTAAAATTGTGAATGGATTAGCATATCAAGGACAACCAATCTCAGGACCAATGAAGGTCAATAAACTACTGCGTGGACTCTCCAAAGACTGGAATCACGTGAAGACTTCAATTAGAGAAACCAAGAGGATCATGCCTCTTTCAGTAGATGAACTAGTTGGCACACTTCAATCATATGAAGTAGAGCAGATCAATGAGGAAGAAGATCCAAAAGGTAAGAAGTCAATTGCTTTAAAATCTAATGATGATTCTAGTTATACAGATTCAGAAGATGAAATGGACGATGAAGAACTGACACTTATGATTAAGAAATTCAGGAAGTTGAATAGAAAGGGAAGAAGATTCAACTAGAAGAAGCAGAACACTTAAAGATACCAGAACAAACCAACTGAGGATGGTGAAATCAACAAAGATGTGATATGCTTTGAATGCAAGAAAAAGTGACACATCAAACCCAACTGTCATTTGCTGAAGAAAAAGAAAGGAAGAACTGAGAAATATAAGAAGGCTCTCAAAGCAGAAACATGGAGTGACACTGAATGCGAGGTAAGTGATGAAGAATATGCTAACATTTGTCTAATGGAAAATTCAGAGTCAAACTCAGACTTTGAAACAAATTCTGATTCAGACAAAGAAGTTGAGGTTAGCAATTTAAAAATTCCTATTAAAGTCTCGAAATATATAGATGAACTCTGTCTCAGTCTCAAAACATCTCTTAAAAGGATTTCCGAGCTAAAAAATGAGAATTATAAACTGAGGTAATAGGAAACTTCTTGGAAAGAAAAGTATGAAAATTTGGATAAAAGTTTTTGCTAATTTAAAAGAAAATTCAGATTCTCTTTCTAAAGAAAATACCTTTTTAAAAGAAGATATTTCGAATATCACAAAAAGATTTTCAAAAGGATCGAGAAGTTAGAAAAAATTCTTTTTGTACAAAGACCTTATTTCAACAAATCTGGTTTAGGTATGACTCTAGAAACTATCCCTTTAATTGATTTTCCTAAAGTTAAAGAAAGAATCAAACAAAGACCTACAAAGGCATTTTACAAGAATCATTTTCAAAGAGTTTTTGTAAAACCTGTTGGCCGAAGTGCTCTCAAATGTTCAAAGTGTAACAACATAGAACATTTCGAGAATGAATGTCCCAAAGTTTATAGACCTGTTAAGAGAGATTGGGCAAAGACTGTTTTTAACACTAACTCTCCTAGACCCAAGAAAATATGGGTACCAAAGAAAGCTTCAGTTCTTCTTTTGATCACAGGTCACTATCAAAAAGAAGATCAAATGGTATTTGAATAGTGGCTGTTCGAGACACATGACTAGAGATTCGAGTAGTTTTATCAAGCTTGTTCAATTAAATGGTGGAAAAGTTTCTTTTGGTGGGAACAGAAAAGGAATAATTGTTGGATGTGGAGCCGTGAAGATTGGAAGCCTGACTATCAGCAATGTCTCATTGGTGGAAGGACTAAATTACAATCTACTCAGCATAAGTCAACTTTCCGATATTGGATTCAAAATTAATTCCCAAGAAGGCATATGTTCGGGGACAAGTAAAGATTTCTCTCAATCTTTCACTAGACGAAGACATGAGAACATCTATCTTCTGGACATAAAACAAGAAAGTTCTCAGTGTCTTATTTCCATTCAAGATGAAGTAAATCTTTGGCATCAAAAGCTTGGTCATGTCAACATGAAGTAGATTGCTAAGATTTCTTCTAAGAAGCTTATTCGTGGTCTTCCCAACATGACTTATCAAAAGTCTGAATTATGCACCCCTTGTGTTTTAGAAAAACAGGTTAGAAGTTCTTTTAAACCTGTAAATCAAGTTTCTACTAATCGAGCTTTGCAGCTTCTACATATGGATCTCTTTGGACCAACCAGAACTCAAAGTATTGGTGGAAAGAGATACTGCTTAGTGATCGTGGATGATTACTCTTGCTTTACTTGGGTTTACTTTCTGGCAAATAAGTCTGAAGCTTTTTCTCACTTTTCAATGTTTGCTAAGAAAGCTCAGAATGAAAAATGATATGTTATTTTAAGCATACGTACAGACCATGGAGGTGAGTTTGAAAATCAAGACTTTACGAAGTTTTGTGATGAATCTGGTTTCCAGCATGTTTTCTCTTCTCCATATACTCTAGAACAAAATAGGATTGTGGAAAGGAAGAATAGATCATTGCAAGAGATGGCAAGAACCCTCTTAATTGAAAAAATTTCCTCTCAATTTTGGGCTGAAGCAGTTTTTACTACTTGCTACATTATCAATAGAGTGTTCTTAAGACCTATATTAGAGAAAACTCCTTAAAAAGTGTATAAAAGGAAAAAGCCAAATGTTTCTTACTTTCATGTGTTCGGCTGTAAGTGCTATATTTTGAAAAATGCAAATGATCGAACTGGGAAGTTTGAAGAAAGATCAGACGAAAGAATTTTCCTTGGCTCTCTACTTCAAGCAAAGCCTACAGAGTATTCAAGAAGAAGACTCAATTTGTGGAAGAATCAATGAATGTCAAGTTTCAAGAAACTATGCAAAATCAACTGGACCAGACTCAACTTGAAGAATCTGAACCTGCTCCAGACTTTACAAAGTCTACTTCCTCTGAAGTGGTTCAGATCACTGGAGAAAAGCTTCAAGCAGAACTAGAAGATTCAAGTGAAGCAGAGGATCAGCAGACTCTCAAACCAACCAGCAACTGGAAGCATAAGTCAAGTCATCCCAAGGAACTCATCATTGGCAGCATTGATGAAGGAATTCGTACCAGATCCAAAAGGCAAGAAGAGTCTAGTGCTTTAGCACTCATTTCTGAAATAAAACCTAAAAGTGTAGAAGAAGCCCTATCTGATGAAAGCTGGATCGAAGCTATGCAAGAAGAGCTCAAACAATTTAGCATCAATGATGTTTGGGAGCTAATTCCTAAACCTAAAAGTAAGTCTATTATAGAAACTAAATGGGTTTTCAGGACCAAAGTCGACGAGAAAGGAAAAGTGGTCAAGAACAAAGCAAGACTCGTGGCCAAAGGATATACGCAAGAAGAATGGATAGACTATGATGAAACTTATGCACCAATAGCGAGGTTAGAAGCAATTAGACTATTACTTGCTTTTGCTTGCTATAAAAATTTCAAGTTATTCCAGATTGATGTAAAAAGTGCATTCTTAAATGCATTTATCCAAGAAGAAGTCGATGTGGAACAATCACCTAGTTTTGAAGATCCAAGAAAGCCAAACTTAGTCTTTAGACTGAAAAAGGCCCTGTATGGACTGGAGTAGGCACCTCGAGCCTAGTATGAAAGGTTAATTAATTTCCTAACCCAAAATGATTTTGCTAAAGGAAAGGTATATACTACTTTATTCATCAAAAGAGAGGATAAATATTTTCTATTGGTTCAAATTTATGTTGATGATATTATTTTTGAATCTCCTAATGAAAATCTATGCAAGAAATTCTCTAGATCTATGTAGGATGAGTTCGAGATGAGTATGATGGATGAATTAACTTTCTTTCTGGGATTACAAGTTAGACAATCAAAGGAATGTATCTTTATTCATCAAGAAAAGTATGCAAAAGATCTCATCAAGAAGTTCGGATTGGAGAATTGCAAAAAGATAGAGATACCAATGTCAAGTTCTTCAAAGTTGGATAAAGATGAAGGAGGAAAGAATGTAGACCAGAAACTTTACAGGAGTATTATTGGTTCGCTTCTTTACCTTACTATATTTAGACCTGAAATTTTGTTTAGTGTTTGTATTTGTGCTAAATTCCAATCAAATCCCAAAGAATCTCATTTAAGTGTTGTAAAACGGATCATCAAATACATTGTAACTACTCTAAAGCTTGGTCTATGGTACTCCAAAGAATGAGACTTTACTCTCCTTGGATATTCAGACGTAGACTTAGCCGGTTGTAGAGTTGATAAAAAGAGTACTTCTATTGCTGGGCAACAAGCTGGTGTCTTGGTTCTCAAGGAAGCAGAGTACAGTAGCTCTATCAACAGCAGAAGCAGAGTATGTGGCTCTTGGAAGCTGTTGCTCTCAAATATTGTGGATAAGGCAACGGTTAGGAGACTTTGGAATTGAAGAATCGTGCACTGAGATCAAATGCGACAATACTAGTGCCATCAATTTCACGAAGAATCCAATTCTTTTCATTCAAGGGCGAAACATATAGAGATTCGACATCATTTTATAAGAGATCATGTTCAGAATGGAGAATTTATGATTCAATTCATTGACTCGAAGAATTAGTTGGCAGACGTTTTTACAAAACCACTAGAGAAAAGTTTATTTGAGTCTATTCGCACCAGACTGAACATTATATCTTCTATTGGTTAAAGTTTGAAGATGGTCGACTCGGAATATCCAAAAACTACATCTGTAAGTTAAATTCTTTTTAATATAGGTAATTTAATTTTGGCATGAAAAACCTGAAAAGTTACATTAATTTTTGAATTGTTACTTACCTAATTTATTTTTAGAAATTATTTTTTGAATTTTTGAATTTTTTTTTGTAGTTTTTCATTTTCGAAAAAGGTAGTTTATTTTTTCATTTGAGACTGTTCGTACACCCCGTTTCACTGGCTTTATATACCATCGAAGTTTTTCTTCTTCATTTACGTTTTCAAAACCCTAGAATACAAAATTCCTACTCTCTCACTTTTTCTCTCAAGTTTACTCTACAAAGTTTTCACCTTTTCAACCGAACGAGTTCGAGAAATCTTCCTCGACTGCAAAAATGTCTTCCCAGAGGAAATCGTGTCAGATCGCTAATAGGGGACCATAGCACATGCCAAAGGGTCCTACTCACTTTGACTTAACTGAAGAAGAAGACTCTCCTCAACAGCAGCAACAACAACATTCTCAACAGGGTCAGTGTGTGACTCAAGGTCCCCTGCACCAACAAGCGGAAGAAGAAATTGTGGAAGATGTTGAACCCGTAAGAACATTGAAACCCCAGTTTCTCTTTAAACTCTATAATCGGTTGAAACGGGGTGGTTCTGTGATGACATTTATTGATGAGTTTCTACGAGAAAAATGTTATAAGAACGAGACCATTTTTCTATGGCAAATGGAAAGGTTAGGCATTACGCTTGAAGGTTTGGCAGATAGAACTTTTGCTAACTTTCCAAGTGATCCGTGGTTTGGTTCTTTTAATCAGCCTGAAGTAAAAGATGATGATGAGAGAATGTATGAGAATTTTCAGCCTAGGATGGGCGTTGCGGCTACTATACGTGGTGAGGGAACGAGTGTATTTCGTTCTAAGGACCACCAAAAGACTTATTCAAAATTTCTAAAGAGAGGGGTAATGAACCCTCGATTTGTGGATTTTGATTCCTGGATTCCTTGAAGGTGAACCTGAGGGAGAAGTTTGCTCTCCTTCAACTTGAAAGATTCAGTTCTGAGATTTCTGTTGCTTACCCTAAATTAACTGCTTACTTCTATTCGAATTTGTCCTTTCTAGACGCGAATAGATTTTGTTTTACGGTAAGGGAGAAAGACCTTATGGTGGATGTGGACACATTGGCGGATGTCATTAGTGTGGAAAGAGGGAGTTTCCAACCAATAAACGTGTCTGTTGGTCATGCAACATTGTCTCTTGTTCAGGACAAACTTACTAAAGGAGGAATTTCATATTCCAGAATATCTGCTTCCAACATTTTGCTACATAAGGTTGTAATCAACTGCATCCGACCCAAGTCAACCTCTAAGACAGATGTATCTCGCTCTGAGGCAAAATTGATGTTTGCTATCAACAATGGGATGAAGTTCTCGCTGCCACACACAATCCTGATGCACATGTACAGGACTGTTGTGAAGGACAAAGGACAACTTCCTTACTCTATGCTGGTCACAAAATTGTTTCAACACTTTCAAATTCAGTCTCCAGCATCTCTTTGTATCAGAACTATTACTCATATGGTGATAGGATTGAAGATGGTTTCGAAGATGAGACTGAAGGAGCTGAATAAAGCATTGGAGCGTTTGAAGGAGAAATCCCCAACCAAAACAAAACAAGACTTTGCCACGAAGAAAAGGAAAGGCAAAGAGCCAATGACTGCACCTATCAAGAAGAGGAGAGCCCTTATCTTGCAAGACGAAGACGATGAGGATGATATCACACTCTCCGCATTTGCCTTGAAAAATTTACAGGGCTTTGTTAGTTTGAGCAGCCATAGAACAGAGAGGAAAGAGGACGAGAAGAGATAGAATAGAGAAGTGAAAAAAGAGGAGAGAAGAAAATGAAGTGAAGAAAGAATAGCAGAGGAAGAGAGAAGAGAAAGAAGAGAAGAAAAAGAAGTAAGGGAAGCAGAAGAAGAAGAGGGTCAAGATGACTCTTTTGGACCAACATTTGCGGTATCCTTGTGAGAGGATTCCGAGAAGACTCGGAGTGGAACTGCAGGAGATGGAAAAGAAACAAAACATCACTTGGGTGCAAATGATAAGCAAGAACAAGAAGAAAAATTCTTTTCTCCAACTGTAGACACAGAGGTAGGGGGAGCTGCTGTAAAAAGAGGTACTTCTTCACCTGTTTCTATCAGTGATGATGTGAGCAAATCTCCAACAAATCCAGAGGATGTCTATGCCTCCCATTTTCCTGAAGTTGATGTTGAGGTATCATCTCCAAGTCTAGATGTTCAACCTGAAGTTCCCTCATCGATCAACACTCCTCAAACTGAACGTGCTGAAGCTAGTACTCAAACAGACACTACAACAGACTTTCAAAGACTACTAGAGCTCCTTGTGGAGATAAAGGCTCAACAATATGGAATGGAGTGTGAGATTCAGAACATCCAATCTACACTAAAAGCTACCTCCATCTCTCTTCATGATCAGGTACAAGACCTTGAGCTTCAAATTCAAAAGACGGTTCAAGAGACTGTCAAATCTGAAGATGTTAAGGAGGTGAAGGAGTCTTTGAGAAAGCTGGAAGAAATAGTTCAGTTGATGGGAGATTTATAGCTTGTTCGCATCTCCAAACAACCCTGATTTTATCCAACTCCTTTTATTCTTCTCCACTTTTTCCTATTGATAAAACGGGGAAGAATGTGTGCAGATTTATTATCTTTTTTATCTATTCGAACTTGATTGCTACCTTTTTGGTTTAGACTTTTGACTGTTTGAACTTTGTTGGATTTGTTGGACTTTTTGACATTTGCAATAACTTACTTCGGTAATATTGATTGTGGTTGGATAGTTAATTGTCTTAACTTTTCAGGATTAACATGTTTTCTATGGTTGTAGAATTGATGCTATCCAAGTCATAATCAACTTAATTTTATAAGATATTATGCATTGCCTAAGAATTGTTTTGCAGGTCAAAGGTTAACAAATCTGCAGGAAAGTTTTGTTACCATAAAAAAAGGGAGAGATTGTTGAAGAAAACTCATTTACTATTTTGAAGTTGACAAAACATTTCCAGAAAGTCTAGTCTGAAGACTTCCAAACTCTAGCGTCAAAGTCTGAAGACCGCCAGACTTTAGGTTCAAAGTCTACCCGCACTGATATTTTCCAAACTAAAGAATGAAGACTGATCCAGATGCGAGATTATCTTTATTTCTTCAAGGATTCGATTCCTATGGCTCAACGGATGACCTTATGGCTGGATATAGCACCTATATGATTGACTATCCTTATTAGAATCAATTCCGTTAATCAAATCTTTTGGAAGGCAAGCAAACTTGGAAAGTTCTACTTGTGGAAACCAAGATCCTGATTGTATGGGCAAATGGGATTGACGGGCTTTCACCTCAATCTTCAAATGACTCAAGATCTCCTTGATTGATTCTGTTCAATGGCTAGATTGGAAGAATTCTTTTAGAAAGTGCCAACGGTTATGAAGGCATGAAGGAGTATTTAAGGCGGACTCTTTAGTTGTTCGATAGAGAGTGTGAAAATTTAAAGTCTGAGACTTCCTAGTTCCTTGCTATTTCATTCACTGAGCTCAAATTGTATACAGAAGAGAGAAACTCCTAGTTAGACTTTGTGAGAGACTAGTAAAGACTATTCACTGTGAAGTCAAGATTGCAAGGCTGTAAAATCTCTTTTGAATTCTTAGTGGAATCCAGCCAATAGGCTTTCAGCGCGGGAGGGTAGATGTAGGCTTGATCTAAGACGTACCACTATAAATCTTGTGTTCTTATTCTCTTCCCTCAACTCCTTTATTTTGATTAATAGCTCCGTTCATTTGTTTAAGTTTAAAACTGTTAAAGTCTGAATTCGTCTGTGAATTTTTTACAAGCTTTTATTATTTCTGAATCTTGCAAAAAATTTTATTACACCTATTCACCCCCCTCTAGGTGTTATTACTAGCCCTTTCAGGGGGCACATGGCCGAGACCGTGAGAGCTGCTTCTTTTGAGAGCGACAGCGGTAGCAGCGAAGATATTAGGATTCTTGAACAATAAGGTTTTATTGATGGGTCAGTTGGTTTCGCGACTGGCGGTTTGGAATCGACTCTTAATCGTCTGGTTGGTGCCCTTCTCCCTTTGGTCGTTCTTGTTTCGAAAGTATGCTGATTTTGTTGCCTTTTCTTGCAAAAATTACAATTTGCGATAGCGTGTCTTGTGTGTTAGGTATATAGGAACAAGGCTTTTGATCGTTATAGTTTCTGGGTCCTTTTTTAAGCCAAGCTAGTCGCACTAGTTAAGTGGTTAATTTTGTGCTTCCCTGTTTCGTGTCTCTGTTTGCTTGAAATTTTCTGGTGATTGTACTACCTTATTGGAGTTGAATTGTCAGGCAAAGCTCTCATCAATCAAAGCCCGATTAAAGTTGGAAATGAAAATACAATGTAGAAGAGCAAAGCTCTCCACATGCTTTGCAATGCGTTGGCCGGCTATTTTCTTTTTCGTAAAAGAACAGCTTCTTACAGCATGATTGGCTCATCTACTCATAAAAGCTCAGAATGACATAGGCGGTCGTATATCTATCGCTTGTGTGTTAACTTCCAAGAAAATCTTTGCTAATGATTGCAAAGCAAGTGGCTTGTTGCTGGCGTTTTTGGTGCCATCATTTTATTGAGGCATGATGCTAAATCTCGGTGGGCTCCCATGGGTTCGGATGTAAATAGCATGCTTACGATCGTACTCAAACAAATATTGAATCAAGAAAGGCCAGTGTCCACTATTCTTTGTTTTAGCCCATGTCGCCTGTATAGCTCCCACATGGCATTGGAACATAAGACTCCAAGAAAACGATGAACCCAGAAACGGAATGAACCGTACGCTAATTTGGTTCGGGCATATTAACGAACACATGGTGAGCAATGAGTTGGGGAGCAAATATTGACCTGTTCCAAGCTCGAGCGCACACCCAAACTCAAAAGTACTCAACAAGCGACATTCAGATTCAACAAAACCAACTCATTCAGGTCAAGAACAAGAACAGACCAAAAAAGGTCAAGAACAAGAGAAATGGAGTCGACTCTCACCTCGCTCAAAACAGGAAAGATCAAGTAGGGCGAAGAGGTTCACGGAGTTAGCCTCCATTGTGGGGGTCCCTACCCAGCTTGGAGACTATGGCTAGAGGGCGAGCCCTAGACGAATCTGGCTACAGTTGGCCGCCTTAGTGCCTCCGAGCCAAGATCCTCGAGGTAAGGGTGAGCGCTCTCTCTCTCTCTCTCTCTCTCTCTCACTTTTGGCTCCCTCTCCAGCCTCTCTTCTTCTCTCTTTCACTCCTTCAGCAAACGCTCAGGCATCTCAAACGCTTCATCTAATTACTTTTAAGTATGCAGCTGTAGAGCTCCTAGACATCACTTTGACTTTCTGATTAATGCATCTCCTGGCCTCATAATCGAATGGATATATTTCCTTTGACCCGCAGAACAATGATGGGACCCTCCTCCCAGATTGGTGGGCCATCTTCGCTCCTTTGCAAGCTTCGCCTGGAGGGAGGGACGTCGAAGTAGATCTTGCACACAAAATTCATCACGTCCGGACACCATCGTTGTTGCTCACTAGCGGAAAGGATGACGAAGCCGCGGGATTCGCCGAAGGTAGCGTTGACATTTCTACGCGAGCTAGAGAGAGAAAAAGTTTGGGTCTCCAAATGAGCTCTCCCTTTCCCGCGTTCTTCTTCTCTCCTCTTTCGCTCCTTTCTTCTCTCCAGCGAAGCACCCAGCCAACCTCCCTCTTCAGCTCCTTTAGCTGGCTAAGGATAAGCAATTCCTAGTTCCATACAAATTTCACTTAAAACTTGAAACATATTCATTAGAATGAGTTCTTCATGTTGAAGAAATCTTTCTTATTTGTTTTGAAGTTGATAAAATGTTTCCTTCAGTCTAGTCTGAAGTCGAGCAGACTCTTCTGATAAAGTCTGAAGACATCCAGACTCAAGACTTAAAGTCTGCCCTCATTGACAGTACCTAGACCGACGAAGAAGTCTTATTCAGATGCGAGTATTTCTTTAAGGATTTGGTTCGTTTGGTTGAAGATTATCTCACGGCTGGAGATAGCATCTTAAGATCTATTATTTGTATTACAAATTATTTGAGTAATTTAGATCCGTTCATTGGAAGGTTCTACTTATGGAAACCTAGATCCTGATTGTATGGGTGAGTAGGATTGGTGGGCTATCTTCATTTTCCTTAAGTAACTCGAGATCTCTCTAATTGATCATGTCCAATGGGTAGATTGGAAGAACTCCTTTGGAAGGTGCCAACGGTTATGAAGGCATGGAGGAGTACATAAGAAAGACTCTAGTTATTCGAAGGAGTGCGAGATAGAAGAATTTCAAAGTCTGAAGTTCCTTGTTATTTGCTAGTTCATTTGTTGAGCATAATCTTACATTCAAAAGAGTGTCTATATACTTGTGAGACCTTGAGGAAATGTAGCAGAGTCTCTACACTGTGGAATCAAGGACGTGCGACTGTAACATCTCTTTTGATTTATAGTGAAATCCAGCCAGTGGGCTGTCAGTGCAGGAGAGTGGACGTAGACTTGGTCTAAGCCGAACCACTATAAACTTCGTGTTCTAATTCTCTTTCCCTTATCTCTTTATTTAATTCACTGCCTTATATATTACTGCAAATCTTCTATATCTTAAGTCTTCGATTTTTCTTAAAATTCGAATTAAGTTGCTAAGTCTTGAAGAATTTGTTTCTACACCTATTCACCCCCCTCTAGGTGTTCGTACTGGCACTATCAATTGGTATCAGAGCCTGTGTACTCATTTAATTGAAGTGTTTTACTTCAGAGTTAAAGATCCATGGCTAGTATGTTGGCTCCAGGGTTGGTTGAAGGTCAAAGCAACACAAGACCGCCTTATTTCGATGGGAAGGAATACAGCATATGGAAAAACAAGATGAAAGCATTCTTAAGATCGAAAGATCATCTGGAATGGGATGTGGTAGACAAAGGAATCATTCCTAAAGTTACAACAGTCTCAGAAAGAGGGAAAGAAGTTGCAGAGGCTAGCGACATGACTTAAGAAGAGATAACCAAGAGACAAGCTCTTGATGCAAAAGCTATTTACTCCTTATATTGTGCATTATCTCCTACTGAATATAACAGAATATCCTCTTGTGAAACGGCTAAAGAAGTATGGGATAGACTGCACATCACCTATGAAGGAATAGATCGAGTAAAAGAAACTAGAATTAATATTCTACTCGGTCAATATGAAGCCTTCAAGATGAAGCCAAGAGAATCCATTACTGACATGTTTAGCCGTTTTACAGAGATTGTAAATGGTCTTGAATATCAGGGTCAACCAATCTCAGGACCCATGAAGGTTAACAAATTGCTACGTGGACTTTCCAAAGAGTGGAATCACATAAAGACTTCAATAAGGGAAACACAAAGGATCATACCACTCTCCGTTGACGAATTGGTTAGAACACTTCAGTCCTATGAAGTGGAGCAAATCAATGAAGAAGAATATCTCAAAGGTAAAAAGTCTATTACTTTAAAATCTAATGAAGAATATGATGTTACAGACTCTGAAGACGACATGGACAATGAAGAACTCGCTCTCATGATAAGAAGGTTCAGGAAACTGAATAAAAAGGGAAGAAGATTCAATTGGAAGAAACACAGTTCTCAAAGATTTCAAAACAAATCAGCTAAGGATGATGAATCCAATAAAGATGTGATTTGTTTTGAATGCAAGAAAAAGGGACACATCAAACCCAACTGTCCCTTGTTGAAGAAAAAGAAAGGAAAAATTGAGAAATGCAGAAATGCACTCAAAGCAGAAACTTGGAGTGATACAGAATGCGAAGAGAGTGATGATGATTATCCCAACATTTGTTTAATGGCAAAATCAGAATCAGACTCAGACTCTGAAATCGATACAGACTCAGATTCAGATAGTGAAGTCGAGGTAAGTAATTCAAAAATCCCTATTAAAGTCTCAAAGTACATTGATGAACTGTGTCTTAGTCTCAAAACCTCTCTTAAGAGGATTTCCGAGCTGAAAAGGGAGAATATTACACTGAAGCAACATGAAACTTTATGGAAAGAAATGTTTGAAAATCCGGATAAAAGTTTCATTACTTTAAAAGAAAATACAGACTCTCTTTCGAAAGAAAACACAATCTTGAAAAATGATATTTCAAGCATTTCAAAAAGGTTTTCTATGGGATCTGAGAAATTGGAAAAGATTCTTTCAGTACAAAGACCTTACTTTAACAAATCGGGCTTGGGAATGACCTTTGAAACCATTCCTTTAATTGATTTTCCAAAAGTAAAGGAAAGAATCAAACAAAGACCTACAAAAGCCTTTTACAAGAATCATTTTCAAAAAGTCTTTGTAAAACCTGTTGGCCGAAGTGCTCTTAGATGTTCTAAGTGTAATAGCTCAGAACACTTTGAGAAAGAATGTCCTATGGTATGGAGGCCTGTTAAGAAGGATTGTGCAAAGACTGTATATTGTACTAACTTTATTAGATCTAAGAAAGTGTGGGTACCAAAGAAAGCTTGAGTCCTCCTTTTAATTACAGGTCACTATCAAGAAAAAGGTCAAATGGTATTTGGATAGTGGTTGTTCAAGACATATGACTAGAGATTCAAATTGTTTTATCAAATTAAAACAAGTAACTGGTGGAAAAGTCTCTTTTAGCGGAAACAGCAAGGGAAGAATTGTTGGATGTGGAACTGTAAAAATTGGAAGTCTCACAATCAACAACGTCTCCTTAGTAGAAGGACTTAACTACAACTTGCTCAGCATCAGCCAATTGTGCGACACTGGATTCAAGATCAATTTTCAAGAAGGAATATGTTCGGGCATTAGTAAAGATCTTTCACAATCCTTTACTGGGCGAAGACATGTGAATATCTATCTTTTTTATATCAATTCAGAAAGATTTCAATGTCTAATTTCAATACAAGATGAAGCAAATCTCTAGCATCGAAAGCTTGGCCATATCAACATGAAGCAAATTGCCAAGATCTCTTCAAAGAAACTTGTTCGTGGACTACCCAACCTAAAGTACCAAAAATCTGACTTATGCACACCATGTGTATTGGGAAAACAGGTTAGAAATTCCTTCAAACCAATAAATCAAGTTTCCATTAATCGTGTACTGCAGCTCCTGCATATGCATCTATTTGGACCAACTAGAACTCAAAGTATTGGTGGAAAGAGATATTACCTAGTAATAGTGGATGATTATTCACGATTTACTTAGGTCTACTTTTTGTCAAGTAAGTCTAAAACCTTCTCTTATTTCACTAAGTTTGCCAAGAAAGTGCAGAATGAAAAATGGTACATTATTTCAAGCATACGGACGGACCATGGAGGTGAGTTTGAAAACCAAGACTTTGCTAAATTTTGTGATGAATTTGGTTTTCAACATATGTTCTCCTCTCCATATACTCTCGAACAAAATGGAGTTGTGGAAAGGAAGAATAGATCCTTGCAAGAAATGGCTAGAACTCTTTTAATTGAAAGCAATATTTCTTCTCGTTTTTGGGCTGAAGCAGTATCTACAGCATGTTATATTATTAACAGAGTTTTCTTAAGGCCTATTCTTAAGAAAACTCCTTATGAATTGTTCAAAGGAAAGAAACCAATTGTTTCTTATTTTCATGTATTTGGTTGCAAATGTTTTATCTTGAAAAATGCAAATGATCGAATTGGTAAGTTTGAAGAAAAATCAGACGAAGGAATCTTCCTTGGATATTCAACTTCCAGCAAAGCATACAGAGTATACAACAAGAAGACTCAGTCTGTAGAAGAATCGATGAATGTCAAATTTCAAGACTCTATGCAATATTAATCAATCCAGACTCAACTTGAAGAATCTGAACCTGCTCCAGACTTTACAAAGTCTACTTCCCCTGAAGCAGCTCAGACTATAGAAGGACAACAACAAACGAATACTGAAGAATCAACTGAAGAAGAAGATCAACAATCTGTCAGACCAACCAGCAACTAGAAGCACAAGTCTAGTCATCCCATAGAACTCATCATTGGTAACATTGACGAAGGAATTCGTACAAGATCCAAAAGGCATGAAAAGTCTAGTGCTATGGCTCTTATTTCTGAAATAGAACCCAAAAGCATAGAAGAAGCTTTAACTGATGAAAGCTGGATTGAAGCTATGCAAGAAGAGCTCAGGCAGTTCAGTGTTAACGATGTTATTGGAGCTAAATGGGTTTTCAGAAACAAGATGTATGAAAAAGGAAAAGTTGTAAGGAACAAAGCAAGACTCGTGGCCAAGGGATATACACAAGAAGAAGGGATAGATTATGATGAGACTTACGCACCAGTAGCAATGTTAGAAGCAATTAGATTATTACTTGCTTTTGCTTGCTTTAAGAATTTCAGGTTATTCCAAATGGACGTCAAAAGTGCATTCCTGAATGGATTTATCCAAGAGGAAGTCTATGTGGAACAACCTCCTGGATTTGAAGACCCAAGGAAACCAAACTCTGTATTCAGACTGAAAAAAGGCTCTATATGGCTTGAAGCAAGCACCTCGAGCTTGGTATGACAGGTTAAGTACGTTTTTAATTCAAAATGGTTTTACCAAAGGTAAAGTGGACACCACCCTGTTTATCAAATGGGAAGGTAAAAACTTTTTACTTGTTCAAATTTATGTTGATGACATAATATTTGGATCTTCTAACGAAAATCTACGCAAGAAATTCTCTAAGTCTATGTAGGATGAATTTGAGATGAGCATGATGGGTGAATTGTCTTTCTTTCTCGGACTTGAAGTAAAGCAATTGAAGGAAGGGATTTTCATTCATTAAGAAAAATATGCAAAGGAACTTGTTAAAAAGTTCGGATTAGAAAATTGCAAAAAGATTGAAATACCAATGTCTAGTTCTTCAAAGTTGGATAAAGATGAAGGAGGAAAAAAAGTTGACCAGAAACTTTACAGGAGTATTATTGGTTCACTTCTTTATCTTACAGCTTCTAGACCTGACATTTTGTTTAGTGTTTGCATTTGTGCTAGATTTCAGTCAGATCCAAAAGAATCTCATCTAAGTGCTGCAAAACGCATCATCAAATACGTTGCAACAACTTCAAAGTTAGGTCTATGGTATTCCAAAGAAGGAGACTTTACTCTCCTTGGATATTCAGACGCAGATCTAGAAGGATGCAGAGTTGAAAGAAAGAGTACTTCCGGTACTTGTCAATTGCTCGGTAACAGAATAGTATCTTGGTTTTCAAGGAAGCAAAATATAGTAGCTCTTTCAACAGGGGAAGCAGAATACGTAGCTCTTGGAAGTTGATGTTCTCAAATCTTATGGATAAAATAACAACTGAGAGACTTTGGAATTGAAGACTCTTGCACCGAGATCAAATGTGACAACACCAGCGCGATTAATCTTACCAAGAATCATATTCTTCATTCAAGAGCAAAGCATATAGAGATTCGACATCATTTCATTAGAGATCATGTTCAAAATGAAGAAGTAATGATCCAGTTCATTGACTCTAAGAATTAGCTGGCGAATATATTTACAAAGCCACTGGAGAAAAGTCTATTTGAGTCTATTCGCTCCAGACTTAATATTATGAAGTTTGAAGAAGTTCAAGGTACGAGATAAAAGTCTGAAGATTTTCAGACTCAGAAGATCAAGAATTTCGATTGTAAGTTAATACTGTTTAAGCAATTTATTTTCCTTGAAACTCGAAAAGGTATGATTACTCATTAACCGCCGCTTGATTGATGCTAACTTCCCATAACTTTTGAAGTCGTAGCATTTATTCTTTTTCAAAAAGGAGGTTATTTTTGAAAAGATAATTATCCATTTTTCAAAAAGGCAGTTATTCATTTTTAAAAATGCATTTTTTTTATGACGTTTCGTATACCTCGTTTCGATTGCTTTATATACAGTCTTTTCTTCTTCGTTTTTACTCACAAACCCTAGAGCACAGAACTTCACCTTCTTACTTTTTCTAGTTTAACCCATAAAGTTTTCATCTTTCTCGCGAATCAAGTTCAAAACTTTCTCTCAAAGACTATGACAATGTCTTCCCAAAGAAAGTCTTCAAGGATTGCAAGCAGGGGACCACAGCATATGCATGAGGGTCCTACGATTTTTGACCTGACCAAGGAAGAAGATTCTTCGAGGCAGCAACAGAGTCCACAACATTCTCAACCGCGCCATTCTTCTCAGGTTAGATCGCACGAATCTCAGGAACATCAAGAGGAGGAAGAAATTATTGAAGATGTAAAACCTGTAAGGACTCTTAAGCCCGCATTTACTTTCAAACTCTATACTGCCCTGAAGGAAGGAGGTTCTGCTATGACCTTTATTGATGAATTTCTGAAAGAAAAAGGGTACCAAAATGAGTCTTACTTTTTGAGAACGATTGAACGCTTGGGAATTGCCCCTGCTGGTTCAGTAGAAAGGGCGTTTGCGAACTTCCCTAATGATCGACATTTTGGAGGATTTAGTCAACCAGAGGGAAAAGATGACGATGAGAAAATGTACACTCATTTTAAGCCTAGAATGGGTGTTGCTGCGAGAATTCGAGGAAGTTCTGTTTCATTCTGAAGAGCATAAGCAAGTTTACTCTAAACTGCTGAAGCGAGGGGTGATGAATCCAAGGAGTGTGGATTTTGATTTTCTTGATTATATAAACGTGAAGTTGCGGGAAAAATTTTCTTTACTCCAACTTGAACGTTTTTGTTCTGAGACAGCCATAGCCCATGCAGAACTTACAGCGTATTTTTATTCCAATCTAAGCTTTTTGGATGCGAATAGATTTTCTTTCAGTGTTAGAGATCAGGATTATGTGGTTGATATGGACACTCTGGTTGATGTGATTGGAGTGGAGAGAGGGAAATTCCAATCAATTAGTGTGTCTATTGGTCATGCTATTATGGAGCTTGTTCGAGACAGCGTTGCCAAAGGACGAATTTCGTACTTGAGGATGGGTACCTCAAATGTCCTGCTCCATAAGATTGTGATAAACTGTCTTAGACCTAAGTCCACATCAAAGACTGATGTCTCCAATTCTGAGGCAAAGCTTATGTATGCCATCAACACTGGCTACAAGTTCTCTCTGCCACACACTATCATGTTTCACATGTATAGGTCAATGGTAAAGGACAAAGGCCAACTTCCTTATTCAGCTCTTATTATTCGGATTTTCAGACATCTCAATATTCAGCCTCCCAAAATTCTGTGTATTCGATCCTGTGATCAAATGGTGGTGGGACTAAAGATCATTTCGAAGATGTGTCTGAAGGAGCTAAATAAAGCTTTGGAGCGTGTTAAGGAAAAGACCCCTGTCAAGACTCGACAAGACTCTATGGCTACAAAACGGAAAGGCAAGGAGCCCATGAGAGCTTCATCTAAGAAGAAGAGAGCACTTATCTTACAGGATGAAGAAGATGAAGATGATGTCACCATTTCTGCTCTTGCCTTAAAGAACTTACAGTGTCTTGTTCCAGAGACAGAGGATAGAGAGAATCAAGATCGAGAGGAAACAGAGCAGAGGAGTGAAGAGAGAGAAGCAATGAGGAAGGAAGGAGAAGAAAGAGATGCAGAGGAAGAGCATGAAGAAGAACATCCAGAAGGAGAAAGTCACGGTGATTCTCAAGCAGAAGAAGAGGCAGAGCATGAGGAATACTTCTCTCCACCTGAAGGCATAGAAACAGGGGGAGCCACTGATAAAAGAGGTATTTCTTCTCCTGCTTATGCTAGTGATGGTATTAGCCGTTCTCTTGTCAATCTAGAAGATGTATATGCATCTCAATTTCCCGAAGAAGGAAATGCCACTTCATCTCCCAGTCTAGATATTAATGTTGATGTCCCATCATCTGCCCGCACTCCACAATCTGATCACACTGAAGCAAGCACTCGAACTGATAACTCTGCAGACCTTAAAAGATTACTTGATGTTCTTATGGAGATCAGAGGACAGATTTATGCGTTGTGATGTGAATTTCAAACTATGTAGACTGCTAATCAAGCCTCTTCAGTTTCGTTGCACGATCAAGTTCAAGCCCTCAGTCTTCAAGTACAAGCAAATGCAAAGGGTGAGGAAGTTGCCCAACTGAAGGAGGATTTGAAGAAGCTAGAAGAGACTGTCAAGTCAATGGGAGATTTTCAACTCGTTCGCGTCTCAAAACAATCTTAATTTCAAACTTTTTTACTCTCAACCTTTTTGCTGTTGACAAAAAGGGGGAGAAGTTGGTGCAGATTTGATTTATGTTGGACTGTTTATGATTGACTGTTTGCTGATTTGGACTATGTTTTGATCGTTTAATGCTTGCAGTACTTTAAGGATTGTTAAATTATGGTAAAGGTAGTTGTTTTTGCAGAACTAACTTGTTTTCTGTGGTTGCAGATACGATACTATCTTTATCCTAATTCATTTATCTTTTGAAAGATATCTTGTTTGCTTGAGTATTGTCTTGCAGGTCAAATATACCCAAATCTGCAGGAAAATTTTGTCACCATAAAAAATGGGGAGATTGTTGAAGAAATATTTCTTATTTGTTTTGAAGTTGACAAAACGTTTCCTTCAGTCTAGTCTGAAGTCAAGCAGACTCTCTTGTTAAAGTCTGAAGACATCCAAACTCAAGACTTAAAGTCTGCCCTCATTGACAGTTCCTAGACCGACGAAGAAGTCTTATTCAGATGCGAGTATTTCTTTAAGAATTTGGTTCGTTTGGTTGAAGATTATCTTACAGCTGGAGATAGCATCTTAAGATCTATTATTCGTATTACAAATTATTCGAGTAATTTAGATCCGTTGATTGGAAGGTTCTACTTATGGAAACCTAGATTCTGATTGTATGGGCGAGCAGGATTGGTGGGCTATCTTCATTTTCCTTATGTAACTCGAGATCTCTCTAATTGATTCTGTCCAACGGGTAGATTATAAGAACTCCTTTGGAATGTGCCAACCGTTATGAAGGCATGGAGGAGTATATAAGAAAGACTCTCTAGTTATTCGAAGGAGTGCGAGATAGAAGAATTCCAAAGTCTGAAGTTCCTTGTTGTTTGCTAGTTCATTTGTTGAGCATAGTCTTACATTCAAAAGAGTGTCTCTATACTTGTGAGACCTTGAGGAAGTGTAGCAGAGTCTCTACATTGTGGAATCAAGGACGTGCGACTGTAACATCTCTTTTGATTCGTAGTGAAATCCAGCTTATGGGCTGTCAGTGCGGGAGAGTGGATGTAGGCTTAGTCTAAGCTAAACCACTATAAACTTCGTATTCTAATTCTCTTTCCCTTATCTCTTTTTTAATTCACTGCCTTATATATTACTACAAATCTTCCATATCTTAAGTCTTCGGTTTTTCTTAAAAATCGAATTAAGTTGCTAAGTCTTGTAGAATTTATTTTTACACCTATTCACCACCCCTCTAGATATTCGTACTAGCACTATCACTTCATTTTTTGACACCTGAATCTACATATCTTGAAACATGAAACCTACCACTTTACAGGTTCCAAGGTTGGTTTCAAAAGTTATCCAAGTTCCACTTATACAATTAATTGAACGATTATAATGAATTATAATTAGCACTTGCTCACTGACGATAACTTATTTATATACACACAAAAAATATGAAACATTAACAAAATAAAAGTTTCAGTTATAAAATGAAAGTTTAGAGTAATGGTTTCAGATTATATACTCATTATCAAACGCTATAAAATACCGCAAAATCGCACAAAGAAATAAATAAATAAATAAAACACAAAAACTTATTCTAAGTTCCATTAACCTAAAACTTGAAACCTACCCATCAAAAAATAAATTTCTAATTTTTGGAGCCTAAATTCTATGTTGCATACTTTTCCAACGATTCAGTTTTCTATTCTTTCCGTTGGCCTTGCTTTCTTTTCCATAAGCCAACTCACCTACTCCGGAAGGTCTGGGTACGCTCGCATCACTTGCTGGTGGCTCCTCACCCTCGCTCATGGACAGACGCCTCTTTTGCTCGGTCGCCCACGTCACTGTTGTCGCTCCCCTCTTTTAGAGACGCAAGTCTATGCTAAGAGAAGATAAGAGAATGAGGGTTGGCCCCGTTTTCTTTTCTTTCTTGGGCTTAAACATGGGTTTTGAAAAAAAAAAGTAAAAAGAAAAATAGAGATTAGCCTAAAGAGGATATTAAGAGCTGGGCCAATAGAGGGAGGGGCTAGCGGGCCGAAAATTTTGTTAAAAGAATGGGCTGGAAAAACTGGCCCACTCAATTTTTGTTACTATTTTTTTTGCTTTTTATCTTTTTATAATTTTTTATATTTTTGCAAAATAAACGGATATTTTAAACATCGACAAAAATTCGGGTGTCAACACTTACTGTCCATTTTTCCTCAATTTAAGGCAACATAACGCATCGAGAGGATATTGCCGCACTACCAAATTGAAGGAATGGCTTCCAATGGAGAGGATGCCTGGATTATGCACCTCCAATGTCAAATTAACAAGTTGGATGATGTTTGCACCCAAATATATCCAAATTTTAGCTATTATCTATATGAGATGACCGTTCAGAAACAACAAAAGTGGATTTGACAACCTTATATGCAACTATCAAAAGTAGTAATGAAAAGGGAAAAGAGTGGAGAATATACCATCTGAGCATGTTTGGTCATCCATGGAGGAAGCCAATTGAATGAGTTGAAGATTGGTCAATATTATATGTTGTTGATGACTCGGGTGTGCATGTTGGCACATATCGACAAGTGACAAATGATCGCGAATTATTTTAACAAAGTTGTCGATGAGCATGTTAACTAAGGAACGAGGTGATTGATTAAAAGGATTGTGTCAAAGTTCTGGCATGTACACCTACTAGTGGAGATCATGGAGAACGGTTATGATGGGAAGTAAACATGGAAAATTGAGGCTGGTGTATTGCATCAAGGCTTAATCTAAAGAATGGTTACAAGAGCACGTGTAAACCTGGAGAATAGTCCGACCATTGGAGAAGTGGAGGACTATTTCAAAGGAGCTTTGAAGAAGACTTGCTGACGTGGATTGAGTACTACTTCAAAGGAGCTCCAAAGAAGACTTGCTAACGTGGGAACATAAGACTAAAATTTTGGAAGAATTCGCTCCGAAACAGTTATAATAGAATGCCCATAAATACCAAGTTCTCATCAACTAGAAAGGGACACCTTGACAATCAAAATGTAATATTTTATTATCTTTACTTTCATGCAATTTATTTTTCCTTAGTTATAGCTTTCCAATTCTCATCTCGATTAAATTTCAACGTGTATCTTTATCCCAATACTTTGTCGTTAATTCAATTTCGCCATGCATCTCTATCATGAGTGTCGCACCGTCAATTAAATTCCAGCACTGCATCTTTGCACGTTCTCGAGCTTTGTTGTTGATTAAATTCCGACATAGCTTGTATGCATGTATTGCTGTGAAAGTGGTTGTATTTTTAAGCCTTGTTGTTAATTGAATTCCAACACAGTTTGTATGTACAATTTGGTTCAAAGTTCAAAGTAAAGGTTTATAGTTATTTCTTATTCGCCTAGATATTTCATGTCCAGAGTTGCCACATAACCCATTTCCTCTCATTAAAAGCTAAAGAACAACTTTCAAAAAAAATGTTTCATCATAGATTTAATTCCAGCAAAACAAATGGCACGCCTGGTGGGACCATTGTGGCTGATATGAGGAGATATGATGCTGAGAACAGTAAATCAACTTGATCACGACAACGTTCACAGGGACAACTCATCATCACAACCTGATAATAATAAGGCAAGAAAGTCATCGATTGCACTATGGATGGCAGAGCAAGAACAAGGTGGAGATGTCGGTATCTCAAGACAACTGATCGATGAGCAGAGAAGACAGTTAGAGCCAAGCCTATAATGTTGGCTACCATGCGATGGTTATTGAAGAAGCACAAGAATTAATTAATTAACCGCATGATATAATATCTCATCAACGTGATCAAGTCAATTATCGTCAATACCTCCCATGAAGTGATGAACAAGCTAGGAACATCAAGTCATTTAATTCGAGTGCAGGCAAGTCCTAATAATCTTGCATTTTTTAGAGGTTATGCCTATCAGTAGAGGCAATTCGCTTAATCTCATTCAAGTTAACTCTGGTGGTATTAATTATGGTGATGACAAGGAGGCACGTGATGACTCTTGGTTTCCTAATTTAAAAAAATCAAATATTGATAGATCATTCATTCTTTAAAAGGGGCCATATGTTTTCACCCAAAAATGTCCAATTTTTAGTTATTATCTACATGTAGTGACCATTCAAAAGTAATAAAAGTGGACTTGACAAACTCATATGTAACCATCAAAAGTAGCAATGAAAAGGGAAAAGAATGGAGAGTATACCAACATGTTTGGTCATCCATAGAGGAAGCCACTTGAATGGATTAAAGATTGGTTGACATTACATATTGCTGATGACTCGGGTGTAAATGCTGGCATATATCAACAAGTGGCAAATGATCGTGAATATTTAAACTGTGGCACCCCTCGACTCGGCCCCCGATCCGCTAGGGTTGCCACAGATCGCTTACCTTTCACTTTTCCTACTGACATGTCACTCTGATACCATTTGAATTGTAGTGGGTCCATAAATCCTGGGGGTTTGTATGATCTCAATCGGTCCTAGCGCAGTTCATATAACGGAAGCATACCTGACATCTCCCTAACCAGTACTCAAACTAAGTAATACAATGCAATGCACACCAACTACACTTTTCATATATATAGAAGCTAATGCCGAACCACTTTTATTTACATACTTTGATGGACATCACGAGTCGGTACAACAAAAGGCCAAGGCTTTAACTAAGCTCGGCTATAACCCAAAAGAACTCGACTCTCACATCAGACATGTACAGCAAATCCATCATCTAGTGTCGGCCATCCCAAAAAGTGTCATCCTCCACCAGTCACACGCTCTAATCACACCTAGCCCGATGCGTCGGCCGGTGGCGGCGGCAGCATCCCCATCATCATCCCATTGCGTCAAACATGTACAGACAAGAAAACCTGAACTACAGGGCCATCAGGTAAGCCCACATCATACATGACCAAAACACGGACTCAGATAAACACTAGACCATGAACACCAACGCAGGGGTGCTCCGAGCACTCGACCTCAACATCGGATGGTAAGCCATAGAATGTACCACGTGTGACAAGTGCTAGAGGCATCTCTCAATTTGAAATGTTAGTCCCCAAAAGAGGTGAGTACAACCACTCAGCAGTAAAGATCCATCAAACTACACAATGCAACAAGCAAGACAACCACAATTTCAAGTGAAATGCACATATCATCCATGCTATCGCACATATGTCTCCATGAGATCTATTCATAGCCTTTATGATCACATTTCCCATGCCAAGCAACACCAATTCAAGTTTATGGACAATTATATCTCATGCCATATGCACAGACACATACGCATGATTCATGTCATCCACACAATCACGTATGAGATCCATTCAATGCCTTCATGATCGCATTCTCAATGCCAAATAGTATCAATTCAATTTCATAGGCAATTTGTGCACCATGCCATATGCACACATGCGCATGATCCAATTCCCAATTTTAATTCTCAAAAAGGATCTCATTTTCTTCCAGGGACCAGTGTTTGCATCCCACATATATCGCTCGCATCCAACCTGGCATCGCGAGGAACCTCCGGTACACACCTCCGGGCATCCGGCACACACACTCCGGGCATCTCGTACCCCAACTGGCATCACGAGGGACCTCCGGCACACACCTCCGAGCATCCGGCACACACACTTCGGGCATCTCGAAACTCTCGAGGACATCTGGCACACACACTCCGAGCATTCGGCACACACTCCGGGCATCCTGACACTCCCAGGGCATCGTCGGCTCACACCTCCGACGGTATCATCATCATCATAACATGTATATATCTCAATTTGGAAGATACCATTTGATGCAATTATGCCAAAAGTTTCATGAAATTTATAAAATCTCATCAATTTTGATGTCATATGAAATGCAAAAATATCACCACATATGCAGTACAAATAACAACCCAAGATATCATATCTCATAAAGCAATTCATTTGTTTTTGAAAATAGAACAATTTTCGGATAAAGCAGAATGCACTTCTTTAATAAAAATTCTGGAAAAATTAGTAAACGATCTCAATAAATTCTGAAAAATTTAACATGATGTAAACAAGACCTAGAGAAAGAGATTTCATGAAGAACAACATGTCAAGAAAGTTTCACATCAATCACATAGGTCCATACATCACAGCAAGAGAATTTCCAACGCCACTTTTGCACAGTTTTAGAAATAATTTCGATTAAGTCCTTAAATGAACTCAGAAAATTCTGAGATTTTGATATGTTATATTTGAGACCTAGAGGTAAAATCCCCATGAAGAAATCGAAGTCTAATTCATTCTGGATTAAAATATATGATTATTGTAACTCACCCTAACCCTCGGCTCAATCTCCAGATTTAATCCCTTTCAAAGAAAAATCATTTCCCCGATCAATACTGGTCCGTTTATTCTAAAATTTCAGTATGTTTCTCCTCAAGATGTCTTCTACAACTCTTATCAAGGACACGAGATCAAATTCGGACTGGATAATTTCACAAAATTCACAAAACCGCAAGGGATCAACATATCAGTTTTCCAGATCTAGTATCTTTGAAGAAAAATGGTTTCATCATCCAATAATTGTCCGTTTCATCTCAAATTTTATTATGTTAATATTAAAGAAGTCCTCTACAACTTTCATCAAGAAGTCGAAGTGAGATTCCAACTAGAACATTGCATGAAGCTCACGAAATCACCAAAGGTCGGACGGTTTTTCCAGAAAACAGATTACTAGACTAAGGCACTACTCCCATAACTTTGAAAATTCTCACCTCCACCACCTCTGAAATTCGCCATACATCACACACAATCACAACAAGCAAAGTGTAGATCAATGGACTCTACTTGCCTTAAATCCAATGAAAATCACTGCAAGCACAACGGCGAGGCTAGGCGGTGAGCTCGATCGACGGTGGCAGCTAGGCAGATGCACGGCGGCCGGTCTTCTTCCTCCTCTCTTGACTTCACTCTCTCTCTCTCTCGCGCGACAACTCTCTCTCTCTCGGTTCAATCTCTCGAGCAATCCACCCCTCTCTCTCTCTTTTTTCTTCCTTCATGATTAGCTAGGTAATCATTAGATTTGCATGGCATTAGACACTTGGATCATCCCCTTCGCCACTTGTCATTTTTCATGCAAGTTGATGGGCCTCCCTTGGGCCGGGCTTCTCCCTCCTTCGGTTGACTACTTCATGGGCTCCTTGGGCCGGGCTTGGTCGGCTGAATGGTGGGGTTGTGGGCCTCCTTTGGGCTGTCTTAGGTCTCAACTAAATCAGACCACATTTGCTCCTTAATCCACCTTAATTTTCCCACTTAATTTCATAATCTCAAATACTCACTTGGTTATATAAAATTGCAACATTCATCAAATGACAATCCAACTTATAGAGTATACGGCCAAGAACAAAAATTTTCCTATCAATTTGTCTCTTAGTACAATCCTTGATCACTCATGGACATAGGATATATTTCCAACCAAATAATTGTCCATTAAAATGCTCGGCCTTAATCTATTGTAATTCATCGGTCTAATGGCTATAATATAATCCGATGGCGCTTCCATCACCTATTCATGGTTCATGGTATATCCAAGGGTTGTCATGAAACTTTTAGGATGCCACATTAACAAAGTTGTCAATGAGCATGTTAACTAAGGAGCAAGGTGATTGATTAAAAGGGTTGCGTCAAGGCTCTGGCGTGTACACCTACTAGTGGAGATCATGGAGAACCGTTACGATGGGAAGTGAACGTGGAAAATTGAGGCTAGTGTACTGCATCAAGGCTTAATCTAAAGAACAGTTACAAGAGCACGTGTAAACTTGGAGAATACTCAAACCATTGGAGAAGTAGAGGATTATTTCAAAGGAGCTTCGAAGAAGACTCGTCGATGTGGGTTGAGGACTATTTCAAAGGAGTTTTGAAAGAGACTTGCCGACATGGGGACATAAGACTGAAATTTCAAAAGAAATTGCTCCCAAAAAGTTATAATAGAATGCTGATATACCAAGTTTCATCAACTAGAAGGGGACATAATCGACAATCAAAATGTAATCTTTTATTATATTTACTTTTCTGCACTTTATTTTTCCTTAGTTATAACTTTTCAATTATTGTCGTCAATTAAATTCAACGCGTATATTTATTCCGATACTTGATCGTCGATTCAATTTTTGCGTGCATCTCTATCATGGGTGTCACGCCGTCAATTAAATTCGGGCGTTACATCTATGTACGTTCTCGAGCTTTGTCATTGATTAAATTTAGACATAATTCATACACGTGTGTTGCCGTGGAAATGATTATATTTTCAAGGCTTGTTGTTGATTGAATTCCAGCACAGTTTGTATGTACAATTTGATCCGAAATTCGAAGTAAAGATTTATATTTATTTCTTGTTCGCCTGAATATTTCCTATATGGAGTTGCCATAGAACCCGTTTCCTCTCATGAAAAGTCGAATAATGACTTTTGAAAAATGGTGGTAGACTAAATTCCGGATAAACAGGTGGTATGTTATTTTGCCGTCAGATCGCTTGTACCAATTCGCCATGACTCAACTTCCTCCTTCTCCAAGGCCAGGGGTGATGATTCAACGTAGCCCATCAATGTCCACCCAAAGGGCGAGGCTGAGAAAGCAAGCGATGCCTTTAAGTCCCAGATTCAATAAATTTGAACACTTCGCACACGAACTACACGGTACTCGTCTTTAAATCAATTTGAATACTTCGCATGTGAACTTCATGGTGTTCAAATGGGACAGACCAAATAGACCCGTCATCCCAACACAACAACTAGCCCCTAACAGAGCAAATCACAATTTTCATGGGCTCCCCCAACTATTTATGAGCAAAGACAAGCGAGGCAGCCGGTCATTGATCAAACATTTATGAGGATGAGAGAAAAGGAAGTGGCATTATATGCCGTCTCTGCTCCCCCAGCTGTTATTATTCAATCTCTCCCCTCTCTCTCTCTCTCAACTTCCCTCGTTAAAGCAATCGTAAATGTACTAGGATGTTTGTCCAATAGCAGTGGATGAAAAGACATGGAGCACTTCCCTAATTAAAGCAATCGTACATGTACTTGGATGTCTGTCCAATAGCAGTGAATGAAAGGACGTGGAGATAGACTTGAGGGTCGGTGACCCGTAGGGTAGACCATAAGTTCAAGGCAAAATCAAAAGCTGAATCGAAGGAGCTATGAGAATCAATCCAATTTCAGATTCTTGTAATTATCGATTTGATTCTTGATTTTAAAATAAAGTTGAATTGATACATGCAATTCTTCCTATTCATGAAGCTTATTTTCCAATATGCCTCAATAATTAATTCCTTTCAAGCTCGTCTTAAGATATACATACAACATATCTTATTCTGGCACTTGGCAAGGTGATAGTATTGATTTCCATCTAGGATTAGATGTGTTCCATTTATTTATATTAGCAAAGATTTTCAAATCATTGAACAACTTGCAAAAAAATATCATATACAAAAGTTTTAGCTCATGTCATTATTTGATTCTCAAAATAAGCACGGGGTACTCATGAACTCATAGGCCCTAGGTTAAAGCAATTAAGGTGAAATTTCGTGTTAATAAAGAAAGGAGAATATGTATCATGCGTAATTTGTCAGTGAAAGTGTAAAAACAAACCAATCAAGGCTCACATTTAGGCCATAATTAGCAATTGGCCAATTATTGACTATTTTTACTCTCTTTTTTCTCAAAAACCAAAAAGAACATAAATCCATTTAATGACATAAGCTAATTTTTCTATTTTTGATAATAGATTGATGGTTAGGCAATATATTTGGAACATAAATAAGAAGTAGAAAAAGTTACATTTTTTTGTTTCCAAAAACAATTTCTAAAACCAAGACATTTTCTTTTCTTTCTTTTTTTTCTTCTTTTTCTTTTCTTCTTCTTCTTCTTCTTCTTCCATCTCTAGTTGGTCATGAACCAAAAATTTGAAGGTCATACCAAATGCATTCCTTCTCTTTTTCTATTCCGAGAGTAGAAATTTTGTATAATTACAAAATGCATTCGAATGCTCAAAAACTTGTCTAGAAAATAAAATTATAAAACATTATTTTTTAGTATATATTATTTCCGGAAATAAAATAATTACCAAATGCATCCTTAGTGATTTTCCTTCGTCCTGGTAAGGTGATTATAACTTTATTTGCTTTTATTTGATTATAAAAAGAATGGGAATATGTGACTAATGCTAGTGACCCCCTTTGGGTATTACTATAATCGTCCCTCTTTCATTATAGAAAATTTGGTTTAAGCCATAACTACTTTACGTCACCTGTGATATAAAGATTTGAGGTAAGTGCGCTCGTTACTATAGTCCCTCCAAGATACTAATAGCTAGAAGTCTCTCCACATGAATCATGTGACAGCTTGACAACGTAGTACAAGTTATTTCTGTTGGAGAAAACTTCCTTGAGTGTTTTGAAGCTGACAAAACGTTTCCATCAGTCTAGTCTGAAGACTTGCAGACTCTTCCATCAAAGTCTGAAGACCTCCGGACTGCCAGACTCAAGACTTAAAGTCTATCCTCATTGACAGTCTCTAGACCGTCGAAGAAGGTTTATCCAGAACTGGATGTTTCGTTAGGGATTTGACTTTATCGACTGAAGAAGATCTCTTGGCTGGATATAGCATGTCGGAATCCATTATTCAAATCAAGATTGATTCAGGGATTTTGGATCCGTTGATTGACGAAGTATACTTGGAATGTTCTACTTATGGAAACCTAGATCCTGATTGTATGGGCGAGCAGGATTGATGGGCTATCGTCATGTTCCTTAAATAGCTCGAAGATCTTCCTAATTGATTCTGTCCAATGGGTAGATTGGAAGAATTCCTTTGGTAAGTGCCAACGGGTATGATGGCATAAAGGAGTATATAAGGAAGACGTTCCAGTTGTTTGAGTGTGTGCGCGATAGAAGAATTCCAAAGTCTGAAGCTCCTTGTTCTTAGTCAATTAAACTGTTGAGCGAAATCTTGTACGCAAAGAGAGTCTATATCTTTGAGAGACCTTGAGGAAGTGTAGTAGAGTCTCTACACTGTGGAATCAAGGAAGAGCTTTTCTGTAACAACTCTTTTGTTCATAGTGAAATCCAGCCGGTGGGCTGTCAGAGCGGAAGAGTGGACGTAGGCTTGAATTAAGCCGAACCACTATAAACTCTGTGTTCATATTCTCTTCCTACGCTCTTTTACTTTGATCATAACTTGTTTATTTGAAAAGAGAGAAATTTCCTTGTCATAATCTATTATTGATTAGTGCTGCACTCTTATCTCGGAAATTTGTTTTTACACCTATTCACTCCCCTCTAGGTGCTCATACTAGCTTTCACAATTAGTATCAGAGCCTGTGTACTCACTTAAATTGAAGTGTTTTACTTCAGAGTTAAAGATCCATGGCTAGTATGTTGGCTCCAGGACTAGTTGAAGGGCAAAGCAATACTAGACCGCCTTATTTTGATGGGAAGGAATACAACATATGGAAAAACAAGATGAAGGCATTCTTAAGATCAAAGGATCCTTTGGAATGTGATGTGGTAGATAAAGGAATCATTCCTAAAGCTGCACCTGTCTCAGAAAGAGGAAAAGAAGCCGTTGAGTCTAGCGAAATGACTCAAGAAGAGATAACCAAGAGACAAGCTCTTGATGCAAAAGCAATTTATTCTTTATATTGTGCATTATCACCTACTGAATAAAACAGAATATCTTCTTGTGCTACAGCTAAAGAAGTATGGGATAGATTACACATCACCTATGAAGGAACTGATCGAGTGAAAGAAACCAGAATCAACATTCTGCTCGGTCAATACGAAGCATTCAAAATGAAATCGGAGAATCTATCACCGACATGTTTAGTCGTTTTACGTAAATCGTGAATGGTCTTGAAAATCAAGGTCAACCAATTTCTGATCCCATGAAAGTAAACAAGCTCTTGCGTGGACTCTCTAAAGATTGGAATCACATAAAAACCTCAATAAGGGAGACACAAAGAATTATGCCACTTTCTGTCAATGAATTGGTTGGGACTCTTCAGTCTTATGAAGTGGAGCGAATCAACGAAGATGAAGATCCTAAAGGTAAGAAATCCATTGCATTAAAATCTAATGATGATTCGATGTCACGATTCGAAGACGACATGGATGATGAAGAGCTTGCTCTCATGATAAGAAGATTCAGAAAGCTAAACAGAAAAGGAAGAAGATTCAATCCAAAGAAACAAAGCTTTCAAAAGCAACAGAGTAAGTCTATTGAGGATGATGAATCCAATAGAGATGTAGTCTGTTTTGAATGTAAGAAAAAGGGACATATCAGACCCAACTGTCCCCTTCTGAGGAAAAAGAAAGGAAAAGCTGAGAAATATCGAAAAGCACTCAAAGCAGAAACTTGGAGTGATACAGAATGTGAAGAAAGTGATGATGATTATGCCAATATTTGTCTCATGGCACAATCAGACTCAGATTCAGACTTCGAAACAGACTCAAATTCAGACAGTGTATTCAAGGTAAGTAATTTGAAAATCCCTACTAAAGTTTCTAGATATATTGATGAATTGTGTCTTAGTCTCAAAACTTCTCTTAAAAGGATTTCCGAACTTAAAAGAGAAAATTCTGCACTAAAACAACAGGAAAATGTTTGGAAAGAAAATGTCAAAAGTTTAGACAAAAAAGTTACTACTTTGAAAGAAAATGAAGACAATCTTTCAAAAGAAAATGCATTCTTGAAAAATGACATCTCAAATATTTCTAAAAAATTTTCTATAGGATCGAGAAACTTGAAAAAATTCTTTCAAAGCACAAAGACCTTACTTCAACAAATCTGTTTTAGGAATGACTGCTGAAACCATTCCTCTAATTGATTTTCCTAAAGTAAAGGAAAGAATTAAGCAAAGACCTACAAGAGATGCTTACAAAAATCATTTCCAAAAAGTTTTTGTAAAACCAGTAGGTCGCAGTGCTCTTAGATGTTCTAAGTGCAATAGCTCAAATCATTTTGAGAAAGAATGTCCTATGGTTTGGAAACCTGTTAAGAATGTATGGGCAAAGACAATATATTGTACTAACACCAATGGACCCAAGAAAGTATGGGTACCAAAGAAAGCTTGAGTCTCTTTTCTAAATGCAGGTCACTATCAAGAAAAAGATTAAATGGTACCTGGATAGTGGATGCTCAAGGCATATGACAGGAGATTCAAATTGCTTCTTAAAGCTTGTTCAAGTTAATGGTGGAAAAGTTTCATTTGGAGGAAACAAGTAAAGGAAGAATTGTAGGATACGGAACGTAAAGATTGGAAGCCTCACGATCAGTAATGTTTCCTTAGTGGAAGGACTCAACTACAATTTGCTAAGTATCAGTCAGCTGTGCGACACCGGTTTCAAAATCAATTTTCAAGAGGAATTTGTTCGGGAACCGAAAGATTCCTCTCGATCTTTCATGGGTCGAAGACATGGAAATATCTACCTCTTGGATGTCAAACCAGATGAAACCCAATGTCTAATCTCAATTCAAGAAGAAGCAAACTTGTGGGAAGGAAAACTTGGGCACATCAACATGAAGCAAATAGCCAAAATTTCAGCAAAGAAGCTTGTTCGTGGCCTACCCAATCTTTCATACCAAAAGTCGATCTATGCACACCATGTGTGTTGGGAAAACAGGTAAGAAACTCATTCAAACCAATAAATCAAGTTTCCACTAATCGTGTACCGCAGCTTCGCATATGGATCTCTTTGGACCAACCGAACTCGAGCATTGGAGGTAAGAAATACTGTTTAGTAATTGTAGATGATTATTCACCATTCACTTGGGTATATTTCCTGGCAAGTAAGTCTGAAACTTTTTCTTATTTCGAAAAGTTTGCCAAAAAGGTCCAAAATGAGAAAGGATATGTTATTTCAAGAATATGGACAGATCATGGAGGTGAATTTCAAAATCAAGACTTTACAAAATTCTGTGATGAATCTGGTTTACAGCATGTGTTCTCCTCTCCATACACTCCAGAGCAAAATGGAGTCGTGGAAAGAAAGAATAGGTCGCTTCAGGAAATGGCTAGAACTCTTTTAATTGAAAGTAACATATCTTCTCATTTTTGGGCTGAATCTGTTTCTACAGCATGTTATATTATTAATAGTCTTTCTAAGGCCTATTCTGGAGAAAACTCCCTATGAGTTATTCAAAGGAAAGAAGCCAATTGTTTCATATTTTTATGTGTTTGGATGTAAATGTTTTATATTGAAAAATGCAAATGATCGGGTTGGTAAGTTTGAAGAAAAATCAGATGAAGGTATTTTCCTTGGATATTCTATCACAAGCAAAGCTTACAGAGTATACAACAAAAAGACTCAATCTGTGGAGAATCAATGAATGTCAAATTTCAAGACTCTATGCAAAATGAATCGATTCAGACTCAACATGAAGATTCTGAACCTGCTCCAGACTCTACAAAGTCTAAATCTCCAGAAGCAGCTCAAACTTCAGAAGACCAGCAACAAATGATCGTCGAAGATTCAAATGAGGAAAAAGATCAACAGTTTGACAAATCAAATAGCAACTGGAAGCATAAATCCAGTCATCCCAAAGATCTAATTATTGGCGATATTAATGAAGAAATTCGCACAAGATCCAAAAGGCGCGAAGAGTCTAGTGCTGTGGCTCTTATTTTTGAAATAGAAACCAAGAGCATAGAAGAAGCTTTAACTGATGAAAGCTGGATTGAAGCTATGCAAGAAGAACTCGGGCAATTCAGCATTAATGATGTTTGGGAATTGACTCCTAAACCGAAAGGTAAATCTATCATTGGAGCTAAATGAGTTTTCAGGAACAAGATGAACGAAAAAGGAAAGGTCGTAAGAAACAAAGCAAGACTCGTAGCCAAGGGATATACGCAAGAAGAAGGGATAGACTATGATGAGACTTATGCTCCAGTAGCAAGGTTAGAAGCAATTAGATTATTACTTGCTTTTGCTTGTCATAAGAATTTGAGGTTATTCCAAATGGACGTGAAAAGTGCTTTCCAAAATGGATTTATCCAAGAGGAAGTCTATGTGGAACAATCACCCGGTTTTGAGAACCCAAGAAAACCAGACTCTGTATTCAGACTGAAAAAGGCTTTACATGGTTTAAAGCAAGCACCTCGAGCTTGGTACGACAGACTAAGTAAGTTTTTAATTCAAAATGGCTTTGTCAAAGGTAAAGTAGATACTACTTTATTTATCAAAAGAGAAAACAAAAGCTTTCTACTTGTTCAAATTTATGTTGATGATATTATTTTTGGAACTTCTAATGAAAGTTTGTGCAAGAAATTCTCTAAGTCTATGCAGTATGAATTTGAAATGAGCATGATGGGTGAACTAACCTTCTTTCTCGGGCTTCAAGTGAAACAACTGAAGGAAGGAACTTTTATTCATCAAGAAAAATATGCCAACGAACTTGTCAAAAAGTTTGGGCGGGGAATTGCAAAAAGACGATATACCAATGTCAAGTTCCTTGAAGATAGATAAAGATGAAGGAGGAAAGAAAGTTGACCAGAAGCTATACAGGAGTATCATTGGCTCACTTTTTTATCTTACTGCTTCTAGACCTGACATTTTGTTTAGTGTTTGCATTTGTGCCAGATTTCAATCAGACCCTAAAGAATCTCATCTAAGTACTGCAAAGTGTATTATCAAATACATTGCCTCAACTTCAAAAAAAGGTCTCTGGTATCCTAAAGAAGGAGACTTTACTTTTCTTGGATACTCAGATGCAGACCTAGCCGGATGCAGAGTTGATAGAAAGAGCACCTCGGGCACCTGTCAACTACTTGGAAGCAGGACAGTGTCTTGGTTTCCAAGGAAGCAAAGTACAGTAGCTCTTTCTACAGTAGAAGCAGAGTATGTAGCTCTTGAAGTTGTTGTTCACAAATTCTGTGGATAAAACAATAGCTAAGAGACTTTGGAATTGAAGATTCATGCACTGAAATCAAATGTGACAACACTAGCGCAATCAATCTCACCAAGAATCCGATTCTTCACTCAAGAGCAAAACATATAGAGATTCGACATCACTTCATTAGAGATCATGTTCAAAATGGAGAAGTTACTATTTAGTTTATTGACTCAAAGAATCAACTGGTGGATATATTTACAAAGCCTTTGGAGAAAAATCAATTTGAAGTTATTCGTTCCAAACTCAATATCTTAAAGTCTGAGGAAGTTTAGACCCAGGACTAAAAGTCTAAAGAGTCTCAGACTCAGATGATCAAGATTCATGACTATAAGTTATATTATTATCTCTCAGATCAAATCTCGAAAAGGTACGATCATCTATCCGAATTGATTGTTGCTATTTTCAATTTCCGTGATTATTGCAATCTTTCCTTTTCGAAAAAGAAGTTATTTTTAAAATGACAGTTATCTAATTTTTTGAAAAGGCAGTTATTTTTTAAAAGGCATCTTTATATTTCCTTTTTACGTCGTTTCGTATGCCTCGCTTCGACTGCCTTATATACTGTCAGTTCCTCTTCGTTTTACTCACAAAAACCCTAAGAGAGCATCGAACTTTCACTTCTGTCTTCTTCTCTTGTTTAATCCTCGAAAAGTTGTCATCTTTCTTGGAAAACAAGCTTGGAATCTCTCAAAGACTGTGAAAGATGTCGTCCCAAAGAAAGTCTTCAAGGATCGCGAACAGGGGATCACAGCAAATGAGTGAGGGCCCTACGCACTTTGATCTTACAGAGGAAGAAGAATCTCCTAGACAGCAGCAGAGCCCACAACATTCTCAGCAGCATCCATCTCCTCCATCTAGACCTCAGAATGTTGCAGAGGAAGAAATCATCGAAGACGCAGAACCTGTAAGATCTCTTAAGCCCGATTTTACCTACAAGCTTTATCGTGCTTTGAAGAGGAGCGATACGCCGTTGAACTACATTGACGAATTTCTGAAAGACAAAGGGTATAGAAATGAAACTTACTTTTTACGCACAATGGAACGATTGGGAATTGCCCCTGCTGGTTCGGCAGAAGAGGCATTGGCAAATATTCCAATCGATCCACATGTTGGAGGGATGAGTCAACCAGATGGGAATGACGATGATAGGATGTACAGTTAGTTTAAACCTAGAATGGGTATTGCAGCAAAAATCCGAAACAAAAGGATGGATTTGTTTCGATCGGATGACCACAAACAACTGTACTCTAAGTTGCTGAAGCGTGGGGTGATAAACCCTAGAAGTGTGGACTTTGATTTTCCGACTCGTGAATGTCAATCGGGAAAAATTCAGTCTTCTTCAACTCGAACAGTTTTGTTCGACACTACGAGAGGCTTATTCGAACTTACTTTCGCTTATTTCTATTCGAATCTCGTTTCTTGAATGCGAATAGATTCTCTTTAGTGTTCGAGATCAGGACTATGTGGTTGACATGGATACATTGGCTGATGTGATTGGGGTTGAAAGAGGGAGATATCAACCTATCAGTGTGTCTATTGCTCGTGCAACGTTGGAGCTTGTTAAGGATAGAAAGACGGAAGACAAGATTTCTTATTCGAGAATGAATGCGTCCAATATTTTGCTTCACAAGATTGTGATTAACTGTCTCAGACCAAAATCAACTTCAAAGACCGACGTTTCAAACTCGGAGGCAAAGTTGATGTATGCCATCAATGCTGGTAAAAAGTTCTCTCTTCCACACACTGTTATGTTCCACATGTACAGAGCAGTGGTGAAGGACAAGGGTCAACTTCCATATGTAGCTCTTGTGACCAAGTTATTCAGACATCTGAACGTTCAGCCTCCCAGGATTTTTTGTGTTCGAACGTGTGATCAAATGGTGGTGGGACTGAAAATGGTCTCTAAAATGCGTCTGAAAGAACTTAGCAAGGCATTGGAGCAATTCAAGGAGAAAAGCCCTGTCAAGACTCATCAATTCTCTTCGGCTGCAAAGTGGAAAGGGAAGGAGCCCATGGTAGCTCCATCAAAGAAAAGAAGAGCTCTCATCATTGAGGATGAAGAGGATGAGGATGATATCACCATTTCTACAATGGCATTGAAGAACTTGAGTCGTTCTGTTCTAGAATCAACGGAGCGACAGGAAAAAGACACTGATGAGACAACGAGAGGCGAAGCGAGAGGAGAAAGAAGCGAGAGGAGAGAGATGCAGAGGAGGAAAGAATTCAGGAAGAAGAAGAAGAGGAGAGAGAAAATCAAGAGGAAGCAGAGCATGAGGAACACTTTTCTCCAACTGAAAGCATGGAAACAGGGGGAGATCCTGAGAAAAGAGGAAAGTCCTCATTCCCTGCAACCAGTGAAGGAATAAGTCGTTCTCCAGCAGATCCAGAGGATGTTTATGCCTCTCAACTTCCTGAGGAGGAACATGATGTTTCATCGCCCAATTTGCGTGAATATGCTGATTTGCCATCATCTGCCTATACTCTGTCTGATCGAGCAGAAGCCAGTACTCAGACTGATAATTCAGCAGACTTTCACAGAATTCTTGATGTTCTCATGGAAATGCGGGGTCAAATATATGCTCTGGGATGCGAAGTACAGAATTTGCAAAATGCAGGTCAAACCTCTTCAGTTTCTTTGCATGATCAAATTCATGCCCTTGCTCTTCAAGTTCAATCAAATGCCAAGGGTGAAGATGTAGCGCAACTGAAGGAGGATTTGAAAAAGCTCGAAGGGATTGTCCAGTCAATGGGAGATTTCCAGCTTGTTCGTGTTCCAAAGCAATCTTAATTCCATTCTCTTTTCATCTCTACCTTTTTAATGATGACAAAAAGGGGGAGAGATGTGGTGCAGATTTGATTTGAACTTTTGTGTCGATTATGTTTGATTGACTTGACTTTTGTGTTTGGTTGTTTGGATTTGGACTGGATTTAGATTTGACTGTTTAAACATTTGTTTATCTTAAGTACTATTGATATCTCATGGCTTTGTTCATTTACAAGACTAACCTACTTTCTGTCGATGCAGATTCTAGTGTTATCACTAAGCCTCTTATCTTTATGAGATATCCATATTTGCCTAAGTAATGTTTTGCAGGACAAAGTTATCCAAATCTTTAGGAAAGTTTTGTCACCATAAAAAAGGGGGAGATTGTTAGAGAAAACTTCCTTGAGTGTTTTGAAGCTGACAAAACGTTTCCATCAGTCTAGTCTGAAGACTTGCAGACTCTTCCATCAAAGTCTGAAGACCTCCGGACTGCCAGACTTAAGACTCAAAGTCTATCCTCATTGACGGTCTCTAGACCGTCGAAGAAGGCTTATCCGAATCGGGTGTTTCGTTAAGGATTTGACTTTATCGACTAGTGAAGATCTCTTGGCTGGATATAGCATGTCGGAATCCTTTATTCAAATCAAGATTGATTCAGGGATTTTGGATCCGTTGATTGACGAAGTATACTTGGAAGGTTCTACTTATGGAAACCTAGATCCTGATTGTATGGGCGAACAGGATTAATGGGCTATCGTCATGTTCCTTAAATAGCTTGAAGATCTTCCTAATTGATTATGTCCAATGGGTAGATTGGAAGAATTCATTTGGTAAGTGCCAACGGGTATGATGGCATAAAGGAGTATATAAGGAAGACGTTCCAATTGTTTGAGTGTGTGCGCGATAGAAGAATTCTAAAGTCTGAAGCTCCTTGTTCTTAGTCAATTATACTGTTGAGCGAAATCTTGTACGCAAAAGAGAGTCTATATCTTTGAGAGACCTTGAGGAAGTGTAGTAGAGTCTCTACACTATGGAATCAAGGAAGAGCTTTTCTGTAACAACTCTTTTGTTCATAGTGAAATCCAGCCGGTGGGCTGTCAATGCGGAAGAGTGGACGTAGGCTTGGATTAAGCCGAACCACTATAAACTCTGTGTTCATATTCTCCTCCCTACACTCTTTTACTTTGATCGTATCTTGTTCATTTGAAAAGAAAGAAATTTCCTTTTCATAATCTATTATATATTAGTGCTGCACACTTATCTCGGAAATTTGTTTTAACACCTATTCACCCCCTCTAGGTGCTTATACTAGCTCTAACAATTTCAAGATTTGTTGATGACCTAATCAAACTTAGGATCTCTTGGAAGACGGATAACCCTTTCCCCATTAGGCCAATCACTTTGGTGGTAAGTATTGTAATATATACACAAGAATCAATTAAAATCTTGCAGTTTATGTCAACGCGAAAATTACTAGACAAAACAAACAACGAATAATAAGGGATGCCAAAATTTACATGATTCAATCCAATATTAATATTTACATCTATGTAGAGAGTTGGCAGCAAATAATTTACTAATAATCAGAAAATTCAAGTTACAATCATCCATACACTCGAGTATTTCTTACACCTGAATTAAATCCAAATCCCAAGTGTTTGCAAATAAACAATCCATTTTGATAACTTAAAACTCATGGCATAAAATCCACGTGTTTGGAACTTTCTCATCATGCCACCACACGAAGCATTCCTCCTCAGCTTAAGGATTTTCTTTTGTGCGGCATCCAAAGGAAGGAGAGCCATTGTGCAGTGCAACTCTTAAGGAACTGTCACGCTCTCACGCACGAAAGAAACCCACCGGCGGCTCCTTGCCCTCTTCTATAGGAACCCACAAGATCATCATTGTGTGACTATATATTAGGGGTGAGCATATCAGACCAATCAAGCTAGAAACCGCTCGAACTGGCCACAAGACTATCATTATGCGGCTATATATTAGGGGTGAGCATTTAGGACCGCCCGAACTAGGAACTGCCTAGACCAACCGGTTCTGGGCGGTTCACGAGAGCGTCGGTACAATTCCCAATTCCATAAAAATGATGTACATTCTCCCACTTGGACTATGTTAATTGAAATTGTACTGTATGTACGCACATTGGTCTAGAGATAATTCTAAATAGTCAATTATATCCCATAAAGTCTCAAACACCAAATCATGGCGGTAACTACATGTATACACACAGAGCCTTCCATGATCACAGGTGCTTTCAACTTTATTGATATGGATCCAATATGGTAGTGTGTCAAATGGATAACATCTCTCATATAGAGATCCCATTTGTCAGTCACCATTCTTTTACCTTAAGCATCACAAAAAAACTTGTGCCACTAGAGAATGTCTTTATGGTTCCAATAATCCCACATATGCCTTGTCCTTACGGTTAACATTTCTTAACGTATAACAAGACATATGCACAATGCTAATAACCGGATGCCCCTAACCTTCACTCAAGGTTTAAACAATACCTTGAGACTTTTAACAATATATATATTCAACATAATAACAATCCATTCAAAAATATTTTATCGAATACAAAAGTTGATATATATATATATATCAAAGTGTTATTAAATTGTCACAAATACAGATGTAAACTTTATTCAAGAAAAATAAAACATGGCTCCCACTAAATAACAGCATCCCAAGATGCTCCTAGGCCCATGCTAATGACATGTCGCTCAAATACACACGGGCGTAGGTCTTTAGTTAGTGGATCTGCAACCATATCATCTGTAGAAATATGATATATTGCAACGTCACCATTCTGCACTGATTCCTTTATGGTCAAAAACTTGACCTCCATGTGTTTAGACCCCTTGAGACTTATGTTGTTATTAATAAACAACAATGCAGAATTATTGTCACAATGTAACTGTATGCGCCTATCCACAAAATCAAAAACTGATAACTCTCTAATGAGGTTCCGGAGCCAAATAGCTTGAATAGCAGCTGAAAAACACGCTACAAACTCCGCTTGCATGGTAAAAGAAGATATGGATTTCTGTTTCTCGCTCTTCCATGATATTGCACCTCCTACCAGCATAAATATGTATCCTATCGTTGACTTCTTATCATCTTGACAACCAGCAAAATCTGCATCTGAATACCCCACTAGGTGCATGTCTGGAACATGTCTATAAATCAGCATATAATCTCTTATACTCTTTAAGTACCTTAAAACCTTCTTGGCAGCAACCCATTGATCGCATCATAGATTTGACTGATATCTGCCTAGAAGCCTTGTTGCAAAAGCAATATCTGGTCTAGTGCAAACTTGAACATACATGATACTTCCAAGCACACTAGCATAAGGTACATTCTTCATTTGAGCTTTCTCAAAATCTGAATTAGGGCATTGTGAAAGACTCAATTTATCACCCTTAATAACAGGAGCAATTCCTGGTTTGCAATGCTGCATATTAAATCTTTCTAAAATGCGATCAATATGTGTCCTCTGAGACAAACTTAATGAATGGCGAGAGCGATCCTTATGGATCTCAATGCCATGAACAAAAGACACCTCACCAAGGTCTCTCATGTCAAAAATTTTCGATAACATCAGCTTTGTCTCATGCAATAAACCAATGTCACTACTACCAAGTAAGATATCATCCACATAAAGTATGAGAAAAATATATTTTCTCCCAATAACCTTGGTGTATATATACTGATCTACTTTGTTATCAATAAATCCGAATAAAGTGACAATACTATGAAACTTTAAATACCATTGTCTAGAAACTTGTTTAAGGCCATAAATAGACTTTTTTAATCTACATACAAGCTTACTTGAGTCATCTGCTGCAAAACCTTCAAGCTGCATCATATAAACCTCCTCATTAAGGTCTCCATTTAGAAAATCAATCTTAACATCTATCTGGTGTAACTCCATATCAAAATGAGCTACCAATGCCAATATCACTCTAAAGGAATCTTTAGAAGAAACTGTAGAAAATGATGCTTCATAATCTATTCCTTCTCTTTGAGTGAAACCCTTAACTACCAGTCTAGTTTTAAACATTTCAATCTTCCCTTTGGAATCCATTTTAGTCTTGAATACTCATTTGTAGCCAATAGGTTTACAACCTTTAGGCAATTCAACAAGCTCCCATACACCATTGTGTTTCATAGATTGCATCTCATCTTTCATTACATCTAGCCATAAATCTGATTGAGGACATAAGATGGCATCCGTATAAGTTATCGGATCAACAACACATCCAATATCATAATCATGCTCTCCTAAGTAGACAAGATAGTCTGGTGGTATAGCTGAATGTCTTTCCCTAGTCGATATTCAGAGTGGAGCTATTTCAACCTCATTCTGAATTTGAGGGGCTTGAGGAATTTAATCAGGAACTGTCTCAACAATAGGATCATGGGCCACAATAGGCTCAGTTTGTGGCGCATGAGGCTCCATAATAGTCTGCACAGGATGAGACAGGGATCCAGTAATCCCCACCATACTATCATCTTCAATAGTTCGTGAGCAACTACAATTTTCAGCTACATCAAATTCCAGAAATTTTGCAGTCTGAGATTCCACAATTCTTGTACCTCCATTAGGGTTATAAAACCGATACCCCTTTGAATGATCTGAGTAAAATACGAAGTAACACCGAGTAGTTTTGGAATCAAACTTACTCAATGTTGGATTATATAACTTCACTTCTGTTGGACATCCCCAAACTTTAATATGATTCAAGCTAGGTTTACGTCTAGTCCACAACTTAAAAGGAGTCAATGGAATCGCTTTAGTAGGAACACCCCACAGAAAATCAGGTAAATTGGTTCTACTAATCATACTTCTCATCATGTCCATAAGAGTACGATTGCGCCTTTCAGCTATACCATTTTGTTCAAGACTTCCGGGCATAGTAAATTGACCTATTATCCCAAAATCCTCTAAGTATTTAGCAAACGTCCCTTTAAGTTGTCCAGTATCACCGTGATTAGATCTGACAATCTTTATAACTTTTCCCAACTATTTCTCCACTTTAGTCCAAAAAGAGTTGAATTTGTCAAGAGACTCGAACTTTTCTTTAATCAAGTATAAATATCCATATCGAGAATAGTCGTCAATAAATGTGATGAAATAAAAATTTCCGCACAAAGCAACCGTGTATGGTCCACTAATATCAGTGTGAATAACCTCCAACAAGTCAAAACTTTGTACAGCGGATTTCTTCTTTATCTCAGTCATCTTACCTCTACAACAGTCTACGCAAGTCTCTAGATCACTTTTAAGAGTAGGCAAGATGTCAGTCTTTATAAGACTTTCTACTCTTTCATTAGAGATGTGACCAAGACGTTAATGACACAATGCATAAGACTGTTCCTTAGGTAGAGGCATTTTGGAAACAACTATTTCAGCTGAACAAGCAACATTTATGTCATTGGGAGATAAGCTCAATCGATACAATCCATTGTATAAATTGCAACACCCAATCTTATTTGAATTATAAAACATGGAAATAATGTTGCTCTTTATTTCAAAAGAGTATCCACATATGTCCAAACAAGACACAAAAACAAAATTCCACCTAAAAAAAGGTACGTAAAAGGTGTTTCTCAATGTTGACACCCGATTTTTTGTTGACATTTTAAACATCCTTTTTTGCAAAATCATAAAAAAATAAATAAATAAAGAGCCAAAAAGATTAAAAAAAATGAAAATGAAAAAAAAAGTAAAGAAAACAAGAAAATAAGAAAAAAAGAGAAAAAAACAAAAAACAAAAACAGAAAGAAGAAGGAGAAAATGCTAACGGAGGGCTCTTCCGATTGGGGGATTCTCTCTCTCTCTCCCGCACGCTCTCTCGGATTCTCTCTCTGTTGAGAGCTGGCCCAAAACCAAAAAATACCGGAGGGATCCATCGGTCAATTCCACCATCTCCGGCGAGAGAAGCCGGAGGAAGGAGCCGGCCGTTACTGCCTCTTCGCGGCAATCGCCGCCCTAGCAATCGCCTCCCTCGTGATTGGCACCAGACCCGACGCTCCGCCCGGTGGTACTCTAAATCCGCGCGCCGTTTTTCGACGCCGCTATTGAAGTTACAGATTCGACGATCCTTGAGCCCTAGAAGGAGAGCAACTGCCGGCTAAGGAGTTCGAGGCGCGGGGCTCAGATCCAAAGCCGAGCGGCGAGGGCGGCGAGATCGGGTTGCGACAGGCTTGGCAACTCCACTGGGGACTGGTTACTAGATTAAGAGGACTTGAAGCCATTTAAAAATGGTTGTTGTGTTTTAACTAACATGTCTCTTGTAGGATCGTCTACATGTCAAAGTCGCGTGGAAAATCAAGTTAGTCGCTAACCTTGTGTTAAATGGTCTTGTAGGTGGGAGTTATAAGGGGAGGCGTGCTTGTAAACCCCTTGTGTTGCAGGTGGTGTAAGGATGTATGAATGTATGAGGGATTATATTGAAGTGCTGGATGTTTAAATTTAAATGCATGTTTACAAGTTTTAGCACGACACCGCACACACAACCGCAGTCTAAAACCCCGATCGCCCAATCTAGGACCTTAGGAGGGTTTATGGGTGGAATCTGCGAGTGAATACTCGTGGTAATCCATTACTTACAAAAGCCGCTCATCCCAACTGATAAAAATAGCACTGACCGACGATAGTAGCGGTGGGTAAACTATTTTTATCCTTTGGAATGAGGACCTTGAGCCTTTAGCACCCTCACCTTAGGCGTCGAAACCCCACAGTTTCATGCGACATGTGATTTGTGCTTGCCATGTGTTTGGTGGGTAAGAGATCGTTCCTTTTTTATTGTTCTCATCTTTTTACTCTCCATATTTCAGTTATACATTTTATATTTCAACGACGATATGTTTTAATCATGGGTGCCCCTTTAGGTTTAGGTTTAGATGGGTAAACCTGAAGTGGACGTGATCCTTGTGCCCGGAAATCTCAAGACTCTATGGGAGAATCTCGACTCAAGACATCAAGACTACATGGAAAAACGCATAGGCTCGTTAAGTAGAACCTGAGCTCAAGGTTCAGTTACCTGATATTTCCGGGCCTCAAGATTTTTGGCGAGCTCATATTAAGGAATGTCGCGACCTAATTTTCGGGTGTGAACCACCTAGGGTTTGGCTAATGGATTGTTAAGCCTAGACCTAACTCGGGCTCTCCCAAGCCCATACCAATTCGCGACTTGGGTTCAAGTTATTAACATGCAATTGATTTTCAATTAGGAGTCGCCACTAATCTATTTTTGGTGAGTTGATTAGAAACCCAAGTAAGATAATGGGAGAATTATCTTACTCCTACGAACCAGAGATTCTGGATACGGGGACTTGGTTACACTAGATTTCTCTAATGCCCTTTCGGTACCATTCTTCTTATTTCGAAAAAATGTTTTGCAGGCAGCTTGATTTGATTTTAATTCACTTTCCTAACGTGTGAGGTGATCATACAGGTGCGCAAACCACCAATTTAACACTCAAGAAAGCAAATAAAAAAATTGCAGGACTTACCTCATAGTAACGAAAGCATCTGCGTTGTTAAATCAGAATTCACATAAGCAATCCTAAATATGATTTCTAATTAACATGCCATCACTCAATTTTTGTTTTCGCTTTTTAAATGAGAATATAGTCCATATGCAATGCAATGCAGTGCTTCTAACCTAATATGAAATAATATGGCATGGCAAAATGTCTTAAACTATATGAATGATTAAAAAATTTTGTGATTTTTTAATGAACATGCAATAATTAAATATGCAATCTAAATTAGCCAAAATGACCTAATCTTAATGACAGGCAATTTCTAATTAAATGAACCTAATAACAGTCACTAAAATGACGTGCATTTGATATCTCTATTCTTAAAAATGCAATCTATTCTAAAAATTGAGCCTAATTTATGTAGAGACAAATTTTTATTTTTTTCATTTTTTCATGAGATTCGAAATTTAAGAAAAAATGCAAAAATGATTTAGCTAGATTAAGATTCTATCTAATTTAAACTAAGGATTAAGTCATATTAAATCCTAATTTAAACTAAGACATTATCTTAATCTAAAATGCAATTTATCTAAAAAGATGATCTAAATTTACAATGAAATGTGCAATTTTAACCTAATATGCACAATGATTTTTTCGTGCTTTTCTTTATAAAATTCGAAATTAACACATAATTAAACGTGCAAACTAACATCCTAAATGAACACATTTTTTGGATTTTTTTATCTAAAAATTCGAAATAAGGTTGCAATTCTAGATAACCCTAAAACAATAAATATTCTAAGCAAATCTAATCCTAACTCAAATATTTTTTGGATTTTCTTTATGAAAATAAAACTGACTCAAACACCACGACATCAAATCAAGCAGGATAATGTTAATATCCAAAAATTGGCGAACCATATCTCGCACATGAGATCGGGTTGACCAATTTTAAAATTAAATCGCGAATCAAATCTCGGGTGTGAGATCGGATTGTCGATTTTTTGCAAGGGATTGCGAGTAGGATTTCGGGCGTGAAAATCGGACTGTCAATCCCTAATTTGAGAGCTCCCCGAGTTGCGAATATCACGCTAGGGATTTCAATCATGTGCATCAATGAATATATCAAATAAGGAAACGAAATTTTCAGAAATCAAAATAGACAAAATTTTTACCTATTCCGAATATTGGCTCCCAAATTCCAATCCTCGAACGGCTACGGCTACTCGGGAGTGATATGGTAATGCTCGGCGAGGCTCACATCTCAGACTTGGATGTCGGGACTGGATTTTGGTGGTGTTGAGGCTCACTGAATTGGACTTGAATTGCCCCGACAAACTGTCGAGGAAAGCCAAGAGTTAGACACCGTGTAATCGTCTAAGAAATTTCGCCAAGGCAGCAACTTGGTAAGGCTCCAAGATCTGCGTTCGGGAGTCCACTGGTGGCTCAATTGACGCTTGAAGGTCCGAGTGCTTGCTAGAGAAGCCGAGGGCGCTGCTGGGATCGATAACAAATTGCTGTGACGCCACTTGGAGTCCGCTGGTTTGACTTCGTCGGATCAGCACTGGAACTTGCTGCGTTCTGGGCTCCGTTTGACCTATAGTCAACGAACGTCTCCCCCTCAATTGCATGGATGTATCAATTGTGCGGCCCTCATCTTTGTTGACTATTAACCTCTGAATATGAGGACTTTCTCTCGTGCAATGGCTCCTTTTGTCTTCTTTACACGTGTTGATCTTGTCGAAGAAGGAAAGGCATGATGAAGATGGGATTTCGTTGATTCCTGGGGACAAGTGGTGCGGCACAGGTGATGCGGGCAGTGAGATCAGCAACTTAGCGTTATCGTGGAGTGAACAGTAGCTTCGTCGTCAACGCGGCTAAACTAGAGCAGCAGCATCGTCAAGGTTGAAGACAGTGAGCTCAGCATGGCAAGGCTTGTGGCTCGTTGATAAGTTGTCACGGATGATGAGAGCGTGGGGCAGTGACGACGTGGGTCTCGGCCAAAACTTGGCCAAGAGAACTCACGTTCTTTCCTCTCTCTTTTCTCACGTATTTGAACCCTAGAGGAGTCCCCCAACGAAAGAGCTTTTTTCTCTCAATGGCCGTGTATTCAATATGTGTGGCCTCCTCTCACTTTTCGACGATGAGAAGACCCCTTTTATAGAGAAAAAAAAACAAATCAATCTGTTCTGCCACGAAGATTTCATATGTTGACTCAGCAATTGAAGATAATCTAAAATTTTTTGTGAAGATTTTCCAGATAATTCACTCAATCATTAAAGATAAAGCTCCCTTATCCAACTCTAAAATCTTTCCAAATCTCCATCTACAACAAAATATTTTAGATTATTCCTTATCCTCCTTAATATTTTCAACGATTTTATCACCAAAAGACTAAAGATAAGATTACAATCCAATTTTTTAAATCCCAAAAATCCACTGTAATATCATTTCAAATCTCCATTTAGGTAATTTTTGTCATTAAAAAAAAAATGGGCTCGAGCCAATTTACTTGCTTTGTGGGCTTAATCCGACCTGTCCAAATTAAAGCTTAGAACCACTAATTTGAACCCACCCGTCACCGGTCCAATAAATAAATGCAAAATATGCAAATTAAAATAAATGTACCTAAAACTATATGCTATGCAATTAACTATTTTTTTTAGGGATAAAATTAACCCCTAATTTTTTAATGCAAATGGGTCGCCAAAATTTTGGTGTCAACAAGGAACAAGAAGACAGTGCCTCGATCGATGAGGAACGCTTGGCCCATGATAACAAGTGTCTCCACACGATCCCACCTAGTCCTTAGGTTTTCATTTCATTGTTTTCTCTTGTAAAGGGATTTCCTTTGTGTTTCCCTCCTTTCTATCAAGATTTCCCTATATTCATTTTCATATTACATGTAAAATCGAACCACTTTGTAAGCTTCAAGAAAGCAAGGTTCTGTTTCCCTTGTAATTGTTTGATTGAAATGAATAAAATTCATGACCATTTTCATGTAATTTTTAGAAAAGGGGCATTCTGATTAAATATTTGTCGTTGTTCCTTTTCAATTGTATAATTTCTTTTGAAGAAATTTTGATAAGAGGATGTTCTATGATCTTTGGGATCATATACACTTCTTATCATTATTTCATCTCAAGAAAATATAGAATTGACTAGGATTTGTATTTTAATGGTTTCTTTTGATTGGTACTAATCCGAATCATTTTCTTTTACAGGAGGTTTTGAAAGATGGCTAAAGAAAGATTGGTTATACGAACTCGCCGCCAAACAAAGATGGAAAACGAAGAAACCCGAGCCCGTGTCATTAATATGGAGAATCAAATGGCACAAATGATGACGTTATTGGCTGATCTCTCTAGCCAAGTCAAAAACTTGACGTTTGTAACTTCTGTTTCTTCTACCATGAATATTCCTACCGCGCCCCCTGAAGTGCCGGTAGTAGAGCCCATGGCAAAAGGGCCTACGGAAGAGATTCCCACTGCAATCCCGATAGTTATTGGTCCAGAGCCTCCCTCTAAGGAGATTCCAACTTCGCACTTCGATGAAGAAAATGCAAGGCGCCTCGCAAAGATTGAGGAGCGCCTTTGCATGCTGCAAGGCTATCAGTTGCAGGGGTTTGATAAACTGTCACCCTTTGCCAAAGTTATGGTCCCCGAATTCTATAAGGAACCGGAGTTCATAAGGAAATACGACGGCATTGGATGTCCTAAGAGACATTTGAAGTACTATCTTGGCAAGATGGCCCGTTATTCAGATAATCCCCCACTCCTGATCAATTCATTTCAGGACAGCTTGGTTGGTCCTGCGTTAACATGGTTTATAGAGTTGGACATGGAGAAGATCTGTACTTGGGAAGATCTCGTTTATGAATTCCTCCAGCAATACAAATTCACTACTGAAATTGTTCCGACTCGAGAGGAATTAGTCCAGGTCGAGAAAAGAAGAACTGAATCATTTAGGGCCTATGCTCAAAGATGGAGGGTCACTGCGTCTCAAGTAAAACCGCCATTATCTGAGAAAGAGACCATGAAATTGTTGCTTCAAGCTATGCCCCGTGATTTTTTCGAAAAGATGTACAATCATACCTGTATGAATTTTGCCACATTTGTGGAGTTGGGTGAACGCCTCGAGGGGATCATGCATGAAGGAAAGTTGACTGAGAACACAAATCGTCGATATGCCCCGAAGAGAGATAAGGAATCGACTGTGGAGATCGTCTATGTACAAAATTCCTTTTCTCAGAAGCTGAATCTTCCTACCGCTCATAAACCTGCCATGGAGATAGGGGGTTATTCTCAAAGCTTTGAGCGCAAAGAAAAGGCCCCTCAAAGGCAATTTACTCAATTGCCTAGACCCATGTCACAACTACTTCCAATGCTGATCGAAAATCATCTTGTGGAAAAAGAGATCCCGAGGAATAACCCACCAAAGTTTGCCGGATTCGACCTTAATAAGACATGTGAGTATCATATGGGTGAAAAAGGTCATCATGTGGATAACTGTTTTGTGCTCCGTTCTAAGATCTAGAATTTGTTGGATAAAAAGTTGCTTACCTTTAAGGACTCAACACTGAATGTCCAACAAAACCCCCTTCCAGAGCATTCTAAAGATGTCAACATGGTTGGCACTATCGATGGAAATGAAGAACCTACAGTTCCCACTGTGTAAGTGATGTTTCTAGTTCTTGCATTTAATTTTTAGTTGTATTCCATTCATTTCTCCCCTACGAGGGAATTCTATTCATTTCTCCCCTGCGAGGGAATTTCATTCATTTCTCCCCTGGGAGGGAATTCCATTCATTTCATTCGTTTGTGCTTGTAATAATCTGGATCATAAACTTTCTAGATCCAAGATGATATACGTTGTAATGCAATTTTCGCATATCAATAAAATTCATGTTTTGTTAATAGACGTGTGAGGCCCAAATCAATCCTATGATGATGCTTTGAGGCCTGAGCCTCCACACGATCTATAGTTTCAAAATGTTTTAGTGGAACGAAGACGTCCAATGACATGAGGGCTAGTTCCCAATAAATTTTTCATAAACAACTTGAATTTGAAAACAAATTTTTCATGACATTTGCATACATTGCATTCATTTATATGTATACATACTAACCATTTTTCGATTGCATCTCAGGCATGACATTTCACATCATGATAGTCATTTACATGGCTCGGATTCGCTCCATGAACAAATTGAAAGGCCTTTGAGCCACTTTTGGATTGAATCTAAGCCACTTTAGGATATTTGCATTATGCATTGCATGCATACATATTACATTTGCATGTTTGTTCATCTTGCAGGATCTCTAATGAAGATTCTACCTGTCCATAAGAGGTTCATCTCAGAAATGCAAAACTTTCAAAAAAAATGCCTATCTACTTTAGAACTTAGAAGTGAATCTATCCTTAGAATGCCAAAAGAGTCAGCTAAAACTCTAGAAGTGAACCTCTATGCTGAGCAAAGCATGTTCTGTCTACAAATTTTATTCAACCTTACTTTCAAAAGTTTCTCCAGTAAGGTCGAGAAGACATGTCCTTTCAAACAAAATTTCATTACATTTTCATTCCCCAAGGAGCTGAATTTAACTAAAGTGGGTTTTGGAAAACTTAAAAAGGATTGTTAAATATGCCAGGTAGTAGTGCCTAAAATGATGAGAGGCAACCCCTTTACCAAACACGTCCTTATACACTTTTTAAGAGAATTGAATGGAAAGAACCATGTCTTAGGGCATAGGATTCATTCACAGTGAATACATGATTTGAGATGATAAAGGCATTTCATTTCTCAATCCCAAACACTATTGATATCCCTTGCAAGCCACTTTGAGCCAAATAGGGAGCATTTCCAAAATAACCCAGTCAAGAACAACCCCACATTGGGGCAAAATAGGGGGTCTTGGTTGAAAATTATGGAGCAAAAGATTAAGAAAGATTTTATTACTTTCACTTGCATCAATCTTCTTGTGCTAGCTTTAGGTGATTTCTTATCGAAACTCGAAGCATCCTGAAGTGACGAAGAGCATTCCGTTCGCTACCACAAACACAATTATCCTTTGCTTAGCCAATTTGAGCCTTATACAATTCTTTCATAACCCCAAGTGATGATTATTTCCCCACACTGGGGCAAGGCACATGATTTACCAACAAAATTGAGAATATTCGTAATGTTTGTAAATGCCACTCGAGAGTCCTAGATGCTAAAAAGAGAGTGAAAACTAGGGGGCATGAAAAAGCAGTGTGCCTAATAAAAGCAAGGCCTATGCCCATGAAAAAAAAAATGCAAAGAAAAGCAAAAATGCAAAGAAGAGCAAAATCCATGGTCATGACAAAAGACCATCCGTTGAAAAACAAAAGAAAAGCCTTGCAAGAGAAAACATGTATTGCAAGCAATATCATTAGAACAGAGAGCGAAGCTCTCATGTCTCAAGATAAATTCCCAAAGGACTCTCGAGATAGGATAAATTTCAAGAGTCAAATTTTCAAAAAGTCATGTGGTGGTAATGATGCCAAGATAATCACTCACTTTTAACCCTTTGATATCTGAAAGTTTTTCAAGCCTTTTCAAGCCTCACCTAAACCAACATTACAACCCTTATCCAAAGTCTCTTCCGATTGGGATGGTTCGAGTTGAAATAAGAATATCATGCACGAGCTACCGCTAGAAGGAGTGGAAGCAATCCTATCTTATCTTATCTTCAAGGTTCTTGACTTGTAAACCCGATGAAGATATTGATTGAATTTTCATTTCTTGGCCTCAAAGTACATGCCCTTTGTGTAAGCCCATGACCAAGCCATCATGACGGTCCCTTCAAAAGACCTTGTGATCAATGGATTGTATTCACTGTGAACGTTTCCGAAAGCCTTAGACATAGGTTAAGTGAGACTTCTCTAGTAAGGATTAAACAGTTTCCCATATCAATGGTTGGGAACAAAAGCCCTTTTTGAGAGCTAGTGTGGAAGACCTCTTTTGATTAGGATCTGTCCACTTGGCATATTTGATTTAACCCTTAGATGGTTAATCAGATCTCGTTTTGTTAAAATCTTCTTTGAAAGGATTTGACAGTCAATATCATTTCGCAAGATTGGCTCTCAAGCAATCTCGAAACTCTTTTTCAAAATATTTGTTCCTTAGTGAACCGATTTTTGGTTACCGTAAACCAAACCCCTTGTCTTTAGATTCTGGGTCATCCTTAAACCTTGTCTTTAGGTTCTAGGTTATCCTTAAACCTTGTCTTTAGGTTCTAGGTTATCCTTAAACATTGTCTCCAAGTTCTAGGTTATCTTTAAACATTGTCTTTAGGTTCTAGGTTATCCTTAAACCTTGTCTCTAAGTTCTAGGTTATCCTTAAACCTTGTCTTTAGGTTCTAGGTTATCCTTAAACCTTGTCACTAGGTTCGTGGGTCTATCCTTAAACTATACGGTTCGTGGGTCCATCCTTAAACCACACGGTTCGTGGGTCTATCCTTAAACCACACGGTTCGTGGGTCCATCCTTAAACCACTATGTTCGTGAGTCTATCCTTAAACCACTAGGTTCGTGGGTCTATCCTTAAACCACTAGGTTCGTGGGTTCATCCTTAAACCACTAGATTCGTGGGTCCATCCTTAAACCACACGGTTCCTGGGTCCATCCTTAAACCACTAGGTTCGTGGGTCCATCCTTAAACCACATGGTTCTAGGTCATCCTTAAACCTTGTCCATACGGTTCCAGGTCATCCTTAGACCTTGTCCTTCAGGTTCTAGGTTATCCTTAAACCTTGTCTTCCAAATTCTAGTGATTTCATTGCCTTCATTCCATTCCACGGTTCCAGGGACAAAGACAGAGTGAATAAATCTTAACAAGAGTTTAGATACCCCAATGAGCAAAGGTAAGTATCAGGTACGTTTCTAACCAACTATCATTGTTGTTATCTTTTTCTATTTTCAAAGTCGAGTTGACAAAAAATTTCGGGTATCAATTTTATCTTTGAGTGGAACCTCTTCGAACTCCCACTCAAAGAGGGGCAGTTGTTGACACTCGATTTTTTGTCGACATTTTAAACATCCTTTTTTGCAAAATCATAAAAAAAATAAAAAAAAATAAAGAGCCAAAAAGATAAAAAAAATGAAAATGAAAAAAAAAAGAGAAGAAAAAAAAACAAAGAGAAGAAGGAGAAAACGCTGACGGAGGGCTCTTCCAATCGGGGGATTCTCTCTCTCTCTTGCACGCTCTCTCAGATTCTCTCTCAGCCTCTCTCTCTCTCTGCTGAGAGTTGGCCTAAAACCGAAAAATACCGGAGGGATCCATCAGTCAATTCCGCCATCTCCGGTGAGAGAAGCGGGAGGAAGGAGCCGGCCTCTACCGCCTCTTCGCGGCAATCACCGCCCTAGTGATCGCCTCCCTTGTGATCGGCACCAGACCCGATGCTCCGCCCGGCGAGTCTCTGAATCCGTGAGCCGTTTTTCGACGCCGCTGTTGAAGTTACAGATCCGACAATCCTTGAGCCCTAGAAGGAGAGCAACTGCCTGCCAAGGAGTTCGAGGCGCGGGGCTCAGATCCGAAGCCGAGCGGCGAGGGCGGCGAGATCAGGTCGCGACACTCAACATCATCCTAAAACCAGAATATAAAATCAAAATAACATCTCCCACGAACTCGACGTCAACTCCAATGTTGTTTTCCACAGTAAGCTTTGATTCATCCTGATTTGGCGTCCTTCGGTTTATGAACCCATGTATGGTAAACGCAACATGATTAGTTGCACCACTATCTAGCCACCAAGAACTGGTTGGGTTTTCAGATAGATTGAATTCACAAACAAATGCCAAAGAATTATTACCTTTAGGCTCACTTTTGGTTCTCTTGGATAACCAAACCTTATACTTATTGCAGCGTTTCTTCACGTGTCATCTCTCCCTACAAAAGTAGTAAAGAACACCATCCTTCTTGGAGAATGCTTTCTTAGGACCCAAACTGTTAGAAGGACCAGCATCTTTAGAATTTCCTTTATTGTTGGAAGGAGCAGCAGCTTCAGAATTGCCCTTGTAGGTATAGTTTTTCAACTTCTTACCATTGTCACTACCAGAATTAGAAGCATAAAGAGTAATGTGCCCTTTATCTTTCTTCAATTTCTCTTCCTCTGCCACCACCCTTGCAATCGGGTCATTAACTAACCAAGTTTCATCTTGGGAACTATAATTGGTCTTGATAATCCCAAAATCAGGAGAAATAGTATTTAGGGCTTGATGCATAATGCAAGCAGTGGGAATAACAACATTAAGAGCCTGAAGCTTTGTTTGCAAATCTATCATCCTCAAAATATAATCTCTAACTCCACCAGAACCATCATGCTTCATAGTAAATAGTGTTTGCAGGTGTATCCCTATCTCAGCATTAGGCGAGACACAGTTTCTAGCCATCAAAGCTTCCATCATTTGCCTAGTAGTGTAGTTTGCAAGCAAACCACTTTTCAAGTGTTCCTGAATGGAACGCTTCATGGACAGCAAGCAAATTCTATTGTTTTTTTCCCATGCAGCAAAATTTGCTTTCTGAGCCTCTGTACTCTCGATAGTAAGATCTGCTGGCCGATCGGCAGTAAGAGCCATATGAACATCTGCCATCTCCATAGCAAACAGAAAATCCTCTCTCCATCTCTTAAAGTTTGAACCAGCAAAAACCTCAATAGTGACGGAGTTACTATTTACAAAAAGGTGACTGAAAGACAAGCAATGTATACAATTAGTATCATGTGAGCACTGTGTAACTTGACGTATAAGTACACATCCAGAGAGTTACATGCAAAATCACATAATCACCTTTGGGAAAAATACATGACATGCTGTTGTACACTCCCCACATGATAGCGGTTGTGAGAATATTTCAATCTTCGTGAATTCATCACCTTTGGGCATATGAATCACTAAGATCAGTCACTTCTCTACCACACCATCATGTATCCCTCCATAAACTAATACATAATCACCTCATTTGGGAGTATGACTACAAATTAGACCAAGAGACATCCCAATCATTATACGAGACCGAAATTTCTCAAACCCAATCAAGTGTGCCACTTTGGCGGTCACAACTCAATTGAATCCTTGAAACTCTCTCATACTAGGGATATAAACTTTATTTCTCACATATATACATGTGATTTTAACTTTAGTGATAGGGGCAGTAAATCACTAAAATCACATATCATGCTAATTACATTGCTTTATTCATTAATAAAAATTAAATTTTATTGTATATTATTAATGAATAACACTTTTATGATATTTATGTGATAGCATATCAATAACCCAACACTTGTATTTCTAAAATCACAGAAAAATACAAGAAAAATACGCAAAAATACACTTAAAATACACATATTTAGGGTTTCATATGCATTTTCACATCCATAAAATTATTAAACATGTAAAATAAATATACCACAAGATTGAAAATGATCATACGAATCCAATGCTGCAAGCCATGCGCCGATTGGAGCATTCACGCGCCCGCACGCGCCACCTGAGTGAGCTGCGCGTGGAGCTCATGCGTGGGTGAAGCAGGCCGGTCAAAACCGGTCCGACTGGCAACAGTCCGACCGGTTCCTGGCTCAACCGTTCAGTTCGACCAGTTGACCGGTCCGGTCAACAATTGACCGGGTTGGGTCAGTCAACGAGTCGGGTCAGGTCGGGTCAGCCCGTGTATTGGTTTGGGTCGAGTTCGGGTTGCTGACGTCATTGTGACGTCAGCACCCGTGTGCGTCGCATGCTCGAGCCGCGCCCCAGGCATGGGAGCGCATGAATGCGCGTGGGGCGCATCTTCAACACCCTGGCGACGCGTGGGGGCACGTTCGGCATCCCCCGTCAACGCGCTGCCCACGGATCTGTTCGCCTCGACGAGCCTAGTCCGAATATATAATTTAATTTAATTTTTATTAAATGAAAAATCTCGAAAATCTAAAATTAGGGTAAAATTCTATGCGTTCAAGTTCTAAGGTTATGGTTGCTCTAACACCACATGTTGGATGCAAATTGCGTAATCCCAAGATCTCCATAACCAGAATGAGAACATGCATAATTAAGTAGAAAGATTAACGCACCTATTTTGGAATCCATCATTCTTAAAGCGGAAGCTAAAAACTGATGTTCCACGCGCAAGTCCTTCTCCTCTATTGCCCTCCGTATCACTGGCTCAATGAGACGGTCCCTTCACCCTTTAGCACTAGGTAAACGCCCCTTATGTGAAGATACTTGTGAGAATTAGGGTTAGAGGAGAGACTTGAGCACTATTTATAGAGTTTCTAGCCATACCCCCTCATTACGAGCCAAGCTCAACTCGGCCCACACTACCTAGTCTCATATTAGACTAATTAAGAAATCTTCTATCTTACCTTAGACCATCCCCATAAAATGGTAACCGTAAAACGGTAAATTACAATATAAATTAATGTAGTCCACATTAAGAAAACTCTTACAAATGAAACAAGTTATTTTCGATTCGATTCTCAGTGTTGGGGGAACTCAACCGGCTATATTGTTTTTTTTTTTTTAATTTCTCAAAAGTAGCGACAAGTTCAGTAATTTTTTGGGGGAAAGATTTACCTCGTCGATTATGCGCCATTTTCAAGGGAAAGATTTACCTTCAAAAATGTTGAAATTTGGAGGCAAAATTGCCAAGTGATCGATTCCATAGGACACTCGATCTGGTCCCCTATCCTAGAAATTGGGAACCAATTCTCCCAGTCTGATCTGATCCCAAGTCCAATTCCCGATTCCTAGGTGGGATCGGACCGGATTGGAAACTAGTCATCCCTTCTACATATAGAGAGAGTAGACCTAAGGTTCTCCTTCTTTTTTTTCTTTTTCCTCTTCACTTAGTGCTTCCTTGAGCCCATTCTTTGTCTTGTAATTGCTTTCTCTTAATTAAGAGAAGTAACTCGTGCATATCTTGTGCAGAAACTTGAACATTTATCTAATAGGATTGGGTTCCGTAAATGGCTCAAATTCAAGAGATATTTTAACAGTAACTTTGTTCGTTTGTGTAGACCAATCATAGATGCACAATCCTTCTCTTATTAATTACTACCCTTTAGTTTTCTCATAGGATGCACGTTTTGAATTTTGATAGTGCCTCAACAATTTTTTTTGTAATTTTTTTTCCTAGTTTTAAGAGCACTCATTTATAAAACTCCTGAAAAATAGAAACATCTTCTAAGTTCAACCTCGCGCATGGCAATTACGGCATGTATCTAGACTTGTATTGTGTATGGAGAAGCACAACCCTACACAAGTATCGCTCGTATTTTGTCTTTGTCTATCCTTTATTTGAAAGTAATCAGAATTTATGTCCAGATGACAAAGAGAGATCCCACGAAGTGGACATGTTCGTGCAAACTCATGCCCATGCATGTTGAGAAAATATTGAGTGCAGCTGAAGTAGCCACCTCAACAATGTACAAGTCTATTCAACATGTCGCTTACATGCCCATTTTTCAAGAAACCCGAATCCCCTCTCTCTCCCCTTTGTTTCTCTCTCTCTTCTTCACAGTTTCTGCACCGTTTCTTTGTCCTTTGTTTTTCTTTTTCTTTCTTTCTTTCTTTCTCTTTGGCCTGTGGCCAACGACTAGCCATAGATGAGGGCCGATAAGGGTGTCGTGGCCCTCGCCTATGGTCAGCGAGGGTCACTTTCGTCAAATTCGGCGAGGCCTCGACCCTTGTGACCAAGGCAAGGATTGCCCTCGCCGGATCCGATGAAAGCGACGATGGCCACGAATGAGCGTTAGCATGCTCATGAGTGATTCGTCCAATGGCCGGTCACTGCAATCGAGCGGCATCCATGGCCTTGGAAGGCAAAAAAGAAAGAAAGCAACGATGAAGATGAGAGAAAGAATGAAAGAGAGAGAGAAGGTGTCTAAAAACAGAGGAGTGAAAGCGAGTCGAGAGAGAAGGGGCCCACGAGAGTTTTAAATGTTTCTGACTTGTGGGCCTAGGTACAATATGTGTCCCAAGATAGATGGACTAATATTTTGCTGAGTTGGTTACAATTTGGATATTCCATATTTTCTCCATGCATGTTTCACACTTGAATTGGGCTCAAGTTATAGTGAATGCGATGCATCGAAACGAAGTACTTCAAAACCCTCTATAATTAGACTCTGAGAGAGAGAGACTCTGATAGAGAGAGAGAGAGATGGAATTCACGCGACAGTTCCCCATGAAAGGAGGAATGGGAGAAACAAGTTATGCTAACAACTCATTACTTCAGGTAAACCTCTCATTGTTCTATTGTGGGCACATATTTGTCATAATGAAAATGGGATGACACCAAAAAATACTTTCAAGAATTTATTTTTCAGGAGAATGACACTACTTTTCCTCATTCTTAAAGATTGATTAACTAATTAAGGTTTGCTCCAGTGGCCATCTTTAGAGGGAGGTGGGAGTTCGAATCTCCATCTTCTCAAAGAGTTTGGGGGTAAGGACAATTAGTTTTAAATGTGGATTTCGACTCCCACGCCTTGTAAAGAGGCAAGACAAAAGTCCAAGATGAGTTCAGAACTAGAGTAAGATTAACGAGAAAAAAAGATTAATTATTATACACCCTTTTGTGATAATGCACTACAATATGATTGTTCATTTTGTAACAAACTAGGTTCTTTTTGTTTACCAAGATTTGAAATTCTATATGCGAAAGACACCAATTACCATGCCCTATTAGATCATATCACTTATCAATCAAAAATTTAAATGATGTCCCTAATTTGTAGACAATTTTTTTAATTAACAAAGTATCTCTCAAAGAATGAACACTTGAGAGTATATAGAAGAATTAGATCTTGTTAAACCATCGCAACATCAGACAAATGATGTTTGATTTGGATTAATGTAGAGAATGCACAAGAAAAAACTACCAAAAATATTCAAAACCTATTACATTTGATCAATTCAATTATCAATTTTCAATTTGACAAATTTAGTCCTAAATCTTTTGATGATTTGCCAATTTAAACCTTCTAACCAATTTTGATTGAGGCATGAACACCAACCGTCCTACGTGGTATAGCCAACCCTTTCGTGGATAGCTTTTATAATTTAAAAAAAAAATGATTTTTTTATTTTTTCTTCTCTTTTTTCTTTTTCTTTTCTAAGCCTGGCGAGTGCCACAACCCTGTTCAAGGCCGATGAGAGCTTCACGGCTCACGCTAGGTCTAGGTGAGGACCGCAATCCTAACCCACGCCTAGTGGCCAGTGAAGGTCATCAACCCTCACCTAGGGTCGGTGAGGCACGGCCGGATGCCCGACTTCACATAAAATAAAAAATAAACATAAAAACTATTAAAAAGTTTAGAATTTTTTTAAAAAAATTATAAAAATTGTCCACATTAACACGGACCGTTCTACATGACACTGTTGATGTCTACCTTAGTGATTTTTCGACCAAAATGGGTTGAAATGACTAAATTGACAAACCATCTAAAGTTTTGGGACTAAATTAGCTAAATTAAAAGGTTTCTAACTGAACTGACACAAATTCAACAAATTTAGGATTTTTTTGGTAATTTTCCCGAATGCACGGAGTTCGCAATCTTCAATCGTTCTATATTAACTACCCATTTATTTTAATCGGTAAGATATGTTCAAACAGTATAGGGTATACGTGACAATTGAGATTCATTTCTGTGTAGATGAAAAAATTAAGATATGAACGTTTTCTCTTTATGTTGAGTCAATGCTCTCTTTTTCTTTTCATAGAGAAAGGTGATATCGATGACAAAGCCTATAACAGAGGCAGCCATCACAGCTTTCTTCTCCACTATCGCTGCTACCATGCCGGCAAGCCTCACCATCGCAGACTTGGGTTGTTCCTGTGGCCCCAACACTCTCTTCGCCATGTCTGAGATCATAAGCATCATGATCGATCTCTGCAATGCGAAGAAGCACAAGCTACCGGAGTTCCAAGTGTTCTTGAATGATCTCCCAGGGAATGACTTCAACACCCTCTTCAGCAGCTTCTTGCCAAGATTCCAAGAGAAGCTAAGTGAGCAAATGAAGAGCATGTATGGAGCGTCAGCGGCGTTGGCATGCTTGTTCAGTGGCGTTCCCGGTTCGTTCTGTGGGAGACTGTTTGCTCAGGAGAGTCTGCACTTCATTCATTCTTCATACAGCCTCCATTGGCTGTCTCAGGTAATTTTTTTGGCCCATAGTTTCATTTGCTAACAAACTCATTCATACTCTCTCTCTCTCTCTCTCTCTCTCTCTCTCTCTCTCTCTCTCTCTCTCTCTCTCTCTCTCAGGTTCCAAGAGGGCTAGAGGAAAACAAAGGCAACAAATCCATGTCAAGATCGAGCCCTCTGAGTGTGCTTAGGGCATATTATGAGCAATTCCAAAGGGACTTCTCAACATTTTTGGAGTGTCGTGGGCAAGAGTTGGTAATGGGAGGGCGTATGGTTTTGACCCTCCTGGGTCGAAGAAGTGACGATCCTTCAAGTTAAGAGTATCGCCAATTTTGGGAGCTCTTAGCTATTGATCTCAATGAGATGGTCACCGAAGTAAGCAAATTAAAAAGATCAAAGGAGTACTTGAATAGTCGCGGACACTTTAGTATTGAGTTGGTTTTTCTTATTGCCTGTAGTAAAAATTGTATCGTACTTCCGTTGACCCTGGTGAGTTTTGTTAGTCCTCTAGGAGTATCTTTTGTTTTCGCACTCCGAGACCAATCATAACCATCAATTAGAAAACAAAAAACAATGAGAGTAATGGTGGTTACGGTTAATGATTATTCCTGATTTTACTGTACCTAAAGCAACTGTTAGATGAGCTCTAGCAATAGTTTTCGCATGAATTCTTTGAAAGAAAGCAATAGTGCAGTTTGGATATCCTACATATTCTGATTTCTCTTCCTTATGAATGTATTCGACAAAATCAGAGTACGAGAGAAAAAATTATTAGGTATTTTAATTAAGTGCACACTCGTTCCCTGTTAGGCATGGTGTAAAAAATGGAATGCACATTTACCTACTAGGAAACAACAAATATTAGCAATACACAATAGTTGCACAGCCAATTACATAAACAAGTAGCTACGACTTTTTTCTTTGTCAAAGTAACTATGACTTTTATTAGGATATTATACTGACAACTTATGGCAATTGTTTCTTATTTTCGGTAGAAAGATCTAACATAGTAAGTCTGTCGTTGATGTAGGGACTCATAGAAGAAGAGAAACTGGACTCCTTCAATGTCCCTTATTACCCACCCTCACCAAAAGAAGTACGCTGGGAGGTCGAAAAGCAAGGGTCATTCTCAATCGATTGCTTGGAGGTGTTCGAAGTGAACCAGGATGTATTTGAGACCGATTCTGACCCTAATGTTGTCTCAGAGGAAGCGGCAAACAAAATAGTCGCGTGCCTAAGAGCTATAGCCAAGCCCTTGCTCATTTATCACTTTGGTGAAGAGATCATCAATGAGGTTTTCAAGAGGTTTAGGGCTAAACTTGGCGACCGCTTGTCCAAGGAAAAGATTGCATTGGTCAACATCATCATTTCCCTAAAGAAAATTACCTAGATATATTGCAAAATCTGACAAATAAATTCATTACAGATGTATGTACTTCTGTAGTGAAGTTGAAATAAGAGTGTCATAAGTGTGTTTACTATAGTTTGAAAGAGTGGCCGTTTCACTTGTATTACTTCTAATCGAATAAAGAAAATGCAAGAGACTTGCATGTTTTCTTTTTGAGGGGTCAAAGGATTTTTCTTTTGTATATTCCCTATAATGCGTCTGTCCAATTGAGCGAATTTGGTGTTTTCTTGATTTATTTATGTCAGGAAAATAAGACAGAAAAGCTAAATGAAGTAAAATATCCATCCAGAGATGTCTGAATGAATAAACACGAATTCCTCAAAACCGAAATCAGAAACTTAACAGGAAGAGCTTCACAATAATGTCAACGAAACATAGGAAAGGTTTTAGTCCAATATATAGTGGTTATACCATCAAATTAGTTTTAAAAAGAAAACTAATTCAAAGGGACATACAATGTTAATCATTGTGATTTGAAATTACAATTCGCATACACGGAATCAAATGAGCTTAAAAGAACTTAAACAAATATCTGTTACACAAGTGAGAAATCTAAACATGCCAAAATAATGAAGCCATCTACATTCTAAGAAATTGGAGGTACAAATAAATTAAAAGTGGGAAGTTGCTATGACAATACAAAACACCATGACTATTCAACAATCGCACCCAGAATCTAACATTTCGTAACGCAGGGATGAAACTTACGTATATCCAAAGCCTCTCCAGGAACGGTCAACTCTAGTCTCTTCTTCCTGCTCTTTTACTTTATTTATGAAAACAATGGAAACATAGACATCAATTTTTTTAAAAAGAAATTATACTCTTGCTATTGAAAGTCATTCGTAACGAAAGCACACATGAGTAAGTAGTCGAGGTCTTTAATAGTCTCTCAAAAAACCAATTTCCTTGTCATAAATTGTCCTAAATATACATAGTTTGTTATTTATAATTTTGGCAAGATATCGTGACATGCATATAAAATTTAAGTAAAGAGATTCCTTTTTGTCATAAATGATTACAAAAACGTCATAAGACAAACAAAAAAAAGAACTTAGTCACCTAAAGCGAGTATAATTTACAATCTTTGTTTTGTTAGCACAAGAAAACACCTAGCATATTTTTCCCTTTGGGCTTTCATTACCTCCAGATTTGCAGCCTTTTCTTTACATGTGTTGTTATGGTCTCCAACATGCCTTTCCATTCCAACATATAGAACCATTTTAGGATGGCTTATGGAGTATCCATGCCAAATACATGATCACGTTGTGACTCAGTTTAGCCATGGCCAAATAATTGTGACAATAACTATCGTGCAATGTTAGTTTCCTCACATTTATTTGAATCCATATAACCATTATTGCACATGATTTATATTTAAATAGCGTTCCTTTCTTTGGCTGAAACAGAAATCTCGTTCAAAGTAAGCAACAAAAGTTGGATTGCAGGGGCATCAATCGAAGAGAAATGGGTGATATCAACTTGACATAAACTCCTAATTACTAACGGTAAACTCAAAGGGGAAAGTTTGTAACAGTCCCAAAATTCTTTAAAACCCAGTGACAAGGGGCATCTGAATGGAGGTACAAGCTCTAAGGGACCCAAAAAAAAAAAGAGCAGTCAAGATGGCAATATAACTGCTTGATGGGCTGGGTGAAACGATCTTGATTGAGGGAGGGAGGGAGGGAGGAGCGTTGGCTGAAGCAGATAAAAGAGGCAGAGCATAACATCGAAGGGGAGAAGAGGCAGTCTAGCTTTCATGGCGAAACTTTATCGGAATTAGCTGAAATTTTAGTGTGTTGTTTGTGAAATCAAAATCTACAAATTGATCGGTTTTGTTAGTAAAATCCATCTCTAAATTGTCTCTCAACTTATTTTGCAGTGATTAGGATTTTTCTTGCTTCTTTGTTAATTTACCTGTGTGGTGATGATATATAATTGTTTTGTTGATATGAACAGTCCAAGTTGTGTGCATATTTGCTAGAATGTAAAGATTTTATCCCTTTAAGACATGGGAACAAGTCCAGTTTTCAAGTTCGGATGGAAATCTTATTTCCCAGTTCCATATTTTTTGGAACCTGTACTATAGAGTTCGGTTCTCAATTCCAAGTTCCTAGGTGGGAACTGAACTGGATTGGGAATCAAGAATCAAGAAGGCGAGAATCGGACTAGGAAGCAGACATGAAAAGGCTTGATGTATGAATGTTTGCTCTAATTCCAATACCTTTAATGCATGTATCTCTTTCTAGACGCAAGGAGGTGAAAGTAAAATGCTCACCCCATGGTCTAAAGTTCCACACCAGACTAGAATAGATTTGTTTATGTACTTATGCTTGATTTGATTGGCAAAAGGACCCTAAGTTGAGAATCTGATGAACTGTTCTCTTGTAAGCTGAATGGGAGTGATCCAGTGGTATGACTTCTGCTCCGATCCATTCACTCCACAAGAGTAGTGTGGGTTTTCCTCTTCCCTGGCTCATCACACTCTAGTTCCAATTTGCAATCTAAAAGAGTAAAAACAATTATGGTCAAGTTCTATTTTTCATGATTGAAACAAAAAAAGATTTTAAATATTTCGACTTTCTATTCATATCCAGATGCGATTTCCAATCAAACACTTCAGCTTGTGTGAAATCTTCATCATCGTCTATAGATTACAACACTTTGTCTTCCTCTTCCTAGATTCTCCGACATCGTGGAAAGAAGGTGTATGGGGAGAAGATGATTAGATAGGAGAGCCTGTGCAAGGTCTTCCATTATCTTTAGGGAAGATTATTGCAAAAAGCATGCAACATAATCTCCAAAGAAAGATGAATATATGTGGTGAGGTCTTTTAATAACTATTCTAGTTTAATTAATAGTAATTTTAATTTAAAAATATTATTATTATTATTATTATTATTATTATTATTATTATTATTATTATTATTATTATTATTATGTAATTAACTATGTTTGTTGTTTCTTTTGTTTTTAGGTGGTTAGAATTTGGAGGGATATTTGGTGAATAATTGAGGACTGAAGTTCTATAATTTAGATTTTATGTCACGTGTTTTGAATTTTTTAATGTTTATTTCATTTTATATGTCCATATTTTATGAATTGTTACTATTGACAAATGGGAATCTTTGTTATTGCATTCATTTTCATTCAGCTTAACTAAAAATGAAACAAAAAAAGGAAAGGAAGAAAAAATTGAAACAAGAAAAGAAGAAGAAATTGACCAGTTCCCACACGATTGACAGGTTTCAGATACCGCATGGTAGGTTTTAAGGTATGTAAGATAAGTTTCAAAAATTGGGAAATCGATTATGATAGCTTAGGTTCAGGATCAAATGTTTAACTGCTCATTTCGTAATATTTTATCAAGTGATGGCATTGAACCAGTGCAGCGGCAATTTGGAGCTGAGTTGATGAACGACTCTCATTGTCTTTTTCACCCCAACGAAAAACACAAAAGAACAAAAAGGACACCTCGATCCCTCTTTGAAAACGGCGTTTAGGTTTTGCATCGCATTCAAGATTCTTCACTTGGAATTTCCCTCTCCGCAGCCAATCGCCGAAAGGCATTAATCCGCTCTCTTCAAGAAGAAAAAAAAAATAGAGAAAGAGAAAATTCCGCCACAAAGAGAAAGAAACTTTCGGATTCCGACGTGTCAATTAATCCTGGCCTCAACTTTACTGGTATGTTCCCCCCGTTTCTCTGCTCCCACGTTAACCCAAGATGCCCTGCGCCATGACTACTGTCCACCAACCGAGTTTCAGCGCTTTACCTAAGTGGTCTTCTTCGTCAAAGATCAAACCTTTGAGGCGGAATCCCACTTTGGCGTTCGATTTCCGCCGCTTGAGATCGATCGGCCATGGTGGGTCTGGCGCGAGCGTGCTCGCTCGTGGGAAAGGTGGAGTCTTGAGTCGGGGGCACATGGCCGAGACCGTGAGAGCTGCTTCTTTTGGGAGCGGCAGCGGCAGCGGCGAAGATATTAGGATTCTTGAACAGGAAGGTTTTATTGATGGGTCGGCTGGTTTCGCGGCTGGCGGTTTGGAATCGACTCTTAATCATCTGGTTGGTGCCCTTCTCCGTTTGGTCGTTCTTGTTTCGAAAGTATGCTGATTTCGTTGCCTTTTCTTGCAAAAATTACAGTTTGCGATAGCGTGTCCTGTGTGTTAGGTATATAGGAACGAGGCTTTTGATCGTTACAGTTTCTGGGTTCTTTTTTAAGCCAAGCTAGTTGCACTAGTTAGGTGGTTAATCTTGTGCTTCCCTGTTTCGTGTCTCTGTTTGCTTGAAATTTTCTGGTGATTGTTGTTGTTACTGATCAAAACAGTAAACAAGAAAACAGAAAACCAGAAGCTGTAGATTTCGAATGAGGAAGAGAAGCACAGAGAAAACAGAACACAAACTTGCATACATCAGTTTTCTCAAAGGAAACTGTCAAGTACAGGACAACTTAAACAAGAACAATAACTGCTTACAAACCACTCACACACGTGCAGCATATAACTGCACCTAAACGTGCTAAACCACTTCCTAAATAACAAAAATACCATCTGCATAATATAACCAACTTAGCAAGAAAAATAAACCATAAGAAGAAAACGGAACAGAGGAACATCAGTCGAAAAACCAGCAGCACTGAGACATTATAATCCAACAAACTCCTCCTTGGATCAGTTGCTGCTGCATACTCCAATCTTCTTTCTTAATACTTCAAATCTTCCAGCTTGAAGTGGTTTTGTGAACATGTTTGCAAGTTGATCTTCAGATCTACAATAAACCAGCTTAACTTCACCATTTTGTTGCACCTCACGTAGAAAGAAGAACTTAACCTTGAAATGCTTAGTTTTGCCATGAAAAACTGGATTCTGAGATATTGCTAGAGCAGCTTGATTATCCACATTGATTTTGATACAGCCACTGGAATTCAGCCATAAATCTTTCATTATCTTCTTCAGCCACAAAGCTTGATTTGCAGCTGCAGTAGCAGCTATAAATTCTGCTTCTGCAATAGATTGAGCTACAATTTCTTGTTTTTTAGAACACCAAGAGAAACAAGCTGATCCAAAACTGAAACAATATCTAGATGTACTCTTCATATCATCCATCGAGCCAGCCCAATCACTATCAGAAAAAACCTTGTAAATTGAATTCTTGACCTCTCTGAAACTTCACACCAAAGAACAAGGTTCCTTTTAGATACCTCAAGATCCTCTTTGCTGCAATCAAATGAAGCCTACTTGGATCACTCATAAATCTGGATAGGACACTTACAGCAAATAGAATGCGGTCTGGTTCTTTGTAAGGTACATGAGACACCCTATCAAACTTCTATACATCGAGGCATCCACGGCATCTGTTCCATCAACCTTCTGCAACTTCTCTTTAGCTGCCATCGGTGTACTGACACTTCGACAGTCTTCCATCTGAAACTTCTTTAGAATTTCCTTCAAATATTTCCTCTGGCAAATGAAGATTTCATATGGACTTTGCTTAACTTCCAGACCTAAGAAATAAGACATTTTTCCTAAATCTGTCATCTCAAAACCTGCAAACAAACCTTGCTTAACATTTTCTATCAGTTCTGCATCATTTCCTGTCACCAATAAATCATCCACATAGAGTGACAGAACTACCACACTTTGATTTACTTTCTTGATATAAAGAGTGAACTCACTTAAGCTTTTTGTAAAACCAAAATCCTGTAAATATCGATCTATCTTTCCATACTAGGCTCTTGGAGCTTGTTTCAGTCCATATAGAGCTTTGCGCAATCTGTATACACTTTCCTCTTGCCCTTTAATACTGAAACCTTCAGGTTGTTCAACAAAAATTTCATCTTCAAGCTCTCCATTTTGGAATGCAGACTTGACATCTAACTGAAAGATAGTCCATCCCTTCTCTGCTACAACAGCTAACAGAAGCTTTATTGTGTCCAGCCTTGCAACTGGAGCAAAAGTTTCAGAATAGTCTACTCCCCATATTTGAGCATAGCCTTTCACAACCAGTCTTGCTTTATACTTATTGACCGAACCATCAGGATTGAGCTTTGTCCTAAACACCCACTTAACTCCAATCACATTCTTGTCTAGTGGCCTGTCTACTAATTCCCAAGTCTGATTTTTTTGAATCATTGCTATCTCCTCCTGCATTGCTGCAATCCACTTCTGATCTTCCTTGGCTTCTGCAAAGTTGGATGGTTCGAGCAATGCCACATTACTTCTTTCATAGATCTCAGCAAGTGACCTTGTGCCTCTCACAAAGTTGATCATCTATACTCTCTTCCATTTCCTCTGTAATTCCATTAGTCTCCACATCTGCTTTCAGGCTGTCTTTCAAAGTGCTTCAAATCTGTGATCCTTCCATCTATCCAATTCCATTCATCTTCCTCTAAAAACATGACATCTCTGCTCACGTTATTTTCCTTGTCATGGGATAGAAAATTCTGTAAGCTCTTGATTGAAGACTATATCCAACAAAGATCCCAATCTCTGCCTTTTTATCAAGTTTGTCCCTTTTAACATCAGGAACATGAGTGTAACACAAACATCCAAAAACCTTCAAGTTTTTCACAGAAGGTTTAATATCTTGCCAGCCTTCGAGAGGTGTTAATTTCTCTAAGGCTTTTGTAGGCAATCTATTTAATAGAAATACAGCAGTATTGGCTGCCTCAGCCCAGAACCTCTTAGGCAAATTCTTCTCTTGCATCAAACATATGGCCATCTCCATAATACTTCTGTTCTTTCTCTCTCTCACTGACCCCATTCTGTTAAGGTGAGTAAGGAGCTGTAAATTGCTGCACAATTCCTGCTTGCTCACAAATCAGCTTAAATTTGTTAGTTGTATACTCAGATCCATTGTCAGACTTGAGAGCTTTAATTTTCTTCCCACTTTGATTCTCAACTAAAGCTTTAAACTTCATAAATACATCAGCTACTTCAGTCTTAGCTCGCAGAAAATAGATCCAGCTCATCCTAGTCAAATCATTAGTAAAGGTAATAAAATACCTGCTTCCATTGAGAGAGGGTTCAGACATAGGTCCACATACATCAGTGTGAACTAGTTCCAGCTTTTGACATATCCTCGAGACTCCTCCTTTGAAGGGAAATCTAGCTTGTTTGCCAAGAAGACAGGTTCTACATTGTGGAAGTTCTTCCTCCAAGCTTGGCAAGTCATCTACCAAGCCATTTTTCTGCATAAACAGCATACTCCTCCTGTGAACATGCCCAAGTCTTTTATGCCATAGCTCTATATTTTCTTCTTTGCATTTCAAAGCCATCTGTTGCATCTCATGTGGCTTGAACATTAAACTTTTATCCCTCATTGGAATTCTCAAGACTTCTTTGCTGTCAGCATTTTTAATGAGACATTCCCTTCCTTCAAACTTCACTTTATAGCCCTTCTCCACTAACTGACCAACACTTAACAGATTTTGGTCAATATTTGGCACAAAGAGAACATCCCTGATTAGCTTTACCTCCTGGTTTCCTTCAATAGCAACTACACCTTTACCTTGCACTTCAATATGTTGTCCATTGCCAATTCTGACTCTGGACCTTACTGTCTTGTTTATGTTCCTGAATAGCTTTAAGTTACTAGTCATGTGATTGGTACAACCACTATCTACCAGCCATGTATTATTTTCGATGAAGATTCACCCGGTTGAAGCTACAAACAGATGCTCTTCACCAACTTCATTTACGCCACTTGTGCTTCTCCCGCTTGCTGATAAGTTTTCCCTTTGCAAATAGCTTCCATGTGACCCAACTTGTGGCATCTTCGCACCTAGCATCGGCTTTCTCCAGCATCTAAAAGACCGATGATTGGTTCCACCACGATCGACATGGCCTTTTATTATTTTTCCATTTGCTAGATCCACCAGTGTTCCCTTCTTTTGGTAAAAACCTCGAATCAGCAACATTTCCTCTAAACTGAATCCATTTCTTCCCTTTGCCTCCATCATTTTGCTTTACTTTGGCTTGCAATGCCCCCTCTACATGTTCTTCTCTCCTCATTAGTCTTCTGTGTTCTTGTGCTTGCAAAGCATTCAACAACTCTGCAAGTTTTATATCAGCCAAGTCCCTTGTGTTTTCCAGAGAAGCTATAGTAGCTTCGAATTTCTCTGGAAGAGAAACCAGGATCTTCTGAACAAGCCTATCATCCTTCAAGTCGGTCCCCAAAACTCGATTTTATCGCCTATCCCCACAAGCCTATCGAGTATTCCTTCACGACTCGGACTCTTTCATCTGCTGTCTCTCAAATTCTCTCAAGAGATTCAGCACCTTCATACCTCTTATCTTCTCATCTCCTTCATATTCTTCCTTCAAGAAGTCCCATATGGCCTTTGCAGAGTCACACTTCATAATTCTGGTAAAGATCGTAGGTGAGACAGCAGCATACAGGCAAGATTTTGCCTTGGCTTTTCTTGTGGTTCTCTCTTTATGAAGTTTGATTTGATTCATGGTCGGATTATTTGGAAGTGGAGCAACTTCATAATCATCCTCCACAGCTTCCCACAGATCATGACCCTCCAAAAATGCTGTCATCTTAACAGCCCATGCTTGATAATTCTCTCTAGTAAATATTTGGAGAAGCCATCGCAGAGAAACCACTCGACCTCTGTCTCCATCACCCTTTAACTTCTTTACACTTCGATACTTGCTTCACTTCACAGTCCCTCAAGATCATTCATGCTCGATACCACTGTTGTTATTCGATCAAAACAGTAAACAAGAAAACAGAAAACCAGAAGCTGTAGATTTCGAATGAGGAAGAGAAGCACAGAGAAAACAGAACACAAACTTGCATACATCAGTTTTCTCAAAGGAAACTGTCAAGTACAGGACAACTTAAACAAGAACAATAACTGCTTACAAACCACTCACACACGTGCAGCATATAACTGCACCTAAACGCGCTAAACCACTTCCTAAATAACAAAAATACCATCTGCATAATATAACCAACTTAGCAAGAAAAATAAACCATAAGAAGAAAACGGAACAGAGGAACATCAGTCGAAAAACCAGCAGCAGTGAGACATTATAATCCAACAATTGTACTGCCTTATTGGAGTTGAATTGTCAGGCAAAGCTCTCATCAATCAAAGCCCGATTAAAGTTGGAAATGAAAATACAGTGTAGAAGAGCAAAGCTCTCCACACGCTTTGCAATGCGATGGACGGCTATTTTCTTTTTCGTAAAAGAACAGCTTCTTATAGCATGATTGGCTCATCTACTCAGAAAAGCTCAGAATGCCATAGGCAGTCGTATACCTATCGCCCGTGTTAACTTCCAAGAAAATCTTTTCTGATGATTGCAGAGCAAGTGGCTCGTTGCTGGCGTTTTTGGTGCCATCATTTTATTGAGGCATGATGCTGAATCTCGATGGGCTCCCATGGGTTCGGATGTAAATAGCATGCTTTCGGTCGTACTCAAACGAATATTGAATCAAGAAAGGCCAGTGTCCACTGTTCTTTGTTGTAGCCCACGTCGCCTGTATAGCTCCCACATGGCATTGGAACATAAGACTCCAAGAAAACGATGAACCCAGAAACGGAATGAACACATATTAACGGACACATGGTGAGCAACGAGTTGGGGAGCAAATATTGACCTGTTCCAAGCTCGAGCGCACACCCAAACTCAAAAGTACTCAACAAGCGACATTCGGATTCAACAAAACCAACTCATTCAGGTCAAGAACAAGAGAAATGGAGTCGATTCTCACCTCGCTCAAAACAGGAAAAATCAAGCAGGGCAAAGAGGTTCATGGAATTAGCCTCCACCATGGGGGTCCCTACCTGGCCCGGAGACTATGCCTAGAGGGCGAGCCCTAGACGAATTGGGCTACAGTCGGCCGCCTCAGTGCCTCCGAGCCAAGATCCTCGGGGTAAGGACGAGCGCTCTCTCTCTCTCTCTCTCTCTCTCTCTCTCTCTCAGTCTTGGCTCCCTCTCCAGCCTCTCTTCTTCTCTCTTTCACTCCTTCAGCGAACGCCCAGGCATCTCAAACGCTTCATCTAATTTCTTTTAAGTATGCAGCTGTAGAGCTCCCAGACATCACTTTGACTTTCTGATTAATGCATCTCCTGGCCTCATAATCGAATGGATATATTTCCTTTGACCCGCAGAACAATGATGGGACCCTCCTCCCAGATTGGTGGCCCATCGTCGCTCCTTTGCAAGCTTCGCCTGGAGCGAGGGACATCGAAGTAGAGCTTCGCCTGGAGGGAGGGACACCCAAATTCTATTCTTCCCGCTGGGCACGCAGGCGTCACTTGCTGGTCGCTCCTCACCCTCGCTCACGGAGACCTCTTTTGCTCGGTCGCCCACGTCACTGTTGTCTCTCCCCTCTTTAGAGGCGCGAGTCTGTGCTAGATTGGGCCCTGATTTCTTTTCTTTCTTGGGCTTAAACATGGGTTTTGAAAAAAAAAAATAGAGATTAGGCTTAAAGAGGATATTAGGAGCTGGGCCAATAGAGGGAGGGGCTAGAGGGCCGAAAATTTTGTTAAAAGAATGGGCTGGAAAAACTGGCCCACTCAATTTTTGTTACTATTTCTTTTGCTTTTTATCTTTTTATAATTTTTTATATTTTTGCAAACTAAATGGATATTTCAAACATCGACAAAAATTCGGATGTCAACACTTACTATCCATTTTTCCTAAATTTAAGGCAACATTAACACATCAAGAGGATATTGTCGCACTACCAAATTGAAGGAATGGCTACCAATGGAGAGGACGTTGGATTATGCACCTCCAATGTCAAATTAACAAGTTGGATGATGTTTCCACCCAAATATGTCCAATTTTTATTTATTATCTATATGTGATGACCGTTCGAAAACAATAAAAGTGGATTTGACCTCATATGCAATTGTCAAAAGTAGTAATGAAAAGGGAAAATAGTAGAGAATATACCATCTGGACATGTTTGGTCATCCATGGAGGAAGCCAATTGAATGGATTGAAGATTGGTCGATATTATATGTTTTTGATGACTCGGGTGTGCATGTTGGCACATATTGACAAATGACAAATGATCGCAAATTATTTTAACAAAGTTGTCGATGAGCATGTTAACTAAGGAGCAAGGTGATTGATTAAAAGGATTGCGTCAAAGCTCTGGCATGTACACCTACTAGTGGAGATCATGGAGAACGGTTACAATGAGAAGTGAACATGGAAAATTGAGGCTGGTGTATTGCATCAAGGCTTAATTTGAAGAACGGTTACAAGAGCACATGTAAACCTGGAGAATAGTCCGACCATTGGAGAAGTGGAGGACTATTTCAAAGTAGCTTCGAAGAAGACTTGCCGACGTAAATTGAGTTCTACTTCAAAGGAGCTTCAAGAAGACTTGCTGATATGGGAACATAAGACCAAAATTTTGGAAGAAACCGCTCCCAAACAGTTATAATAGAATACCCATAAATACCAAGTTCTCATCAACTAGAAAAGGATATCGTCGACGATCAAAATGTAATATTTTATTATCTTCACTTTCCTGCACTTTATTTTTCCATAGTTATAACTTTCCAATTCTCGTCTCGATTAAATTTCGATGCGTATCTTTATCCCAATACTTCGTCGTCGATTCAATTCCGGCATGCATCTCTATCATGAGTGTTGCACCGTCGATTAAATTCCAGCGCTACATCTTTGCACGTTCTCGAGCTTTGTCGTCAATTAAATTCCGACATAGCTCATACGCGTGTATTGCTATGGAAGTGGTTGTATTTTCAAGTCTTGTTGTTAATTGAATTCCGACACAATTTGTAAGTACATTTTGGTTCGAAGTTCAAAGTAAAGGTTTACAATTATTTCTTGTTCGCCTAGATATTTCATGTCCGAAGTTGCCACATAACCCATTTCCTCTCATTAAAAGTTGAAGAACGACTTTCAAAAAAGATGTTTTATCATAGATTAAATTCCAGCAAAACAAATGGCACGCCTGGTGGGACCATTGTGGTTGATATAAGGAGATATGATGGTGAGAACAATAAATCAACTTGATTGCAACAACTCTTGCAATGACAAATCATCACAACCTAATAATAATAAGGCAAGAAAGTTATTGATTGCACTATCGATGGCAAAGCAAGAACAGGGTGGAGATGTCAATATCTCAAGACAACTCATCGATGAGCAAAGAAGATAGTTAGAGCCAAGCCTATAATGTTGGCTACCATGCAATCATTATCAAAGAAGCACAAGAATGAATTAATTAACTGCATGATAAAATATCTCATCAATGTGATCAAGTCAATTATCGTCAATACCTCCCATGAAGAGATAAACAGGCTAGGAACATCGAGTCATTTAATTCAAGTGCAGGCAAGTCATAATATTATTGCATCTTTTAGAGGTTATGCCTATCAATAGAGGCAATTGGCTTAATCTCATTCAAGTTAACTCGGGTGGTATTAATTATGGCAATGACAAGGAAGCATGTGATGACTCTCGGTTTCCTAATTTAAAAGAATCGAATTATTGACGGATCATTCATTCTTTTAAAGGGGGCACATAACCACTGGGGTTTATCCCAGTGGCCACCCTTCCAACATTGAAGGAGGGTGGAGGGTTCGAATCCCCACTTTCTTAGGGGGGTTGGGATGGGGACAAATTAATTTTAGGAATGGGTTTCGACTCCCACGTCCTACAAGGATGCAAGGCAAAAGTCTGAGAGTGAGAGTGAGAGTGAGAGTGAGAGTTAGAATAGGAGTATAGTAGGACCGATAAAAAAAAGGGGGGGCATATGTTTGCACCCAAAAATGTCCTATTTTTAGTTATTATCTACATGTGATGACTATTCAGAAGTAATAAAAGTGGACTCGACAACCTCATATGCACCCATCAAAATTAGCGATAAAAAAGGAGAAGAGTGGAGAATATACTAGCATGTTTGGTCATTTGTAGAGGAAGCCACTTGAATGGATTGAAGATTGGTTGATATTACATATTGTTGATGACTCTGGTGTAAATGCTAGCACATATCGACAAGTGGCAAATGATTGCGAATTATTTTAACAAAGTTGTCAATGAGAATGTTAACTAAGGAGCAAGGTGGTTGATTAAAAGGATGGCGTTAAGGCTCCAGCGTGGACACCTATTGGTGGAGATAATGGAGAACTGTTACGATGGGAAGTGAACGTGGAAAATTGAGGCTGGTGTCAGGCTTATTGGTGGAGATCATGGAGAACTGTTACGATGTGAAGTGAACGTGGAAAATTGAGGCTAGTGTACTGCATCAAGGCTTAATCTGAAGAACGGTTACAAGAGCACGTGTAAACTTTGGAGAATAGTAATCATTGGAGAAGTGGAGGACTATTTCAAAGGAGCTTCGAAGAAGACTCGCCAATGTGGGTTGAGGACTATTTCAAAGGAGTTTTGAAGAAGACTTGCTGACACGGGAACATGAGACTGAAATTTCAGAAAAAGTTGCTCCCAAAAAGTTATAATAAAATGCTCATACACCAAGTTTCACCGATTAGAAGGGGACATAATCGACAATGAAAATGTAATCTTTTATTATATTTACTTTCCTGCACTTTATTTTTCCTTAGTTATAACATTTCAATTATTTTCGTCGATTAAATTCCAATGCGTATCTTTATCCCGATACTTGATCGTCGATTCAATTTTTGCGTGCATCTCTATAATAGGTGTTGCACCGTCGATTAAATTCTGGCGTTACATTTATGTACGTTCTCGAGCTTTGTCGTCGATTAAATTCAGACATAATTCGTGCACGTGTGTTGCTGTGTTGTTGATTGAATTCCAACACAGTTTATATGTACAATTTGATCCGAAATTCAAAATAAAGATTTGTTTTTATTTCTTGTTTGTTTGAATATTTCCTATATGGAGTTGTCATAGAATCCGTTTCCTCCCATCAAAAGCCGAATAATGACTTGTTATTTTGCCATCAGATCGCTTGTACCAATTCGCCATGACTCAACTTCCTACTCCTCCAAGGCCAAGGGCGATGATTCAACGTAACCCATCAATGTCCACCCAAAGGGTGAGGCGGAGAAAGCAAGCGATGTCTTTTAAGTCCCGGATTCAATGAATTTGAACACTTCGCACACGAACTTCATGGTACCCGTCTTTAAATCAATTTGAATACTTCGCACTTGAACTTCATGGTGTTCAAATGGGACAGACCAAATAGACCGGTCATCCCAGCACAACAACTAGCCCCCAACAGAGCAAATCACAATTTTCATGGCCTCCCCCAACTATTTATGAGCAAAGACAAGCGAGGGCAGCCGGTCATTGATCAAACATTTGTGAGGACGATAGAAAAGGAAGTGGCATTATACGCCGTCTCGGCTCCCCCAGCTATTATTATTCAATCTCTCCCCTCTCTCTCAACTTCCCTCATTAAAGCAGCCGTACATGTACTAGGATGTCTGTCCAATAGCAGTGGATGAAAGGACGTGGAGATAGACATGGGGTCGGTGACCGGTAGGGTAGAGCATAATTCCAAAAGGCAAAATCAAAAACCGAATCGAAGGAGCTATAAGGATTAGTCCAATTTCATATTCTCGTAATTATCAATTTGATTCTTGATTTAAAAATAAAGTTGAATTGATACATACAATTCTTCCTATCCATGATGCTTATTTTTCGGTATGCCTTAATAGATTATTTCCTTTCAAGCTTATCTTAAGATATATATACAACATGTCTTATTTTGTACTTGACAAGGTGACAATATTGATTTCCGTCTAGGTTAGACGTGTTCCATATATTTATATTAGCAAAGATTTACAACTTACAAAAAAAATATCATATACAAAAGTTTTAGCTCATGTCATTATTTGATTCTTAAAATAAGCGTGGGGTACTCATGAACTCATAGGCCCTAGGTTAATGCAATTAAGGTGAAATTTCATGTTAACAAAGAAAGGAGAATACGTATCATGCATAATTTGTCAGTGAAAGTGTAAAAACAAGCCAATCAAGGCTCACATTTAGGCCATAATTAGTAATCTGCCAATTATTGACTATTTCTACTCTTTCTTTCACAAAAACAAAAAAAGAACATAAATTCATTTGGTGACATTAGCTAATTTTTCTATTTTTGAGAACATATTGATGGTTAGGCAATATATTTGGAGCAAAAATAAGAAGTAGAAAAAGTTACCTCTTTTGTTTCCAAAAATAATTTCTAAAACTAAGACATTTTCTTTTCTTTCTTTTTTTCTTCTTTTTCTTTTCTTCTTCTTCTTTCATCTCTGGTTGGTCATTAACCAAAAATTTGAAGGTCATACCAAATGCATTCATTCTCTTTTTCTATTCTGAGAATAGAAATTTTGTGTAATTACCAAACGCATTCGAATGCTCAAAAACTTGTCTAGAAAATAAAATCAGAAAAAATTATTTTTAAGTATATATTATTTCCGGAAATAAAATAATTACCAAATGCATCCTTAGTGATTTTCCTTCATCCTGGTAAGGTGATTATAACTTTATTTGATTATAAAAGGAATGGGAACATGTGACTAATGCTAGTGACCCCCTTTGGGTATTACCGTAATCGTCCCTCTTTCATTATAGAAAATTTGGTTTAGGCCATAACTATTTTACATCACCCGTGATATAAAGATTGGAGGTAAGTGAGCTCATTACTATAGTCCCACCAAGATACTAATAGCTAGAAGTATCTCCACACGAATCATGCGACAGCTTGACAACATAGTACAAGTTATTTTGAGATTTGTTTATGACCTAATCAAACTTAGGATCTCTTGGAAGATAGATAACCCTTTCCCCATTAGGCCAATCACTTTGGTGGTAACTATTGTAATATATACACAGGGATCAATCAAGATCTTGCAGTTTACGTCAACACGAAAATTACTAGACAAAACAAACAACGAATAATAAGGGATGCCAAAATTTACATGATTCAATCCAATATTAATATCTACATCTATAGAGAGAGTTGGCAGTAAATAATTTACTAATTATCATAAATTTCAAGTTATAATTATTCATACGCTCATGTATTTCTTACACCTAAATTAAATTCAAATCTCAAGTGTTTGCAAATAAACAATCTATTTTGATAACTTAAAACTCACGGCATAAAATCCATGTGTTTGGAACTTTCTCGTCATGCCACCACACGAAGCCTTCCTCCTCGGCTTAAGGATTTTCTTTTGTGTAGCGTCCAAGGGAAGGAGAGCCATTGTGCAGCGCAACTCTTAAGGAACCCTCACGCTCTCACGCACGAAAGAAACCCACCGGCGGCTCCTTGTCCTCTTCTATACAAACCCACAAGAATCATTGTGCGACTATATATTAGGAGTGAGCATATTGGACTAATCAAATTAGAAACCGCCTAAATTGGCCACAAGACTATCATTTTGCTGCTATATATTAGGGGTGAGCATTTAGGACCAACCGAACTAGGAACCACCTAGACCGACCAGTTTTGGGCGGTTCATGAGAGCGTCGGTACAGTTCCCAATTCCATAAAAATGAAACAAGTGATTTTCAGTCTGATTCTCGGTGTTGGGGGGAACTCGACCGGCTATATTATTATTTTTTAAAATTCTCAAAAATAGTGACAAGTTTAGTAATTTTTTGGGGGAAAGATTTACCTTGTCGATTATGTGCCATTTTCAAGGGAAAGATTTACCTTCAAAATGTTGAAATTTGGAGGCAAAATTGGCAAGTGATCGATTCCATAGGACACTCGATCTGGTCCCCTATCCCAGAAATTGGGAACCAATTCTCCCAGTCCAATCTGATCCTAAGTCCAACTCCCGATTCCTAGGTGGGATTGGACCGGACTGGAAACTAGTCATCCCTTCTACATATAGAGAGAGTATACCTAAGGTTCTCCTTCTTTTTTTCTTCTTTTTTTCCTCTTCACTTAGTGCTCCCTTGAGCCCATTCTTTGTCTTGTAACGGCTTTCTCTTAATTAAGAGAAGTAACCCGTGCATATGTTGTGCTGAAACTTGAACATTTATCTAATAGGATTGGGTTCCGTAAATGGCTCAAATTCAAGAGATATTTTAACTGTAACTTTTTTTGTGTAGACCAATCAAAGATGCACAATCCTTCTCTTATTTATTAAAACGCTTTAGTTTTCTCATAGGATGCACGTTTTGAATTTTGATAGTGCCTCAAAAATTTTTTTGTAATTTTTTATTTTTTTTAACCTAGTTTTAAGAGCACTCATTTATAAAACTCTTGAAAAATAGAAACATCTTTTAAGTTCAACCTCGTGCATGGCAATATGGCATGTATCTAGACTTGTACTGTGTATGGAGAAGCACAACCCTACACAAGTATCGCACGCATCTTGTCTTTGTCTATCCTTTATTTGAAAGTAATCAGAATTCATGTCCAAATGACAGAGAGAGATCCCACGAAGTGGACATGTTGGTGCAAACTCATGCCCATGCATGTTGAGAAAATATTGAGTGCAGCTGAAGTAGCCACCTCAACAATGCACAAGTCCATTCTACGTGTCGTTCACAGGTCCATTTTTCAAGAAACCTGAATCCCCTCTTTCTCCCCTTCGTTTCTCTCTCTTCTCCACAGTTTCTTCACCGTTTCTTTGTCCTTTGTTTTTGTTTTTCTTTCTTTCTTTATTTCTCTCTCTTTGGCCTGTGGCCGGTGACTAGCCACAGATGAGGGCCAACAAGGGTGTCGTGGCCCTCCCCTAGGGCCAATGAGGGTAGCTTTCGTCGAATTCGGCGAGGGCTCGACCCTTGTGACCAAGGCAAGGATTGCCCTCGCCGGATTCTACGAAAGCGACAATAGCCACGAATGAGCGTTAGCATGCTCATGAGTGATTCGTCCATGGCTGGTCATTGCAATCGAGCAGCATCCATGGCCTTAGAAGGCCAAAAAAAACAAACAAAAAAACAAAAAACAAAAAAAGAAAGAAAGCAACGATGAAGAAGAGAGAAAAACGAAGGAGAGAGAGACAAGGTGTCTGAAAACAGAGGAGCGAAAGCGAATAGAGACAGAATACGAGAGTTTTAAATGTTTTTGACTTGTGGGCCTAGGTACGATATGTGTCGCAAGATAAATGGACTAATATCTTGCTGAGCTGGCTACATTTTGGATATTCAATATTTTCTCCATACATGTTTCACACTCAAATTGGGCTCTATAGTGAATGCGACGCATTGAAACGAAGTACTTCAAAACTCTCTATAAATAGAAGAGCATCAAACCCATTCAAGTGCAAGCCAAATAGACTCTGAGAGAGAATACGAGAGTTTTAAATGTTTCTGACTTGTGGGCCTAGGTACGATATGTGTCGCAAGATAAAGGGACTAATATCTTGCTGAGCTAGCTACATTTTGGATATTCAATATTTTCTCCATACATGTTTCACACTCGAATTGGGCTCTATAGTGAATGCGACGTATTGAAACGAAGTACTTCAAAACTCTCTATAAATAAAAGAGCATCAAACCCATTCAGGTGCAAGCCAAATAGACTCTGAGAGTGGAGAGAGAGAGAGAGAGAGAGAGAGAGAGAGATGGAATTCACGCGACAAATAGTTTAGAATTTTAAAAAAAATTATAAAAATTGTCCACGTAAACGCGAACCGTTTTACATGACACTGTCGATGTCTATCTTAGTGATTTTCCCACCAAAATGGGTTGAAATGACTAAATTGGCAAACCATCTAAAGTTTTGGGACTAAATTAGCTAAATTAAAAGGTTTTTAACTGAACTGGCACAAATTCAATAAATTTAGGATTTTTTTTGGCAATTTTCCCGAATGCACGGAGTTTGCCATCTTCAATCGTTCTATATTAACTACCCATTTATTTTAATCGAGAAGATATGTTCGAACAGTATAGGGTATACGTGACAATTGAGATTCATTTCTCTGTGTTGGAGAAAACTTCCTTGAGTGTTTTGAAGCTGACAAAACGTTTCCATCAGTCTAGTCTGAAGACTTGCAGACTCTTCCATCAAAGTCTGAAGACCTCCGGACTGCCAGACTCAAGACTTAAAGTCTATCCTCATTGATAGTCTCTAGACCGTCGAAGAAGGCTTATCCAGAACTGGATGTTTCGTTAAGGATTTGACTTTATCGACTGAAGAAGATCTCTTGGCTGGATATAGCATGTCGGAATCCATTATTCAAATCAAGATTGATTCAGGGATTTTGGATCCGTTGATTGACGAAGTATAGTTGGAATGTTCTACTTATGGAAACCTAGATCCTGATTGTATGGGCGGCGGGATTGATGGGCTATCGTCATGTTCCTTAAATAGCTCGAAGATCTTCCTAATTGATTCTGTCCAATGGGTAGATTGGAAGAATTCCTTTGGTAAGTGCCAACGGGTATGATGGCATAAATGAGTATATAAGGAAGACGTTCCAGTTGTTTGAGTGTGTGCGCGATAGAAGAATTCCAAAGTCTGAAGCTCCTTGTTCTTAGTCAATTAAACTGTTGAGCGAAATCTTGTACGCAAAAGAGAGTCTATATCTTTGAGAGACCTTGAGGAAGTGTAGTAGAGTCTCTACACTGTGGAATCAAGGAAGAGCTTTTCTGTAACAACTCTTTTGTTCATAGTGAAATCCAGCCGGTGGGCTGTCAGAGCGGAAGAGTGGACGTATGCTTGAATTAAGCCGAACCACTATAAACTCTGTGTTCATATTCTCTTCCTACGCTCTTTACTTTGATCATAACTTGTTTATTTGAAAAGAGAGAAATTTCCTTGTCATAATCTATTATTGATTAGTGCTGCACTCTTATCTCGGAAATTTGTTTTTACACCTATTCACCCCCCTCTAGGTGCTCATACTAGCTTTCACAATTAGTATCAGAGCCTGTGTACTCACTTAAATTGAAGTGTTTTACTTCAGAGTTAAAGATCCATGGCTAGTATGTTGGCTGCAGGACTGGTTGAAGGGCAAAGCAATACCAGACCGCCTTATTTTAATGGGAAGGAATACAACATATGGAAAAACAAGATGAAGGCATTCTTAAGATCAAAGGATCCTTTGGAATGTGATGTGGTAGATAAAGGAATCATTCCTAAAGCTGCACCTTTCTCAGAAAGAGGAAAAGAAGCCGTTGAGTCTAGTGAAATGACTCAAGAAGAGATAACCAAGAGACAAGCTCTTGATGCAAAAGCAATTTATTCTTTATATTGTGCATTATCACCTACTGAATATAACTGAATATCTTCTTGTGCTACAGCTAAAGAAGTCTAGGATAGATTACACATCACCTATGAAGGAACTGATCGAGTGAAAGAAACCAGAATCAACATTCTCGCTCGGTCAATACGAAGCATTCAAAATGAAATCGGAGAATCTATCAACGACATGTTTAGTCGTTTTACAAAAATCGTGAATGGTCTTGAAAATCAAGGTCAACCAATTTCTGATCCCATGAAAGTAAACAAGCTATCTGCGTGGACTCTCCAAGGATTGGAATCACATAAAAACCTCAATAAGGGAGACACAAAGAATTATGCCACTTTCTGTCGATGAATTGGCTGGGACTCTTCAGTCTTATGAAGTGGAGTGAATCAACGAAGATGAAGATCCTAAAGGTAAGAAATCCATTGCATTAAAATCTAATGATGATTCTGATGTCACAAATTTTGAAGACGATATGGATGATGAAGAGCTTGCTCTCATGATAAGAAGATTCAGAAAGCTAAACAGAAAAGGAAGAAGATTCACTCCAAAGAAACAAAGCTTTCAAAAGCAACAGAGTAAGTTTGTTGAGGATGATGAATCCAATAGAGATGTAGTCTATTTTGAATGTAAGAAAAAGGGACATATCAGACCCAACTGTCCCCTTCTGAGGAAAAAGAAAGGAAAAGCTGAGAAATATCGAAAGGCACTCAAAGCAGAAACTTGGAGTGATACAGAATGTGAAGAAAGTGATGATGATTATGCCAATATTTGTCTCATGGCACAATCAGACTCAGATTTAGACTCTGAGACAGACTCAGATTCAGATAGTGAAATCGAGGTAAGTAATTTGAAAATCCCTACTAAAGTCTCTAGATACATTGATGAATTGTGTCTTAGTCTCAAAACTTCTCTTAAAAGGATTTCCAAACTTAAAAGAGAAAATTCTGCACTAAAACAACAGGAAAATGTTTGGAAAGAAAATGTCAAAAGTTTAGACAAAAGTGTTACTACTTTGAAAGAAAATGAAAACAATCTTTCAAAAGAAAATGCATTCTTGAAAAATGACATCTCAAGTATTTCTAAAAGATTTTCTATAGGATCTGAGAAACTTGAAAAAATTCTTTCAACACAAAGACCTTACTTCAACAAATCAGGTTTAGGAATGACTGCTGAAACCATTCCTCTAATTGATTTTCCTAAAGTAAAGGAAAGAATTAAGCAAAGACCTACAAGAGATGCTTACAAAAATCATTTCCAAAAAGTTTTTGTAAAACCAGTAGGTCGCAGTGCTCTTAGATGTTCTAAGTGCAATAGCTCAGATCATTTTGAGAAAGAATGTCCTATGGTTTGGAAACCTGTTAAGAAGGTATGGGCAAAGACCGTATATTATACTAACACCAATGGACCCAAGAAAATATGGGTACCAAAGAAAGCTTGAGTCTCTTTTCTAAATGCAGGTCACTATCAAGAAAAAGATTAAATGGTACCTGGATAGTGGATGCTCAAGGCATATGACAAGAGATTCAAATTGCTTCATAAAGCTTGTTCAAGTTAATGGTGGAAAAGTTTCATTTGGAGGAAATAGCAAAGGAAGAATTGTAGGATACGGGGCGTAAAGATTGGAAGCCTCACGATCGTAATGTTTCCTTAGTGGAAGGACTCAACTACAATTTGCTAAGTATCGTCAGGCTGTGCGACACCGATTTCAAAATCAATTTTCAAGAGGGAATTTGTTCGGGAACCAAGAAAGACTCCTCTCGGTCTTTCATGGGTCAAGACATGGAAATATCTACCTCTTGGATGTCAAAACCAGATGAAACCCAATGTCTAATCTCAATTCAAGAAGAAGCAAACTTATGGCACAGAAAACTTGGGCACATCAACATGAAGTAAATAGCCAAAATTTCAGCAAAGAAGCTTGTTCGTGGTCTACCCAATCTGTCATACCAAAAGTCTGATCTATGCACACCGTGCGTGTTGGGAAAACAGGTAAGAAACTCATTCAAACCAATAAATCAAGTTTCCACTAATCGTGTACTGCAACTCTTGCATATGGATCTCTTTGGACCAACCAGAACACGATTCACTTGGGTATATTTCCTGGCAAGTAAGTCTGAAACTTTTTCTTATTTCGAAAAGTTTGCCAAAAAGGTCCAAAATGAGAACGGATATGTTATTTCAAGTATACGGACAGACCATGGAGGTAAATTTGAAAATCAAGACTTTACAAAATTCTATGATGAATCTGGTTTTTAGCATGTGTTCTCCTCTCCATATACTCCAGAGCAAAATGGAGTCGTGGAAAGAAAGAATAGGTCGCTTTAGGAAATGGCTAGAACTCTTTTAATTGAAAGTAACATATCTTCACGTTTTTGGGCTGAAGCTATTTCTACAGCATGTTATATTATTAATAGAGTCTTTCTAAGGCCTATTCTGGAGAAAACTACCTACGAGTGATTCAAAGGAAAGAAGCCCATTGTTTCATATTTTCACGTGTTTGGATGTAAATGTTTTATATTGAAAAATGTAAATGATTGAGTTGGTAAGTTTGAAGAAAAATCAGATGAAGCTATTTTCCTTGGATATTCTATCACAAGCAAAGCTTACAGAGTATACAATAAAAAGACTCAATCTGTGGAGGAATCAATGAATGTCAAATTTCAAGACTCTATGCAAAATGAATTCAGACTCAACTTGAAGATTCTGAACCTGCTCCAGACTCTACAAAGTCTAAATCTCCAAAAGTAGCTCAGACTTCAGAAGACCAGCAACAAATGATTGTCGAAGATTCAAATGAGGAAAAAGATCAACAGTCTGACAAATCAACCAGCAACTGGAACTTAAGTCCAGTCATCCCAAAGATCTCATTATTGGCGATATTAATGAAGGAATTCGTACAAGATCCAAAAGGCGCGAAGAGTCTAGTGCTGTGGCTCTTATTTCTGAAATAGAACCCAAGAGCATAGAAGAAGCTTTAACTGATGAAAGCTAGATTGAAGCTATGCAATAAGAACTCAGGCAATTTAGCATTAATGATGTCTAGGAATTGACTCCTAAACCGAAAGGTAAATCTATCATTGGAGCTAAATGGGTTTTCAGGAACAAGATGAATGAGAAAGGAAAGGTCGTAAGAAACAAAGCAACACTCGTAGCCAAGGGATATACGCAAGAAGAAGGGATAGACTATCATGAGACTTACGCACCAGTAGCAAGGTTAGAAACAATTAGATTATTACTTGCTTTTGCTTGTCATAAGAATTTCAGGTTATTCCAAATGGACGTCAAAAGTGCTTTCCTAAATGGATTTATGCAAGAGGAAGTCTATGTGGAACAACCACCCGGTTTTGAAGACCCAAGGAAACCAGACTCTGTATTCAGACTGAAAAAGGCTTTATATGATTTAAAGCAAGCACCTCAAGCTTGGTACGACAGACTAAGTAAGTTTTTAATTCAAAATGGCATTGTCAAAGGTAAAGTAGATACTACATTGTTTATCAAAAGAGAAAGCAAAAGTTTTCTACTTGTTCAAATTTATGTTGATGATATTATTTTTGGATTTTCTAATGAAAGTCTGTGCAAGAAATTCTCTAAGTCTATGCAGGATGAATTTGAAATGAGCATGATGGGTGAATTAACCTTCTTTCTCGAGCTTCAAATGAAACAACTAAAGGAAGGCACCTTTTTTCATCAAGAAAAATATGCCAACGATCTTGTCAAAAAGTTTGGGCTGGAGAATATCAGAAAGACTGATATACCAATGTCAAGTTCCTTGAAGCTGGACAAAGATGAAGGAGGAAAGAAAGTTGACCAGAAGTTATACAGGAGTATCATTGGTTCACTTCTTTATCTTACTGCTTCTAGACCTGACATTTTGTTTAGTGTTTGCATTTGTGTTAGATTTCAATCAGACCCTAAAGAATCTCATCTAAGTGCTGCAAAGCATATTATCAAATACATTGCCTCAACTTCAAACTTGGGTCTCTGGTATCCTAAACAAGGAGACTTTACTCTTCTTGGATACTCAGACGCAGACCTAGCCGGATGCAGAGTTGATAGAAAGAGCACCTCGGGCACCTGTCAACTACTTGGAAGCAGGATGTGTCTTGGTTTTCAAGGAAGCAAAGTACAAAGAGCTCTTTCTGCACAGGCGAGTATGTAGCTCTTGGAAGTTGTTGTTCACAAATTCGTGGATAAAACAACAAAGAAAGAGACTTTGGAATTGAAGATTCATGCACCGAAATCAAATGTGACAACACGAGCGCAATCAATCTCACCAAGAATCCGATTCTTCACTCAAGAGCAAAACATATAGAGATTCGACATCACTTCATTAGAGATCATGTTCAAAATGGAGAAGTTTCGATTCAGTTTATTGACTCAAAGAATCAACTTGGCGGATATATTTACAAAGCCTTTGGAGAAAAATCAATTTGAAGTTATTCGTTCCAGACTTAATATCTTAAAGTCTGAGGAAGTTCAGACCCAGGACTAAAACTCTAAAGACACTCAAACTCAGACGATCAAGATTCATGACTGTAAGTTATGTTATTATCTCTCAGTTCAAATCTCGAAAAGGTACGATCATCTATCTCGGAATTGATTGTTGCTATTTTCAATTTCCGTGATTATTGCAATCTTTTCTTTTCGAAAAGAAGATATTTTAAAATGATAGTTATATAATTTTTGAAAAGGCAGTTATTTTTTAAAAGGCATCTTTATATTTCCTTTTTACGACGTTTCGTATGCCTTGCTTCGACTGCCTTATATACTGTCGGTTCCTCTTCGTTTTACTCACAAAAACCCTAAGAGAGCATCGATCTTCCACTTCTGTCTTCGTCTCTTGTTTAATCCTTGAAAAGTTGTCATCTTTCTTGGAAAACAAGCTTGGAATCTCTCAAAGACTGTGAAAGATGTCGTCCCAAAGAAAGTCTTCGAGGATTGCGAACAGGGGACCACAGCAAATGCGTGAGGGGCCTACGCACTTTGATCTCACCGAGGAAGAAGAATCTCTTAGACAGCAGCAGAGCCCACAACATTCTCAGCGGCGTCCATCTCCTCCATCTAGACCTCAGAATGTTGCACATCAAGAAGAGGAAGAAATCATCGAAGACGCAGAACCCGTAAGTACTCTTAAGCCCGCTTTTACCTACAAGCTTTATCGTGCTTTGAAGAGGAGTGGTACTCCGTTGAACTACATTGATGAATTTCTCAAAGACAAAGGGTATAGAAATGAAACTTTCTTTTTACGCACAATGGAACGATTAGGAATTGCCCTTGCTAGTTCGGCGGAAGAGGCATTGGCAAATATCCCAAGTGATCCACGTGTTGGAGGGCTGAGTCGACCAGATGGGAATGACGATGATAGGATGTACAGTCAGTTTAAACCTAGAATGGGTGTTGCAGCAAAAATCCGAAACAAAAGGACATATTTGTTTCGATCGGAAGACCACAAGCAACTGTACTCTAAGTTGCTGAAGCGTGGGGTGATAAACCCTAGAAGTGTGGACTTTGATTTTCTTGACTCTGTGAATATCAATCTGCGTGAAAAATTCAGTCTTCTTCAACTCGAACAGTTTTGTTCTGAAACTACAAAAGCTTATGCTGAACTTACTGCTTATTTCTATTCGAATCTCAGTTTCTTGAATGCGAATAGATTCTCTTTTAGTGTTCGAGATCAGGACTATGTGGTTGACATGAATACATTGGCTGATGTGATTGGGGTTGAAAGAGGGAGATATCAACCTATCAGTGTGTCTAGTGCTCGTGCAACGTTGGAGCTTGTTGAGGATAGAAGGACGGAAGAAAAGATTTCCTATTCGAGAATGAATGCGTCCAACATATTGCTTCACAAGATAGTAATTAACTGTCTAAGACCAAAATCAACTTCAAAGACCGACGTTTCAAACTCGGAGGCAAAGTTGATGTACGCCATCAATGCTGGTAAAAAGTTCTCTCTTCCACACATTATTATGTTCCACATGTACAGAGCAGTGGTGAAGGACAAGGGTCAACTTCCGTACGCCGCTCTTGTGACCAAGTTATTCAGACATTTAAACGTTCAGCCTCCCCGGATTTTTTGTGTTCGAACGTGCGATCAAATGGTGGTGGGACTGAAAATGGTCTCTAAAATGCGTCTGAAGGAACTCAACAAGGCGTTGGAGAAATTCAAGGAGAAAAGCCCTGTCAAGACTCATCAAATCTCTTCGGCTGCAAAGAGGAAAGGGAAGGAGCCCATGGTTGCTCCATCAAAGAAAAGAAGAGCTCTCATCATTGAGGATGAAGAGGATGAGGATGATATCACCATTTCTGCAATGGCATTAAAGAACTTGAGTCGTTCTGTTCCAGAATCAACGGAGAGACAGGAAAAAGACACGGATGAGACAGAACAGAGGACTGGAGAGATAGATGCAGAGGAGGAAAGAATTGAGGAAGAATAAGAAGAGGAGAGAGGAGATCAAGCGGAAGCAGAGCATGAGGAACACTTTTCTCCAACTGAAGGCATGGAAACAGGGGGAGATCCTGAGAAAAGAGGAAAGTCCTCATTCCCTGCCACCAGTGAAGGAATAAGTCGTTCCCCAGCAGATCCAGAGGACATCTATGCCTCTCAATGTCCTGAGGAGGAACATGATGTTTCATCGCCCAATCTGCGTGACCATGCTGATTTGCCATCATCTGCCTATACTCCGTCTGATCGTGCAGAAGCCAGTACTCAGACTGATAATTCAGTAGACTTTCGCAGAATACTTGATGTTCTCTTTGAGATGCGGGGTCAAATATATGCTCTAGGATGCGAAGTACAGAACTTGCAAAATGCAGGTCAAACCTGTTCAGTTTCTTTGCATGATCAAATTCATGCCCTTGCTCTTCAAGTTCAAGCAAATGCCAAGGATGAAGATGTGGCGCAACTGAAGGAGGATTTGAAAAAGCTGGAAGGGATTGTCTAGTCAATGGGAGATTTCCAGCTTGTTCGTGTTCCCAAGCAATCTTAATTTCATTCTCTTTCCATCTCTACCTTTTTAATGATGACAAATAGGGGGAGAGATGTGGTGCAGATTTGATTTAAACTCTGAACTTTGAAAGATTTTGAACGTTTGTGTCGATTGACTTGACTTTTGTGTTTGGCTGTTTGGATTTGGACTAGATTTGGATTTGACTATTTGAACTTTTGTTTATCTTAAGTATTATTGATATCTCATGGCTTTGTTTATTTACAAGGCTAACCTACTTTCTGTGGATGCAGATTCTAGTGTTATTACTAAGCCATTTATCTTTGTGAGATATCCATATTTGCTTAAGTAATGTTTTGCAGGTCAAAGTTATCCAAATCTGCAGGAAAGTTTGTCACCATAAAAAAGGGGGAGATTGTTGGAGAAAACTTCCTTGAGTGTTTTGAAGCTGACAAAACGTTTCCATCGCCTAGTTTGAAGACTTGCAGACTCTTCCATCAAAGTCTGAAGACCTCCGGACTGCCAGACTCAAGACTCAAAGTCTATCCTCATTGACAGTCTCTAGACCGTCGAAGAAAGCTTATCCAGAACTGGATGTTTCGTTAAGGATTTGACTTTATCGACTGAAGAAGATCTCTTGGCTGGAGATAGCATGTCGGAATCCATTATTCAAATCAAGATTGATTCAGGGATTTTGGATCTGTTGATTGACGAAGTATACTTGGAAGGTTCTACTTATGGAAACCTAGATCCTGATTGTATGGGAGGACAGGATTGATGGGCTATCGTCATGTTCCTTAAATAGCTCGAAGATCTTCCTAATTGATTCTATCCAACGGATAGATTGAAAGAATTCCTTTGGTAAGTGCCAACGGGTATGATGGCATAAAGGAGTATATAAGGAAGACGTTCCAGTTGTTCGAGTGTGTGCGCAATAGAAGAATTCCAAAGTCTGAAGCTCCTTGTTCTTAGTCAATTAAACTGTTAAGCGAAATCTTGTACGCAAAAGAGAGTCTATATCTTTGAGAGACCTTGAGGAAGTGTAGTAGAGTCTCTACACTGTGGAATCAAGGAAGAGCTTTTCTGTAACAACTCTTTTGTTCATAGTGAAATCCAGCCGGTGGGCTGTCAGTGTGGAGGAGTGGACGTAGGCTTGGATTAAGCCGAACCACTATAAACTCTGTGTTCATATTCTCTTCCCTATGCTCTTTTACTTTGATCATAACTTGTTTATTTGAAAAGAGAGAAATTTCCTTGTCATAATCTATTATTGATTAGTGCTGCACTCTTATCTCGGAAATTTGTTTTTACACCTATTCACCCCCCTCTAGGTGCTCATACTAGCTTTCACACTCTGTAGATGAAAAAATTAAGATATTAACCTTTTCTCTCTGTATTGAGTCAATGCTCTCTTTTTCTTTTCATAGAGAAAGGTGATATCGATGACAAAGCCTATAACAGAGGCAGCCATCACAGCTTTCTTCTCCACTATCGCTGCTACCATCCCGGCAAGCCTCACCATCGCAGACTTAGGCTGTTCCCGCGGCCCCAACACTCTCTTCGCTGTGTCTGAGATCATAAGCATCATGATCGATCTCTGCAATGTGAAGAAGCACGAACTACCGGAGTTTCAAGTGTTCTTTCTCCCGGGGAATGACTTCAACACCCTCTTCAGCAGCTTCTTGCCGAGATTCCAAGAGCAGCTAAGTGAGCAAATGAAGAGCAAGTATGGAGCATCAGCGGCGTTCGCATGCTTCTTCAATGGCGTTCCCGGTTCGTTCTACGGGAGATTGTCCGCTCAGGAGAGTCTGCACTTCATTCTCTCTCTCTCTCTCTCTCTCTCTCTCTCTCTCAGGTTCCAAGAGGGCTAGAGGAAAACAAAGATCAAGCCCTCCGAGTGTGCTTAGGGCATATTATGAGCAATTCCAAAGGGACTTCTCAACATTCTTGGAGTGTCATGGGCAAGAGTTGGTAATGGGAGGGCGTATGGTTTTGGCCCTCCAGGGTCGAAGAAGTGACGATCCTTCAAGCGGAGAGTATCGCCAATTTTGGGAGCTCTTAGCTATTAATCTCAATGAGATGGTCACCGAAGTAAGCAAATTAAAAAGATCAAAGGAGTACTTGAATAGTCGTGGACACTTTAGTATTGAGTTGGTTTTTCTTATTGGCTGTAGTAAAAATTGTATCATACTTCCGTTGACCCTGGTGAGTTTTGTTAGTCCTCTAGGAGTAACTTTTGTTTTCGCACTCCGAGACCAATCATAACCATCAATTAGAAAACAAAAAAAAAAAAATTGAGAGTAATGTGGTTACGATTAATGATTATTCCATATTTTACTGTACCTAAAGCACCTATTAGATGAGCTCTAGCAATAGTTTTCGCATGAATTCTTTGAAAGAAAGCAATAGTGCAGTTTGGATACCCTACATATTTAATCTGATTTCTCTTCCTTATGAATGTATTCGACAAAATCAGAGTACGCGAGAAAAAATTATTAGGTATTTTAATTAAGTGCACACTCGTTCCCTATTAGGCATGGTGTAAAAAGTGGAATGCACATTTACATACTAGGAAACAACAAATATCAGCAATATGCAATAGTTGCACAGCCAATAACATAAACAAGTACCTATGACTTTTTTTTTTTTTTTTGGTCAAAGTAACTATGACTTTTATTAGGATATTATACTGACAACTTAATGCAATTGTTTCTTATTTTCAGTAGAAAGATCTAACATATTAAGTCTGTCGCTGATGTAGAGACTCATAGAAGAAGAGAAACTCAACTCCTTCAACGTCCCTTATTACACACCCTCACCAAAAGAAGTACGCCAGGAGGTTGAAAAGCAAGGGTCATTCTCAATCGATTGCTTGGAGGTGTTCGAAGTGAATCGGGATGTATTTGAGAACAATTTCGACCCTAAAGTTGTCTCAGAGGAAGCGGCAGACAAAATAGTCGGGTGCTTAAGAGCTATAGCTGAGCCCTTGCTTGTTTATCACTTTGGTGAAGAGATCATTAATGAGGTTTTCAAGAGGTTTAGGGCTAAACTAGGCGACCGCTTGTCCAAGGAAAAGATTGCATTGGTCTACATCATCATTTCACTAAAGAAAATTACCTAGATACATCGCAAAAACTAACAAATAAATTCATTACAGATGTATGTACTTCTGTAGTGAAGTTGAAATAAGAGTGTCATAAGTGTGTTTACTATAGTTTGAAAGAGTGGCCGTTTCTCTTGTATTACTTCTAATGTCGTATCTCGAATAAAGAAAATGCAAGAGACTTGCATGTTTTCTTTTTGAGGGGTCAAAAGAGACTTGCAAGTCGAAGGGATTGACATTTGGGATTTTCTTTCAAGGATTTTTCTTTCGTATATTCCTTATAATGAGTCGGTCCAATTGAGCGAATTTGGTGCTTTCTTGATTTATTTATGTCAGGAAAATAAGACAGAAAAGCTAAATGAAGTAAAATATCCATCCAGAGATGTCTGAATGAATAAACACGAATTCCTCAAAACCGAAATTAGAAAAACTCAACTGGAAGAGCTTCGTAATAACGTCAACGAAACATAGGAAAGGTTTTAGTCCAATATATAGTGGTTATACCATCAAATTAGTTTAAAAAAGAAAACTAATTTAAAGGGACATACACTGTTAATCATTGTGATTTGAAGTTACAATTCCCATTCACAGAATCAATTGAGCTGAAAAGAACTTAAAACTATATCCGTTACACAAGTGAGAAATCTAAACATGCCAAAATAATGTAGCCATCTACATTCTAAGAAATTGGAGGTATAAATAAATTAAAAGTAGGAAGGTGCTACGACAATACAAAACACCATGCAGAGGGCTATTCAACAATCGCACCCAGAATCTAACATTTCGTGACGCAGGGGTGGAACTTACGTATATCCAAAGTCTCTCGGGAACGGTCAAATCTAGTCTCTTCTTCCTGCTCTCTTACTTTTTATCTGAAAACAATGGAAACATAGACATCAATTTTTTA